>OY811971.1:13057231-13800048 GCA_963681505.1 Eunapius fragilis
ATCTCTGCTATGAACTACCAGGTGGTCCAATCGCAAGTAAGGCGTGTCCCAAATGTGTTGGTGATGTGTGTGTGTGTGTGTGTGTGTGTGTATGTGTGTGTGTGTGTTTTAATGGAAGTTATGTTGTTTTGGTACATTGGGAAATCAAGTTATTAAAATATAATATACAAATCATCTTTTACTGAGCTTAAGCTTAACGTACCCAAGAAGTAACAAGTACACTTACATGTATGTTGTCACAAGTGTCACAATTCAAATAGTCAGGATGCTTCCAATGACTGTACAGTCAAGGTACAGTCCAGTTATGTAACACAGCACTCATTAAGGTGTGTTGCTGGTCATAGAAGTAGACATTCCATTGCCACAAATACTAGCACGCGTACATGTATATACATGACTCTTGGTTCCATTGATTGACATACATACATCATGCGTATGGGACAGTGTCCAGCAAACTCACACTTCAATTTTAAAAATAAATTTTCTGTGAACTGCATAGAGCTGTATGAATTGATGATCATTACACATCCAAAATTAGACTAGTGTATTTTAAAGTTGTAAGGCACTTAAATGTAACACAAGTATCCCTCCACACATCACACCTCCACACATCACCCACTCCTCCACACATCACCCACTCCCTCCTCCACACATCACCCCTCCACAGGTGCACAAGGTGATACAGTTGTATGAGACCCAGCTGGTGCGGCATGGTGTGATGTGTGTGGGCCCCACAGGAGGGGGCAAGACCACCCTCTACCAGGTCCTCAAGGATGCCCTCACCAGTCTCCACAAGGCTGGCCACACCTACTACTACTACCAGCCCGTGCACACCTATGTGCTCAACCCAAAGGTGGGAGGAGGAGGGACAGTGGGTGGAGCAGAGAGGGATGGAAGCAATAATGTGACCCCTGAATTCTCTCTCCCCCCCCTTCTTTCCCTTTGCTCCTCTCCCTCTCTCCCTCCCATCCCCTCCCTCCCTCCCTTCCCCCTCTCCCCCCACCAGTCAGTCACCATGGGGGAGCTGTATGGTGAGGTGAACAAGCTCACCCTGGAGTGGAAGGACGGCCTCATGGCCACCATCGTACGCCAGTGCGTCAAGGACACGACCAACGACCACAAGTGGATCGTCTGTGATGGCCCCGTGGACGCCCTCTGGATAGAGAACATGAACACGGTGCTGGACGACAACAAGATGCTGTGTCTGGCCAACAGTGAGCGTATCAAGCTCAACCCCACCATCCACATGATGTTTGAGGTGCAGGACCTTGCCGTGGCTTCTCCCGCCACGGTGAGCCGCTGCGGGATGGTGTACGTGGACCCGGCCGAGCTCAAGTGGAGGCCCTACGTGCTGACGTGGATGGCCAGCAAGTTCCCGGCAAAGATGGCTGATGCCACAAAGGTGAGGGGGAAGGGGGTGGAGTTAAGTATATGTATGGGGGTGGATATGATGCTACATGTACGTTTATGACTTTGTAAAAATATGGTCATACACATGTACCATATGTGCCTGTCTCTCTTTATGCAGAAATACATGATGGATCTATTTGACACTTACATTGATCCTGGACTGAAGTTCATTAAAAAGGAGGCCATTCAGGGAATGGATGCTGTAAGTGCTGCCATGGGAGGGTGTACAAGTGTGCGGTGAAGTCCTATGTGAACTAAAATTCTGAGGAAAAGATGTCACCTATTCACCATCCTCTCACAAACCTTTCTCTACCTCTTCCTCCCCCTCCCAGGTGGACATAAGTCGTGTGGCCACCCTCTGTTCCCTGCTGCAGTCCATGCTGTGCCCTGAGAAGAGCCCTGTGGACATGAAGATGGACCCCGCCAAGCTCCACCCCCTCATATGCACTGTCTTTGTGTTTGCCTACGTTTGGAGCATGGGAGGCAACCTGGTGGAGAAGAGCATGGACGCCTTTGATACCTTTGCCAGAGAGCTGTTTGGTGAAGTCCATGATGTGAAGGTACTTGTAATGACAAGAGAGGGGGGCCTTTCAAATATGGGGGGCCTATGAGATACATGCATACGTTCTAGTCCTCTGATTCATGTTAACGTCATAAAACATACTAACCCAGTGGAATTCATTCATCCTTCAATGTGTGATGTTGGTGTACACCTCTACTGTATGGTGCTGTAATGAAACAATTATTGCAAACCCACAAGTGTATCTATAACCTATGGCTATATAAATGAGGTGTCAATTACATTCACAATAGTGACCTCGTTCCGCTTCTTTAGCTTCCTGGAGCAGCTGATCTCTTCAGCTATTACGTGGACTTTGAGAACAGACGTTTTGAGTTATGGGAAAAGATAATTCCTGCATTTGTATACAGTCCTGAGGTATGTTGAGCTATGCAATAATTGGCGTAGCCTTAATTAAATACCACCAACCTGTTCACATAACACCTGCACATTGCAACTGACCCGCCGACTACATCACAGGTGTCATTCTTTGACATCCTGGTCCCAACCATTGATACCCTAAGGTATGGCTACCTGATGGAGAAACTCCTTGAAGTACGACGCTCAGTTCTGTTCACTGGTACCACTGGAGTGGGCAAGGTCAGTTATTTAAGATTGCTCTCATACATGTAGCAGTAAATTCATTGCTTGGATAAGCTGCCATTGTTTTTCTGTGAACAGATTGCATCATGATGACTTCAGCTTTGCATGTTACCCATAAGATACAATAAGCTGGATAGCATGCAATAGCACAGGGCCAAATATGATTACATGTGGATGGAAACAATATCTTGGCCCAAACCACATACTGTTTAGATAAAAAGGAATTTTCTATCCATACTTGTGTCAATACCTGCACAAGTATATGCTTTGCACATACATGTATTAGAAATGTTCAGTTTGACATTGCATTAATATGATTTTATGCCTCTTGCAGTCGGTGATAGCCAAGGGCTTGCTGAACAGTCTCCAAGAGAAGGGTAGCTATGTAAACGTTGTGATCAACTTCTCAGCTCAAACCAGCAGTATTAGGACCCAGGAAATAGTGGAGTCAAAGCTAGAGAAGAAGAGGAAAACTATTCTAGGTACTGATGGGGAAGAGCACTTGTATGGACAGATATGATTGTTGATGAACAGACATGTACATGTACTCATGGCTAATGTTCTAATGGGTGTGTGTGTGTGTGTGTGTGTGTGTGTGTGTGTGTGTGTATGTGTGTGTGTGTGTGTGTGTGTGTGTGTTTTTGCAGGTGCTCCAGCAGGCAAGCATGTGGTGTTCTTTGTGGATGATCTGAATATGCCCAAGCTGGACAGGTATGGTGCCCAGCCTCCTGTAGAGCTCCTAAGGCAGTACCAAGACTTTGGAGGGTTCTATGACAGAGAGAAGCTATTCTGGAAGGAAATTAAGGTGACTATTTATGCTAAATGGATTACATGTACATGTACATTAATCACAGGAATTTTGTTTGAAGGGGGAGGCATACATGTAGGTACGGTACAGTAACTTGGTTATGATCTGACCTAGGAAGTACATGTAGAAGTAGTGCTGTATTATTGGGGCCAGCTATTTGGTCCTGCCTTTAACTAAACATTGATCACTGATGGGCTAACACTATGGTGGATGAAAATGTCCTGCCGTTAACTAAACATTGATCACTGATGGACTAAAACTATGGTGGATGAAAATGTCCTGCCGTTAACTAAACATTGATCACTGATGGACTAACACTATGGTGGATGAAAATGTCCTGCCGTTAACTAAACATTGATCACTGATGGGCTAACACTATGGTGGATGAAAATGTCCTGCCGTTAACTAAACATTGATCACTGATGGACTAACACTATGGTGGATGAAAATGTCCTGCCGTTAACTAAACATTGATCACTGATGGACTAACACTATGGTGGATGAAAATGTCCTGCCGTTAACTAAACATTGATCACTGATGGACTAACACTATGGTGGATGAAAATGTCCTGCCGTTAACTAAACATTGATCACTGATGGACTAACACTATGGTGGATGAAAATGTGTCTCCTCAAGCTGAAGATGGTGAAACATAAGTCCATACATGTAGTAAGATAATTAAAGAGAATATACGTACTAAAAACAAACAGCCATTTATTTGAGGGTCACATACATATAGCATAGACCTTGGTGTGGCTTGATCCATTATGTTCTTAATGTCTTGGCTTGTGGAAGTCACCGATGCTCCAAGGCTGTATGCCCATCTGACTTTCCCTCCTCCCTCCCCTTAACTGGGGGATCAGTACAATTTACTGAAACACCCATGCATACATGTAAGCACTTACAGCTAGTATTATATCGGTTGCATTGTGTTTCATTTGTGCTTATGGTTACAGTGTACCGGATATTGTAAGTTATAGGCAAAAAGAATGATGTATAGGATAGCAGCTCATGGATGGTAATGTCACACCATAGTCAACCATGGCATTGATGAAGGTGAAGTTAGAGCTACTTTTTTAACATAGTACAGTTATATGTTATAGCCACACACACATGTACATGTACCTCACACTAATCACCAGATTTTACCTAACCCTGCCCACATAACAGGATGTGACCATCTGTGCTGCCTGTGCCCCTCCTGGTGGTGGGCGTAACCCAGTCACACCTCGCATGGTCAGGCACTTTGCCATGTTCTGCCTGCCCCAACCATCAGAGGTCAGCCTGAAGGCCATCTTCAAGGTGCGTACCATGTGTGTGTGTGTGTGTGTGTGTGTGTGTGTGTGTGTGTGTGTGTGTGTGTGTGTGTGTGAGTGAGTGGAAGTGTGTAGCCTTACTGGGGAATGGGGAACTTATAATTAGATGTAAACACACCCCAATCTCTTCCCCAGGCCATTACCAAAGGGTTCTTTGCTGAATTCCCTGTTCCAGTCAAGGATGCTGCAGAAGCCATAGTGAATGCAAGCGTGGAGATATACGGCCGTATGAGCACAGACCTCCTCCCCACTCCTGCCAAGTCCCACTACCTGTTCAACCTCAGGGACCTCTCCAAGTGCATACAAGGTAAGGGAGCTATTTCTAAGCCATGGTGGTCACGTTGTTGTTATTGAATTCAGGTGTGCTTCAAGCAGACTCTGGTGTGATTAGAGAGCATGACCATATCTTCCGTCTGTTCTGTCATGAATGTCAGAGAGTTTTCCATGACAGGCTCATTGATAGAGCTGACAAGAAATATTTCTATGGCATTCTCTCAGAGATGTCATCAAAGCACTTTCAGAAGGTTTGCATGCATAGTTATGGATAAATGTACATGTAGTGAATTAGACTGGATGCCCATATTTGGACCATGACTGGCATTGTGCTTCTCTGTAGGAGCTCACACCTGACAAGATGGAGGAGTCTCCTATTGTCTTTGGAGACTTTATGAAGATTGGAGCTCCCAAATCAGACAGAGTGTATGAGGAACTGACCAACATAAAGAAGACTGTATCAGTCCTCACAGAGGTGAGTGTTTACACATGCTTCCATTGAGGCAAGCACTGGACAGATACAGTATAGGAATCCATCTATGCATCGGTGGTCCTTTTATGTGCCTGAGAACCTCACACATTCATGTCTCCTTGGTGCACAGTATCTTGATGACTTCAACATGAGCTCTTCCAAGGAGATGAAGCTTGTTTTCTTCATGGATGCTATTGAGCACGTCTCTAGGTAATGTATAAATGCAACTTGTATAGTGTAGCATGTCACCTTTTCTTCCTTGTGCACCTCAAACTGTGTCTTCTTAGTTATCATTTGCCCTATTTTGGAGGTATGCACAAAGCAATACCTTGCTCACACATTCATGTCTACATACTCATTCTCATATCCCCCACTTGAACCAGTAGCAGATCCAGGATTTAATGAAAGGGGACGTTGAAAGGGGCAGAGACACCAAAGGGGGAGGGTAGGGGTGCCAATATAACAAATATGTGTGATGAGAAATACACTTTTGGCTGCCATTTCCAACATTAATCTTTTTGGTTAATTCATAACTCTGCATTGTACATGTATGTAACAGTCCAAATTGGGGGTTTGCAGCCTCTCCCAACCACTCCTCTTTGTCCACCAGTGTGAAAATATCCATCTCCTTCACAGGATAGCTCGCATGGTGCGTCAGCCCAGGGGTAACGCCCTCCTGGTGGGCGTGGGGGGCACGGGAAAGCAGAGTTTGACCCGGCTGGCTGCCCACATGAATGGGTACAAGTGCTTCCAAATAGAGCTCAGCAGGGGCTATGACTACACAGCCTTCCACGAGGACCTGAAGAAGCTTTACAGGATGGCAGGGGTGGAAAACCAAGACTCTGTATTCCTATTCACTGATACTCAGGTGAGGCCTCCATGCATTGAAGGGCCAGTATGGGATTGGGATAATAATGATTTTGATCGATACACTCTGTCCCTTCTACCAATTCTATTTTTTATTTCCGATCAGATTGTAGTGGAGGAGTTCCTTGAAGACATCAACAACATGCTCAACTCGGGGGAGGTGCCCAACCTCTTTGCCGCTGATGAGTACGAGCAGATCATAGCCGCTGTGAGGCCATCGGCCAAGGAGCATGGCATAGGGGAGCAGGACAGGGATGGCATCTTTGCACACTTCATCGGGAGGGTCCAGGAGAGACTCCACATTGTCCTCTGCATGAGCCCTGTGGGGGATGCCTTCAGGGCCAGGTGTCGTATGTTCCCCTCCCTTGTCAACTGCTGCACCATCGACTGGTTCATCGAGTGGCCCAAGTAGGTCATGTAAGGGTTGAGGGGTTGAGGTTGTGTGTTCCATCTTGTAATATACCTCAAGCACCAATACTAAACTACATGTACCTACTGATTAACCACAGAACCTGTTTTTATATTACACTCATATACTGTAGTATGTGTGCATGTTGTTTTTATGTGTGTTCAGTTTTGCCATTTTTTGTTTAGTCATAAGTTTATACATGTACATGTGGCAAGTCAGTAATATCACACCCCTCCTTCACTGTGCCGATGATCAATGCATTTCTGCTCCACCTTCTACGCCTTCAGGGAGGCTTTGCTTTCTGTAGCCAGAACGTTCTTTGAAAATGTTGATGTTGGAGATGACGCACTTAAGGTGTGTACACTGTACATGCATGTTGTTAACACGTCATACACTATCATTCTGTACTGTGATATTCATGAGCATAGATGCATGTGAACAATGAGGGAGTTGTACATGTTGTATACATGTGTAGAAGGTGATGCAATCACATGAGATCTCCTGTTGCCCCCTATACTACAGGAGCCCATAGCCCAGATGTGCTGTGAGATCCACACCAGTGTCAGCAACATGGCTGATGTCTTCTACTCTGAGCTGAGGAGGCGGTACTACACCACACCCACCAGCTACCTGGAACTGATCAACCTGTATCTATCCATGCTCCAGACCAAGAGGAAGTGAGTTTACATCTAGACATCCGATACCATGTACTGTACTGTATTCACGGCTTCAACAGACAACTGGTTACTGCACGAAATCGAATTGCCACTGGATTGAAGAAGTTGCTTGAGACCAATGAGCTTGTTACCAACATGGAGGTACGTTGATTGGTTTTCTGTGGACTTGTAAGGGGACAATTATTTGACCTTTGCCCCAGGCTGAGCTCACAGCTCTTGCACCTGAACTGCAAAAGAAGTCGTTAGAAACAGAGGAGCTTATGAAGAGGTTGAGTGTAGACCAGGAGAAGGCTAGCGAGGTCAGTATGTTCATGTGCATGTACATGAATGTAGTTTAGTGCATGGTGGTTATTGTTGGTTAGTGCATATTGGTTATTTTAGTTAGTGCAAGTGTATTGTAAATGTACATGTATGATTATGAAATTAGTAGAAGTACATATACATGTAGACGTCGCATGTCAGAAGGATAGTAAGTTCACACGGCTATCTGTGTCCACAGGTACGTGCAGTGGTGGTGAAGGAAGAGGCCATTGCTAAGAAGAAGGCAGCAGAGACGGAGGCCATCAAGAATGATGCCCAGAAGGACCTAGACCAGGCCCTCCCAGCCCTACAGGCTGCCAACAAGGTGACCCCATGTGGTGGGTGTGTAGGAAACTTTTAACATTTACCACCTCCCTCTCCCTCCATCCCTGGCTCCACCCACCTCAGGCTCTGGATGCTCTAGACAAGAGTGACATTTCAGAGATTCGTGTGTTTAGCAGTCCACCAGAGCTCGTTGCCACAGTGATGGAGAGCATCTGCATCCTTTTCAACACCAGGCCAGACTGGGCCAGTGCTAAGCAGGTGTTGGGGGACTCCAGTATGATGAAGAAGATGATAGACTATGACAAGGTGACAATACCCCCCCCCCCCCTGAAGCAATAGTAAACACCATTACAGTAGCTTCAGCTTGAGTCGGCATGTCAGTTTAAGGTACTGACAGTGGGCAGTCCTTTAGCCACCAGCAATTAATTAATGTTGCTTGCCCCACCATAAGTATTATCCTGGACACAGTGCCACTAATTATGTTTTGAAACACATCTAGTGATCACAAGTACATGTACATGTATTATATGGGTAACAGCATAAATAATGTACATGTACTTTTACTAAGAGGTTGTACACATGAATAGCTCCTTCACCTTCCCTGGTTTCTTCACCTTCTCACACTAGGATAACATTCCTGATTCAACTCTAAAGAAGCTTAAGAAGTACATAGACAACCCAAAGTTCCTTCCAGAGATAGTGGAGAAGACATCCAAGGTAAGGCACATGACTTCAACCATTGGTGAAGGATTGAAGGTGAGGACATACCCCTTTTCTCTGCTACAGGCATGCAAGTCCATGTGCCTATGGGTACGTGCCATAGACCTATATGCCCATGTGGCCAAGACTGTGGAGCCTAAGAGAGAAAGGTAACACAGCAGGAAGTGTGTGGGTGTGGTATGTGTACTTGATGACACTCCCCATTGCTTGAGTTAGGCTGAAGACGGCTGAGGGAGAGCTGGCCAAGGTGATGGCCCAGCTAGAGGAGAAGCAGAGAGCTTTGTCTGATATTGAGACCAAGGTACAATATTATGTGCATGACAAAGAGAAGTTCATATACAAATGTAGGCTAGGAGAAAGTTTAGTGAATGGACATGAGATCAATAAAGAAGTACTCTGCATGTGTGCGTGTACTTTATTCGACTTTGATTTGGCGTGTAACTTGTATAGTATATTGTCTGTTGTACATTGATTAACCCTCCAGATAGCAGAGCTCCAGGCCAGCTATGAGAAGAGTGTGGACGAGAAGGACAAGCTGACTAAGAACATGGAACAGACACAGGCCAGACTGAAGCGTGCTGCCAAACTGACCACAGGCCTGGCAGATGAACAGGTCCGATGGGCAGAGTCTGTCAAGGTAAGTCGCCAACATGAAAGGGATGGCACAGGTACCACACCACTATTCCACCTTCTCCTATGTTCTCTCCCTTCCCCTTCTCAATTCCACAATCCCTCTCCATCATCTTCCACCTCATTCCCCCCATCAACCCCTCCACGTCTTCCCTCCTTCCTCCGCTCTTCCTCTTCAGCGGTTTGACGATGAGATAGGAAATGTGGTGGGAAATGTGTTTGTTGCAGCAGCATGTGTGGCCTACTATGGTGCCTTTACCAGCTCATACAGAGAGAAGGTTAGCCAATGTGCATGCATGGGTGTTGAGGTGTCAGGTGGTCTACCTTCTCACCTGCACACTAACACCTTCAGCTGATGAGCTCATGGATTTCCCGCTGCCGAGAACTTAAGATCCCCGTGTCAGATGACCTCAGTTTGGTGAATGTCTTGGCTGACCCCTACGAGATCAGACAGTGGAACGAGTGTGGGCTCCCCCGGGACAATGTATCCACAGAGAATGCAGTACTGGTGACCCGTGGAAGGCGCTGGCCCCTGATGATAGACCCCCAGGAGCAAGCCAACAGGTGGGTGAGGAGCATGGAGGGACGCAATGGACTCAAAGTCATCAAGCTGACGGATCCCAACTACCTGAGGACACTGGAGAATGCCATTAGGATAGGGACACCTGTGCTGCTGGAAGAGGTATGTGCTGTGGGGAGGGGAGGGGGGGAGGGGGGAAGAAGGGGCAAGTGTAAGATTCATGTGCACATTTGTATTTCGTTGGGGGGAGGGGGACAAATGTGTAGAGGTTTTGGGTACGGTTGCCAAGGTGGTCTAGCTGGCTATTGTAATGCATGTTTATGAAGTAGCAAAGATACACATGTACATACAACTGCACATGTCCATGTACATGACCATATCTGCATTTATACAGTTTTCACTATTGTATAATAAGTGGCAGAGGAGCATCTCTAAATCATAACCATAAACATGTATTCACATAGAATGTTGCAATTGTGAGTCATCTTTGCATTCCATCTAGGTAGGGGAGCAGCTAGACCCATCACTGGAACCTATACTGCTCAAGCAGACCTTTGTCCAAGGAGGGCGTCTCCTTATCAGACTAGGGGACAGCGACATAGACTACGATAAGAACTTCAAGTTCTACATGACCACCAAGATGTCCAACCCTCACTACCTCCCTGAGGTCTGCATCAAGGTCACCATCATTAACTTCACAGTCACCAAGTCGGGCCTGGAGGACCAGCTACTGAGCGATGTGGTCAAGTTGGAACGTGAGGACCTGGAGCAGCAGAGGAACGAACTGATAGTGGACATCAACAAGGCCAAGAATGAGCTCAAGGTAACTGGGTACCTCCGTGGCTATTATGTCTGCTCCTTCAATATCCCTCTCTCTTGGTCCCTACCCCTCTTCTCCTCCTACTATGTTTGCAGAGGATTGAAGATACAATTCTCAAGTTACTATTTGAGTCTACTGGGAACATCCTGGATGACGAGAAACTGATAGAAACCCTTGATGCTTCAAAGGTAGACAGTGGCATTGTTGTGCATCATATACATGTTGAACATACAATGGCATGATACTGTAGTGTGCATGTATACAAGTAAATACATTAAATGTGCTATCCATACCATAAACATGGCTTACATGTACGTGTACTTGTTCCTCTCTCTCCATAGGTGACCTCTGCCCAGATCTCCAAGCGGCTGGCTGAAGCTGAGCAGACAGAGCTCCAGATCACCACTGCCAGGGAGAGGTATCGTCCCGTAGCCACCAGGGGATCTGTGATGTACTTTGTGGTGGCCACTCTGGCAGAGGTGGACCCAATGTACCAGTTTTCTCTCAAGTACTTCAATCAGGTGGGCTAGAGAGACATGGGCTACGTACGGTTATCTGATGTAATGTTTTCTGTGCCAATATGCAATATTTAGCATTTTCAACGCAGCAATAATTAATTATGATTATTAGTTTGATTTTGTTGCCATGGTACACTTCACCACCCCTCTTCCAATCTCCAATACGCTCAGTTGTTCAACCTGTGCATCAAGAACAGTCCTCCCTCCAAAGATCTTGAGAAGAGGCTGGAGATACTGCTCAAGAGTACTACCAGTACCATCTACACCAATGTGGCCAGGTTGGTGTGGGGGAGGGTTCATGTCAATGACGGGGCTGGAAAGCACCTGGAATGTGACTCTATATAAGGATGTACCAGAAGGAGTAGTGATATACATGCTTGGCCATGTGTCCATAAGTAGTGGTATATTTTCAGCATGCTTGGCCATGTGTCCATAAGTAGTGGTATATTATCACCATGCTTGGCCATGTGTCCATACCAATGAACAAATTTTGTACATGATAGTATGTACATGTACATGTACATGCAAATCAATTGGTACTTGTACATCCTAGCTTCTCTCCATTTACCTCCCAACCAGAGGTCTGTTTGAACAGCACAAGCTGGTGTTCTCCTTCATGCTGTGTGCTGACATCATGAGGCAAGCAGGAACAATAGCTGCTGCAGACTGGAACTACTTCCTGAGGGGAGCAGGAGGTGTGGACAAGGTTAGTAATATGAAACAGGGAGGGAGGGAGGAGCTACAAATATTTATGAGACATGTATGTTATTGAGTGCATGGTAGTAGTTAGTAACATGTATATCTATTGAGTATAGCATCGACTAGACATGTGGATATCGCTATAGCCCCATCATCCTTGCTGTTTACAAAGCAACACTGCATTCTCCCTTCACCTCAGGAAAGACCTGCTAAACCAGACGTACCATGGCTGACCAAGGCTGTGTGGAACACATGTTGTGACATGGAGGAGCTGTTGCCTGCATTCAAGGGACTTTGCAAAGACCTTGTGTCCACCCCTGTGCATAGCAAGCTGGGGAGATGGGAGGTACGTTAGGAGAAAAGTAGTGTTTTACAGGAGAGGGTTGTGGGTGAAAATGTATTGTTTTGTTAATGTACGTGTGTGATCACAGTGTACGTGTTTATACTTCTGTTTCCACCCAGGTCAACGTTAACCCTTCCAATCCTGAAGACTACCCAAAGCATGACCCTCCTGCACCCCAGCCAACCACCGAGGGAGGGGAACCCCCTCCCCTTACAGGACACTGGGATGAAAGACTCAACAGTTTTCAGAAGCTGATAATGGTGAAGGCCTTCAGAGAGGAGAAGGTACAAGGGGGGGGGGTGTTGATCAATGTGGAGTAGAGTGGCAGCATAACTATACATCTTATGGCCATTACTGTGGTGTACTCGTACATGTAGATACATGCTCTCTTGTTCATTAGCACATTGGTATTATTGCAATGGTGTGTGCCAATGTTCCCAGGTGGTGTTTGCAGCTGTGGACTTTGTTGCTGAGAACTTGGGCCAGCAGTTTGTGGAGAGCCCAGCCGTTACCTTAGCAACACTGTACAATGACATGTCCAAAGCCACACCCCTAGTTTTCATCCTCTCTACTGGGTCAGACCCCATGAGCAGCTTCCTGAGGTTTGCTAAGGAGATGAACTACTCTGACAGGTGAGTGTGGTCATGAGCAGTGTGATCTGGGAGTGGTGGGTGATGACCATGTGTGTGTGTTATGTCCAGGATCCATTCCATCTCACTTGGCCAAGGTCAGGGACCAGTGGCAGAGAAAATGATAGAGGCTGCCGTGAAGAATGGGGACTGGATTTTCCTACAGGTGAGGGAGGACATGATATGACCATGTTACTTGAGTACTGAACAATGTATATCATGTACCGAGTGGTAGTACTTATCCTATCCAAACACACATGTATGCATGTAAATGACACAAACACCTACAGAACTGTCACCTTGCTGCATCTTGGATGTTGCGTATGGAGAATGTGATCAAAGGGTTCTCTTCATCGGATACCATCCTCCATAATGACTTCAGACTGTTCCTCAGCTCCATGCCTGATAAGTGTTTCCCTGTCAGTGTGCTGCAGAATTCAGTCAAGGTCACCAATGAGCCTCCAAAAGGTACAGATGTATGGTCTGGGTACTAGGGCATGTGTACATTGTGTTGTGGGGTGTGGTTATGATTATTCCACCTCATTAGGCCTCAGGACCAACGTAAAACGAGCACTGTCAGAGTTCCAGCCATCTTTCTTTGAAGAGCATGGTAAGTATGTACATGTACTGGTTATTACATGAACATGCACAAAAACACATACGCACACTCACACACAACCATTTGCATAACCATTCGAAATAGTTACACTTTTCTACACACGATTTGATGCAAGGCGATATGTGTGTTAGACATGTTCACTGCCACATATAGTGCTAGGAGTTGTGTGGCGCAAGTTGGTGTTTGGTTTGTGCTTCTTCCATGCCGTCATCCAAGAGAGGAAGAAGTTTGGTCCACTGGGTTGGAACATAAAGGTACAGACAGCCTGCTGCTTTGCTATTGTTCACCATCACCACCATCACCCTCCTTTAACCACACCCATTGATTGCAGTATGAGTTCAACGACTCTGATAGGGAGTGTGCCCTGGACAACTTAAAAATATTCCTGGAAGGTTGGGAGTTACCATGGGATGCCCTGACCTTTATTACTGGAGAGGTGAGTGTCCTAGACCAACATCTCATGGCTGTTCCCCATCCTGATCCTGTGCCCCTCCCACATGTTGCTTAAAGATGGAGGCTGGGTGGAGGGTTCATACTCTTAAGTTGAACCCAGTCCACTTTAGAAGTATCGCTAGTCAATGATGTACAAATTGTTTTGCTCTTACCAACCAGATCACATATGGAGGTCGTGTGACTGATGCCTGGGACCAGAGATGTTTGAGGACCATGTTGAGAAGGTTCTTCTCTCCTCCTACCCTTGGTGATGGGTACAAGTACTCCCCCTCTGGGACCTACTACCCCCCTGAGGCCGATGCTCTCCAGGTGTACAAGGACTACGTGGAGGGCCTTCCCTTCAACGATGACCCAGAGATATTTGGGATGCACGAGAATGCTAACATTGCCTTCCAGGTACTGAGGTGTATTGTGGTGTACATACTGAAGTGTACTAGAGGGTATTCTGATGTGTACTGAGGAGGGGGAGGTGGAGACATTGCATTGCTGTGTTAGACCCTACGTTGTTGTGTACATGCCACATAAGAATTAGCCTCACCCCTCTGTATACAGAACCAAGAGTCCTATGCCCTTGTGAACACCATCCTCAGTGTGCAGCCTCGCATGGCCAGCAGTGGAGGAGGGAAGACCAATGACCAGATTGTGTACGAGCTAGCCGAGAGCATACTGGGCAAGGTGCCTGAGAAGTTGGACCTGGATAAGGCCATCCCGGGGATGTTTGAGGTGAGGTGGTGACTTTAGAGGGTGTGTCCCTCTTGATAACCTGTGTGTTGTCTATCTTTAGCCTGATGACAAAGGACAGATCAATTCACTGTCCACTGTGCTCAGCCAGGAGGTGGACCGTTTCAACAAACTGCTGAAAGTGATCAAGGTACTGTGCACTGCATGTGGTAGTGTGTACCTGGGTAGAGACTGTCATGTTAACTTGTGTATAGTGTATAGCCGGGGAGGAAGAACACATGTATGCTATACACTTCTACATGTACGTGTACTTGTGTATGTGTGTGTATATGTACCTCATCCCTCCCTCTCATTGCCCAGAGCTCTCTAAGGCAGATTCAGAAGGCAATCAAGGGACTTGTGGTCATGTCTGAAGAGCTAGAAAGAGTTTACACAAGCTTTATAAATAACCAGGTATGTGTGCATGTAGAGATGGGTCATGTGACATGTACATGTAAGCAGCTGCCTGGTGTTGTGTACACTTGTGGTACATGTATGTTGGCTGATATGTGTACTTTTGTGCAGGTCCCCAGGCTGTGGGCCAGTGCTGCATACCCATCTCTGAAGCCCCTCAGCTCATGGGTGAAGGACTTGGTGCTGAGACTGCACTTTGTGGAGGTGAGGAGTGGTGTGCACTAGGGTACACATGCAATAGTACACCTCTTTGGGAGGGAGAAGAGGTGAAGCCAAGCACTCATATCCCTACCTTCTCTTCTAGCACTGGATTGAGCAGGGACAGCCCAAGTCATTTTGGCTCTCCGGGTTCTTCTTCCCCCAAGGGTTCCTAACAGGTGCCCTCCAGAACCACGCCCGGAAGTACAACCTTCCCATCGATGAGCTCAGCTTCAGGTTTGTGGCCCTGCCCATGTACCGCAACCAGGAGGAGTTCTACAATGCCTCTCAGAGGAAGGAGGAGGGGAAGATGGATGAGGCTGTGGTGGTCCCAGAGGATGGGGTCATCGTGCATGGCCTGTTCATGGATGCCATGAGATGGGATGACAGTACCATGGAGGTGGCAGATGCGTTGCCAGGGGAGATGAATTCAGTGAGTGGTGTGTCAGAAAACGGGTTAATGTCAATGGCTTTGGTGTGCATAAATGTGGTGGTGGAGACTGTACAATGGAAGATGGTTTATGCTAAATTTGTATGCACATGCAGTCACTGCCAATGATGCACATGGAGCCTCGTCGCAACTACACACCTGATAAGAAGTGCTACAACAGTCCCTTGTACAAGACATCAGCAAGAGCTGGAGTGTTATCAACCACAGGTAATATGTCTGAATGGGATGTGTGTGCATGTGTGTGTGTGAGCATAATAGTGGCCATACATGTATCTTCTAATGTTGCCATCAATGTCATGCTGTGAGAGGATATACTTAGCCATTAATCATTCTCCCATACACGTAGGTCACTCTACTAACTTTGTTGTGGCTGTCCAACTGCCCTCTGGTCAGCCCCAGGACTATTGGATAGCTAAGGGTGCCGCCCTTCTCTGTCAGCTGAATGAATGAACATTGTTTTTTTAATCCAACCTGTTATTTACTTCAATATGTCTAACAAGTTGCAATGCATACGTAATGGACTTCATACAGATATTCAATCCAAAAGACTTATCATGGTTGAGTTCAGTGGTAGGCTACATGTGCTACATTTTGGTCTTCCATTTTTGGGCTACGACTCTGTTTGATGATACATACTCTGTCTTGTTACTGGTTTGAGGAAGTGATAGCATTTTTCAAATGGTTAGTCAGACTCTTATTTTCACTACAGCTGTAGTTGATTGTTGCACAAAGGATGTGAAAAAACATGTTCTAAATCTGCGCAAATTCGTGGACCATTTGTTAAAAGGGGTAACGCGTTGCGGCGTTGGTGTGTGTGTGTGTGTGTGTGTGTGTGTGTATGTGTGTGTGAAGTGAAGCGGGGCAATGCTGCCTCTGTGTATAGGACAATGAAGAGTGTTTTGTTTCTCCTATTTTTTTAATGGCATACGAAAATAGCTATGATACATGAGGACTAATGTGGCTAGTCAGTAATTCAAATATATTCCTCATTAATATATTTTAATTTCATTGCTTATGTTCTATATCTTTCCAAGGTCTGATTTCATGAATTGATGAGGTCATAGGCAGCCCTTACATTAAATTATGATACAACAGAACAGTAGAGTACCAAATATGCAGAAATCCGTTTTGTGTATGATAAATTATATACACAATACGTATGCTGGAACAATATTTGGTAGTACCTATATTCTCATTAGTGTCGGTATATGTTCATTGAGTGGTGATGTGATGATCTGCTATATCTGACGTGGTCTTGGCTCAAACCATACACCGTCAAAGGGGAAAGTTGAGAAGAGCGCCAAACTTAACTTGTGATTGGTTTGTAAAAACTAACACAACTCAACAATGGTTACAGTTACTTCGTGCATTCATCATGCTCAGAGGCTGAAATCAGAGATAATGTTGAATATTATCTCTGCTCCTATCAACACATGCAACGGCAGATGGATCGTTTCTTCTTCTTAGAATCGGGTTTTATTAATATCGCACGATTGGTGATGTCACGATATCGTACTGGAACACTGCCTAGCGGTAGACCATCTAAGAAAGGAAGGAGGAGGGGACGGTGATGAGGAAACACTTATAGCCATTAATGTAAATTCTCCATATCTAGGTCACTCCACTAACTTTGATGTGGCTGTTCAACTGCCCTCTGGTCAGCCCCTGGACTATTGGATAGCTAAGGGTGCCGCCAGCTAAACGAATCAATGTTTTATTAGATAATCAATGTTTCAACCAACCAGTTTCACGCATGCGCAAGCAGCACCGCATACTGAGGATAATCTGAAAGAGGTAAGGTTCTCAACTTGTAAGTGTCTTAGTTGCTGTGTTCAGTAACATAAGTTGTTACTATTTTGGTCCTACGCAATGTGTACGCGTTAGGTGTTATGGCGAAGTGTGCAATTTTGGTTAGCGCCATTTTAAAAATAGGGTACGTATCTAGGATCTGGTTTGACGGAGTGCTCAACAGTAAGTTGGGCTAGTATTTTAACTAGTCGGGGCCCTATAGCTAGTTGGTTGTTGCAGAAGAGCTAGGCCTAAGGCCAGATTTACGGATAACTTGTGTTGTTTTGTGCGCTGTAGTAGGCTACTTAGTTCTGACTAGAAATGATGTATTCTCTGGCTAGAGAGTTTTGAATCGTATTTTTGATGCCCTTCGTGACCTCTGATCCTCGGTTTCTTTTGTCACATTCCATGATCACGATGTGACAATTAGCATGTGACCTCTTAGCACATGAAATCATGGCAATCATGGTAATCTGTAGATCCATAGATATCTCTAAAGTATCTATGGTAGATCTTATGCACCAAACCATAACTCATTTAATTAGATTGAAATAGGTATTCCTCCAGTACTTGTGCATTGTAGGTGTATGGCCCCGATGGAAGTATTGGAGGAATATTGACATTCATCATTTAAGTCTATTGTCGTTGCCCAGGGCTCTGGACAGTGTATGTGAAAAAACCTCGCAACTGCAGGCTTTTTATTAAAAAAATAAAAACTCAGTGTTCTAGATTTACGGTACATGTCTTGTGATTTCTATTCGGTCAGTATCGCCTAAACCTTGTCCAGCTGCTGGACAAGGATTTAATTTCATACCCTCATTTACTAGTACTTGAAGTGAGTTTGTTGCCAAAATGAGAAATGAATTATCCTCATACTTCTGATTTTTAGCAGTACAGTTCTATGCCTGCTTATATTTCTATGTAATAACACTGGTGTGAAGGAACTAGTTAGTCCAAAATCACACTCTTAAGTTTTCCTGCACTGTGTGTAGCACAAGGTTTGTATTGTTTATAAAAAAGAAGTAAAGGTGATACATTAGTCGGTAGTAGGTGAAGATTGGTTTGAACAGCCTAATCGATTTTGGAACATGAAAGGAAGAGAAACGTTTGATGGCATCAGGTAACAGAGGGGATGGGAGTGTGGCCACTCAGATCAGGACAGAATAAAATAAATGGCTCAGAACGTGGATGGCGGCGATTATGCCGGTAACTGCAACATGTAGACCCAGGTTTTTGTTTAGAACCTACCATAAGTATGCAATCAATCCTGCCATATTTCACTATTCCGAGTGTCCCTGTATAGTATCTAATCTCCAAAACTAAATCCTTAACCTTCATTCTTATCACCTAGAATGCTCCATGCTACAGTGTGGCGCTGCAGGATACCCCGCACTCTGCTCCGTTCCTTGTACCGAGAAATGAGTTGCAGCTCAGAGGACACAAAGTGTAATGATGTGTGGAAAAGTTCAGCACATGATTCAATATCACTCAAGTTAGCTCGGGAAAGGCGAGCTCAAGGTAGGTGGTGTTATTGATGGTATACTCTATGTACGACAAATTGTAGTTTGCCCCTCATTTGTATTTATCTGCTCTGTGTTTTAATTGGTATATCTTTGAAACGTTTGACCAATGTACAGCATTTGTCCATGGTATATATTATTTTTACCCCTTACACCTTCACCGTACCCCTTGGGGTTCAAAGCAGCATATTTATGGCGGTCGAGGCAGAAAAAAGGGACTTAGCGCATATTGTTAAAATTTCCTGGAAAGAGCATCAAAGTCCACGCGTGTAATAAAAATGTATGTGTAATTAAAATTTCATGACCCTGTGATGGACAGGCTAATTTCCAGTGCATAAGAAAGAAGTTGTAGAGGACATAGGTGTATCTTTGAAAACGAAACTTGAAAAAATATGTGCTAGGTCCCTTACCTTTTCACTGCCTCGATCCCATGTATTAAGTATTGTAATTTTCATACCAGGCCAAATGACAGATTATAATTTTTATACCAGGCCAAATGACAGGTTCTTTCTTCTCGCCTTCCTCCTTCCAACACTGCAGTCGTTGATGCGATCTTTATGCATCTCCATGAATTTCCTTTGTTGTCGTTTAATTGTCTATGCCATAGTTATTAATGTTAAAAGCTAGTCATCAACTCTGTATAATTATCCATTGCCTAGCAACATGGTGCACTAGTTAATCAGTTAACGGGTAATTATCTAATTCAATTATCCTAATAATGCATGACTAGACAAAATGTAGATAGGGCACAATGGCTCAAAATAGTTTATCCAACAAGTATACGTGTCAAACAATCAGAGAATGCATAAAATGGACATAGCATGTGCCTGCTGTGGGAAAAACACTTCTTTCTACCTTGTTACATATTTCCATGCATCGTATATAAACCAGGTGTTCAGTATCTTATTAATGTTTCATGTAAGCATTAATATGTTCATTTGGAAATGGTCTGTGTAAAAATATTTCACCAATGCTAAATGTGTTTGTACATCATTTTATGCACAGGATTTGCTGAATGGTATGATTTTCGTGACTCCATTTCATCTGAAGGGCCACTTAAGTGGTCTCCATTGACAAAGCACCATATCTTTGGTAGTGAAGTTATGCTGGGAAAAGATAGAAATAAATTACTGGAGCATTTATTCATAAGAATTATATTAAGGACAGAATCCTATAAGGAAGCCAATCCTTATCATGCAGTCATTTCTGGTCCATGGCAGGGAAAGTCACTCTTCCTAGACTGCCTGTGTGAACGGCTTCGCTCAGTAGGATGGTCGGCTATTAATATATCTTACAGTTCTGAAACTCCATTTCTTGAAGCAGAGAAAGATAATATTCCAGCATTCTTTTTTGCTCGAATGATTCACTCCCTCACTAGAGCGACAGGGATGAAAATAGAGTGGTCAGATTTAAAATCCTTTTCCTTCACTAAACAACTAGATTGGGATCATTTTAATGAGCTATGTAAGAAGGTCATTCCAAATTTTAACAGTCGGGAGCTTGTTATTGTAATTGATGACCTCACAAATGCATGTCCTCGTAATGCACCACAAAGTATTCGCCATTCTTTTGTATCCTCAATAATGGACCGCTTTTTTGGTTCTCAAAGCACTGTAGTTTTCTCAGGGATTAATGAGAGTCTTCTGGTGATTCATGACAGTGGCAGACCTACTGACCGTTACGTGTTGGATCCCTTTAATAAAGCTCAACGAATGGAGTGTGCTGAAATTAAGAATAAGATTGATGGTCATTACCATGGCAAAAAGTATCCTCACCTTGTCTATGAGTGTGCAAAGTTTTCTCCCGGGCTGTTAGGGGTTTGGCTGGATATGTTGGAGGACATGCGTGAAGTTCAAGGTATCGAGGACCTGAAATACCCTTCTGTGAATGCGGTGTTACAAAATGTTCAGGCTGATAAAAAATATTTTGCACGCTATTGGGAAGATTGCTTCAAACGTGACACTTTTAAAACTCGTCTGTCAGAATATGATTATCCATTTATTGATCATAGTTATGCTGAAGGGTGTGTTCGTGTGTCATGTTCAGGTCGCGGCTTTGTTAATCCATTGATCATTCTACACAATAAGATTTTCAGTGAATTCAGTGTTGAAGAACATGCTTTGTTTTCTATGATTCAAGTTTCTTTGCAGACTGAAAGTTGGGGTCCAAGTGAGAAAGGGAAGGTACTAAATGCACTTCTTGCAGCTGCATTAGGCCTCCGACAGATTTATTGTGAAACACCTATTTCCTTATCAAAAGTTATTGATACTCTTTGTGGCAAGTGTCACTATGGTTCTCTTACACGTACGTCAAAGTATGTTGTGTTTCGAAAATCATTCATAACAGATCTGGAAACATTTCCATGTCACGGGAGTACACATCCAGATGATGTTGGTCATCATGTAAGGAGATGCAAGGAAGGTGTTGAGGCCCTCAAAAAGCACGGGCTATTGTATCCCTCTCATCCATCCAATGCTGGGTGTGATTTGGCTTGGGTGCTGGAAGACAAGTACACAAAGAGTGTAGTTGTCTTGTTCTTTGTGACCAAGTATTATTACCGTACAAGTTGGGACAATGATGCTCCGTCCCATGAAGCATCCATGCTACTGAATGCTATTATGAGTACACCAAGTCCACTTGGTGATTGCAATGTGGATGGAGTATGCATCATATTTTGTGCTTCTGGAGAAAAGGGTGTTTCATACGATTTGAATCACAAGCATGAACCCAATGCTAAAAGCATACAAACATGCATTAGAAAACTGAAGAAGCGTGGAATTAGTGTGTCGCTAAATAGCATTGCCGATGAGAAGGAGTGGATATCTATTTTGTCCCCGTCATTGTTCTATGTACTTCCTGATGTAATGACTCACAATTCAGCAGCAGAAGAAGCACAGTGTTAGAATGGGGACCTTCATGATTGACTATGTTTATGCTTCACCATACCTACATGTATATCGTGTACATTGAAACTGAATGTGCTGAGACATTTTGAATGTGATCTGAGAATTATATCGTACATGAGGCTGTGCTATAAGGGTATGGTGAGCGCATTATATAGATCTATATGAATGTCTTTAGGAGCTGCATATTATCCACTGAGTTTTTTTCCAGGCACAGGTATGGTCACACACATGAGGGGGGGGGGAGGGGAGGGGGGGGGGGGGGAGAGGGAAATGGGACCATGAATTTAGTTAATTGTTATTTTTGTTATGTATTTAGATCCTCATCAGTGGACAAGAGGTGGGGAGGTACCACACATCAGTGGACAAGGCCACACTCCCTCCCCTCTCACCTCAGAGCCTTTGTCAGGAGGTGGGGAGGTACCACACATCAGTGGACAAGGCCACACCCCCTCCCCTCCCACCTCAGAGCCTTCGTCAGGAGGTGGGGAGGTACCACACATCAGTGGACAAGGCCACAAGCAATCGTGAGCAGTATGTGAGCAAGTTCTGCTACCATCTTGACCAGGACATAGCTGCCCTGACCAAGGAGGTGAAGGAGATCAAGTCCCAGGCACAGGTATGGGGGGGGGGGGGGTAACCATGTTTTAATTAATTATTTTGTTGCATATTTAGAACCCCACGATCCCTGAAGCAGAGGTTGAGAAGGGTACCCAGTATGTTGGAGGTCTCCTGGAAAGGCTAGATGACCTGCAGAAGAAGGCTTACTCCTTCAAGACATATCAAAAGACCTTCCCAGTCCCAGAGAGAATGGCAGAAAGACTGCCAGAAATGGATGATGGTACCATTTCTGGAGGAGGTAAAATGCCTGCATACATTTGATGTGCTGATATTTTCTTCAGAAGAGCTCCAAAACACACACACACCACACACACACACACACACACACACACACACACACACACACACTTGGCTGTCATTCACAATGTGGTCTTCAATATCCCTGCAGTCTGGAGTTTGGTTCTGCACCAGGACCAGAGCCTGGCTCCGCCCCCGTGGTCACCAATGACATCCTGGCCATGTTATCACCTGAGAAGGAGAGGGTGCCCCTCCAGAAGATGTGGTCTTCACCCCCTCCCTCCTCCCCTTCCACTCATACATGCATTAAAAACTTGGCTTAGGCATATGTGGTGGTTTAATATGTGCCAAAGTGTGACTTACACATTCACACTCACTCACACATACTCAATACACTCACATGCACACAAACACACACCATTGCAGCTTGGAGACATGGCTGACAGCTGTGGAGGAGTTCATGGTCATCTCCCTCAGGAAGCTGACCAAGGTTCCATAGGGGACTATGGGTCAAGGCCCAGCCATGAGTGGGTCACTGGACATGCTGGACAGGTGAGAGCCAAGGGGACACTTACATGCAGCCTCTTCTTTTTTAGCTGACAGATGCAATTATAATTCAGCAGCAATTTTTACATCATTCCAAAACCCTGTTCTGTTTTATTAGCACCTTAGGAAATGCATGTGATGATGCAACACTTTTGTTGTGTGGCTGCACCTCATGCAGATAAAGATAGCCTGCCCTCAGCTGACCTCATGTGTGACCTGGGCTGTGATGTGCATATTATGAGCATGTGAAGTATATCACACACACATATGCACACACACTCTCACACACACATACACACACACACTCACACACATGCATAAACACACACACTCACACACACATATACACACATACACACACTCACACACACTCACACACATACACACACATATACACATACACACTCACATACACACACACACACACTCAGGTTGTGCTGACAGTCTCCCAGATAATGTGGAGCAGAGATCTCACTGAGTGTCTGGTTGGTGAGGGAACCGTCTTGCAGAGGGTTAAAGAGGCAGAACAGAGGTGTTTCCAGGTAAGGAATGGAGAGGCACTGAAGTAGGTCAGTCTGACCACACCTCCTCCATGGTAAAACCAGAACCTGAACAAACTGGCTGAGCTTGTTCGTGGAGAGCTCCCCAAGCTGGTTAGGTCCATCATTGGAGCTCTCATCACCCTTGACGTCCATGCAAGGGACATTGTCACACAGATGGTGGCAGAAAAGGTGAGGTGAAGTGTGTTTTCATATGGCAGCAACTTTGTTAGCCACTATCTAACTGATTACATGTGCCTCATGTGTGTGCAGGGGTTGGCCTCACTGGTACATGTACCTCATGTGTGTGAAGGGGCTGGCCTCACTGGTACATGTACCTCATGTGTGTGCAGGGGCTGGCCTCACTGGTACATGTACCTCATGTGTGTGCAGGGGTTGGCCTCACTGGTACATGTACCTCATGTGTGTGCAGGGGTTGGCCTCACTGGTACATGTACCTCATGTGTGTGCAAGGGTTGGCCTCACTGGTACATGTACCTCATGTGTGTGCAGGGGTTGGCCTCACTGGTACATGTACCTCATGTGTGTGCAGGGGTTGGCCTCACTGGTACATGTACCTCATGTGTGTGCAGGGGTTGGCCTCACTGGTACATGTACCTCATGTGTGTGCAAGGGTTGGCCTCACTGGTACATGTACCTCATGTGTGTGCAGGGGTTGGCCTCACTGGTACATGTACCTCATGTGTGTGCAGGGGTTGGCCTCACTGGTACATGTACCTCATGTGTGTGCAAGGGTTGGCCTCACTGGTACATGTACCTCATGTGTGTGCAGTGACTGGCCTCACTGGTACATGCACCTCTGGTGTGTGCATAGGTACTTTTTTTTTCAGGCAACAGAACATGGATGTTGCCATAATACCATTATGTCCTCAGATGTCTGGTCCCCAGGACTTTGAGTGGGTCAAGAACGTGCGCTACTACTGGGACCCAGCCATAGATGACTGCATTGTCAGGATGTCCAACTCCTCATATGTGTATGGCTATGAGTACCTGGGTGCCTCCCCCAGGCTTGTCATCACTCCCCTGACTGTAAGACATGCACACACACATCCACTAGTGTATGACACACAGCCATACATTTTGCCCACATGTACTGTAGAAATCCCATGTGGGCAAAATACACTGATACATGCATGTACACACGTGTAACAATGACATGCAATACATGTACATGTACCTTCAACTGCACTTTCAAATACATGTACAGTTATAGTCCTCGAGCATTCGACATTAACAGAACCACGGGGGGGGGGGGGGGGGGGGGGTGTTTGTAACCCATTTAAAAAAATGCATTCATCACAAACACATGTAACTCCATCTGATCCTTTTGGCATGATGTGTATACCCTTGAAATAAGTCATATCACCATGGTTACAGGATCGATGCTTCCTGTGCTTGATGGGAGCTCTGCAACTTGATCTAGGGGGAGCCCCTGCTGGCCCTGCTGGTACAGGGAAGACTGAGAGTGTGAAGGACTTGGCCAAGGCTCTAGCTAAGCAGTGTGTCGTCTTCAACTGCTCCGAGGGTCTGGACTTTAAGGTGATAACTCTCTGTAACCACCATACCTCTATCACCCATATACTACCTCCCCCACCCTTACCCTTCTCTCTCAGATGATGGGCAGGTTCTTCTCAGGTCTGGCCCAGTCAGGGGCGTGGTGCTGTTTTGATGAGTTCAACAGAATAGACATTGAAGTGCTCTCTGTGATAGCCCAGCAACTGCTCACCATCAGAAATGCTAAAGCGGCCAGGGTGTGTGTGTGTGTGTCTGTGTGTGTGTGTGTGTGTGTGTGTGTGTGTGTGTGTGTGTGTGTGTGTGTGTGTATGCGTGTGTGCATGTGTGTGCGTATGCGGTATGCATGTAACACAATCCATCCTGTATGTGACTCTACCTCCTCCCCATCCCACTTTTCCCTCCTACCCAGCTAAGCTGTTCATGTTTGAAGGTCATGAGGTCAAGCTGGTGAGGACATGTGCCGCCTTCATCACCATGAACCTGGGGTATGCCGGGAGGACAGAGCTACCAGACAACCTCAAGGCTCTGTTCAGACCCTTCTCCATGATGGTCCCGGACTATGGTGGGTACCCTTCTTATTCCTGTCAACTTCCAGGCCCGTTGGTGTCTAATATGTTTTTAAGCACCCAGCCTAGTGCCCAGACCCATTTTAGGCTTCCACTTGATCTAACTGGCACCCATGGTAACCAGTCCTCCATGATGACTTCCCCTTCCCCCTCCAATCCACGTAGCCCTGATAGCAGAGGTCATTCTGTACTCTGAAGGGTTTGAGTCCAGCAAGAACCTGGCCTGCAAGATGACCCAGATGTACAAGCTGTGCAGTGAGCTGCTGTCCCAACAGGACCACTATGACTTTGGGATGAGGGCCGTCAAGTCTCTACGTTTTGCCCCTCCCCCCCCCTCCCCCTCGCTTGTTCCTCCCCCCCCCCCCTTTGTACACCACATGCCTCCTCCTCACTTGGTCCCCCTCCCCTCTATTAGGTGCTTGTGATGGCTGGTCAGCTCAAGAGGGGAAACCCCACCCTGCGTGAGGATGTGGTGCTGATCCGTGCTCTGAGGGACAGCAATCTGCCCAAGTTCCTAGTGGATGACGCCCGCCTCTTTTATGTAAGTGCTCTTGGGGTGGAGAGATGGAGAGGGAGAGAGGGAGGGAGGGAGGGAGGGAGAGATCCCACTTGGACTTACAGACTGTAGTTGAAATGTTTCAAAACCTGATGGAGTATTAGTAATGACAAGTGGTGCAATCAAAATAAAGGCATTACATGTAGTTATACAGTAAGTATCAGATGTACACATGTGCATCCACATGGAGATTCAGTTTTCCTGCCTGCCAACATTGTTATGTGCTTACAGACATGTATATGGTGTCCTTTGCTATGTCATTGCTATGCCAGTGCCTCAATCATTTGGTTTTCTAATGGCCACTCAACACGTTTTCAAGTTCCAAAGCTACAGTACTGTCAGTTGATATAGAACAGCTGTTGGGAGTGCAATGTTAGCTGACTGGCCAGAGGCATTTTCTGACATCAGAAGCATTTTATTGAGCAAGAGGTAGTAATTGCACTCTACCAATGGCCTTGATTATAAATACTTATTAGACAGGGTACACAAAATGTCACATCTGCAATCAGTTCTCTTACATGCTCATCTGACACAGCCACTGGTTAACCATCCAAGGCTCAGCATACGTGTACATATCCACATGTTCAATATTTCATGTTCCACCAGCCATCTTAGCCTGCTATCTTTGCAGGGCATTCTTGCCGATCTGTTTCCCGGGGTGGTCCTGCCAGAACATGACTATGGTGTGCTGAAGGCAGCCATTGAAGATTCCATCTCTGCAATGAACTACCAGGTGGTCCAATCACAGGTAAGGCATGTTCCAAATGTGATAGTGGATGTGTGTGTTTGTGTGTGTGTGTGTGTGTGTGTGTGTGTTTTAGTGGGAGTTTTCCTGAATGAGCGAAATATGTTGTTTTGGTACATTGGGAAATCAAATATCAAGTAATTAAGATATAATATACAAGTCATACTTCAAGAACCCCACTGAACAGTTCCTGCTTAATGTACCCAAGAAGTAACAAGTACTTAATATGTTGTCACAAGTGTCACAATTCAAAATAGTCAGGATGTTTCCGATGACTGTACAGTCAAAGTACAATAAACCAGTCGAGTTATGTAACACAACACTCATTATGGTGTGTTGCTGGGCATAGTAGTAGACATTCCATTGCCACCAACACTAGCACGCATATACATGCATGCTTCTTGGTTCCATTAATTGACATGTACATCATAGGTTTTGTGCATATGGGACAATGTCCAGCAAACTTATAAATTTTCTGTGAACTGCAAAGAGCTGTATGAATTGATGATCATGACACATCAAAAATTAGACTAGTGTATTTTAAAGTTGTAAGGCACTTAAATGTAACACAAGTACCCCTCCACACATCACCCCTCCGCACATTACCCATTCCTCCACCACCTTCCTCCTCCGTCCTCACACATCACCCCTCCACAAGTGCACAAGGTGATACAGTTGTATGAGACCCAGCTGGTGCGGGACGGTGTGATGTGTGTGGGCCCCACAGGAGGGGGCAAGACCACCTTCTACCAGGTCCTCAAGGATGCCCTCACCAGTCTCCACAAGGCCGGCCACACCTACTACTACTACCAGTATTAGTAGGTTGGCCGGCCACACTAACATGTCCCCTGAATTCTCCCCCTCCCTTCTTTCCCTATGCACTGTCTTTGTGTTTGCCTACGTTTGGAGGCAACCTGGTGGAGAAGAGCATGGATGCCTTTGATACCTTTGCCAGAGAGCTGTTTGGTGAAATCCATGATGTGAAGGTACTTGTAAAGACAAGAGAGGGGGGCCTTTGAAATGTGGGGGGCCTATGAGATGCATGCATACGTTCTAGTCCTCTGATTCATGTTATCATCATAAAACATACTAACCCAGTGGAATTCATCCTTCAATGTGTGATGTTCTACTGTACATGTACTCAATGCTTACCACATTGTATGGTGCTGTAATCAAACAATTATTGCAAACCCACAAGTGTATGCATAACCTATGGCTATATAAATGAGGTGTCAATTACATTCACAATCGTGACTTCTTTAGCTTCCTGGAGCAGCTGATTACGTGACTTTGAGTTATGGGAAAAGATAATTCCTGCATATGTATACAGTCCTGAGGTATGTTGAGCTATACAACAATTGGCATAGCCCTAATTAAATACCACCAACCTGTTCACATAACACCTGCACACTCCAACTGTCCCCCCCCACTACATCGAAGGTGTCATTCATACCCTAAGGTATGGCTACCTGATGGAGAAACTCCTTGAAGTACGACGCTCAGTTTGAAGGTCATGAGATCAAGCTGGTGAGGACATGTGCCGCCTTCATCACCATGAACCCGGGGTATGCTGGGAGGACAGAGCTACCAGACAACCTCAAGGCCCCTGTTCAGACCCTTCTCCATGATATGGTGGGTCTACTTCTTACCTGTACAACTTCTAGGCAATTTTGTTACTAAGCACCCAGACTAGTGCCCAGGCCAATTTTAGGCTTTCACCTTTGTCATTCATTCCATCTAACTGGCATCCATGGTAACCAGTCCTCCATGATGGCTTCCCCTTCCCTCTCCAATCCACATAGCCCTGATAGCAGAGGTCATTCTGTACTCTGAAGGGTTTGAGTCCAGCAAGAACCA
The DNA here is from genome assembly GCA_963681505.1 of Eunapius fragilis. Classification (NCBI taxonomy): domain Eukaryota; kingdom Metazoa; phylum Porifera; class Demospongiae; order Spongillida; family Spongillidae; genus Eunapius; species Eunapius fragilis. Next base: position 13,086,360 of record OY811971.1, read on the forward strand.
GGCCCGCAAGATGACCCAGATGTACAAGCTGTGCAGTGAGCAGCTGTCCCAACAGGACCACTATGACTTTGGGATGAGGACAAGAGAGAATGATAGAGGCTGCCGTGAAGAATGGGGACTGGATTTTCCTACAGGTGAGGGAGGACATGATATGACCATGTTACTTGAGTACTGAACAATGTATATCATGTACCAAGTAGTAGTACTTATCCTATCCAAACACGCATGTATGCATGTAAATGACACAAACACCTACAGAACTGTCACCTTGCTGCATCTTGGATGTGGTGTATGGAGAATAACGACTTCCCTTCAACTATTTCTACAGTTCAATGAGATTTTGGTTTGTTCTTAGTTCATATGAATTTGTTTTAACTTGTGTCCTACGGATCGCACAACAGTCCTACGACGGGAGATTAAAGTTAACATCCACTATCGACAGCCAGTCACAGGCAATGGCTGTGCAATGACAATTAATTATGAAGAATATATTTGCCACAAATTTGTCATACAAGAGATCACAATTCACAATGACAAAAGTACTATGGCATCAATCATTCTCTAATACCATCATGCTCAAGCAATTGGCATTAATATTATGGGTACATGTGCATAACTAAGGCGTTAATTAGATGAATGGTTACATCATCTAGTTCTTCCCGTGGGTTTTCAAGAAACGACGGTTGACCACGATAGTCATAATTGAAAACTCTGAAACCTTCATTATTCCATCTCCCAAGTCGTCTCACGCACAGAGCAATCACTATGGCTCTTATCGGTATGACCTTAAACAACCCTGTAAATTTCTTGAGACGTTGGGCAGCATTTAGCATGTTGAATCCATGGTCATCAAAACTATCCCGTTGATTGACCCTTTCTGCGTGCGTAGCCAAAGCCTGGAACAGAAGCGACGTAGATTAAACCGTGTCCACAAGTAGGAATCGTTACCTCAAGCGGTTTAATACGTAAGAACAGGTCGTATGGAGATGGCCAATTGAATGCACGGTTTCCACGATCACACAGACTACAACCATCTCTGCAGCCTCTGCTACAACCCAGGCGGCCATTCACAATACAGTTACCAAAAAGTCGCGTGTTAAGGATGCCGTATATGTACTAATTTATTATACGTTTTCTCTAACGTGTCCGTACGTTATCAGCATCAAGGTTACCATCATCAACTTCACAGTCACCAAGTCGGGCCTGGAGGACCAGCTACTGAGCGATGTGGTCAAGTTGGAACGTGAGGACCTGGAGCAGCAGAGGAACGAACTGATAGTGGACATCAACAAGGCCAAGAATGAGCTCAAGGTGACTGGGTACCTTGGTGGCTATTATGTCTGATCCTTCAATATCCCTCTCTCTTGGTCCCTACCCCTCTTCTCCTCCTACTATGTTTGCAGAGGATTGAAGATTCAATTCTCAAGTTACTATTTGAGTCTACTGGGAACATCTTGGATGACGAGACACTGATAGAAACACTTGATGCTTCAAAGGTAGACAGTGGCATTTTTGCATATACAAGTTGAACATACAATGACATGATACTGTAGTGTACATGTATGCAAGTAAATACATTAAATGTGCTATCCATACCATAAACATGGCTTACATGTACATGTACTTGTTCCTCAATCTCCATAGTTGACCTCTGCCCAATCTCCAAGCGGCTGGCTGAAGCTGAGCAAACAGAGCTCCAGATCACCATTGCCAGGACAGGTATCGTCCCGTAGCCACCAGGGGATCTGTGATGTGCTTTGTGGTGGCCACTCTGGCAGAGGTGGACCCAATGTACCAGTTTTCTCTCAAGTACTTCAATCAGGTGGGCTAGAGAGACATGGGCTACGTACGGTTATCTGATGTAATATTTTCCAATATGCCATATTTAACATTTTCAATGCAGCAATAATTAATTATGATTATTAGTTTGGTTTTGTTGCCATGGTACACATCACCACCCCTCTTTCAACCTCCAATATGCACAGTTGTTCAACCTGTGCATCAAGAACAGTCCTCTCTCCAAAGACCTTAAGAAGAGGCTGGAGATACTGCTCAAGAGTACTACCAGTACCATCTACACCAATGTGGCCAGGTTGGAGTGGGTGAGGGTACATGTCAATGACGGGGCTGGAAAGCACCTGGAGTGTGACTCTATATAAGGATGTAGCAGAAGGAGTGGTGATATGCATGCTTGGCCATGTGTCTATAAGTAGTGGTATGTTATCAACATGCTTGGCCATGTGTCCATAAGTAGTGGTATGTTATCAACATGCTTGGCCATGTGTCCATAAGTAGTGGTATATTATCAGCATGCTTGACCATGTGACCATGTTACTTGAGTACTGAACAATGTATATCATGTAGTAGTACTTATCCTATCCAAACATGCATGTATGCATGTAAATGACACAAACACCTACAGAACTGTCACCTTGCTGCATCTTGGATGTTGCGTATGGAGAATGTGATCAAAGGGTTCTCTTCATCGGATACCATCCTCCATAATGACTTCAGACTGTTCCTCAGCTCCATGCCTGATAAGTGTTTCCCTGCCAGTGTGCTGCAGAATTCAGACAAGGTCACCAATGAGCATCCAAAAGGTTCAGATTTATGTTCTGGGTTCTAGGCATGTGTGCATTGTGTTGTGGGGTGTGGTTATGAATATTCCACATCCTTAGGCTTCAGGGCCAACGTAAAACGCGCACATTGTACACGTCACGTTCACCATTATATTAGTTCTTCAAACTTAACGCACTGACACCGATCGGTGATGGGGGCCGGGGACTGCAATTGCATACTGTACCTCTTCCAGTCAATCAATTTGCCCCTCCTCCCTCCCCCATAATTCAGGAACCGCAGTGTACTGCTGGACCTCATCCTTTGATCAACCTGTACAAACTGTCTGATTATAGCCGTATAAAAGTGAGGAGCGTATATTCATCTGGGCCTAATAGGGGTGGTCTGTGCTATGAAAGGAATGGTGAGACTCAAATTATTTAATGCTTGAGTATCCTTTTTGCTTATGTGTCTTGTGGCTTCTTGGGGTGCATAACTTTGTATTTACATGTATGCCACTAGCATGCTACGCTCTTTACATCTACCATTGTATGGTGCTTTGGTTTTAGCATACTGGCTTCATCTCCATATCGAGAAATTGGCGGTGAAAAGGATTACGTGGTATTCGGCCATTGCAAAATTCAATGTCCATAGAAAATGTATTGATGCATTCAGAAAATTGCAGCTTACTGCAGAACAAAGCTAAATATAGACTTGGTGCTCTCGCATTTGTAATGTGGGGACTATTTGGCATATGTTGATTAGTTCGTTGCACCTTAGGTACCTATATCTGCACTTCCACATTAATTATGCAAGGTTTCCAATGTCCATTTATTTTATCTCATTTCGTTATTCAGTCATCAATAGATTCCCAACCAAATGATGTTTTCTTTAGGTATTATATGAGGTAGTCAGTGTACTTATTTATTTTTTCAGAGCTTAGAACCTTCAAATTGCACTTCCCTTGAATGGTTAGTGAGATACACCCCACATACGCAAACAAAATCATCACGTGCCACCCTACCATCAGTCAGCCATGCCCAGACCTGGCTGTTTTTGTGGTGTTGCTGTTAATGACCAATAATTACTGAACTTAGCATGATGTACTGCATGTAGGAGTGGTTTCACTAATTGTGATTACATGTTGCAAAGACAATTACACAAAGGAGTTTGCCACTCAGAGAATCGACACAAACAAGAATGCCTGGCCATGACTTCTTACAGAAGAATCTTGCAAGTCTCAGAGTGCTGAGTCAGCAGCATGAATTCAAAACATATATAGGATGGTAGTTGCACACGTATAGTGCATGAATTCCCTCCCCCCCACCCCCCCCCCATAGGGGGTAATGTCAGGATTTGACCTTGATTAAATCAAATGCCTCACGGTTGCCCCTCCACACACGCGTGCATGCATGTTTTGATATGTCAGTGACATCAATTCAGGTTTCTTTATACGGCTATTTTTGTTTGGATTTTTGACACCACATGTTCGAATGGTTACTCACAACATTAATAAATTATCCTTCGTGGGCGTTCTGTTGCGTTGCGGGCACACAGATGATATACGCTGCATACGTGCCTATGCTGTGCATCGGACGCCTCTTCCGGAGTCAAATGGTAGTCAAATGACAATCCACTTAGCTGTTTCAAATCGCCTACAAATGCCCCTATGGGGGCACCCATGTTACAATGACAATGCTAAATGGTTGTGTAACTGTACACTGTAAATTACCTTGCGCTGGTAGCTTACACATAATGAGGTAACATCTGGTACAAATGGTGGGAGACAATAGCAGCCATATTACCACATAGGTATTGTATTTTAATCATACAATTGGTGACACCTTTTCATCTCTGTAGCTGTGTAGACCTGCGTGTAAATGATGCAGGTCTATATGTTGTCTAGTCACTTCAAGGCTTGCATGTGATTACACTGAAGCAATAATGTAACGTGTGCATTAATAGGTCTGTGTCATGCGAGTATTTATTTATCAGTGTTGATGTATCTTGCATGCTCTCCAAGTTGTTATATCCTGTGTAATCGTATCTATTGGCTTTGGAACAAAACCACACCCATGACCCAACACACATACACACGTCTCATGTCTCGCCTATACACACTCTTTCCACCATAAGACACTTCTTTTCCCCTTGCTGTACACCCTGTAAATTGTTATGTTGAGTTCCACACATAAGCTTTGTCCAATTTAACCTTTATTCTCCCGCAAATCGTCCTTATTTAAGACTGTTTTTTGTCCTTAAATAAGGGCGACTGTCTACATAATGTTTAAGGATGACTGTTTACATAATATTTTTAAAATGACTGATCTATATTCGTATGCCCACTTCCACATACGTACCTGCAATACGTTCCTTTTTTTCCCATTGTCGCTTTGAGCCTACCTATTACATGCGAACTCGCCTTTATTGGCTGCTTTGCCATTTAAAAGTTACCCTTTTATTTCTTACTGATTAATACCTATTAATAACTAGTTTCTGCATGCAGTTTAAATGCACTATAATTTAAACCACCGATCTTATGTGATTTTTATGGAACTTGAATTTCGTCCTTATTTAAGGACAAGGACGATTGGAAAATAAAGAAATGTAACATCTTTTGGTTACAGTATATTCACTGACTTACTATATAACCACTTTCTCTTTATGTTTGGTCCTACAAATGCAAATAATTCATTACCTTCTATTACTTTAGTGTATCAGCACAAAAATGGTAGTATGCCTTTTCTCATGCCCTCCACTGTATTGCTCATATCCATGGTCTCATCTACATGGTCATGTCCAAATGCCTCCAGGTCACTGATGTGTTTTTCAGACATGTAACTGGACTGTGTGTTGTATACATAGTGGTGTAGTAGCATGGGGGCCATGGGGGCAAATGCCCCAACACTTTTGTCAGAGGAGGGTCATCCCCCCCTCCCCCCATTGGTTGTATGTACCGAGCTGATATGTTGTGTGTACTGGATTATTTGTTCCTGTCCCACAACACCTACCACATTATGATGTACCATGCCTCATGTCCCACATTCCATTACATGCTTCCATTTACACACTCACACTTGCATTCAATATGCACACACTCACATGCCAATCACTATATACGCTGAAATTCTGAGTGTGTATCTTTGAGCGGTTTAGAACTTACTATTTATTATTTCCAGGACTCGATTATATCTTAATATTATAGCAGGAATAATAATATTCCTGCTGGACTTATATTCCAGTTAAAAGTAGGTGTACTACAGTTCCTCTTACTGAGAGGATTTACAAGAATCACAAAAGATAAGCAGCTTTCTGGAAGGGGCCCATGAATAATGCTACACACACACACACACACACCAGTGCTACTTAGAATTAGTGGTTCTGGTGAGTATGGCTGTCAATTTGCTTTGACCAGATGCAAATACCCATGGAATGTTGATTTACGTGAGATGGTGGCAAGCAGATGCCTTTGTGTTTAAGTCTCAACATACAGTCACATACCCACCTGAGGATCAGAGCACTTGGTGTCATTTGATGTATGCTTTTGGGTTCGGGCCGTTTCCGAGCATGCTACGGGTGACTTCCATAGGCTTTCCATTTGGTTATATGTCTAGTAAACTTGACAGTCATCCTCATCACCAGAACCACTAATCCTAAGTAGCATTGGAATTTCCGTGTGTGTGTGTGTGTGTGTGTGTGTGTGTGTGTGTGTGTATGTGTGTGTGTGTATTTGTGTGTGTGCATGTGTTGCACGTATTGTACTGGTGTCATTGGGGTAGGAAGCACGGGGTCCATGGGGGCAAATGCCACAATATTTTTGTCATAGGCCCCGTACCCCTCGCTCCTCCACATCAAGGCACCCCCCTCTTCTTTAGATGTCACACTTCTATGTTTGGACTTCTCCCCCCATTTTTTCCATTCCATCCAGGAGACACCCCCTCCTTCACAGTATACCCCTCCTAAACTACAAATGCGCTTATTTCAAAATACTCTACATTACAATGTGGTTATGTTTGACCTCGTGAAAAAAAAGAAGCAAGTAATAAAAAACATTTTCTGTGAGAAAGTTGGTATATAGGATAGGTAATAATAATGATGAATACAATATTACATGTATACGATTGAACTAAATCATACAAAAAAAAACTCTTCATCATCCCCATTCATTGTCCCCATTACTGAAGCTGAATTGCCTCTCTGAATGGCAACAGATAGCCTTTGGGCAAGATATTGGAAAGAGTTTGCTTCTCCTGACACTTGCCTCAACCGATGTCCCAGCTCTTTTATGAAATCGGTTGTTTTTTGGCGGCAACAGTGATGTAAAAGGAAAAGAATCAAGATCTAATAAGTATGGGAAAATGTAATTGTTCTATACATTTGTAGGATAATATGTTGTTCAACTGTGTGCATATTACATTTCCCCTTATTATTAGACCCTTGTTTCCTTCCTTTTTTCCTTCCAATCCTATACGCCATCAACTCTCTCATAGAAAATGTCTTTATTACTTGTATGCAAGGCTTCTATCTCTAGATGAGCAGGTCTAGAAGTAGCTTGTCAACACATCACATAAACAAAATTGCACATCCTCCAAGAAAGAAAGGTTCCAATGCTACTCACGCACATAATCACACACACAGACTACTTAAGATTAGATGTTCTGGTGAGCATGACTGTCAATGTTGCTATACATATGACCAAATGCAAATCCAATTGAAGTCACATGTAACATGTTCAGAAGCAGCACTGCCCAGATTTAAAAACATACAAAAAATTACACCAAGTGCTCTAGCTGATCCTCAGGTGGGGGGTATGTGACCATACGTCGAGACCTAAAAACAAAGGTGTTAGCCTATTTGCTTGCCACCATCTCCTTTTAAGAAGCACTTGCTCTCAATTGATCCAGATAAAAAACATAGTGGCAGTGGCAAAAAGGGGGAAAAGGGTAATAGATCCCCCCCCCCCCCCCCCCCCCCCGCCCCAATGAGGTATGAAATAGTCTGGGTACCAGACACTTAAAACATTGGTGCGAATAGTTATTGCTCGCAATAAAGAACATTAATCTATGCTTTACACAGGAATTATTGAACTATGGCAAGCAGCATTAAATTCTATCAGTTATTTAGTTATGCAGAAATAGCACACAATTTCTTAATTTTGCTTCTGTTGCCAAGTGTTACTCCTAATTCTTTCAAGATTGCATCACAGTTCTCCTGTTGGATGATTCTTTGCAGCATGTTACTATCAATACCTTCTTGCGCACACTTTGGCACCATATTTTCTATTTCAATGCTGACAGGATGATAGGGCACTGTGCTCCCATCAAGAAGGTATCTAAATAGGTACTGAATCTTAAAACGATGTAGATGGCTTGTCACTTTCAACACATCCTCCAGTTCCTCATTGCTTGCTGCTAATAGCATTTCTCCATCAATGTCTTCTTTTAGTATAGTATTAATGTATTTATCCATTTTTGCATCACTCAGGAAATTAGCTACCTGGTTGACTGAACATATACCTGCTGACTTTTCCATATTGTTAAGTTGTCTGGGCTCCAAAAACGGTTTGATTTTTGCTTTTATCTTAAGCCTGTCAATAGCAGATAGCACACCAAGTTCTTCCAGGATATGGCTATCACTTTTCATTATAATTTCAAGTAGCATGTCTCCATCAACTCTCTGGTCTGTAAACTGTGTTTCATATTGGTTCAGCTTGAACACATTGAGAAAAGTGGACACAGAATGTTGTGGGTGTTTTGAAACTTTTTTCAACAGCATGCGCTTAAATAGAAACTTAATAATAAAACAATGCAGTGGATTTGAAACTCCCATGTCTGCCAGTTCACAGTCATTAGCTGACAACAGTCCCTCTCCATCAATTTGTTCAGTCTTCAGTTGCTCTGCATATTGGCTCATGTTGATGGTGGATAAGAATTCGCACACTTGATCCACTGAATATTGTGATGCTTCATTCTCTACATCAACCAGTGCTGATGCATGCCAGATAGAATAGCATATTCATCATAGTACTGATAGGTTTGTGACTATCACTGTCTAACATTATGTAGCTGATATTCATTATTGTAGCATTTTATGCCAAGGGGTAAATGTGTACTTGCATGAGCTTGTATAATTGGATGTGAAAGTGTCCTGCATTATCCTCTAGTGGTACTTTTCAGGACAAGATAAAAAGCTCACATTGAAATGTATGGCTTATTGGATAGTCTAATAATACTTTTGTGTAATGTTGGAAGAGGCTCTTAGAAGTTCACAAGAAATTTTAATAATGGAAACTAAAGTAACTACTTAGAAGAGTGATTTTGCTGTAAAACTGCCCAGTGAAGCATGTTATTGAAAAGCATGCACTATTGTAATGATTTATTGCCTATGCCATTTGAAAGATTATTCAACAAAGTAAGAACTCATCATGCAGTATCATTATTTGCTTTTATATCCTTTCATCAAATATGCATGTAAGTTTCATTTTTGTGAATACTTACGTATATCTAAAGATGCCAATGCTGCTTCTGTGGCACTATTATGTTTCGTTTCTTCCTGTATGCTCAAAGTATCCAAATCAGTGAGCAACCATTCATTGCGTATATCATCATCTAGTCCTTCAGCAAAACCATATCTTCCTGTACTGGGATCATACAGAAACAACCCTCCATCCACTGATGTGTCTCTGAAGTGTGGGAGTTTCCTATCCCATATATTATCAACACACTCTATCCATCTGTCAGCTGTATCTTCAGTAGAGATACAACTCTGCACTGTGACTATCAGACTGCAAAGAGAGTGAGTATGCAATATGTGCATTAAACCAGTCAAGTATTACATTATGACATTTTCTTTGTACCTAAATGCTCACTATATTCCCTGAATATAAAATACTCACAGGATGTTGTGGAGGATACTAATCTTTGCTTTGCTTTAACCCAATATTACCTCTTCATTGAAAATTAAATAGCATGGAAAGATATTTGCATACAGTATTAGTTATTCATAATTGCTCAGGCTGACAAAACAGCTTTGTAAATGCACTGTGCATATGCACCAAATTCTAGAACCAAGCATACCTTCGAAGTGCCACCCTGAAAGCTACATAATGCTTTATGCAGATTGTTATAGGAATACAGGTGAGGACTGCATCACTTTGAGAAAGAAAGTGTGAGTCTGCCAAGAAATTTCGCAATGGAGACTAAAAGGTAAGTAAATTATACATAACTGATAACATTGGATGATGGTAGAAGTATGTTTTACATTCAAAACTTCATTAGAAACAGTAGTAAAATAATGTTCTGAATGAGCAAGTATATCAGTCAAGGACTTCAGCTCAATAAGAAGTTGCTTTTTGTCTGAAATATAAAAGTAGTTAATCATACAAAATCAAAACTCCCTGTGTGGGCATGCATGTAGATATATATGTATAACTATATTATAAAAATTATAATAATTTGGGACAGTGTCCAGCTAAATCACCCTTATGGTACTTTCCAGAACAAGCAAAAGAAAAGTAACGCTCGCATTGAAATGTATGGCTAATTATAAATTCAGTACTTTGTGATGGATAGTCCAATTTAGAATGCGTAAGGACCATTTGACAGAAGCTCATGGGTGCTCAAGTAAAATCAAAAAATTTGAAAACTTGAAAAACTAGCCAGAAGGGTGATTCTGCTGGACACTGTCCCATTTAATGGCATTAAGCTTAACCTTTTTGGAATTTTCTGAATCAAAAATGCATGGATTAGTGACTTTGATATACTGTAGGTGTGTGCATCCAGTGGGCCAAAATTTATGTTCGTGGATGGCATTAATTCTGTCCATTCATGGTTGCATTATTACTAGTCACAGCAGTTATTAATAACACTGAAGTAACATATACATCTGGAAATATGAACTATATATGCCCATATATTTATTTTTTAATTAGCCACATTTTAATGCAAACGTTGCATCTTCCAATTGCAAATCGTTAAACCTATTGACTTCCTACTTTCATTGGATCATATCACATAAAACTTACATGTACATTTCTTTCTCCCTGTGCAATGTACAAAAGGCATTACTTGTGTTCAATAGCGTATATTTCCTTCTGCAGGAGCAGTGCTCCCTTGATATAAGTGATTAAATGTTGATATGGTTTTATCATGTTATATAATATTTGAATTTTAAAACGGTTTCACACATAGTACTATTCCTTATCACTTGGATGAATTCATATCAAAATTGCATTCTCGACCATACCTGACTGCCACTCCTTAGGTATTAGGTTTAACATATTCTGATCTTCAATAGGTAGGTGAGCCATCAGAGTGAATGGAAGTTTGTGAAAATCATATCTGCCATCTTTCAGCCACTGAATTATCCACTGAAGACAAGAAAACACCATCATTGTTGGAAGATTCTCTATAAACTTAAGTTGTGATGATGAAAGGTTATGGGGGCTTGATTTAGCCATTATTTCAGTTTCCAACATATTCAAAAATTGTTTGACACTTTGGGACTCCACCATAGACTGGGACTTGGATTCCTGCATGAGACATATGAGAAGATCACATTTCCCATTTTGATCATTATTACAAGTATTTTACTTTCAGACCTTTTTATAATTAATGATTTGGCCCAGTATATTCTTCATTATTTGCACAACCTCTAGTAGAGTCAGGTAACCAGCTGGATGGAACTCAAACTCTAACTTTCTTGCAGTAGAATCATCACAAGGAGCCTGATGATTAAGAGCTTTTTGTAAAAATGCAATGCACATACAAAAATCAAATGCCTTTAAAGTGTCAGTTAGTTGATTTCCAAGTACATCAAGGTCACCGCCAGAGCTTGCAAAACTGAAAATTGATCTATTCTAATTCTGTGGGGCTTTATTACTGCAATATCTCTTACTCTACTAGGTATGGAGAGGCCATCTGCTGGTCACCCATTTTGAACTTGAAGGGTATTCTGATGGAATCTGCACCTTCAACTAGAGGTTTGCCAGCGAGATATGTGGTAAGTATATCTTTCTGAAGCAAACTGATGTTAAATCGACCATATTTGTGAACCTGCATGATACAGTACACATGTATGGATGAGATTAATAAATTCCCTCTAAGTATAGATACAGCACTTACATAAGGTAATGTAGTAAAATGAGTACAATAATGGCTATGTACCAGCTGCAAGAAGTCATTGAGATCTTCAGTACTAGAGGAGAAAATATTTGTGGATGATATATCCACACACACACAAACGCAAACACACACACAACACACACATGCACATACACACTCTTATACTGCATGGTTACTTTTGTATGATAGAGTGGCAGGATGCAAACTCTGTTAAAGGTATCTCAAATGGTAGTACACACTCCAGTTCCAGAGAATCCTGAAACCTGGATATGGCATGCAGCCTCTCAATTAAGGCATTATGCCTGTTGATGATGTCAAGCATCACAAAGTACAACCAGTCATTGCCTTCCTCCTCATCAGGTGTATCTACAGGTATAAGATAACTTCCTTTAATAAACTTATAAAAGTAATACATGCCAGCCTTTAGCTGACCAGAGAGTACATGAATGAAGGCAGTGTCATCATTTATTGCTTGCACTTTTATTCCTGCAGGGCTTGCACCAGCATGTATATTTCCACCAATGATCTGAACATAGGCATTATATCCAGCTGTGTGCATACATGAGAACACAGGAGGTGTGGTGTTTTCAATACGGGAGTTAAGATGAGTAAGATACAAGAGAATAGTATTGTTGGAATTTAACACTTACATTTTACTCTCTCATATAGGTCATTGATATGGTCCTGGAACTCTTTGGAGTATTTTGCAGTTACTCGTCTCAAGACAAGACCTAACTTTAGTTCTGCAGCTTTTTCATAGGACACAGTATAAGCCAGTTGATTGTGCAACCACAGATAGAACTCCACCAAATCTGGAAGTATGTATTCTCCTATCTGAAGTTTAGGGGACTCTAAAACAAACTGTGCCATAATTGAAAACTCTCCTGGTCGTGTCTGATCAGATAATGCATAAGCTGAGCTTAAAATTACGTGGGTGAAGTCATTCTCAGTGGGAAATTGTGGGTATTGATCTTCTAGTGACCTGTAAAAAATGTGATAGCAGTTATATATGCAGGGCACTATGCAGTTTTTAGCTTCATTATTTTTTAATTACAGTCTGGGCCTATCTTCATTCATGCAACTATGGAATCAGGAGTGTGGTTCAAGGTAATTAATAATGCCATGCCAGGGCAATAAAGTAACCCTGTATAGAACTGTAGAACCTATACCTATTAATGCCAGGCCATCACTTATAAAAAAAAAATATATTACCTCAGTGTTTGGAACAAGAGATTCTGCTGGAGTGAGAACTGCACGATTGTACAAGTACCGCACACACACATACACACACAAATACAATGTCAAAACATAAATAAATAAATAATCTCAATCATAGATTAAATGTAGTATCATGTTGTATTCCCCAGTTGATTGATCATTCACTAACATCTGTGCAAGATGCGAGCATTATTGTATCCAGCTAGCTAAAATGAATAGCCATTAACACATCACTTTAGTATGTTACATGCATTAAAATGCTTGATACCTATTTGCAGTGATATTGTTTAAAATGTGCACCACCCTGTACAAATTAAATAAAACAAGACTACAAGTATTATTAATTTATTTTAATCTGATACAAATTTGAGCAAACATCAGAACTTGTCGTTTGTTAGTAATTTGCAGTAGAAATTTTGCTTGGGTTGTTGAATATATTTTGTGTAAACTTACTTATGTAAACTTGCATTGCTTTGCTCATATTATGATGTATTACATTACAGCTTACAATATTCCATCTTAAGTTTATTATTTGTGAACTGTAATAACTTGCATTCTTGTACGATGAAAAAATAACAATTACACCAATAAACATATATCAGAGAACATACTGATTCGTTGAGCTGGTGCCATGATGGAAGGTAGACATATTTATGCCACATCATTTCATACTTATCCAATTGTTCTCTGCTAAGCAACCTGCTTTGCATGAGGAACGAATTATCTGGATTGTTCACCAACTAAATTGAAGATTTGAGTTAATTTAAAGTATTACAGAACAATATGCATAGATCATAAATGCAACTGTATGTACCCCGTTTTGACTTCACAAAATAACAATTATACTAACCTCATAAAAATTTTTCATACATCCCATGACAAGAAAGGACCTTTCCTCATTGCAAATGCCAAGATTGTCTCTGATAAATAACCAAACTTTTTTACATTGGGAAACGCAATAATGGCGGATTGGTAGATGTTCAGAGATTATGACACCATGAAGTTTCTTATCAAAATTGGACTGGGTCAGGAGCCCCAGGCAGAAGGCCCCAAAGTTCAGCGGCGGATCCAGGGGGGGGGCACTCGGGGCACGTGCCCCCCCCCCCCCCCCCCCCCCCCCTTCATTTATAAATTCATAACTTTTCGGGCCCCATTTTATAATATAGCTGCACGATTGCGCTGTCTATTGATATCCGCACGCATGAACTCTACTACTGTACTATATCCCGGGCCCCCCGATACGCGATCATACTCCCCCCTCCCCCCGCCCTTCGTATGGGGCCAGAAACCGACAGCACCCCCCCCCCCCCCCCCCCCCCGCTCTTCGTTTTGGGCCAGAATCCGACAGCACCCCCCCCCCCCCCCCCCCGCTCCTCGTATCGGGCCATAAACCGACAGCACCCCCCCCCCCCCCCCGCTTTTCGTATCGGGCCAGAAGCCGACCCCACCCCCAGCCACACCCACCATCCGTGCCCCCCCCCCCCCCCAAAACCTGTATCCGCCGCTGAAGTTTGCCCAAAGTAGGATATACAGAGAGTGAAGAGTGTATGTGCCTCGGAAGGCATGCTTCACATAGTCGTGGCGACCAAACAGGCCATTAGGAGTGAGTTCTACACCACAGTTGTACAGAAAGTCATCATGACTAACCTTGGCATCATACTGCAAATACAATGGATCGAGATTGAGACAATACTAACATATATACATACCATGAAACCAGTCATGAAGGTGTCCAGTAGTTCATTAGGTGCAAACATGTGATACCAAAGGTGGTTACTTGCTTTAGGACACCCAATGACAATGGCAACCATGTTGGCTAGTTCATGACGAAGGTCAATGTCTGATTGGTCTATGGTATGATATAGTTAAAATTGCAGCATTGAAGATAATATACTTGCCTTCTAGTTGCAATCTTGATGGTTTAAACATTTCCAGTAAGGGATCTTTTTTTTTGCTAGTGGTCTCATCCGCCTCTTTACCCTCATCATTGCATTTTGGCATTTCTTGATGTGATAACATCAGATCTGGATTAAGGAACTGTTGAATGATGGCTATGTGACCTTCTTCAAAATAGCAAGATATTTTGTCAACACCAATTGTATTGCATAGGAGCTCCGATTTTTTCTATAACATGAAGTAAAAATCTAAATACAATGAACAGTGGTTTTAAATGGGTCTTACATTGCAGTCATAGAAGTCATAATAAGCAGTTAGCCACACAGCCATTCTAAATTCTCCTCTTGCATCTGGTTTAGCTTTTGATGTCTTATGTGATGAGTAACTGAATGAAATGTGAAGTAACATTTTTATAAAAACATCGTCGGTGTGCAATTACTATGAATTATACCATCCCACTAAACAAACACCAACATAGTAATTACTAATGGATAAGAAAAACAGAAAAGAAAAGAATTTTATTTTATTACTTCAGATGTTGCATGATTGTTCCAGTCACCTTTCATGGGCTATTTTGATCATTTCTTCAACATTTCCTTTTCCATCATGTAATTTCAGCATGCACAGACGCACACGATGATACAATGCTCCAAATAGACTTGGGTGAGAATCATTCATGAATGAAAAAATAAGTGGTTCTGTTGCTGTCTCATTCTGCAGGTAATGGAATAATGCACTTTTAGAGGGTTAGATATAATGATTTTGTCAACTAAATAAAGTATATAATTCTCTCTACCTCAGAAAATATTCTCTGAAGCTGGGTAAATCATTTTTCAATTCTAGCATTATTGGGGAGATTTTGCACATGCATTAATAAATGCCAAAATACGATAGCCTGTGTTTGCAGATATTTGGTAGTTTTTTTTATTTACAAGTTTACAATTTTAATTTCCATCTTTGTAGCATTATAGTATCATCACCTTCAAGTCTTCACTGAACTGATCCAAACCGCTTATGCCCCTGAAAAGTATGTCAAATTTCAAAGTCAATAGGTCCTTTAGTTTCTTGAAACCCTTTGCATGTTTCAAAATGTGAAGGGCGAGAACATATCTGTGTCCCTTGCATACTCCACCACCCATCCTGCAGTCATCCAAAATACAATTGATGGAATCTTTAACAAAACTAAGCTGCTGAATTTTGCTGAGTTCTGATGGGTCAAGATATGTGGCCACTTTCTGAATTATGGCCTGTGCAACAGCCTGCAGCTCTATGTACAGCAGAACTTTCTCCTCGTTACATGTAGATGACAGCTCACAATTCTAAGATTATGTATGCAGAAATGTTTTGTAATTTGGTTTTCACAGGTGATTCCATGTTGCACATAAATTATTGCAAACAAATTTATAAGTTAGACAAGCTAAAATGCCTAAGTGTGTAAAACATGCATATCCCAGTGATTGCTATTGCTTCCACTAAACAACAATTCGTACTCCAAAATGGTTCTAACAGAACAGGAACAGAAATGTATATTATTACAAAAATATGCGTACCAAAACCTTTAATTTTGTACCTTGGAGATTATGTCATAAATGTGCACAAAAGCTGCCAGATTGAGCTGTGTTTGCATATGCAGCAGACGTTCCATCACTGTCAGGAAATAGAGATGAGCCAATGGCTGATGCATGCGAGTGGTCTGTGAAGTGTAATTTGAGGACCAAGGAAAATAGTGAGTACTTTGGCATTCACATTCATATAACATGTATGTGTGTGTGTGTGTGTGTGTGTGTGTGTGTGTGTGTGTGTGCACGCAATAATCATTTAGATTACTCATTACATTGCACAAAGTCTGATATTGATGCACAAGTTAACAATTACATTACAGCATAGGGAGTAATTTTAAAAATTGCATAGGAGAATTTTTTAGTGTATAATACATTATAGAATAAACGTTTATTCACAAATATTCGATGTAATGATATGCATGCATAGCAACGTGTTACTTCTGAAATAAGGGGATGAAGTGTCACACTATTGTTTGTATTTATGTAATCAAGCATAAAATGTAATAATGTAGAATATGAAATAATTCTTACAGAGTAGAATGTTGCAATACTAAAGAAGCGGTATGATGTACATTGATGTTGCAAATAAGGGAATATGTTAGTTCATTGCAAGGAGTACACCATTGCTTTCTTTTTACATACTTCCACATTTATATTTTAAAAAGTATAATCTTACTATGTTAATTGGATCAAGAAGAATAACTGATGACTGCTGGTAAAATAATGGGATATAGTATGTGGGAGGTCCTAGCTCAGGATTTGACATCAGTGATTCACCCACTAGTGAACGAACCTGAATTTGAAGACAAGAATAAAATCATACATATTTATGTGTGGTATCAGAAATCACAAATTACATTTGTTCTAAAAAGGGCCAATGAATCAGAGCCAGCATCTCTTTCACCACAATGTTTGTGCAGAATACGAGAGAGATATAACAAGTATTTGTAGATGGATGATTTCTGGACAGTATGTTGAGCATCATTGACCCCTGAAGTAGAATTACTTGATGGTGATAGCCAGTGGTTCTGACTATTGGCATGGGAAAGAAACCACAAACAGTCATCCAAGTCATATGTGGAACTGCTTGAGGGGAAGAAGTAGCTGAATATTATTTCTGAAAACATTTGGACTAGATGACCTCCTTTAGGTGATGACGGATTCAGTAAATTAACTGCTACCTGCCACAAATCAGAAAGCTTGAGACATATGGTGCTAAGCTGAAAGTAAATGTCAAGCATCAATTAACTGATTGGTTATAAATAGTCTATTTGTACGCACCTGACCACTTTCCATGAAGTAAATGTCATGCAATGAGCCAAATATTTTTTTCGCCATGTCATATGTTTCCTGGTTGCAAGTTTCCTTGAAGTGCAGAATTGCACAAACCAATCTTATGATATTCCACTGGACCTTTGGAAGTGGTACTACAGCTAATGCCACATCATTTCTGATTTTTTCCACAAATGATGGAAGGGTCATTACTTTTAGAAAAGCTCCATACCATAATTTTAATCGTTCTATTGCAGAAGACTCGGAAGCATCTTGGTACATGCACCCAAATAGAGCTTGAAATAAAACATGTATTACATAGATGCTCAAGTTAGATGCGTTTTGGGCATAATCATAATGGTGAACAAGTGACAGTGATTCCTTAGCATTATTTGATGGTAACAAAGGAGGTAAATTTTGTGAAGTGGATCTAATTGTTTCTATAACACAGAGTGGTCGGAGGATAGTAGCTACTTTGGCAAGATCCAGTTGAGAGACTGCAATACTTATGTGAAGGTAAACAATCCTTTCTACAACACCTGACATGTCCAAGCCACCAAAAAACTCATGGATGATGTTGTTTTCAATTGTACTTTCTAGATTACTTTCAAGATGAAGGTTTAAGAATATGAAATTGTTAAAATAGCTGCTCCACAAAGGAGGGTAATTACAGATTGCTTCCACAATAATAGTAACACAATTTTTTGAAGCTCCCTAGGAATAAATAATACATTTAATTAATTTTCGGCATAATTTTATACATGATGCAAACCTTAAGTATCTCTTGGATTACGGCCATCATTCGGTGGTATAAATCTGAAAATTCTTTCCCAATTCCAATTTGAAGTGATGGGCTATGTACCATGGCAACATTTTCTAGAATATCTGAATCCTCATGTAACTCTCTTCTGCATTCCTCCACCATTTGATCCATGTTATTCATAGCCAAGTTGAAAAATGGAAAAACGGGAATAAACCCAACATTACGAGGTGGCGGCAAATTGTTACAAAGTACTCTCAGCTGCTCCAATGGAGGTATAGGGTACACAGCTAGTATCTCTCTGAACAACTTATCTCTTTCAGGGGAACCCCCACTAACAAACAAACTATCAAGGTTGCAATTCTCATTTATTCTGGAAACCATGATGACCATGAAGTCCATGAAGGTGGCTCTTATTGCACCATGAATTGTATCAGTGATATTTCGAGTGGACTGATTCTGGTGTGCAAGATTGGCAGCCTGCTCTAAGTACCTAGACATCACGTTTGGCCTCCAATATGATCTAAATAACTTGCACATGACCACACCCACTTCCTTTGTAATCAGTAAATCATGCAGCAGCCTCTTTCTTTCAGAAAAACTAAGGTCTCCATTGAAAGGAAATCCTGTGTATGAACCGAAGGGGACACGTGATGTTATAACATCAATTGATTCCTCAATTAAACATTTCGTAGTTTGAAATAGAGAGTCGTCTCCTGTATAAGCATTGCTAGGAAAGCAACAATAACTAAACCATTCTTTGGTATCAATGACACCACTATCAATTTTGTGACCAATGGTATCGAGATAATAGTGGTTCCATCCACGAAGATAAAGTGTTGGGTAACAAGGATACATAAATTTACTGGAAGGAAAGTGAACCAAGAGAACGAACAGCTTAATAGATGATGGCTTTTGGTTAGAATTCTGGCTTTGATTCTGGTTCTCTGCTTCCTCAACCATTATACGCAGATGATTAACAATTGCTTTAGTCACATCAGCCATATTGACAATCAAGAGGAGAATGTGCGCAGTTTCAGAGTTTAAATAGGTTTTGAGAAGCTTTTGTACATTTGTATAAGATGAGGTTGACAATCTATAAATCATGACAGCTGTGACATCATCATATACCAGGTCTCTAATTGCCTGACATGATTGCCCTGATATTTTAGCGCTTGAGTCACCATCAGCAAAGCTGAACATAGAAAAATTGTGAATTGAAGCAGAAGATCGTGTAAAACAAAGTAGTTTAGTAGGACAATACCTGAGATTTGAACATATACATTAACAAATGCTGGCAATGCAACAAAAGTAATCCTTACATTGTGGTATAGTTTAGAGCATCGATATGATCTTTAACTAAAGCTTTAAGGGAAAAATGTGACTGAAAAGTAAAGTAATTGATTAAATATGACGCACTGATCTTCATTCTATGGATAGTGAGGGCCTCTGGAGTCATTAATTGCATCAGCTGCTTGCACAAGTGCCTAATCAACCACTGGATGGCCAATGCAATCATCATACATGCCTCTGCTGACAGACCAATGCTTAGTTTACTACAGTCTTTTGGAGCAGGAGCTTCATGCAGCATCTGAATAGCTTCAGCCACAGCGTGTATGACCCCTTGAGGGGTTATGTTCTTAAGGAGTCCCTGGAACTCCGCGTCAGCATTAATGAAGTGTGATATGTGAACAGCATCATGTTTTAGTTCGTCCGACGTAAACTACATAACAATATGACAACAGTGAAATATAATTTATTCATGCATGTGTGGAAGTACTGTACCGTGGGTATGTAAAATCCTGCACTGGTTCGAAAAGCATGAATTAGCTCTTGCAAGCAGAGTTCTGCAGTATGACTAGAGCTGCTAACGTTAGGATTCTCCATGGATTTATAAGGAAGATATGTGTGTTTTCCAGTGGGCAATATCATGAGGAACAAAGAGTCCACAGTCTCCGGTTTGAACCCATAAAAGCATTCTTCTCCAAACAATAGTATGAATTCATTAATCTATTTAGTAGAAAGAATCAGTACCCTGCACACGATTTACATTCCATTGTAAGCTAACAGTGCAAAACTCAATTCAACCATCACATAAATATTTAACATTGCATGATCAGTAAATTTATTGGTTGGTTCGATCCAATACCACTGCCTATTCAATAAACAAACGATTTTTTTTGTCAATGACCTATTTTTAATATACTCACCAACCAGAAGACCTATAGGAACTATGATTAGCTAGCTATCTAAATATAGCATATGAGTTGGGCACAAAGGATGTGTCGTAATAGTGCTATTTTAATGATAAATGCATTGCAATAAATCGTCTTCATCTGATTTTCAATCAAATGACCATGGTTTTAAGGAAGCATACAGACTACATAGAAATATGGTTATCTGTAATGAAATTAAACACTGTTCAGTCCTCTTGCATGACTACTAATTTCCAATCCATGCTCTCAAATTTACATGTACGTATGCAAATACCATATGTTGTGCTTACCTTCTCCTTCACTGTATTGATCACAATGGCCATGCAAGGTGGCAAGCCACCCAATGCAATATCAAATAGGGCATGATGATTCAGATAGTACTTTTCAAAACGATTCAAGAAAGGAGCTGGTGTCGTCATTACATCTGATTGCTTCACAACTACCACACACTGGAAATTTGGGTGCACCCTGCATAGTTTGGAGTGTGCTTCGATGGCTACATTGGCATAATATCGTGGACCATTGGAATCGGCAATCTGGCGAAACCTTTGATTGAAAAGGTCATAGAAACACTCATGAATGCTGTCAGTCTGAGCCATTACAACGGTGTGTCCTTCTATGGCAGAATGAAGGATGGCAGCTACAGTGTTTATCTGATGGGAATTTATTTAAAAAACATACTATAGAAACATAAGTAATTGCATAAATATACCTTTTGCAAATGTGCATCACCAGGAAAGTCACTGCATACAAAGACATGGGTGTTCTGCCTGTCCAGGACACCAAAGGTGAACAAAAGTCTAACAAGTGAGTCATCCTCTGATGGATCAATAACTAATTTGTATCTGACTTCATTTTCGGTCCGATTAGCCTCATTTGGTTGATCAGCAAGACTATCCTGCAAAATATCTACAATGTGCCTTCTTTTAATACTGCTGTCAACTGGATTCACAACGTTTAACTAAATAATAATAAACAAATGGTGAATAGTATTTATGTGGAATGAAATATTTGAACTCACTGTTTTAAGATACTCTTGACAAATTTTCTCAGATTCTGGAGATCCATTGAAATTTCTCTCCAAAGCTTCTATAACAGCTTGTGCATCAATACAATTATCATGCGGTCTCCGTCGTAAGTAATTAATAAAATGAATAAAATCCCGAAGGCCAAAGAATTTTTTAATGTCTGGATTCTTCATCAGATTTAGATATGGTTGGGTAAGTCGAGTAACAGTATCCAGCTTTTTCTTAAGTTCAGGTCCAGGAGGTGTACCTTGGTCCGAACACAAGCAACCTTTAGCAAGAGTTTCAAGGTCATCATCTGGATTTTCTGGTCGAAAGAGGCTTATGGCACGGTTAGATTTAGCAGCATCAAGTACATGATTTGTAATGGCAACAAAGGAAACCTCAGAATTGTCCAAATAGTAATGCAACACTTTTAGTGACTCATGGCTCTCCTCTGGGAGGCCAGCCTCATCCATGAATACTACACAGTTGGTATTTTGCAATGATCTCTGACGATTTATAGCTCGTGAAAAGACAATCTCAATTTCATTGGAGGTGGTGCGTCGTGAGCACTGATAATAGTCAGGGTACAGAGAAGGGTACCTAACCTCTCTAAACAGCTGCACTTTGGACTCTTTACCCTTCAGATTAGCAATTGTAATGTGGAAAGACAGTGTCTTTGAAGCTCCAGGAGGCCCTACAATAATTAATGGAATTTTAGTGACAGTGCAAATGATTGTAGCAAAAATGTTTTCTTTCAGAGCCTGTGTTCTAGCAACACCTTGTGGAAGCTTTATGTATTTCATATACCATTCAATCTCATCACTAAATGCATTTGAAAATTTGACCTCATTTTCACTTATTAGCTCTTTGTCCATTATTTTCTTGTATGCCTTACGATGTTCTGCATTCAGACGCATGTAGTAAACTACACCAAGCGCAACTAGAACAGCTCTGTAATGGTAGTCAGTACTTTCACCATGAGGCTTTGTCTGGTAGCTCATCATCAACCAGTTATACAAGGAAAAGACCCTTTGAATGTCCCTTTGGCTCACGCAACTGTGTGAAGCAATGTCAGCATTTGCTTTACTAAATCCGCTAACTAGTAATTGCTGATGAGCAAAGTATCTTATAAGCCTCTGACTTTTCACAATCAAGTTAGTTAGAATTATCCCCTTTACTTTAGGCATGGATCCGGAAAGTTTGGTATTGATATAATCCTCTTCTTGAGAATTATTTAGGTAACCATAGTCCCACATTATCAGCTGAAGGGTTGGGTGGAGTGGTCGGACATAATATGATCCTCGCAGCCACCTCTCCTGCTCGCATTCATTGTGTGATGCCATGCTATTCCCACGATGTGGGTTGCAAGCAGCAACTATAAATAAATTCTCAGGAATGGGCTAAAAGGTAAACAATAGTGGGTAACCTTTTTTGTGTGATAATTATAGAATCAAAATCTCACCTCTCCTTCCAATGTTTTATCTACAATGATCTCCTTGAGCAGTCCTGGACAAGAGGAGGTGTTTACCTCATCAAGAAATATCTATTGGCATTTTTGAGTGGAAGAGAATAGTTAAGTGCAACTGTGAAAGATCTGTGGCAATACAATGCATACATTGCTCTTACGAAGTATTACATATTTGGACACTTCAACACTATTAATCTTTCAAATACAAAATGACCTACTGTAACAAATGGGGATGAATGGCATGCTTTTGGTTGATTTTGCCAAGCAGTTTTGTGGTCCATTTTATTAGATTTTAGTCCTCCTACTACTGCTATCTGCTGAAGTTCTTTTGCTTGTTCAAATGCAGGGGATAGTAGTTCTTCTATTTGGCGTGGAGTCAGGGCTATAAAATGTATGCTAATGTAATACTCAATGTTAGATTCATATAATGTCTTACCAGAATGGATATTGACCTTGTGAAATGTTGGCTTCAACTGTGCATAATGCACAGCTAGCAGAAGTTTGGCTGTGATCTAGAGAATGAAGACATTACCTTGTCATATTTATAGTTTCAGCAATAAAAATATTATATCTACAGCCTTTTTTGTTATAAGAGCTGTGCCTCTGAGGGTAATAAAACATTCAGTAAGTTTACATGAACCCTTTGTTGAGTACTGGTTACACCAAACCAACCCCCTGATGTGCAATTAAATTTCTATAATCAAATAGTGGAACTGTGAACAATTAGTACAAATATGTTGGAAATCCAATGGCATAGCAATGGAAGGATTTTTTTGGTGCATGTATGTGAAGAAGGCTTTGTATTCTAGAAAACAGATCCACCAAGTTTTCTACTCCATTGATCAAGTTGCATGTGAATCTAACCCACACATTAGATACTTAAACAAAATGGGTCTGAAATGCAATGAGACTGTGAACAATTTACTTAGCATGTAAACGGGCAAATTCTTTGCGATTTGAGAGGTTCAACAGACGATTTAATGCAAAGTTTGGTGTATATTAATGCATGGTAGGAACCTTTCTGAGTTAAGGTTAAGAGATGGTTGAATTCTCAATTCACTTCGATGTTATGTAAGTTATGTAAGTTATGTGCTACCTTAACTCTTTATCTGAAGAGGTTTTCCTCTTCAACTTCCACTGTTGTTTGAAACAAAATCAAGATCCTCAGTATTGCTTTATCTTTCCAAAGATTTCAGGTTTATAACTAAACGAATCTCCAAGTCATTATCACACAATTATAATACCAATTCATCCCTTTCGGTATTATGAGGGTTCTTCTATCTATAAATACACAGCCATTGAATCTGACCACTTTGTGAAAGCAGAATCATATGCAACAAAATTATGCTAACCAGTATGTGTATACAGTAGACTAAAGGTAATGACTACAGTGGTAGTATAAATCAGTAGGTCGAGAAAAAAAACCCACATAAAAAGTGAGCACAATAGTCACATCCGCTTAAGCCTTAATAGTTTCACAATTTTATTCAAAGCTAATAGTGGTGTAATAGTATAGCAGAAAAGGCTTGTTTGAAAAACCATGACCTTTATAGCAAGTTTAATATAATAAATTTGGAGGTGGAGAGGGTGGGGGGATTAGTGCACTTGCCATTTCATTTGTATTTGATTCTGATTCAGCAAATAAAGTTCTGAGTTCAATATTTTCTTTGGTTACTAGCAGGGCAACCATAGGTGAATATCTCATGTTATGAAGGTGTTCCCTCAGTTTGAAGTGGAGTGAGCCAGGGGATTGTATTGAACCAGGTAAATTGCACAACAGAAGCATATCTTCATAATTCAGAGGCTTTTTCTCTTCCAGATCGTGTATCACCTGCAGACATGTCTGCATCACAATAATTTAATGAAATTTCCTATGATGAATATATTTTTAACCTACCCCAATGTCGCTGAGGTAATCCTCTGATAGTTCACTAATTCTCTGCTTAACAATGTCGACAATACGTGCCTTTTCATGGTTCCATCTTTGCAATAGGGAATGGTTCCAGAGCTCTGAGAGCAAATTCAGTAGAGCAGTCTTGCCCACACCGGTCTCCCCTTCGATGATAACAGGAACACCACACCTGTACCGTTCATGGATATTGAGCATTTTAACAGCATAATCCAAAGTAAGGACATAGCCAGCATCATCAACAAGCTTAAGTCGACCACTCTTGTCCAGTTTAACATCTAGAGCTCTTGAAATATATTTGTCTAGAACTTCCCGTGAATGCATCTCTCTGAAAATCATTTACAATATGACACATTTACAAAATTTGACAAGCCAGTGAGCTTACATCATAGAAGGAATGTTCACACCTAAGGTCGTAAAATTTTGGACCTCCCCTGATGACAATTTTTCAGCATGAAGTGTAATAATATCAATACACCCACCACCATCTGCAGTCTGATAAATCAGCTATAGGTAGGTGCAAACTGATAATTTTAAAAAGAGTGTTACTTGTCACCTCACCTGCTGATGTGCGTTGAGTGACCAATTTGCCTGAATTGCTGGATCACAGAAATCACTTACTTCTTTCAACATTGTTTTCATAAGGAAGGATCCCAATCCCCGCGTGTCTGTACGAACCATACTATCTTTATCTTTTTTATATATTCCTATCCCCATATTGTAGTTGTATGCAGGGAAATGGTCAAGAAATTGACAACGATAACTCATATACCTGCAATGAATATGACATGTAAAAAAACAGTGCATTGCATAATGTTATGAACCATAATATATAGAAACTCATAGTGCTCATCAAGACAAAGCAAATAGATAAATTTACATTGAACTGCAAATACACTTTCTTGAAGCACCAACACATGAAACATTCCTGTGCATTAAATAAAAAATCTTACTTGATGAACAGACATTGTGTAATCTTCTGACGACGAACATGAATTGGCATATATTCCGTAAGCAGCGTGTGACACTCATCTTCACCCAAGTCCTGATCTGTTGAAAACATTACTGGATGATCTATAGTAAGAGGTCAATGTTCAGATTCTGATGAGGCATGGTTTTATAGCATACCATTTTTGTATAGACGGTCTATCCTTTTTTCTTTGTATGCTTTAAGATACTTGCACACAAGCTGTACCTCTTTATTAACAGACAATGGTATTTCATTTCGTATCAGATGAGCTGTCCCTACTAGATTGAATATTGGAAAGTCAACACAGAACTTTTGGAAGGTAATTTCTGTTGACATTTGAGAGCTTCTTGACGGTACTTCCACATATATACGCCACCCCATCTTTCCAGGAAGATGAAATGACAGCCCACTGTCATTATCTTCTACATAACCCAGTATGAGGAGGTCAAAAAAAAACCAGCCAATATCTTCCCTTAACTGATGATACAGTACTTCTTCACTGGCAGCCTGCATGCAAAGAAGAGATAATTGTTATTTACTGTATTTAAAATGTATATGCTGAACAAACACAAACATAGAAAATGGTACTTAACGTACATTGTTTGGTAAAAGTAGTGTGAAATTGAAATATATGGAACAATCCTGCTGCTCAAATGGCAATTTTTGCAGCTTTGTTATAGCAGAAACAGTTGTGAAGGCTTCATTCACAGAGATGGTACAACTTGCAGGACTAAAGTTCAGCTGCTGTTTGATGTAATATGTCTTTCCATCACCTAATAAAGATTTTAGAAACAAATTAGTAAGCTATGACAGTTCCAACCGATAAATGATAAGATTGCATTACCCTTAAGAACATTTGAAATAGTTATCATGCTGGAATTGTTTCTACAGGAATTTTTCTTTCTGAATGTAACTCATCAGTATAATGCCAACATTAATAATGCTACTCTACTGTACGTTCCTTTGAAATTACTGCATTTTCTAACTTTTTAGCTGCCAAATACAACTCTGGTTTAGTTCAACAGCCCCCTTACAGTAAATACAGTACCGTATATTCAGCATACATTATGCGGTACACACCAGCATTTCCACAGACAATCTGTAAAGAAGAGTGAGCAAGCTGACTTGAAATGACTTTGTAAGATGCTGGCTCTTCCTGAAATTATAAATTCAGTTAGACATTGAAATGTAATCCAGACTAATTATTTCCATTCATGTCTATTGAGGTTCTCTAGTGTCCTGAGAAGGTTCATACATATTTTGTCTCACTCGCCGCAGTATTTTTTTGGTGTTCTAACTATTATTGTGTGATTAGTTAAATGCAGGCTGGGGACCTGCAGATAGAGCAATCAGTCTATCCCCAGGTTAGTGATGTAAATCATACACAACAAGCTGTTGCCTTATACGGGCATAATCTATGAATGTATACGACTATCATTGGTAGACAGATGACGTTTGTAAGTGACACCCAGTTGACTATCCATTAATAAATACATCCGATGGGGGCAAAGGCTTAGGTGCATACCTTGTTAGCTAGACATAAAACGTATCGTTAATGATTAATAAAAAATGCATGCAATAATTAAGCAATACATAGTTACCAATAGCCTTGGGACCCGACCTATTACGCACTCTGCAAGTACCCAGCCTGCATGACATGCCTTGTTAAAAAAACGTTTGCTTGGGTCTAATAAACTAATGACACAAAAAATACAACACGCATACTGTGCAATCTTTAACTATGTCTTTTCATATATACTGCTCTAATTTTATCATTAACTGTTACTTGTCAACACCTAAGGTATTTCAGAAACTTCACAATGCATGCTGGTATCATATAAATGGAGAAAACATCATTCTTTAATGAGAAAATTGGTACGATATAGAAACATAGTGTAAAAATTAAAAGGAAAATCTGGGGCATAAAAAATGAGACAGAAAACTTGCATTTCTGGTTACATTTTACTAAATATCAGTAATTATCTCTATTTCCTTCCACAAATTCTGAATCCTTTACCAGGTTGCTCCCAATAACATTTCTAAGCCGTGTTCATCTCTAATCAAAGTATTAATGCACATACAAAGCCATTACCAGTAAGTTATCACACAGCGATCAATTGGTAGTGAAATTTATTATTGCTTTTCATGTGTTGATTTAGTGCATGGAATAAATTCACCTTGTATTCTTTAATGGAAACCCAAGGAATATTACTTAGTGCAGAAGGGTATGTTTCGATGTAATGGAGTGATAGGTTTGCTCGGGCCTGCTGTGACTCGTAGCATTCAACTTCTGAAATAAAATGTACTAGGTGCTGCACGAGATAGTTAAGTTCATGCGATGATTGTGCATTATTTCGACACAAACCTCTTGAAGATCAACTGTCAATTTGTTAACCTCAAGAATGAGGTGCGGAACAGGAAACTGTGTTGCCCTTTTCAAAAACAGGTCCAGTTCACCTATTTTGGATGAAGACTGACAGCGAAATATCTGAAATGGCTCAGGAACACCACCAAAAATGTTCAACATTAAGGTGATTAGATTTTGCTGTGTGAATCCAGGGCATATGTGTAATATTTGTAAGAAACCTTCATCCTGACGCATTTTGGGAGTTTTCTTGAGCATTATCCTTGTCGGCAGTAAGATGTTTTGGAGTAATATTGATAGAAAAACACTGCAATTTTGCATTGAACTTTGAGATGACCTTAAGTCTTGTTTGCACTGGCTCAGGGCACCCTGTAAAATTCAATTTGCATTCATGCATGCTACCATAAAAATTTCTGTTTACCTCTACCCTTTTCTTTATGTTCTCAAAAGCATTAGGATTATTATCAAATAGAAAACTCATTTCTCGTGCTATCAGCTTAACAATCTCACCACTTTGTTCTTTACACATTCGAACCAGTTTAGGAATGTACTGCGACCAATCATAATGATTTGCAACTTTTTTAATATCAAGCTTTAGGTTTTCAAGTGTGGCTTCATTCTTGATAATCTGGCTCATAACTGAACACACAGTATGTACTGTTTCTTCTAAGGAAACTGAATCTTCAATGCCTATGGCATCAAGTAAATTTAAAATGGATGTCCAATCATTTAATTTCTTATACAGCAATAATATCTTTGGTATGTGGAAAAACAGCATATATTTATTCTGCTTACGCAACCTCAATACTTCTTCCTTCCACTCCGATAGTTTTCTCTCAGTTTCAGAAACCTACGTGGCAGAACAATTTAATATGACATGAATATGATATGAATTATTTACCATTAATTTAGCATCTGGTGAACTACATGATAGAATTATCCGCTCTGCTCCTTTTATGAACTCAACACACCCAAGATCTCTAAGCTCAATATAGAGTGTTAATAACTTACTGGTGATCTGGGTAAAGGATACAAATGTATAAATAGTTTATTACCCTTAAGAGATGATAAAATTACTTCGTTTAGGTGAAGGAATTTTTTAACATTATTGCCTCCATCCTTCTCTGCATCCAGAAATCCAAGCTTTGTAACAAAGTCATCTATTTGCTGCTTTGACCACTTTTGCACCCTTAAGCCTTTCTCATTCAGTGTTTGGGGCAAAATTTCCTTTGAATTTGAAGTTCGAATTGGTGCCATTGTTGTATAAGGATAGTACTGCAGAGTAACGTATATGCATTCAAAAAACTCGAACTCGAAGTGTCCTGTATGGATGATAGAGTCTAAGTCTCTAGCCACATTTTGAAGAGTATCCCCCTGTAGGTAAGAGTTGGTCAAATATGTTTATTTGAAAAGTCGTAACATAAATGTTATGCTAACCTCAGCTCTGGAAAACCAGTGGCTAATTAGCGAGATATTAGAATTAACTGTTTCAAGTTGGTTCAATTGCAGTTCCGAAACATCCAAAGTAATCACAGTAGTCATTAGAGAAGTAAAATTTTGCTTAGTGTCTAAAAAAGGTTGAATTAATTGATATGTGGCTAAAAGGTGGGTTAGGACAGTGTCACTATATTCTTCATGCTGGAGAAGATCTGTAATGAGCTGGCACTGCAAATTAAATTCGTCCTGACCACTGAATTTTGCCTCTTTGATAAATTGGTACAGCGTGGTACTATTTGCAACTGCTGGAAACAAACTCAAACTCTGCGATCCTTTACCATTCAGACATAATAGTGATTTTACGTACTGCACCTTAGCAACTGTCTCACAAGGTAGTTGATTGGCTTTCGTCCTTTCTGTTTCATCTGCTATGATCACCAGTTCCTTCAAACGTGGATCACTCAAGCAACCTTCAAGATTATACTGTTCACAAACATGGTGAATAGCTGGAATATGGACAGATGTGTATTGAAATAATTCAAGCATACACTTTATGCACTCTAATCCCTCGTTATTCATGACGTTGGGAACCAAATGCTTTACTGTTCTAAAAAAGGCCATAAGTATTTTAAATTCAGCTTCAATATTAATGTTGTCAAGAACAAGCTGCCCGTCTTCAGAAATGATCTCTGAGTACTTTGCTGTTCCTCGGATCAGTTTACTCAGAAATTCTTTTGTTGAATTTAATGCACTGGCTAAATCAAGCATTGACACACCCTCTACTTCTGGCTCATGATCTTTCTCTTGGCCAAATATAATTTTTGGCTGAGTGAAGCCTGGTATTAGAGGCGATTGCACTGACCTGGCAGCAATTTTGACGTCATGCCCTCTCTTCAGTTGAAGATGGACATAATTATTGAAGATCTCACTTTGATTTAGAGTAAAGAACACCAACATCTGCATGTGATCATGAATGGGTTGAACAAAATGCTCAAGCTGTTCTGCCAGGAAGCTCAGTTCTTTTAGAGTAAGTGTCTTTTCCCCTAGTAACGACACTTTTTGATCAGGTGGATTGAAAATGCCATTTGTACTAGGGCTTGGATTACATTGTAATAGTTGCTCTGCATTAGAATCTGTTCTGCCAGGGAACTGTAAATGCATTTTTAATTTAGTGGGAAATTCAATACCATACTGCAGAAGGACATTTGGTAATGTGCAGTATTTGGTATTGGGATTGTCTGGGATGTACTTGATCAGGTAGGCATTGACTTGTTCAAATAGTTGAAGGTATTGGTTCTTTGTTGACATGATATCACTTATCATTGATGATGGAACAGATACTAGCCTACTGATTTTTAATAGATCTGAACTATGTGATGCATATAGCATGATGTCATCATAATTACACTGTCTCTCATACTGTATTTTTCTTTGCCACCCAAAAAGAGTTAGTTGAATATTCTTGATCAAATCAAAGAATGTATGCACATCCTTATCCTTGTAACATAACAAATCCTGCAGAAGTGTGTTAGTGATATTCATTTCATTATCTGATAAGGCCCTTGCTTTGCAGTAAGCGGTAAATATGTTGCAAAGATGGGAGATGATTTTGAAATGGGATATGATCCAATCAAAGCTATCAACTGTAATAGCAGGGGATATCATAGCACAATAGACCGCAATGATCCCAAAACACATTTTTTGAGGATGCATAACCCGAGTCAATGGGAAGCTTGTTTGAAGTATTCTGCTTGCAATTTCCAATACATCCATATATTGGTCATCTCCATTCTGGATAGTTCTTAACTCAGGTATGATATCCTGGGGAATTAAAGTATGAAGCAAGTACTAATAAAAGATATTTTAATAGCTGGGAAAATGTGTATTTTATGTATGAATAAAATCTGGGATTCAATTCACTGACTTTAATAGATAGGTAGTTATTACCCTCTAACTCTCTCTAAAATGACACAATTATCTGTTTGAATTTGACAGCTGAAAGGCAATTGGGCTATTTGATTATGAAAATTGAAATGCTTAGCACAGTTACTTTCAGTAGTTTTACCTGTTGGAGAATTGTTAATACTAGCTGCTGAAATTCAGAACCTTCGCATGTTTTTGTCTGTGATCAAAAATACATTAATGATATCGACAGGCAATATTTGAGCTTACCAATATAGTATCCATATTGTGGAGCAGGCTTTTTTTCAGTCCATTGTTACAGATGTAGCCTTGCAAACAAACTGTGAACTCCTGTTGAGCATCTAGCACTACTATGGGGTCCGTACATGAGTTAGAAAGAAACGTAGGAACTTTCATATCCAAAAGATCTAAAACAAAGCTGGTTGATCGATTCTCAGCTACGTAAGAGTCTCCAAATTTTCTGATTAGATTCAGAAGAAGTGCATGGCTATGCATTGCTGGTAACCTATAAAATATTTTCAGTTGTAATTTGTGAATTATATCGGCATTAACTGCTCACTTTACCTTGCAACCACTTTGCACATCATTTCAACCCATTCATATTCGCACAACCTCGTGCCACTTGGTATCCTACATATTCTGAAATATTCCTCTGGAAACTAAAGGGAAAAGTCATAATGCTAATTGTAAAAGTAAGGGTCTGGGAACCCTTTGTATTAATTATATCACACTAACTTAACCAAGGTTTGGCAGGATGCCACACGAGGATGCAAAGAGTAATCCAAGTGCATGAACCTCTTCGTAAAACAGTGAAAGAACGTGATTGGGGGATGTAGCACAGGGCATGCACGTTAAAGACTATTTCAAAACAATCAGTCTGTGATTTTAATGGGTGCATGCTAGTATATAATAATTATTGCCAGATCTTTCTGCAGGAAAATGGTATTGACTTCAAATTTGGTTTATACGTACAGGGATCTTGTGCCTATTTTTTCTTATTACTTGATCCATTACTGAGATACAGTTGTGCAAAGTAATTGCGCAATTCTTGGTCATTTGGCACCATTAACCTATTACGACTGGCTACCCGTAACTCTGGGTACATGTGTGCAATTACTTCCCGTGCCACCGACTTCTCCTCCACTACATGATCCTTTCTCAACCTCCTATACATGCTTGTTTCACATCGCCTTCAGTACATGCCCATGTTTCATAGCCTCCACTACTTGCTACTGCAAAATAATTATGTATATCATAGCCTTCATTACGTGCTTTTTTTGGTCCTGTCTCATATGTTTGTCTAATATCTTCCACTACATGGTCCCGTCTCATGGCCTCCACTACACTGCTCATGTCCTATGCATGCCCACTTCCTTCACTATAAGTTCAGAGTGGGGGAGCTGAGTTATAACTATATGCACAGCAGGGATGAAACTATTTTGTTCAAGTTAATGCTGATGTATTACCCCCACACCATACTTTAACATTTTTCATTTCATCTGCATGTCACACCCCCTTGCAAATGTATGCAATCACACACACACATACACACACGTACACACACCAGCACACACACATACATACATACATACACATCAACAGTGGTCAGGACAATCTCCCCTACATGTCCATGTCTCATAGTTTCCACTACACAGTACCGGACTCAGGGGGAGGGGGGCACAATAGGTCAGTGCCTCCCCCCCCCCCCCCCCCCCCCCTTCCATAAAATAAATAGCATCCATTCCTGTTTTTTGCTATGAGATTTTTGATGCCAAAATGCCGGAATTTCAAAGCATATGGGGTGCAGCCTTAGATCTGATGGGAGAGCTTTCAGAGCTCCCACCCCCACCCCCCGCCTCCTAGCTGCAGTGGGCATTGACCCCTTCCACACCTTGTTCCTTCCACTCACAAGCCTTGAATCCACCACTACTACATGCTTGTGTCTCATAGCCTCCACTACATGCTCATGTGTCCACTACATGCTCATGTGACCATCACACACAAAGACACACATGCTACATGCTTGTGTACTCATTACATCCATGTCTCATAACATCTATTACACACCATTGCTTTATGCCTTTCACTACATGGTTTTGTCTCATAGCCTCCTCCACTAGACTATTTACTAGCAGGGCCAGAAATTTTCGAAGTGGGGGGCACCAATTATTATTTGGTATTAATTAGTGCTTTTGGTAGCTATACGTTCAAAATGCAATTTTGTGTGACTATGAATGTATAAATAGAAGGACGAATGGGGGGGGGGGGGGGGGGGGGGGGGGGCACGTGCCCCCGGTGACCCCTCCTGGATTCGTTGACTATTTTGTTGTTATGGGTGAAGACTGAAGCAAGCAAGCTGAAAATGGTTCTTTTCAGAACCAAACGGAGGTCCATTAGCATGTGGGCTGCCATCAATTTGCAAGAGCCAGTAGACAGGGACCACCACTTTGCTAAAACCAAGGGTCACTCTACGATGTAACTCCAAAGCTGGAGGATGAAGTGGCAATGGTTATTTCATATCGTGCCCAAAAGCTTGAGCTGGCAAGCAGTGTTCATAAAACTGCATCTGACTTCTCAGAAAAAGAGTGACCAACGAACTTGAATCACTAGTCGAGTACATGCATGCCGAACCTTTCAGATGTTGATGCTAGAATGCTCGCATTGAGAATGTACTACATCGAGCTGAGTGAGGGGATTTCTCCAACCAATGCAAAGAGCAAGGTCAGAAAGATGTTTCTAATTAATGCAAGCACTGTGAAAAGATGGGTTACCACCTGGAAGACAACAGAGTAGCAGGAAAGGAAATGATTAAAATATGAATAACTATATGTACTTGTATACAGTTTTAAAATAGCTACATATGTATAATGTTAGCCAGATGTCATATCATATGACAAGTAAATAATAAACCTTCTCTATGAGAAAGTTGGTCTTATATAGGATTTAAAGGCAATGGTGGTGTAAAAAGCAAGGAAACCAGGGTCTGCATGTAATACTAAGGGAAAATGTTATAGTCCTATATTTTGCATACCAACATAGTACATGCTACAACCGGGCTAAGTGAAGGACTATGACATTTTCCGTTACTATTACAGACTCTTGTTTCCATGCTTTTTACACCACCATGCCTTCAAATCCTATATACGACCAACTTTCTCATACGGAAGGTTTTTATTTACTTGTTTCATTCTTTTTTTCTTTGTTCATGCACATTATTCCGATGCGTAATTGATCTGTTGTGCATGCACCCATCCAGACTAAAAAAGAACTGGAGTCGTCATTGGGGCCAAATAGCAATAGTTGTGAGTACGAGTTCGATAACATGTTGAATATGCAACAAGGCACAGTAATATAAACGGTTAATATAGCACTGTACTTTTAATCTAATGCTATAATTTCCATCGTACGTACGTACGTCCGTACGTACGTACGTACGTCCGCGTAACTCATTTATATACTCGGCCTAGCGCCTATTGGTTGCTAGGTATGTACGCGTACCTAGCTACCAATGGAAACGACCACCTCCCACACAAAAGGCGGTCGCTGGTTTCCACTTCACATTTAATATCTATTAAACTTTTTCAATATTTCTTGAATTCAAAGTGGGGGGGGGGGGAGGGGGGAACTGCATACGCTATTGTGGTTCACTCTCAAGTCTCATCGTACAGGCCGAGAACATATAGTTACTACCTGAAATTGCGCGGGCATGTTATAGAGGTTAAGTTGCGTAGTAACCGTATGTTAGAACAGGTGATAGATTATATATGCAACATTTGGTAAAACAGCCGGTAAAAAAAGAGGAGCTAGGAGGTAGACCAACTGTTCATCTGGCAAATGAATAGCGAGACGAATAACAGCGAGACGAATAATCAACCCGTGATTTTTCACGGGGACACGCTAGTCTATTACTATAATTTCCATCGTACGTACGTCCGCGTAACTCATTTATATACTCGGCCTATAGCGCCTATTGGTTGCTAGGTATGTACGCGTACCTAGCTACCAATAGAAACGACCACCTCCCACACAAAAGGCGGTCGCAATGACAGCTGGGTTTCCACTTCACATTTAATATCTAATTTTTTTTTTTCAATATTTCTTGAATTCAAAGTGGGGGGGGGGGGGGGGGGGGGGGGGGGAAACTGAATAAGTGCCGAAAGAATAAATGCAGCGCTATTTGTGGTTCACTCTCAAGTCTCAATCGTACAGGCCGAGAACATGTAGTTACTATCTGAAATTGTGCGGGCATGTTATAGAGGTTGCGTAGTAACCGTATGTTAGAACAGGTGATATATTATATATGCAACATTTGGTAAAACACCCGGTAAAAAAAAGGATCTAGGAGGTAGACCAACGGTTCATCTGGCAAATGAATAGCGAGACGAATAAAAGCGAGATGAATAATCAGCCGTGATTTTTCACGGGGACACGCTAGTCATACTAATAATATGCGTTATTACAATCAGAATTAATAAAATCCCCTGCTTTTTTTTCATTCAGTGACTTTTTGCATCTGCACTAACTTTGCTCAGAGCAGCATGTGCAAACTAGTACACACCTTTTTCGCTAACTATGGGTGCGTCTTGCAAAAGGCATCATTTCACTGAACTAGTAAAGTTCTATTCTTAAGAATAGCCTTTTCGAGGCTACCCTTATACTCGCTTAGTACGATATCGTTTGGTTCGTACAGAGTTGCTACAGTGAAAAAGGAAGTGCGATGCCAACATCACGTAACAGCACTGACAAGAGGCAACACTGATGCAACGTTCACTGGCAGTGGCGGATCCAGCATATTTTAGGGCCATTAAAACCGGGCAATTATGAGCCCGTGCCCGTAATTGCCCGGTTTTAATGAGCCTAAAATATGCCCGGATCCGCCACTCCCATGTCTTATTCTAAACCAAGCTTAGTAAGCGTAGGTAAGCTACATTTACATACCTTTGAATAAATTTATCCGTAGAAATCTTTCGATGGCCTCGTTTGGTATTGCAGGGTACGCTTAGCCTTCCCGTACCGCACTCTCTTTGCCAAGCGAGCAGATTCAGGACTACGTATCGTTGCCGTTTAGCGGACCGTTTCTTTTCTGGGTCTTCTTGATATCGCTCGCGTTCAGTGGTCCGTTTCTTTTTCTAAAACATCGTCGCGAACTAACTTGAAGGTATTTCGCACGTCGTTTCGCTCGTTTCTTTTCCTGACGAGAAGGAATTTTGAGAAAAACAACTTCACTAACAAAAGAAGTTACATCAAACGACGATTTAAGCACCAAAGCCCAAAGCGTTTACTCTAGTTGTTCGCCAGATGTCTAAAATTACGTCTTACAAGTTATCTAATTATGCGTTTTACACACAACCTGGTACAGGAATGACTGCCGAACGGATATGTCGCAACAATCTGGAACATATCCGTTCGGCAGTCATTCCTGTACCAGGTTGTTAAGATTTGGCGTGCAGACCGTATAGTCCATTGTTTAACAAGTAATAAAAAGAGAAGGTTGGTGGTATATAGGAATCAAAGGTGATGGTGGTTTAAAAAGCAAGGGAACAAAGTTTCTGATTGAAAAGGAAAAATGAAATAGACCTATATTAGCAGCATGTTGTCATATTTAAATGTGCGTGCTAATATAGGTCTATTTCATTTTTCCTTTTCAATCAAAAGCCTTGTTCCCTTGCTTTTTACACCACCATCACCTTTGATTCCTATATACCACCAACCTTCTCGTGTAGAGAATGTTTTTATTACTTGTTTCCTAAATTTTTCTGGTGGATTTGGTATTGTATTTAGTTCTTAAAACGCATAGAATCAGGTAGCATAAACGTCAACTTGCGCGATCATGACAGGTTTATTCTGCAATTCTGTTGAGGTGTGTACCAAATGTTACACTAGTCCCCAGACTATCTCCATGGATTGATAAAGGTTAAAAGGAAGCCATATAATACATAGGATAAATGTACTCTAAGTAAACTGATCTCACGCTATAATCAGATAAACCATGCACCACAATACATGACCAAATTGACGTAAGCAACTTTGGCATTATACACACATTTCAAACAGCGCATATTACTATAAAACGGAGAGACGCAGTATCTACCGATGTAACTAAACTATTCCTTCGATATACTGCTCATAATTTATTAATCCAACATTTATCGATGCCGTAACGTACCCTTGGGTGGTCGTTATGTTGTTCCTTTCAGTACCGCGCTTGATATACGCACGTTTGGCAGATCTGGCAGCATCTGGATCTTTCTACTTTTAGATGCTTGAGTGGAATCAGTTGAGATTGTGGAAAAACCATCGAATTTGATAACGCTGGTTATTTTATACTGGTGCGTCATGAGCATTGTGATAGCTGATGTATAATGTGCTATTTGTAGATCAACACCAAATAAGCTTCAGCTAATTGCGCGATCGGTTAGGCGTCTAACAGACACCTGAAGATAACATGCGGACACATCCTGAAGCGATTGGTACACATGGCGTGCTTTACAAACGTTCCTGTCGTGAGTTATGCTATCGAAGAAGAAGACGACGACGACGCCGACGGAGGAGAAATTTTAGGTGGGACTGGGTACGGACGATGGGGAGGAGTATTTTTGTTCTCTAAAACTACACCGTCATATGACACAGATATATAACGCAGAACTGTTCTCCTTTTGATATTGCTCGATTGCCACTAAGAGCGAAGTGATCCGACTCTTGGCTGTCTCGCTAGACGCGAGTGACGTTTTTTAATGACATTTATGATACTGCAGGATTCTTATATGGAACCTACTCGCGTAGGTTCCGATATATATAATCGACTTTTTTATGCGAAAGCGGCTCTTCCAGCCTATTGATGAAATTTTCATTGTTTAACACTGAGAATCGAATGTTTTTTTGGGCTATTTTGTCTAACTAGAAAATTAGTCGGACGACGTTTTTTAGTCACAAAAGCATAAGAACCTAGTTGTGCAACTCTCTGCATGAGGGCTTGCGCTATTTCTAGCGTCGTATGTACTTCCTGTCGTAACCAGCATTCGTTTTTAGTCAAACGGTTGGAAGCTTCACAGATAAAAGTCCACTTTTTTCTGAAGCCTTTTCTAACATCGGAAGCGGTCCCAATATGCTTACCTTTGTAAGATGTGTCGGTTTTGTACATATTTAGACCATCTAACTGTATACGAGCGTTGAAACCAGCATATGTCGATCTTTGTGGCCGCGTTCCCAGACCGATGCATTATTCCGTGGGTGTCAAACTTTGGCTGATATATAAGTCTTACGCGTGCGCTATTTTCCATTTGTATGCAGATATACATAGTACAGTTCATAGTACACATCAGAACATATGTATGTCATCACTGCTGCTAAACAGAAGCTGCTTGCCATGTGCGCTATCTGTTACTTGCTTACACGGGGAAGTGTACAAGTTTCATCCGATATAAGTATGTTGGTGTATATGCCACAAAGCTAAAATTTATACCAAATGGCTCACCGAGAGTTGGGCTATCAGAAAATTTGCTTTCTAAAGCATAAAAAGCTTTTCCGACTAATTTTCCAAAAGGTCGGTTCGACAAAAAGCATTCGATTCTCACAGAAGCCGATGCTTTGCCAAGAGAGCATGTTCCGGGACTAGGTACGAGGACGGGCGTACCCTTTTTTTTTTCTCTACAACTGCGCGGTTCTGTGACTTAAAACAAAGACGAAACTGCTCATTTTTGACTTCTAGTTCGATTGTTATAACAAGCTAAACGATCCGATCGTCGGGAGTCTTGTTATAGACGGTCGCGTAATTTTAATGAGTTCATAGTGGAGTCAAATCCTATATGGAAGTTTCTAACGAAATTTGCGATGGTTGGTAACCCATTTGTAGTAGTAGAAAGGTGTCACGTTATAAGCTTCAATTTCAAACTCTTTTTGAAAACTAGTTTGCCAACCAGGCCAAATTGCGAATTACCAAACATTGAGGAGTAGGAAAAAATTTATACTCAACTACCACGGTTTCCACTGTATATAAACCACGGTCACATGGCTTGCGGCGCAACTGAGATCAAAGAGTTAACCACCAGGACGATCCCATGACTCAGGGGTGGATACAAAGCCCTTCGATAATATAGCAGGAAAATAGGCAATCTGCCTTGATAGTTGCGAATAAATCATTTTAACCCCCCCCTCCCCCCTCTTTTACTGCCACGCCCCCTTTGTACGTCCACCCCTAAAGTGGGTGCCTTTAAAATTAAATGAAAGACGGCGGGCGGTTAAAAACTGTCTATGCCAGCAGAACGCATATCCCAACAATAAGGGACGGTTGTGTTTCAGCCCAGTTGTGGCTTTAACTCGACCACGCCTCTCCCCTAGCTTATACACTGTGCACCTTATCTCATGGCTCTAATGTACTGTTATATCATTGTGCGCCTATAAATGGCCATGCAATGCACCCAAGGAGTTTGACATAACAAACAGGCGCACAATTTCTACATGACGCGTGGTGCGTGTACGTACGGTGATGCGTATCGTGATGGTAGCTAAATTCTCGCATTTCGATTGCTTAGAAAATCTTGTTAGTTATAGACGCGAAACAGACCAGATTATATTGGTGTTTGTAAGAAGCGAAAAGATCATAATTATGGGCTGACTTGGTGTGGCACGGGAAGTTATTCAGTGACTAAACATTGCATATTCACATACTAGGAGTAACGGAAAACCGGTCTTCACATTGGTTTATCACCGCAAAATGCCCAGGAAATGTGCTATTACTTTGCACCGTAATGTATCAAGTCCGAATAGGATAAATCAATGGATAAAGGATCCTTCTCCGTATAAACCAAGTTTGAAGTGAATCGAATTTTCCTGCAGAACACAGGGGGAAATCTAAAAAGGCGTCTAATTATTTAGAAATCATTGCGTGATTGAACAGAAAATCTCACAAAAGCATGCACATACAGCGTGTTGTTTCAACGTGTTGACATTCCATCACACAATGATTTCACGCAGTGGAATTAAGAATGTGGTGGGTTTGAACCGAAACGCATCGGACGTACGATGCAACGCTGGTACGAAGCTGATGCAAGATCCCAAATGTATTTTACCATAGAAAAACGGTGTAGTATGAAGTGTTGAAAATGGAAGTTGATAGCGCAACCAAGCGGAGGTAAAAACGATTCAAAGTTATATAACAAAATTTAAGTTATATAACAAAATTAAGTTATATAACAAAATTTTATAATATGCGTCATGTTCCTCCATATAACCGAAGGGAAATTGTCCCATACAATTATAGTTCATGCACAAGAGAATTGCCGAACGCGTATAAAATGATTCACAATAGAGTCGGTACATCTACTGAACGGGAAACACACTATTCTCAAACTGCACCATTCTGTATGGTAATATTAGTAATGGGAGCCCAGGTTAATTAATAGCGTGAAATGACTGAGAAATGTGCATTTACTTTGTA
Source organism: Eunapius fragilis (assembly GCA_963681505.1). Classification (NCBI taxonomy): domain Eukaryota; kingdom Metazoa; phylum Porifera; class Demospongiae; order Spongillida; family Spongillidae; genus Eunapius; species Eunapius fragilis. Next base: position 13,127,480 of record OY811971.1, read on the forward strand.
CAGCTGCATCTCCATATCAGATCATGTAAAAATTAACGAACAGTACAATCAATATAGGTATACAAATATGAAGTGAATTGAATTTTCTTGCCGAAATATGGCGGGTTTGAACTCCATGGACGTTACAACGCTGGCACGAAGCTGACCCCGAAATCTATTTTACCGTAGACAAATGGTGTAGTATAAAGTGTTAAAAATAGGAAGTCGATCACTTGTATAAAATAAACCTTTAATCTCCGGGCTCATGTCCCTGATCTAGAAGTGTAACCATCCTAGATCTAGGACCAACTTAGAAGGATTTTCCTGATCAATTTTGGCCGATAAAAGTGAGCTTTGAAGATTTTATTTTGAAGCATAGTACACTGGATATGTATAGTTTTACTGAATGATGGTCGTATAGTGTGCATTGCAATCATAGAGTACGCTTTTACATTTGCCCCTTATGAAGTAAACACCAACATACATAATCACTCAATGGTTTAAACTAACCGTATTTGGCCATATATCCAGACTTTTGTATAACTGTAAGAATTGATTGCTTGAAAGTTCAGGGAGTAATTGCCATGTCCTCTGGATCAACTGCATACGAAATTTATAATTCTGAATCACATAAATATGGAACACACGGCCATCCAACTTGTACGTACATGGTCAGTAATTTGTGAATGGTGTTTCTTGAGGGCTTGGCTATTTGCCTCACTGAAATATGTTACTAGATCCTTAGTGGCATCAGATTTCGTTACATTCACAAGATCCAGCATCATTTTTAGCCATCCCTGCTCATACGTTGTGCAAATCTCTTCATTCATAGCCCAATCTTCCAATATTGTACTCAGTTTGTCTGCAAACGCTAAACCCTAATATTGCACATAATTATTATGTCACGACCTTTTTTGCAGCTTACCTCCTTTATTGCTCCATTAATCGTGCCAGCAACACTTAAGGCAGCAACATTTGTCTTTGTATGCTCCATATCTATCCAGGAACGATACATGTGGTACGATCCGATTGTCAGTTGTGCAATATCACTTTTTTCCGATACAGTAGAAGCAATGCAATCAAAATAGCACCTATGTTATGGCATTAAAATAGAATGGTGAATTCTGCAATTAAATTAAATCCAGTTATCTTACTTCAGTTGTGAAATTGGTCTAACGGAGCCTTCCATTTCAAACCAAGCTAAAATTTGCGTCATGCTCATTGTGGGAATATGTAGCTGATTAATCAGATCCAATCCACGCCCAATGTCAGCAATGTTCTCTGTATTGATCTCCAATTTCATCTATCAATAACGTTTAGCATGAGCATGCAGTACAATGACATAGCATGCGTACAAAGCCTACAATCCAATAAAATCTTTGCAAATTTATTAGTTGAATGTTATATAAATCAATATTTGAGACATTGTCCTGCAAATTCGGGCTTGCGGGGTTCTATTTTAATTGCAAGTTACACTAAACAAGACACCTTCGCAACGTTACAACCGATTCGTTTCAAATTTCGAACATAATCACACATGCGTAAATTGCTGTTTTGCATTTTCTGTGCAGTAGTTACTAACCCTATGGTTTAGAAATCCACCATCATTTGTCAAGTCGCGAGTTGACAATGCTTCAAATTATTCGTAACAAATAGTGGAGTTCTGTATAGCTAGTGATTTCTTCAAATCGCTAATCTGCATGTTATCGGTTACAGTAATATAGCAGTACAAAGTAAGTACTCCTTTCCAACCCTTCAAACAATGTACATGTCCTTCCCGTTCTTCCGAGCTTATAGAATTAGCACTTACGTATCTGGCTTCACCGATTATTCCCTGCATGCCCCAAAAGCGTTTGCTTGCTGGAACTCGTTACGCCTGACATTGCCTATAACACTAGCAGTATTACGAAGTAAACTTACCGTAAGCGTGTGAATGACACAAGCATCAACCGTAGCTTTATTGTGACGTTAGAATATTTCGAACCGGTCAGATTCCTTAATTTAAAATGCCGTTAAAGAATGCGCTATTAGACATTTTAATGTTCGCGCATACTACGGTCCTAAGGAGAGAAATAACCGCTTAGGTCGGTGCATGTGGTTGGGGAGAAAATTAGTATTTCTCCACACGTAATCATCAGTAGAGAAGGAGGAAGAAGATACTGCCAAACTGCGGCCTCCGCACCCCCCAATGCCGCGCTATCAACCAGAAGGCCCTGCTCACCAATACCTTCAGGCACATCGTAAACAGGCGAAAGGAGATCCAGCTGATTCAAAGAATTTATGCACGAAGAAATCACTACTCCAGGTCTGATGGTGCATTATGTATGAAACAGATTTCATGTCATATTTTATCTTGCAGCTATTTGCTTTCATCTGAAAAAGAAACTGTTAAGGCAATACATGTCGTTGCTCAACAGCTTATCGTTCAGAAGGACCTGAAAAATGAACAGCTTTTGCTGCAGTCGCAAGCTCTTGGCTAGACGGGAAAATTGGTCACAGGCCCATGGATGGAGCAGCTGTACAACCAACGTTTCAAGAATCTTGATCAAAGCATATTCTTAAAACTTGAAAAAGCTTAAAGACATCTACATCCTTGTGTGAATAATATTATATGTTTTGTATGCCATTAGATACCTTTGACAGAGTACTAGAAAGTGTTCCAAATAGTGGGTGTGGTGAGTCAGAGAAGATAGACCTCAATGTTACACTTCTAAGATCAATCATTTGTAGATGTGATTGAGAGGTTACGTTGAAGGAACCTTTCTTCTGACTTATCAGGCCAATGCAGCTATACATTTCTACAATAGAGGGTTTATTAACCCCAGTGCACCAAGCCCAATTTCAACTTAACTCTTTCAGACTCCAGGCCTGATATGGTGTGATGTTAGTGACCTAAATTCACACCACAAAATAGTCTATCTTCTCACTTTTGGTTTTGTAGATAAAATCATAGTAGCACTAACCTCTAAATTCTATTAGGACCTTTGATGCTCTTCGGGGACACGGCATGATAAAGAAGAAAAAAACACAAGTAGAAATCGAACTAAAGCTAACTAGCTTGTTGAACTGCGCTCTATACATTTAGCCATCAGGAATAATGAACCAGCTATTATTAATTCTTGCGTGAGCTTGTAGTAAGGGCTCTAGCATAACGAAGTTCATTATTTGATGTGTGTATGGCTTCACTATTATACACCACATGCAGGCCTGTTCATGCTAGCACCTGGAGTGCACGCTGTGCGAATTAATTACACATTGTTATTGAGTTACGTATACTGGGTAAATCTAATATAGGTAAAGAACTGACTGCTATCATTTCCTATAGCTACTCCAAGCACGAAAGCAGGTGTATAATGGTGGTCTTAGCAAGCTGTACTGTAAGAGTGCATATTGGACTTCCACCAGTGTACACCCTACAAGCGTCATCAAATTTCCTTCACGTTGGAACATCCATGCCTCTACAATGCCCCGTGGGTGTGAGAATGGTAAATAAACCCCCTGGTTTTATTTCAAATTAGTGTAGTTATGATCTCTCGTCTCATGAAGAAATTAAAAACAGATGAAACAAGTAATAAAACATTCTCTGTGACAAATATTAGATTGGAAGGCAATAGTGGTGGTGTGTGATGGAATAGGCATGAAAAGTGGCGTAGGGCAACTTTTATGCACATGGGCCTTTTTGAACCGCTACTGTGCATTTTAGGATATGCTTTCTTTGTTCGACAGTTTCATCAATTCTGCGCTAGCTACGATAGTTACACCTACTTTCCCTTGTAGTTCGAAGATTGGAAAGTGGTGTTAGAGTACGTTTTTAGTATACATACTCGTGATTTATAAAATCTCATTTCCAAGGTGATGGGAAAATCAACATATTGGTTAGCTCGTCACCGAAAGAACAAGAATTGCCACAGCATGCAGCTTAGAGACGTTACAATGAGCCAACCGGGAACCAAGCCATGTTCAGGGGGAGCAAACAGGGGGCCCATGTGCTGGGAGGAAGGAGATAACCAACAGGGAGGGGGGTGGGGGGGTGGAAGAAGGTCAATGTTAAGTGCATGCCCCTGTGGGATGAGAATTCTGCTGCTGGACAGAATTGTCAATTTATAGATCAACTATACATGGTTTTTCTTTTAGCAAGTGCCTGGATTTTAAAATATAAATCTCAAGTGAAGAAGACCACTCAGAAGTCTGAAGACCTAAGGAAAATTTGAAGTGTGGTGTGGTTAATAATAACGATAGCTAATTGCTATCAATTGGGCAAGACTATGGAAAAGAAGATGCACGAATTAATATGCTGTAGGGTGGTACCAGAGAGAGAGAGAGAGTTACCTCTGATGTTATAATGTGTGGGCAGCATGGAATAAGGACAGTAGCTGTTACCTCGTGTTAATTGACGCCGTTTCAATCCCTCTATATATTATCTCTGGGTATATGCAGAATCGAACTGAACAGATGCGGGTTGTATAGGGTTGTAACGTGGATGTTACTTCAGGCCACTTTGGGATCACTAAAACAGTGGCCAGAGGTTTATGTCGAAAGGCATCCGGAGGAATAAGAAGAGCATGGTACGTTTTTTTTTGGTTGATCCTATGCTCATTGACGCGCAAAGCGTGTAGATGGTATAATCATTAATACCTTACCGATTTTTGCTTGTGATTTCTGTCAAAAATCAAGTATCAAACCATTTTCTTCTTACCTAAGCTGCATCCAGTCTCTATTTATTTGCCGTTGTATCGTGTGAGGATTGACTTTATTGATCCTATTACTCCTGCTTTTTCCAGTGGCAATAGGCCTTTCCTTACACTTTCAGGCTGCTACATTAAATGGGTAGATGCTGTGCCCCAAGCTTGCTACCGACGTTGCTGCTACTCTGCTGAAGGTATCCTGATATTCTACTTACGGTGTTTGCTATTTGCATGTGCTTGCGTACGTTTTAGATTTTCATGAGAATGGGACTCCCAAAGCTGCTCAAGGCAAGTAATTCAATATTTTAGACAAAGAGATGACAGAGCTATTAGGTATTAAGAGGCACTTCACCACACCTTATCATCCTCAGGTATAACTTATACTGTGCTTAATCATTTCATAAATGCCATTATATTACCTACAGGCCATTGGCTTTGATGTAAGATTCAGAACATGATTGTCAAATTTTTGAATGAGAAAAAGGAAGATTGGGATGATTGGTATAGCATGCTTCTTCCCTGTATTCGCCCTTTGAAGTCATGTTTGGAAGAAAAGCTATATTGCCTATTGAACTAGGAAGGAGATAAATTGTTGTATGACTATGAGAATCCAGATACTCAGCAAGACAGGGAAAGTACATACATGCAACTATGTAATAATTGTTAAGGATTTTTGTCATGTATACTTGCAAGAAAGACAATGTGAAGAGAAATGTGATAAATGCTCAAAAAATACAGAAGATGAATTGCAGCAGAAAGAGGGGCAAAATATCTCATATTGCCATAGGAGTTAAGGAGACGTCAGGCGCAAAAAGCGAGCAGGAGGTGCTCTAGTCCAAAATGGCTGGGCCCACATGAAGTAATAACGGATACTGAAGGATATTGAAAAGGGTCTCTCTTGTGAAAAGTGTGACAATGGAAAGGTAGATTATGTTCATGGAGATCATTTGAAAGTGTATGTAATATCTGAACATTTAGAGTATTCTTTGGCACATAAAGCATCCATCCCCTCCATGGAGAAGCATCACACTGTTAAAAGAGATTCCACTTCCAGTAATGATAATGAAAACGCGGGGTAATTAGCCAACACAAATATACCTCAGATGTCTTAAATTAAAAACTGATTGAAACTCTATGCAAAATGAGTTCTCAATGTGCATGACGTATAATGAAATAGCATCGGCGCGTATGAGTATTGCGTGGGTGGTCGTAAGAAAACTGTACAGCATACCTACATTGGCAATATGTATGTTTGGCAATATGTATGTACATGGACACCCATTGTTAACGGTAGGATAAAAATGTCCTGATATTAAAATGCAGCTAGTGGTGTCAACAAAAGAACATAACACTTATAAATCCCTATAACTCAGGTTTGAAATTAATTAAATGCTTGATGGATACTAATTTTAATAGCCATCACTAATTAATCTATTTTATAAATTAAGTAAACCTCATTTGATTTGGTAATAGATTAATATGACCCTTATAAGTCCTAAACAAACAATCTGATTTTGCTAATTCTACAAAAAACAATGTCAAGTTTTTGCTGGAACTAACTACAGCTTTTTTGTGGGTATTGTATATTCATAGATTCATTTAGATTGACAATCCTATTACGGAATCATATTCATTTAAAAGCATTGCGTTATTTTTTGGGACACCTATATTTGCAATACGCCCTCTCTACATTTGTTTAACTCATACGAATTAATACACAAAGTGGACTGCTGAAGAAAAATGTGCACTTGAGGGCATGTACACACCTTTTACGTTTTCGTGCATCGCATAGTAATTTATAAATCGTCATTCAAATTTTTTTATGGATTAACTTTGTTTCACTCTAAAAAGCATATTTCTTACAAATTTTATGCAGATACAGCCACCCGCCATTTTCAACCACAAACCAAAAATCTTCAATTGGGATCGTTATACAGTGGACGACCGCTAATACAGGAATGTATTCTCCCACAGATATAGAAAATAGGGCATATTAAATTTAAGAGTTAGGAAAATGACCATTGTTCTTAGCCCTAAAGACACTAGGCAACACCGTTGTGTGCAACTCAAATATTTTCAGTAAAAGATTAGTTTACTGATGTTTTACTAGAAATTCATAATGTTGCACGCAACATGCTGCCTAGTGCATGGTCGTCTTAAGCCCTGTGCACCACTAATTTAAATTTTTTTTCGGTGTTTTTTCCTTTTTTTTTACTATTGGCAATTAATTTAAAATACAAAATAAAATAAAATAAAACAATACTAAAGACGAGGCCAAATGAAAATTGTTCAGTGGACTTTTGCCTATGCACAGGCCAAAGCTATAGAATGGTGATGTGAGTGGGAATGAAATGACCTGGTTCCTCGAAGGCACATGATTGCTGAGCAGAGTAATGAAAAACTTAGTTTGCATTGCAACCAAAAAAGAGTGGTATGGTTCTTGTCTCTTGTCAGCAATTAATAATGCTATTCCCTTGTACATCGTGGTTGCTATTGGACCCATACCTCCAGCTGTAGAGAATACCAATGTGTATGCGCTTGATTATGATCGCGTAGTGGTATTCCTCAGTACACTGTCATGCATCTTTTTACGCTGTCTATTATAGCTTACAGTGTCGCATATACATTCCATCGTTTGTGATGGGCATGCATGCAACATACTATGGGCAGGTGATTAACACACACTAGTTCTTGTGGTTGATATCCCATGCATGTCACATGCATTGTGAGCACACTAATCTTGATTCACTATGACCTGTAAATCGTAAAGTGCAACCAGCAGTACATCCCATTTGGGCTAACCTTTGTGTCCATACTATTTGAGACACAGGCACTAAAGCAACACAATGGTTTCTATATGCATGTACTACCAAGCAGCAAACACAATACATGATGATCACTAATTGATATTTCCACATGCAGACAAGTGCAAACTGCATATTTTAAAAGGCACTGGAACAATAAAGTTGAATGCACACAGGGGTATGATCATGCATGAAGCATAGCATACATGTAATTGTAATGGCCCTCAGCTGATGGCATAGTGTGCACTGGTTCCAACAAGTGAATCTGTCATATGATCCATATGTGTATGTGTGCATGCGTATTTTGCTACATTTACAGTCAAGAGGTGGGCATATTAGTAAGTGTGGACATTTGCAGTAAGTAATATGTGATCATAACTCAACCTTTTTTCTTCAGCTCGCGGTGGTTTCCCAGCAAAAAGTTCTTGCGCAAGACAACTTGCCCAATACTTGCCACCTCTCGCCCAAGATCTTTTCCACGGTGCCAAGATTATGGCGGCCAAAATCTTGCACAGGACCTTGCCTAAGATCTTGGGCAAGATCCTGGGCAAGATTTGGCCTCTTGGGCATGATCCTGGGCATTTTGCCCAAGAATCTTGCTCTATAACTTTTTGCTGGGTTGTCAGGATCCGCGTGTAAAACGATAGACACACTATGGAATGTGTAATTCAGGGTTCTAACTCCAAATCACTGTTACTCTGCTGTTTAAAAACCACGTGCTTTGATAAAGTGGAGGTTGATGTTTTGTGATCGAGAAACACTCACGTGATTGCGTAAATGCGGTGTGTACGGTGCTCTATATATAATTGGAACGATGCATGTAATTCAATTGCCTCTGCTCATGTGTGCGATTTACCTAGCGCGCTTTTTCTACACACAAAATTCATTCAGGAGATCAAAGGGAATTGCTATAACTCAGTGAGGATAGTTTTTATGCTCGCAGTATGTTATTGCATATCGTTCAGACAATGCATTCAGGAGTAAGTTTCAATTAGAGCGCCATACCGGTACACATCAAATTTACTCAATCGCGTGAGTGTTTCACGGTCATAAAACACCAACCTCAACTTTATCAAAGCACGTGGTATTTAAACAGTGATTGTAAGTTAGAACTCTGAATTTCACATTCCATAGTGTGTCTGGTTTTACACGCGGATCCTGACAAATCACGCGCTGATTTTACCGGCAGCAGCTAAAGAAAAAAGGCTGAGTTACATAATTGAGTCACATAATACTTACAGCAAATGTCCACACTAATACACTGAATGTCCACCTCTTGAGTGCAAATGTAGCAAAATACACACACACACACACACACACACAACACACACACACACACACACACACACACACACACACACACACACACACACACACACACACACACACACACACACACACACACACACACACACACACACACACACACACACACACACACACGCATGGATCATGTATGACAGATTCAGTTGTTGGAACCAGTCCACACCATGCCATCGGCTGAGGGTCATTACAAGAACAATTAGTGTTCATTGTGCTTTTAAAAATATGCAGTTTGCACTTCATCTGTGGAAGTATCAATTGGTGAGCATCATGTATTGTTTAATTCAGTGTTTGCTGCTTGGTGGTACATGCATATAGAAACCATTGCGTTGCTTTAGTGCCTGTATATCAAATAATATGGACATAAAGGTTAGCCCAAATGGGATCTACTGCTGGTTGCACTTTAAGATTTGCTGGTCACAGTGAATCAATGTCATTGGTGTTCTCACAATGCATGTGACATTGGGATATCAACCATAAACAAGTTAGTTATACGTGTGTGTTTGTTAATCACTTGCCCACTAAATGTTGTATGCCCATCAAGGTACATGCAGGCTTATCACACTGTAGGCCGTGATGCACGACAGTGTACTGAGAATTTCCACTGAGTGATCATAATCAAGCGCCCACACATGATATGAAATGCATTCTAAATTACAACAGACCCGGATTGGAAGGAGGGAGCAGTCTCTTAAAATTGAATTGCATAGATTAGTTTGTAAGTACCACCGCATTCACATGGTGAATCCTATCAAAGTAAGGATGAATTCAATTAGTGGTGCACAGGCTAAGCGCTAAGAATATTAACGGTTTTCCTAACTCCCCAATGAATGTGCCATATCTGCTGGAGGGTACTTTTCCGTATTAGTGGTCGTCCACTGTATGCTGATACACCTGGATTCCGCTATACATGTCAGTTTACGCGTGCGTTTTAATTCGTGCGTTCTTCAACTTTGTTGTCCTTCAGTAAAATTTGCAGTAACGCGTTGAGCATAGTATGTCATTGAATAAAACATGCATTTTAGACTAGCACAGAATGTGCAATATGTAACAAACCTTTGTAATGGTGTCCCACATATCATCTCGCCCAATTCCAGCACTTGCATTTGGCTGGCACTTCAGAGCAATTAATAGCAACTATGCACCACCAGGAACAAGGTGAATGAATGCATTTGTTTTGTTAATTCATAGCATACCCCAGACTATCTTTTTGTAAATGAGATTCTTTGATGTCTTCTCTCGCTGAGCTGAAGCAAATTTCAAGCAAGCTTTCTCAAGCAATTTGAAAACACTTTCATTGGTGCAAACTCCTGACGCCACTTGAAAGTCCCCTCTGAATGCGGAGAATAGAGTCTTTCAGTCAAGAGATTATCAATACTTTATCATTTAAATGAAGAACTATTGAGGTTTTAATGATCAATCAATAGCATGAACAATGACTTATATGGTACACATATATGTAGAAGAATCTGTCTCTATTATAAGATATGCATATACATAAACGGGAAAACTATAAATGAGTCTATCAACTATACGCAATGTGAGTGACATTTATTCCTGATTCGTTCATGCAGAGTTCCGAGATCTTGATAAAATCAAAGTAACCATGCAGTAGTGCAGCTTTCACATTTAGTGACAAACTGTATTGTTCAGAATCCAATAAAAGATGAATATGGCCATGCATCTTTTAAGGTAATACGACGGCCCCATCATGATCTACTGTAGGGCGAATAATTATGTATGGATTCACATTATTTGTCCGTAATAGTGTTTGCAACGCAATTCACATCAATACTAAATACATCAGATCTTCTGGTAAATTCAGCACTTTGTATGTGCATGCACACCGTAAAAAATTCTATACACAGATGAGTACCTTTGGATAAAAGCATCCATAGCAGCAGCCAGCTGTTTTGAATCCATTGACTCCGTGTAGGTAACGCAGGTGATAACAAATGATTTTTCCACCTCATCTCCAGCATATGAATTTGAATTATTTCTGCGGGTGGAAATATAGTATGTTTACTTCTCACAATTGCATGCATTACAGTAATCTTCTTGTGGGGGTTGTAAAATAACGAGCAGGGATGAAGTTGTCTTGTAGCAATTTCTAAGGGCCCGGAGTCGGGGTGGGGGGGGGGGGGGGGGGGGGGGGGGGGGGGGTGGTAGAAGTGTGCCACAGTATTTCATGGCAGTGCGCCAATGATATTCGTGCATACTGATATACGTACATGCATAGCCGATAAGCGAGTATGATATAGTAGGGGACATCTTTTACAAGAACGTTTTCACTTTTAATGCCCTTTACAAGTTTCTTGAGGGCTCTTCCGTGACTGCCGTCACCTCTGATCTATATATGTGTAATGGGCAGCGGCAAACGGCGGTTAAAATAGTATACAGAAATGCGTGCAATAGTACTTATAACCTTCTCATAGTGCTGGAATACAGACATCACTTCTTTAAAGACCTCGACATGTTCAGTCAGCAAGACAGGAATGGGGTTGCCACTAGGGAACATCACCCTTTTGATACGTCTTTTCATGTCTTCGTATCCATCGCTCCCTCCTTGCAGCTTTTTCTTGTTCATAGCAATGTCTGAAACTTCGTATAACGTATTTATCATATATTATACCGAGTATGCATGCTTTCATCTACCTCTTCTTTTGCTATCGTCGTATGACTTTTGCTGTGTTAAAGATCCGGCCGCTGTTGATGTGATGATGCAAGGGTCATCCACCACCACCTTTGCATAAATATCTCTTCTGCCATCCAAAATGGACATAAGCTCCTTTCCGTTACTATTTTTCAGCACATACAACGGCAAAGCACTTTCCTTTGGCAGCACGTGACCCTTTACACAGAGGTCATCCCTGGTATTTACAATTATCAGCGCCTTTGTGTTAACATTAGTGCCGTAATTCTCTACCAGCTTATCCAAGTCCTCACCATCTCTCATGGCTAGGCAGCGAATGTGATTATCTTCAATATTATCAGCATTGGATACAATTAATATATTAATCAACGGACTGCAGGGCCCCCCGGCGTGACCGTGTGTGTAGCTGGCCGAGCTCATCTGTTGTTTTTTACAAGCGATTATCAGTCCTGAATGGGAATTTAAAATGACATCTTTTAATGTGTTCCATGCATGTCATAAAGAGGGAGGGTGGTTGTGCATGGATTATTTGCACTGATAGAATTAATGACACGAGTATACATGTATATAATACATGTTCCAGTCATGCAGTATATATTGATCCAAGAGATTCTTGAAGCATAAATTAATAACCTTACGGTACGGGATTGGAAACGCTGTACATAGCACGATTCAATCGTCATTTCACGTTGCGTGACGAAAGAACCACATAGTGGTCATCTAAGGTGAACCGGGCTAACTGTATCTATAACCTCCTTAGGTTCCGCAAGCATTTTAACACCGCATCCACCAGAAACGCGGGGAAACTTAGACTATTTTGGGGTAAACCGAAAAAAGTTTATTTTGTGTATATATGTTATGAGGCATCAAACAGAATTAAATATCATTGGCTCGAAACGTCATTACATAGTTGAGTGGTTCTACGTAACATATCCAGATTTTTTTAAATAACATTTTTCTTCTGGAACATTACAATAAATGCGTAAAAACTGCACGAAACTTTGTGAAAATAGTTTTAACCATAGATCTACCGATGTTACCTCCGGTTAACATTTTGTTAACCGGAGGTAACGTTTTTCCTTCCCTTTCTTTCAGTCATATTCTTATAGCATCTTTTGATGCATAGTAACCAAACAACCTCGGTTGTGATTAGCATCCATTTGGGTATTAGCGAAACATAATTTTTTACTTAACGTGTCACATATAGCGTATGAAAATGTGCAATTACACTGAAGCGGTCACAATTGCCGTCGATTTACAAAATAGAGCGTTAACCAGGGTAAACATCCGTTGTTTTACAGACCAAAGCAGTTAAAATGCGGACAAAACTTAACAAATGCTGTGGCTTTGCTTTCGCCAACTCGTGCTAATTATAGTCCACACAATAAGCTCTTGAAAATCGGTGCTGCTGTTACCGCTCGTGCGGACAAAGTCATCAGCTCTCGCGCTGCAGCAGCACGCTATGGGAAGATTAGAATAAAAGGAGCAGAGTGCGTCGTTAGGAGATATAATTTGGGTTTTTGGGTTTTAGGTTTTTGGGGGGGGCCGCAGGCCCCGCGGGCCGAAGGCCCGCTACGCCGACCCAACTTTTCCCCCCCTCTCCGAATCCGCCTTCAAATTGCACCCGTCCCTCCCTCCCGACACTCTTCATTGAAACTTACTAACTCCCCTCTTCCTTAATAACCGCCATCTTTGTGAACGAGGGCGCCTTCGGCGCCGTACTTGGCGCCTGCGGCGCCGTACTCTAACCTCCTAGTAAGGCCAAGCGTGTCACTGGAACTATCACAGGTATCAACGGTTAGAGGTCGGTCTCAAAAATGGATTGTTTTTTCCCTTACCTTGAACAAGTGTACAGAGTTTTCATCTCGTTCACTAGAAATGGTTGGATCAGGCTTGCCAACCCTAGAGGCGGATCCAGAGAGGGGGGGGGGGGGTTGGAGTTGCAACCCCCCCTTTCATATAAGGTACCGCCCCCTCTTCTGCTAAACAGCCCCCTCCCCGCTTTTTGTATCGGGCCTGAAATGCCGGACAGCACCCCCCCCCCCCCCCCCCCCCCCCCCCCCCCCCCCCAAGCTTGTTCTAAGCCCCCCCCCCCCCCTTTTTAAAAATCCTCTATCCGCCCCTGCTGAACCCCTAGTAATTGCATTGATGCTGGGTTACAGAGTACGATTGAAACGAATGCTGTGGATGTACGTGTGATGAAGAAGTGAATGCTGTGATGTAGGTGTGATGACGAAGTGAATGCTGATCGCGAAGTGGATGCTGTCATATCATTATTAAAAATAATTATCTGAACAAAACAAGCCGCATATAGCTAGCTAATTGTTTTTAAAAAAATTCATTAGCTCTTACAACCAGTACTGTTAACCTAGGTACACACTGATAACTGTTAGCTCCGCATCAGTGTTAACACTGCCCGGTAGATCTATGGTTAAATTATGGCTTATAAATGATCAACTCTCACGATCGGGAGTGATATGCAGTGCAAGATAATGAAATGTGGAATTTTACGCGTGGGTGGATTTCAAGAATCTTTTATCCTGTATTACTAAATAACATACCATGACTCTATCCAGTCAGGTACAGACAGACTGGATGATTGGTAAAACTTGCAAAATCTGCCTTCGCTGGGACTTTTTGGATGAACAGATCAGACCCCCTGCCTACCGCGAGCGAAGATATCTTGTAACGTACTGCTGAAACGAGTGCAATAGAAACTTTGGCTTGTTTGAAAATGGAATTTATGTACCGTCCTATAGTTGTACAAGTAAAGAAAAACATTCTCTAACGAGAAAGTTGGTGGGATATAGGAATTGGAGGCAATTGTGGTGTAAAAAGGAAGGGAACAAGGTTTTGAGAAAGGGGTAATGAGACAGAAATCCTATATTAAGCACTAGGGTGGAGTCCACTCAATAGCACAGGGTAGAGTGGACTCCACTCAATAGCCCAGGGTAGGGTGGAGTCCACTCAATAGCACAGGGTAGGGTGGAGTCCATACAGTATGGTGGACTCCACTCAATAGCCCAGGTTAGGGTGGACTCCACTTAATAACACAGGGTAGGGTGGAGTCCACTCAATAGCACAGGGTAAGGTGGAGTCCACTCAATAGCACAGGGTAGGGTGGAGTCCACTCAATAGTACAGGGGGTAGGGTGGAGTCCACTCAGTAGCACAGGGTAGGGTGGACTCTAGCTCAGGGTAGGGTGGAGTCCACTCAGTAGCACAGGCTAGGGTGGAGTCCATTCAAAATAGGGTCCACTCCATGGCTGACACAGCAATCACAGGAAGAAATAGCTGCATGGTCCACTCCACAGGTGCTTGCAAAGTACATATATACATGTCTGTCTGCTTCTCAGCTATCAGTGACCACTGCTGTGAGGTTCTACCATATATGGCCCACTCTACAGTTGTCTGCCTGCCGTATGATCCACTCCGATGTTTGCCACTCAATGCAGTAGAGTCCATTCCACACAGTACTGTGTTGATGTCTTCTGTAGGGTCCACACAACCTATTTGTATCGTTTACTTTATGGTCCACCATCTCTATACAGCTGTTTACTGCACTCTGGATTCCACTGTGGAATGGATTCCACAGTTGCATGTGCCTGGCTTGTTGATAGTACTAGTTATGAACTTTTCCCTCTGTCCTATTTTCTGCCATAGGGTCCATTACATAGCTGCCTACCTTCTATAGGTTTCGTCTGCTGTAGTGCTTACCCTACTGCTGTCTGCCGTAGGGTCCACTCCACAGCATGCATGCAGTTACTCACAACTATCTGCCATCAGGGGTTTCAGTGGACATAAATGACATTCATATGTTAGGCGGTTAATTAATTGCGTTATTCCAAAAATGTTGTCGATTGTGAAACGTCACATGTTGACACAAAATCCACGCGTATAGTGTTTACACACCACATCAATTAATGGCGTCTGACAATATTAAATATCATTGACAAAACGTCACAAAACGCTTAATTCCACTTATGTCACCAAACCCCTGTGCCATACTCCACAGCTGTCCACGTACTACGGGATCAACTACTCGTCTGCCTGCTCCACAGCTATCTGCCACCCATCGCTACCGCTCTCAAACTTCTTCATCAGATTGATCTTATATCTTGTCGTCTTCGCACCGTTCGAAATCATACGCGGAAGTCAACGTCTAAAACGAAAAGCGAAATTTCAAAAGCAGTAAACAATTCAGGTCCCCAGACTACATTACGCAATACTAGTAAACATTGCTCAGTTACGTGGGTGGTGGTTGTTATAAAAGTCCCAGCCCACAGGATGTAATTGAATATTCATGACCATGTCTCCGGTGAATGGAAGCGGTTCGCGTAGGTACAATGGCGCGATTCGAGCGGGAAACTTGAAACAACTTTGCACGGCTGTATATCTGTAACGGATTGCACAAAAATTAACGAACAGAACAAATCGATAGGTATAGGACCTCTCTATCTTATAACCGAATTTGAAGCGCTTTGATTACTCATACAGAAAGTTATGGTGGGTTTGAACCCGGGGGGGGGGGGGGGGTATCGAGCGTTGCAATACTGGCACGGAGCAGGCGCAAGATCCCAAAATGTATTTAATCATAGAGAAATGGTGTGGTATGAAGTGTTGAGAATAAAAATTTGATAGCGTTAACCGTTAGGAAGATATAGTGATTCAAACGAGACGCATTTTTATAATAAATATATGCGAAACGACATTTTCGCGTGAACTGTCCCATATATATATGGGACAGTGTCCAGCAGAATCACCCTTCTGGCTAGTTTTTCAAGTTTTCAAATTTTTGGAATTTCCTTGAACACCCATGAGCTTCTGTCAAATGGTCCTACGCATCCTAAATCGGACTCTCCATCACAAAGTTATTAGGCACTGAATTTATAATTAGCCATACATTTCAATGCGAGCGTTACTTTTCTTTTGCTTGTTCTGGAAATTTTGAAAAAGTGCCATAAGGGTGATTTAGCTGGACACAGTCCCATATATATTTCTTTTTTTTTCCTGGAAGTTTATGCCTTAACATAAACAGGGCGTGGGCTGTCGACCGCTGTACCGTTTAAGTATAGGCAGTATGTAGAGCAGTATAGCTATAGGATCGAATTGTTGGACAACCAGTCCTAAGAACTAAAGCCACAGCATAAATGTAAGTGTTTATTGCAATTACTGCCTTAATATAAACAGGGCGGGGGTGCTCGACTGCTGCCGTTTAGGTTTAGGTATTAAGTAGAACACAAGGGCCGAATATGTTAGATTTCAATTCCTAGCAACATTAACAAGCCACGGCTCAATTCTGCCTGTATGAAATCTAGCCATTGTTTTTATTTATTTTTAGCAAGGGCTGCCTTAACGTACGTGTACATGTGCGTAAACTGGGTGAGGTTGTTTAATTTTATATATAGGCAGTATTTGGAACAGTTAGGGCTGAATAGGTTTCAATGGACTCTAATATATAGGCATTCCAATAACAAAAGGCACATTTAACTGCAGCCTGCATTAATTATAATATTGAATTATAGCAGTTCTTTTTTGTGAAGCTTATGCAAGCTGCTGCAGTGCAGCATAAGCAGTGCTAATCAACGATCC
This sequence comes from Eunapius fragilis, assembly GCA_963681505.1. Classification (NCBI taxonomy): domain Eukaryota; kingdom Metazoa; phylum Porifera; class Demospongiae; order Spongillida; family Spongillidae; genus Eunapius; species Eunapius fragilis. Next base: position 13,144,515 of record OY811971.1, read on the forward strand.
AACCTATATAATTGCCTAAACTCAAAGGGTACCAGTCGCCAACCCCGCCATGTTTATGAGAATACTTGCAAATAACAGTTACATGACTTACTTTAACATGACTGACTTATTTTACTTTGTGGCTTTCGTTGTTGTATTGAGGTGTTTATCCAACACTGTTCGACCCTACTGCCTAAACCTCTAAATCGTACCCCGCCCTGTTTATGTTAAGGCAGTGCCTGCAAAAAACACCGGCTTACTGTAATGCAGGAGGAAAAATTGCGCTATTTTTTGCTATTACCTATATATTCGACCCCATACTGTTCTACAGTCTACATACTGCATAAACTTAAAATGATACAGCGGTCGACCATGCACCCTCGTCCTGTTTAAAAATATAACATAAAATAAAAACACACCCTAGCATGCATGCGTGCAAATATATAAATTGTGCTGTGGCTTTATAGTTCTTCGAAGCTCTTGTCCAACCGTATCGATCCTATACTGCCTAAACCACAACGGTAGCGATCCACCCCCGTCCTGTTTATGTTAAAGGGACTTACGAAAAACAAAGCACTTGCACGGAGCACTTGCTAAAAACAAAGACTTATTTTATAATGCAGGAGAAATTGTGCTGTGGTTTTTTTGTTGCATATTATCCAACCTGTAATATAAGCACTGCTTACAACAAAAGCCACAGAGCTAGCAATTTCTCCCACATTATAATAAGGGTTTGTAACCGATTTTCAGGTTCTGTAGGTTAATCGGTTATTCGCGATTACCTATTCGGTCGACTATGCACTTGGTAGAATAGCAGGTTACCGATTGCAGAATTTCCTTTAGTCGAAATAACCGATTCTGTTTTTCTTAGTCGCGATTAGTCGATATTCGTTTCCTTCATATGCAAAAATCGGTAGCAAATCGATTACCCCTTTTAATATGCCCTTCGCTTTTCCCGCCTGTACAAAAGGCATACTAACGGGTTAAAGAAACATTGTGATGTATAGTCGCACGTCTAGGGACCCGGCTGAAGGTAACCATCAGTGCCCTCTTTCAGTATACGCGGTGGGGCCCTGGGCACGGCTTTTTAAATATACACGTTCTCACGGATTGTAAAAGTGCACTAATCAAACGCTCTACGTACTCTTGCACGGTACACTGGCTTGTTTCCAGACGTTCGGCCATGATGTTCTAAATATCGTACATGTCTTACTTTGTCATATGCGTGGACGATCGGTGTTCCACAATGAGGTGTCTAGCTGGCACTGCTCAGTACTTATTGAATGGTATAATGAGGGCGAATAATGGATTATAACTGCCAATTGTGGCGGATGGGTATGATACATATGTACGTGTTAAGGCATTTTGTAAAAGAAAACAGCGAAAGCTGCGGGATGGACAAACTATTCATTTTCATTTTTATCTCAGTAAACTAATATCTTACTTCTCCCATTCTTAGTACTTTGGTAGCGGGGAAACAAATAGCCACGTGTTTTTCGGTGAAAAAAAAAATGCTTGCAGGTCACAATCCGCCGCCATTGAATCATGGGTTTTGCGTAATATTGGCATGCACATCGTTCCTAGTCGTTGTCGATACTATCTTTGTTGTTTTAATGATTTACAGTTCGCATAAGTAACGGATGAGCAATAAAACTGGCTATACTAACTAGTATTAGACTTGAAAAACTGTGATTTATCGTGCCATTATTAAAAAAGGACAAACCTGGAAAAACCTAGGTAATCGTTGGCAAATTAATAGTGCATTAATCGCAAAAATCGATTTATAGTTTCTACTAACCGATTTGCAAGTTGCTATAAACCTGAAAAATCGATTGGACTTTTTTCCATAGTCGAAATAATTGATTTTGATTATAAAAAAAGGTTCCACACCCTAAATTGCATTCAGGTATACTGCCTTAACATAAACAGATTTTAGACCTAAATTGGGACCGATCTTTCCAGCAACTTTGCATAACTTAAGAGGTCAAACCTTAATTGAATGACCGCAGCACCTAAGTGAACTATGTTCTTTACGGGAACTGCAATTGAAAAATGCGATTTGAATCAACGTTATTTGCATGTACAACAATATTTCAAGCTCTGTACACAAGCAGACAATTAATAAACGGCATTACAACAAAAGCCATGGCACAGCACCGCATTAAAATGATGTCTTTGCTTTTTTTATAAACAGTCCGGGGCGCGGGGTTTGTCGACCTCTATCGTTTAAGTTTAGGCAGTATGTAGAGCAGTATATCGGATCGAATAGGCTGATTGGACAAGCAGTCCTACGACCTATACAGCCACAGGGCAATTTCTTCTGCATTAAGGTAAGTGGTTTTTGCAGGCACTGCCTTAACATAACCAGGCGGAGGCACCGTTTAGGTTTAGGCAATATAGGGTCGAATAGGTTTGGTAAGCACTCCGAACAACAAAAGCCACATCGCCTGCATTAAAATAAGTGTTATTTGCAAGTGATAACAGGGTCGGGGCGGTCGACCGCTATCATAGCAGTCATGTAATAGGTTGGATCATGGATAAGCACTGCTTACAACAAAATCCATAGCGCAATTACTCCCACAATATAGAACTAAGCTTTTGTTATTTTTTGTTCCAAGTGCCTTAACATAAACACGGCGGGTATGGTTGACCACTGTACCTGTAGACTTAGCAGTATAGGATCGAATAGGTTGCATTGGAAGTACTCATAAGAACTAAAGTCACAGCGCAATTTCTCCTGTATTAATACATGTAAGTTTTTTTTTTTGCAATCACTGCCCTAACATAAACAGGGCAGGTTTGCTCGACCGTTGCCGCTTAGGATTAGGCAGTAAGTAGAGCAGTATAGGGCCGAATACTTCATTTGTAAGGATTATAGCATTCCTGTGTAACCACGGCTCAATTCTGCCCGCATCGGTGCTTTCCAGCACCATAGACCCGCCTGTTGCTGAAGCCCCGCCATTTCAGTGCATCATCATACTCCTGGTGTTTCTTTCTAAATGCTTCGAGTTCGATAATGTTTTTCATGTGCTTAAATAGTCATGGTGTGGTGCTTGTTACAAATTACATTGTGGTTAGACAACCGTGGGGCGCTCTTGGGCGCGCGCATTTGCCCTAACACCTTACCTAAACTAAACACTGCAGCTATCCCACAAAGTGACCACATGCCTCTCATGCACTTCGAAGTACGGTCTGGAGGTTAACAAGATGTTGAAACAGGGTGCACGTGACAAAGAAAGAAATAGCCCATGGTCGCCCCCCATTGTCAGAAAGATGGTGCAAGGAGGTTTTTGTGTGGACTTCAGGAAGTTGCATCATAATACTGGCAGGTGGAAGTTAGAAGATAGTGGCGAGGGAAAGACAGTGTTCACGACAAGGGAGGGTCATTTTTAATTTATTGTGACGCCATTTGGTCAGACGAATGCGCCAGTCACATTCGGTGGATGTGTTCTCGCAGGACTTACCCAGAGAAGTGCCTAATTTACCTAGATGACATCGTTGACAGCTTTGATCAACATCTCAAACGACTGCATGAAAGCAGTTTTCCATTGTTTTGATGAAGCGGGACTAAAACTGAAGTTCAACAGATGCCATTTTGCGAGAAGCGAGATCAGATACATGCATAATTGTCCAGGGGACAGTGATGCCCAGGGGACATTTGTGTCTACACATATGTGTCCGGGGAGGACAATAATTTTGGGGGACATCCTTGCCAATGACACCGGTACCCTTGGACGTAAAACAATTGAGACAATTTCTTGGCCTTACCAGTTACTATCGACGTATCGTCAAGGGTTACTCATCGTACAAGAAAAAATGGGGCAGGCTACAGATGGAGCAAGGAGTGCCAAGAAGCATTTGAATTGCTGAAACAATGGCTTGTTAGTCCTCCAAAACTGCCATTTCCTCAATTCAACCATCAGGTAAGAGTTTACAGATGCCACTGATGCCTCCGGTTCGGCACTGGCTCGGTGTAGTATGAGCCAATTCATCGATGGAAATGAGCGAGTCGCAGCCTATTGGAGCCTAGACAGTGCGAAATTACTCCACGATCGAGCGTGAAGCCTTAGCAGCAGTCGCAGCTATCAAGGAGTTTTCCCCCTATCTCTATATGGAAGATCGTCTGTTCTACTCACTGACCATAACCTATAAACATCGCTGCGAGGTCTGAAGTATCCTAGGACAGTCTTGCGCGTTGGCTTCTCTATCTCCAGCAATTTGACATGACAATTAGGTTCAGGTCAGGGAAGAAAAACACTAACGCCGATGCCATCATGTCACGGCAAAAATCAGAGGAGGTTTGGCAACGGTCACTTTTGGATGAAGAGTTGCATATAAATTGGTGTTCGTAAATGTCGCTACTGTTTTGGGTGCATGGATTTATTATGTCGGATAGTAATTACATGTTTTCGGCCTGTAGGATGAGACTTGAGAGTGAACCACAATAGCGTTGCTTTTATTCTTTCTGCACGTGATGACATTATTACCATGTAAGTTTTGTGGCAGGCATGGTCGCTAAGTACGCGTTGCTATGTATCTTTGTGGGAGGTGGTCGTTCCTATTGGTTGCTAGGTAAGGTACGCGTACCTATAGCAAACAATAGGAAACAATAGTATGTAAATGAGTTGCGCGAACGTAGGACGTACTTTATTAGATACGCCCACAATGGAAAAAGGTCTATAAAGTTAGGTTTCTTAGACGCCCCCCGTAAGAGCCCGCGCAGTTTTAATTACATTCATGAAAAATGGTTTATGGAACATTGCAATGAATGTGTAGCGTTTCCAATCCCGTTCTTTAAGGTTATTAAGGCGTTTCTTCACTAGCAACCGCAAACCGGATTGATCCGGATCGGAGGGTGCGTCTTCACTAGCTAATTAGCATTCATCGACCAAACCGGATCGATCCAGTTGGGGCGTAACACATGACAAAATGGCCGCTGTGTAACTATGGAATAACGCTAGAACATTGGTGGGAATCTGAGGGGGGGGGGGGGGGGGGGGGGGGGGGGGGGGGGGGCTGGACGGCGTTGTACGAAATAAGTTGATTTATCAGCGGATATGTACTGCTCACAACGAAGATATACTTGAATACTAGGAGATGTATTCAATACGCTAGGAAATGTATTAAATACTTGAATACATCTCCTAGCGCGTTGCCGCCGACGTTTTTTGCCCTTTTTGTGCGATTTTGGAGGTTTCTTTTTCGTAGCTGGAAGTAGGCCGCTAAGGCTAAGCACTGCATGGTATATGCTTGCTTAGCCTTAGCGGCCTACTTCCAGCTACGAAAAAGAAACTCCAAAATCGCACAAAAAGGGCAAGTCAAGTTCCCTCGTTACTCCATAGTTGCACAGCGGCCATTTTTTCATGGGTTACGCCCCAACTGGATCGATCCGGTTTGTTCGATGAATGCTAATTAGCTAGTGAAGACGCACCCCCGATCCGGATCGATCCGGTTTGCGGTTGCTAGTAAAGGAACGCTTTTAGTCTATGCTTGAATGCAAGGGCTGTGACATGCATCTACTAAGAGCTACGCAATGTATAAAACAATCAACTATCCGACATGCATGCACGCAAGGTAACCCGTTTGCATAATGTCCCATTCCCTCAATACATCGCCACAACCAATCCCCATCTTCTTCTACCCCATAATATTATTTTGTTAGACATTGTGTACGTCCAAAGGCAAAAACAACATATACGGCAACTTTTCAATATATTTGCTTTTGCCAAACGAGCTAGCAATTGCAACAATTACCTTATAACTACATGCATCTCATTCAGGGAGCAGAGAACTGAGCACAGTATGAGCAATGCATTATGGTTCTTAAGCTATCAGTTTTGCACCCCTAGATTTTGAGGAGGCAGTGGAGAGGGTGCATGGGGCAGTAGGTTTGCTATGTTACTTTGTACATAACAAAATTACCATCGATGGTGGGATCCAACTCAGTCAGACCAGATTGCTGTTCGGGAGAGTTCTTCGAAGGACTATTAGCACCCTCTGATAGCAGGGCGCATGTGTCGTCTTCACCTTCTGCCATTGGCGGCGTGAGTTTCTTAGAACTTTGTGATTTGGGGGGCGTTTCGTGTAGTTATATTGCGAAAATACAATGACGAGTGCACGATCCATGAATAATGTATTCCAACCATATACATTGTAATATCACAATACCATATTATTGTACATGCATGACGTGGTACATTTCTAGTTGCTACTGACTCATGCCTTTTTAAACGATCAGTCAAATTACTACAGATATTCAAATACCGCGAATTCTAAATTATAGACCCCTTTCATATAAAAATCACATGAAAACAAATTCAATGAAATTCATTCAATTCATGTCCAATGCTGTCGCCATCTTGGTGCTCAAGTTACTATAGAACGATATCTGGCAATTTACAGTTATTTAAAATCATTTATGCCTGTTTTGGGTCTCGTAATGCTCTTATATACTTATCATGGAATGATTTCAGTGCCCATGCACTGTATAAAATAAACGAAACCAAACTCATAATCACATACTGTGAACGAACAGTAATTCAGGGGTGTATACAAGAATTCTATAAGGGAGTGTCGGACATGAATAATCAATAGGAGGAGGGTGCGTAATCTCGTACCCAGACCAAAGTACGTCACAGCTGTGGATGGATTACATCACCGCTAGGTCTGGCCAATACTCTTGGATAATTTTAGTCGTCATTGTAACGTCTACGTCATCGCGACAAAACAATAGGTTTGTTAAGCGTGTCCGTGTTTGCTTAAACAGAGAGCAAAGGCTACTACCACAATGATACTCTCAGAGTTATAAAGTGATGGGCTGAACAGAGATTCAGAACAGTTTTTTAGGCGTAATCCGTGATGACTCCTTTCCTACAAAAATGGTTTTACCTTCGCTTGAGACACATATATCACAACCTTTAACGCGCGCCCATGATCAAGTACCAGACTCTTGAAATCTAATTAATGTGGCGTGGAGCGCGACTAGGTGGCCAGACCCTATGTACGTAATGTCATACTTGTAAGCGTTACGTACATTTGGGTCTGGGTACGAGACTAGTGGGTGCTCCCACGCGAAGCGTGGAAGCTTTTGGGGGTCCCGTACTTGGCGACACAGACTATCGAAGTCTTAAACTGGGGGGAAATGGCGGCGAATAATGGTTGGGGGGGGGGGGGGGGGGGGGTTCGGCGTGGGTTTCAGTGCAACTCATAAACTGCGTATCCTAAAATCATGACCTATTTTGGCGTGGAATGCAGAAAATATGGAGAGAGGCATTTCATGATGATCACATTTGATTGAACTAATGAAACAGTAAAATGTACAACATATATACAACATAATACAAGATTGAAATGTGACATTTTCCTGCGTGCTTGATAAATGCTTCACATACATTCATCAATTTCAATTGTGTGTGAGGGATCCATTCCTCGCTAGCGCTACGTAATCGGGTAGAGTTTCCATAAGCAACTGGATTTTAAGCCGAGACTCATCAATGCACACTTACTCTTGCTTTTATAACCGCACACTTAATACAATAGTCTTTGTTCTATACGCTTCTAGACGCGCGGACCTCCGCTATTCAGTAGATCGTTAACACTTATTCACGTTCCCAACAGGACTAAGCACCCCTCCTGGATAGGCTGACGTAATAGCGTTAGTGGCTTGTGACGTAAGCCCTGACATGTGACAAATGCTGAGCGTATAGTTTATAATTAGTAACTTACAACTGAATACCGGGTAGCCCTTATTGGCATAACGAGATACGCGACGGGCGGTTGAAGTCATGACGGTGCGTGATTCCTGTACGTGTTAATCTGTAAATCTTTTAGCACATTTCATAATTACATTCTGCTTTCTTGGAAGATACTTTCCGAATCAATGAGGTGAGTAAACACTTTTGCTTGCCATCTGTTTGATACGCTATATCAAGTGGAATGTTGTTAATTGCATTCTATTGATACTTAATTCTATTCATCGTCAGGTCTGAGGCGCCACCCCCCCCCCCCCCCCCCCCCCCCCCCCCTCAATCTCGGCTGTTTGCGGCTCAACATTTAGTTTGATAATTACTGTATGGTGTAGAAATCATGGCGGTTAGCCTCATTATCGACACCATATGTTCAACGATGTGCCTTGCAAGTTGCTTACATCTGGTGTTATTATAAACATATGCAGTACCAGTAATCATCTAGCTTCAGACCACACACCTGAAACGATAAATTACGCTTTCCAATTAATACACCCGCCACGTCACGTTTTCATAGGCATATGAGGTACGGCACGATTGAATAGGTATGAAAGATGCGCAAATTGCACGTAGCTGCCAATTTTCCCACATATAAGTTTGGCATACATGCAGGCAATGTGAAAGCTTCAAGTAGTCGGTTTATGTCATCCACTAAACGCGGCCGGCTGTTAAGGGCTGCCTGTTTTCTATGAATAATCATGACTCGTACAATGGAGTACCTTTGCCAACACGTTCAACTGCATTGCAGAATGTGAAAAACGCATGTCTTTTAAGAGAGCAAGCAAAAAGGACACCGCATGCAAGTATTCAGGCCTTGCATGGTGTGGCATTTCACTCTGAGGATGCAGCCTTGTATCCCCAAAGCCCAGCTAATAGTGTAGCTCCTGCAAGCAATGACTTCAGATGCTAATATCAAATGGCATTAATAGCTAAAACATAAGAGTAATTAAGATCGATGTTATTATAATGCATATTGACCAGTAAATATAATGCTATGCTAATTAATACACTGGTTTTGTAACACTTCATGCCCTCAATTGAAGCAAGCTAGTGGAAAGGAGTGGTTCACCAGGCCAGTAATTACTTAAGGGCGTGCTATTAAGCCTTAAAAGTACAATAGCAATATTTCACACCCTCACCATTTAATGCTCTTGTCACTCACATACATCGTGCAGGTGACAAACGTTCATGTCAATTCTACAGTATTTTTTGTGCCCTCTCTTTGCTAATGTTTATAGAGAGGTAGGCAGCCTCGAGAGCTGCATCAAGCAAATGTATTTGCAGTTGTATTATATATCCCTATTGTGATGACACAGCACTATTATCCCCTAGACACCTAGCTTGGTATTAAACATTGTACAAGATCGATAGAGTGAATGTTCCAGGGACATCAGGGCTTGAAGTAAAAGTCAGCTATAGCTGGATGTTCTGATATTGTATGGCATCTGAGACCCTAGATTTTTTGCAATATTGACAATGGCACATGCAACCCTAGTCAAAGAATAGCTTGACTCTTCATTACATGCATGTCTGTTAGGGAATATCCACCAGACTTAGCAAGCACATCAGTCAGCATGACAGCACTGTAATGAAAGTCTCCAGAGTGAACCTTGTGCATAACTTAGGGGCTAACTAACTGAGAATTTAAATCTATTAAGTGATCAGTGATCAAAATAGGTAGCATTCATTGGTGGAGTCAGGGATTACAGTGAGTGCAGAACAATAATCACAGCTGGCCTAGCAATCATTAAAATGGCATTAGCTGCACAACACCCATAAAATCAACTACAAAAAATATTAAAAACAACTTTGCTTATACATACATGCATGTAAATGGCGTGTAAGGCTTCTACTACAAACCTTATAACCTGGAAGAGGTCAGAGGCAAGAAACCTCAAAGGGGGTTGAGATAACTCTCCATTTTTACTGCCATTTTTCTGGCAGAAAAGACACCTATATATGTTCCACATTGATGGAAAAGATACTTGGTGCATGGATAGCTTAAACAAGATGATATTAATAAATTAGCTCGCTATACATAGTTAGGCTCGCCCTGCATGACATCTAAATCTCCAGTGATGAAGTATGCATGGTATAGATCAAGCTTGGACCTCTGCAAGGGTGGAGAGGCACAATAATGTGTACCACACATTGCAGGTGTAAAGGTTTCTACTTGATCTTTATCATGTGAATCAGGCACTATGTTCCCCACAGCATTGGAATATCAAAACAACATGCATTTCCATTTCCATCACTATAGTTGTCAAAGACCTACCAGGTTTCACACCTGACACCTTGAAACATTTATGCACTCACTTTAATCGTTAATACATCTGATTTAATCTTGCTGCCTAAACAACATCAGCTGAACATTGAATGCCAGTATAAATGCTGCATGACTTTATAACCTTTAGCTCTTAATGCCATTCACCTAGTTAACATCATCTTCATGACATGCACTAGGTTTGTATAAACGTGGCAGGATTCAGTCAGTCTCCTTCCGGCTTGCATGCAGAATAAGGAGACAAATCCACGTATGCCCATGCATAATTGCATGCACAGAATAATATGTGCCTACGTATAAGAGATGCAGTTGCAGAGCTACAATGCAGTGTGTGATGGAGCATGCACACCTTATCAACATCGTGTCACAAGATATGGCAGCAATACCACAATCAAGAAGATTGAACTTTCAGGACTACACCTATCGTTGTGCTTGACACGCGGCATTAAAACACTTGTAAAATCAGCGATATTTGACGATCTATAGCACCATCATTTTAGCCGGCCGCACTTAGTCTATACACTATCTAGGTAGTCTTATCCTTCTGCTACCTAATCACGCTTAGCTTTCTCCTAGGAAAATTGGCAGTGGTCCACTGTTCATTTCTTTGTGGAGGATATCCAACTGAGGTTCTCGGCCTGCGAGCGCTATAGCTAGCGGGCGCTACAGAGTTGTGGCTCAGAATTTATACGATGGATAGATAAATGGTATGTCTATACTAAAATGGCTGTTACATGTCGGTGCAACAAGTGCAGTCCTTATATAGCTCGAAAATACAAAGTGCTTAATTAGGTCACGCAGCAAAAAAACGCGTCGAATCAAATTTGATTTGCAATTGATTGATCAATGACATTCCGATACAGGATTTTCAATCCTGTATCAGAATGTCATTGATCAATCAATTGCAAATCAAAATTTGATTCGACCCCCTTTTTTTTGCTGTGTCTTGTTGCATGATGTCATCGTTTCAATATTTCGGGGCGTAGGTCTTATTGTCCAACATTGAATGGGCCGCAAACAGCCGTGCCATATGAGCCTTTGTCGTAGCTGATTAAAGTCCGCGACTACCTGCAATGACGAGGCATAAGCTTTGGGGTCCTGATCGTCCGCAACTAGCCACTTCCGCTGCCTCATCAGATCTAACACGTGACGAGCAACGACCCGTTCGTTACGTAAGCGCTCCTCTCGCACAAGGGTACGCACAGCAAGGAGAACGTCATTCGACTTGGGTATGCGCTGTTGTTTAGGAAGACGATTGGCGGGTGGCATGGCTACTTGAATCTGCTGATGGTGATGCCAATCACGACACACCAGCCCGACTGTTTTTGTCGAATAACCAAGTAATGCAGAGACCCGTTGTTGGTAATGTCCCTTAGGCTTCTGTGCAGGGTTTTCCAACAGTTCCTTGGCATCTTTGGCTTGCAGCGAGTGGCATGCAACGAGAATATCTAGCTCTTGTTCCTCTGTAAGAGCGCAAGGCCTTTTGCTTTTCAATTCTGCGATTGTAGTCTCCAGGGATCTCAAGTTTAAACAGCTCGCATCCTCACTTGAAACAGCCATCTTCATTGATGACGTGTGTTGTGTCTCAAGTGTTAAAAATTCATGGTTGGATTTGCAACCGCAGATTGATACAAGCCACGTAAAAACGTGAAAGTAGGGGGAAAAACTTCAGAAAAGTCTAGCTTAAGAGCGGAACACAGTTAAAATGTGCGAAAAATTTCTGTTTGTACTTCAAGCCCCATAGAAACAGACTATATAGCGGTAAAAAATCAACGCGGTACCGAAATGAGTCCAAAATATGGAATTAAAAGAATTAATGTTTTTTGGTCTTGAAAAATTCAGCTGCTACATAGCGATAACATCAGGTAAATACATAATCCCGGTATCGCAGATAAAAATACTATCCATTGATGCATGGACCTTGATATATCTGCTTCATCGGACTACCCCATTTCAATATAATTCCTCGATGCTGATTCACGTTAATTTATTCATGATCGACTGGAAGGGGGGGGGTGTCCGGACACCTGGACTACCCCCCCCCCCCCCTTCCTGCATCCGCCTCTGATAATAACCAAAACCTTTGTTTTGCCCATACCCTCCTGTAATAACTTGAGCACCAAGATGGCGGACAACAAATAATTTTAATCTCAATGAATGTCATTGCTCACGCGATGAAAAGGGTCTATACAAGAGCAACAACAATTAATGTCAGTTTTAGTACTATTTAATACTACGTACGGTTATTCGCTGTATAAAAAGGGTTGTTATACACGTCGGTATAACATTGTTATGCACGCTGTTATACAAATACTCAGTTATACACAGTTATACATTGCGTATAACTGTGTATAACTGAGTATTTGGCCATGGTCTCACCCGTCAGTTATACACATTCCGTATAACAATATGGTAATTAGTTGATTTTTAAAACCCACAGTGCGCAATGTTTAAGCGTCAAGCGGATTGGAAAAGCAACGTACGTAACGGTACGTTATACTTTTTCTCTTTTACGTAGTAATAGCCCGTAGAGTTTAATGTACATGTACGTTTATACAGAGTTTCGGTCTGCGCATCTTTTCAATATAGCTGTGACCTATTTTTTTGTTCTGCAGGTATGTGTCTCCTTCGCCTTTTTGTGTATGGTGCGCAACATTTAGAACATCGCACAGGTTGGCTGAAGCCAAGTGTTGCCTTTCTTACAGGTGGCCATAAAAGTGGTCTCACTGTGCATAGTGCTTCTTAAATCTTGGCAATGTGTGGTAAGTTCAATGGGTGCTGTGCAACATTTAGAATATCACAAAGGAGGATGTCCAACATGGTGTCCTCAGAGGGCATGGTTCTTTTGACATCTTGTAAGTTAAATGGTGCTGCTTTATGTATGATGTGCAACATTTAGAAATTTGTTTGGATCCCCCGCCAAGTGTTATCCCTCATTCAGGATGCCTACTACATGTATAGTGTCTCCAAGTTGGGTAAAGTTTGCTTTGTGTATGGTTTGCCCCAGCAAAAAGTTCTTGGACAAGATTCCTGCCCAAGATCTTGACCAACTTGCCCAAGATCTTGACCAACTTGCCCAAGATCTTGCCCAACTTGCCCAAGACTTGCCCCAGATCTTGCCCAAGGTGCCAAGATTATGCCGGCCAATTTCTGGCCAAGATCTTGGCCAAGATCTTACCCAAGATATGGCAAGATCTCAGCCTCCTGGCAAGATCTTGGCCTCCTGCCAAGATCTTGCTCTTCTTGGCAAGAACCTTGCCCAAGAACTTTTTGCTGGGTGCAACATTTAGAATATCACACAGGTTGAAGCCAAGTGTTGCCTTTTTTATACAGGATGTCCAACATGGTGTCTGTAGAGTGCTTGGTGCTTGTGACGTCTTGGCAATGTGTGGTGAGTTCAATGGGTGATGCTTTGTGTATGGTGTGCAATGTTTGGAATATCACACAAGGTTGAAGCCAAGTGTTGCAGGATGTCCACCATGGTGGCTTTAGAGTGGATGGTGCTTTTGACATCTTAGTTCAATGGCACTGCTCCTGCTATGTGATGTGCATTAAAATATTAATATTACACAGGTTCTGAGAGATCATGTTGCCTCCCTTACAAGGGCAGGACGACCACCATGGTGTGTAATAAGAGTGCCTGGTGCTTTCTGATTTCATCGCAATGTGCTGGTTAGTTTATTGGTACTGTTCTGTGAATATCACCAGGTCATTTGATAACAGAAGTTGGGTGCATTTCTCTACACACTGGACAAGGGAGCAGATGTGCATGGCACTTTAATGCTAACCGCATCATTGCATGGACTTTGGATATGTTACTTTATAAAAAGTTGTGGTTTCCCATAATTGTCTTGCTGGAAATTAATATCACGAGTGTGTTATACTGCGTTGTTATACATAGGTATACTCAATGTTATACTTATGTTATACTCAGTGTTATACTTTTATTGTTATACACACCTGTGTACACTGTCCCAATACGCAATGTTATACTGAAGCGTATAACATGTGGATAACAGAAGAATACACACGTTATACAGTACTGTATAACAATGTCTGTTACACTGAGGTTGGCCCAGGCGTTCGACGGTGAGGATTCGTAGACTATCGTGCAGCTAGTTGTATACACGTTAACGTCGCTTTCTCAACGTGCAATTACGGTATACAGTCTCGCTGTGTTTATGAAGTCTTGCATGCAGTGTTCATGTATGTGCCGCGATGTATACCATGCCATAGCTAACTACGCAAGCAGCATGCAAGCTTGTTTATTATCCTGCATGCCGCTTTGTGTTGAGAGAGTGCAAAGGTTAAGTTGCATGGCTTGTGCAGTAACGGTGTACCGGTATTAAAATCCATCTGATTCCATTTAGAGCACACATCAGTAAAATGACGTGGAAACATATATATTGTCAGACACAAGTGTTATTATGTGTATGCGTATGTTATCACATGTAGCTCAAGGAAACAGGGTATGTTGGTAGGCTTCAAATTATTTTACCTGTTGCAGTGTATGCTAAAAGTGTTCATGCAGCTATATATCACATGCAAACTGATAGTGAGAAGACAAATCGAATGCTGCCCACTGCTTTTAGAATAGGCTACTAGTGACAGAGTTTGGACACATTTTGTAGTGACTCTTGTACACTATTGTTGTAGGGTTAAAAATCATTGTCATGGCAGTGCTGTCAAAAATCCATGCATGTCTGTATAATGACTAGCTGATACTTTTAATATTGCTCCATTTTAACAGTGTGGCATTCAAAGGCAACTGCATGTATAGTATAGCAAAATTTATTTTTATAAAATGGCCGGTTTCCTTTTGTCTTTCCACTTGCCTTATGCAAAGGTGGAGTGTCATGCGCTCTTTGAAACATCCGAATGCATGCGTTATCAACTGGCCATATATTTCTACTTTAATTCAATCATACACCACGCCGTTTCATTTTCATATGCACACAGGCACCCCGGAAAGCTGAGAGTTGCCATGAGGGGATCATGTGACTTGGATGTGTGGGTCTCCATGGAGATCATGTGATGGGTGTGATCTCATTGAGAGGTTGATGAATAGTTGGTGGGGTTTCATTTTCATATCTACACAGGCACTCCTAAAGGGCTGTTCACCCTTTTACATTCCAAAGGTTGCCATAAAGTCAAGTGACTTGGATGTGTGTGGTCTCCATGGAGATCACATGATGGTGTGATCTCATCGAGAGATGATTCAATAGCTGGGTAGGGTTTCATTTTCATATGTACACAGGGCTGGCATGAAGGCTGTTCACCCTTTTACATCACCAAAGGTTGCCATGGAGAGATCATGTGACTTGGACCAGACTGGTTGCCTACATGCTTTCCCTCCCCTTCCCTCACACACACACACACACATATCCTGTACCTGCATCATTGGGATGTAGTGAGGGTGGGAGGAGGAAGATGAAGTGGGGTGTGGAGCTAGCAGTTGAGTTCACTGTTTGTACATGCTATGTTACTTTTTTGTCATCAGGTGTAGTCTCCAGACATCTATCAGGCCAATGACAGTGATGCCCTTGTCCCCAATGGCAACGACAACAGAGGAGTATTTGACATCTCCAGGTCACAGGTCTTTGACCCCCTCCGTGGTAAAAATACTGCAAATGTCTATGTGGAGGTACGTGTGTGTGTGTGTGTGTGTGTGTGTGTGTGTGTGTGTGTGTGTGTGTGTGTCTGTGTGTGTGTGTGTGTGTGTGTGTGTGTGTGTGTGTGTGTGTGTGTGTGTGCATGCTGTGTGACCTGTTGCCATTGTTCATTCTATTTCTCTAGTGCTCTTATAATGGTAGGTCAGATCAGGACTCCCAGAGGATCAACTTGGTACAATCAATACTCCAATACACCCTGATTGCGTGGGCTAAGAGGTCACATGCTAATTGTCACATCGTGATCATGGAATGTGACAAAAGGAACCGAGGATCAGAGGTCACAAAGGGCATCAAAAATACGATTCAAAACTCTCTAGCCAGAGAATACATCATTTCTACTCAGAACTGAGTACTAAAGCGCACAAAACCACACAAGTTATCCGTAAATCTGGCCTTAGACCTAGCTCTTTGGCAACAACCAACTAGGGCCCCGACTAGTTAAAATACTAGCCCAATTTACTGTTGAGCACTCGGTCAAACCAGATCCGAAAATGTACCCTATTTTTGAAATGGCGGTAACCAAAATTGCAGACTTCTCCATAACGCCTAACGCGTACACATTGGGTAGGACCAAAATAGTAAAAACTTATGTTACTGAACACAGCAACTAATATAAGACACGTACAAGTTGAGTAGTACCTATTTCAGATTATCCTCAGTATGAGGTGCCGCTTGTGCATGCGTGAAACTGGTTGGTCGAAATGTTCATTAGCTGGCGGCACCCTAGCTTAGCTATCCAATAGTCCTGGGGCTGACCAGAGGGCAGTTGGACAGCCACAACAAAGTTAGTAGAGTGACCTAGATATGGAGAGTTTACATTAATGGCTATAAGTGTTTCCTCATCACCGTCCCTCCTCCTTCCTTTCTAAGAGGGTCTACCTCTATGCAGTGTTCCAGTGCAATATCGTGACATCACCAATCGTGCGATATAAATAAAACCCGATTCAAAGAGGAAGAAAACAATCCATCTGCCGTTGCATGCGTTGATAGGAAGACGATTGGTTTGTACAGGTGAAATGTGTTGAGAGATGATAGGAAGTAGAAAGCCTTGATATCATAACAGGGGGAGGGGAACAAACATTTCTTGCTCTGATCATGGTGAAAGCACGTAAGTAACTGTAACCATTGTTGAGTTATGTTAGTTTTTAAAACCCTATCACAAGTTAAGTTTGCTGCTCATCTCAAGTTTTCCCTTAGGCGGTATATGGTTTGAGCCAAGACCATGTCAGTTATTGCAGATCATCACATCACCACTCAATGAACATATACCGCCTCTATTGAGGGTTAGGTACCCCTTCTGAAATTTTTTTTTCCAGCATATGTATTGTGTATATAATTTATCATACACAAAACGGATTTCTGCATATTTGGTCCTCTGTCGTTCTGTTGTATCATAATTTTAAGTAAGGGCAGCGTATGACCTCATCAATTCATGAAATCAGACCTTGGAAAGATAAAGAACATAAGAAGTGAAATATAAATATATTAATGATGGATAAATTTGAATTACTGACTAGCCACATTAGTCCTCAAGTATCATGACAACATAGCCAGGGGCTCTGTAGATCTTATGCACCAAACTATGAACTCATTTAATTACTTTAGATTGAAATACATGTAGGATGAACAGAATTCCTCCAGTACTTGTGATTGTAGCCATTCCAATTAAAATGACATTCATCATTTAGTGCATTAAATCTATTGCCGTCACCCAGGTCACTGGATAGTGTACATGAAATAACCTCGCAACTGCATGCAGGCTTTAGGCCCATGTGTTAAAAATGAGATAATAATAGAGATTGTGCAAAAAAAAACTCAGCCATTGTTCTAGATTTGTTTAAACTTAGGGTACATGTCATTGTGATATCCTTGAAGTCAGTACCGCCTAATCCTTGTCCAGCTGGTGGACAAGAATTTAATATCATACCCTCGTATACTACTACTTGAAGTGAGTTTGTAGCCACAATGAGAACAGAATTATCCTTGTACTTCAGATTTTTTAGCAGTATACAGTTCTTATGCTCTGCTTATATTTCTACTGTCTAAATTTGTAATAACATGCACTGGTGTGAAGTAACTAGTTTGTCTAAAATCACACTCTTCAGTTTTCCTGCACTGTGTGTAGCACAAGGTTTGTATTGTTTATAAAAAAGAAGTAAAGGTGATACATGAGTCGGTAGTAGGTGAAGATTGCTTTGAACAGCCTAATCGATTTTGAAACATGAAAGGAAGAGAGAAACCTTTGATGGCATCAGGTAACTAGAGGGTATGGGAGTGTGGCCACTCAGAACAGAACAAAATTTTTAAAAAATGGCTCAGAACGTGATCTACCGCCACCTTTCTCGTTAGAGAATCTGTAACTACTTGTTTCCTTTGTCGATGTTATCTGCAAATACCGCGGTACTGTAATTGTGACCCACCCGTAACCTTATTGATGGACTGATTACATACAGACATCATACTACGTTACTACGTTTTAAGTTCTATGCAATGAAAATTTCATACTGGTTACTAAGTTATAGTCGATGGATTACATATTGCAAAAACCATGTTTGTGGATTGTCCCGACGATCGCAACAATAATTATTACTGACACCAATTTTGAAGTACCAAATTACATGTATATTACATGCCTAGAAAACGAATTTACTAAAAGAATTTTCAAATCACAACTTGAAATGATAGCAAAAGGATCACAAGAAAATACTTCATTGATGTCAACTAACCAAACTGCATTCAGTTAGTTCGCATATTCTGCATGATATAGCGTGCTCACGGGCTGTACAATTATTTGAATTTAGCCGATATATAGGTGTTCATTTAAACACTGGTACGTGGTCGCCGTCCTTCCTTTGCTGCTGCTCAGATGTATGTTCGCTAGCATGAGAACTTTGCTGCTCACACTCGTCTTCATGAGAACTTTGCTGCTCGGTTGTACGTTCGACTTCATGAGAACTTGGATGCTGAGTTTTACGTTCGTCTTCATGAGAACTTTGCTGGTCGGTTGTAGGTTCGACTGCACGTAAACATTGCTGGTTGGTTGAAGGTCCATCTGCATGTAGGTATGATCCATTCTCCAATTCATCCAAGCACTTGGCTACTTTGGCACGATGGGCCTCGAGGGTCGTAATCAGCTGGCTGATGTACTCGGCAGCATCACAGTCAGTAGTTTTGTATTTTTTGATGTCATTTGAAGCCTGCACTATCGTCGCAATGTCTATTGGTACAGTAATAACCATCAAAGCAACAGCCCCGACAGAGAAGACTTTAGCAACTGTACCGGCCATGGAAATACCTTTGGCAACCGTACCCGCCCCTGTTGCGATTTGCTTGCCGACGTCTAGTGCCGTGCTTCTTGTACCTTTGTACGAGTTCAGAATTGGTACAAGCCCGTCATCGTTATCGACGTCGAGTGTAATTCCATTGTGTTCCTTTCGGTGTAAGTTTTGGAATTGTTTGCCCATATCTTCCATTTCTTTTTGGGCGAGTGTGTCCTTGTCTAGCGCCTCTAGAACACTCTTCACGGCCTTCTCTCTCGATGATGCGTCACTCATACTTGCCGCAATGCCAGTTACTCCACCACCAATGACTAGTGCCCCGCCAGCAGCAGCCAGAACGAGGCTGCCGCCGAACGTAAATGGGGCAAGACAGATACCGGCAATAGCGGCACCACTTCCAACCATTGACAACGAAGACCCTGCAACCGTAGCCTTCTTCGTACTAATACAGTGTCTTTGTACATCGCGCTTCAGCACCTCGAGATGCGATATCGTCTCATCACGTACAGTTAAAAATGCCTTGACGGAACGTTTGAGGTTTGAATGAACGTCATCCATAATCTATCGAGGCTTAAAACACCCTAATTGTTTAAAACTGCCGGCTTATATACATCGTAACATATATAATACGTCACCGAGTATGTAGCTATATATAATTCACCGCTGTCACTTGCCAGTCTTATGAGCGCGTGACATCATCTTTTGACCTTATCTGCTCATGACATATATGGTAGAACTTTCATATCTTGACTGACTTGTACATATTAATACATATACCCACAGACACACACACACACACACAGACAGGCACACGCGCACGGCTATATACATTTGGTTCAACTTGGTGGAGGAATTTTAAATGTGGTTTTTATAGTTCTCAATTCAAAGCTGTTTAATAAAGCATTCAGTTTTGGACTCAAATCAATCCACATGAAGATAGAGGCGAACAGAATACCACGCGCTGTTACCATGCAGCCTTATACGTTTTAGAAGTCCTTAAAAGTAAGTTGTTAAACATGTATAGGCATGCCCGCCTCGTGCATGTATGTATAGGCATGCCCGCCTCGTGCATATATATGCACATAAAGGTGGGTAGCATCAAAGCCACCAGCCAGCAAAATCGAATATAAATATAATTTCCAAATCTAGTACACGTTTTCCCTATAGTGCCAGCTCGGAAAGTCACAGCAGCTCGTAGCAACGGAAAATAGGGTTCATTAGCGTCACCCTACTGCGGCTGTCATCGATCTATTGATTTCAAGCGGCCTTCATCAAATTTGTATTAGTGCAAGGGTGTGCCATCAGCTTTCCCACCTCCACGATGAATATGCCTTATTTTCCGTTGTTGCGAGCTGTTGTTCCGGCCGGTACTGTACTCCATTAACCGTGGAATATAGCTATATTTTTGTTGCCCGCGAGTACAAAGTTGTTCAATTCGTCGGGTTAGAATTCCATGTTTCTCCAGGTACGAATTGAGCTGATTGACTTTAATATTATTCATTCCAATTAAGCGGAAAAGCCCGCATGCATGCGACTAGACAACATGCGCATGATGTCACAGCGCCTTGATCCCAGTGACAAAGTTTATTATCACACTCCTTTAACGAAGTCCTAGAACATGTCAGTCTTCTCTTTCATCCCGTCTGCCCCATCGGACTCTGGACGCCGCATGTTTCACACTCTGGTCCCCTTGGTCCCTGACAATGATAAGCTCATGCATCTGTACTATTCCTGATTACACATTATCATCCCCCAATAAAAGCACGTACATGCATGCTGTATGGTGTGGTGTTGTGTGTGTGTGCGTGTGTGTGTGTGTGTGTGTGTGTGTGTGTGTGTGTGTGTGTGTGTGTGTGTGTGCGTGTGTGTGTGTGTGGTGCGCATGCGTGTGACTTTACAATGTAATCCTCATTCACTTATGTATTTCAAATGTGTCGATCTGCATGTTGATGGAATTTTGAGTTTGTAAGCTGAATGCTTTTAAACTATTTGCTAACAACATTGAATGGAAAAACTAAAATCACGTCCTCTTAAATTTTTTATTATTTTTTAATGTTAATACTGACACCTATCTCATTAAAAGTAAAACATGTACACAACACAACCTCTGCCAGTTTGAGGGTTATACAATTATTATTGCTAAAGTGTTCACGAGCCGAGTTACCAGGGATACACATTATCCATATTGTGTTGTTGTTTGTAGAAATATGGGTAATGTCACGCGCGTTTTGGATCATGACGTTTTGCGCCATGCGGGAGTTATACTCCATGACGTAATATATGCTATATAAGCGATTTTAAGTCATCGAAGACTGGTGTCATAAGAATAAGTTCAAAGTTATGGACGTGAGTCAGTCAAGTCTTAAAGAGTCCGTCAAGAAATTTTTATCAGTCCGTGATGAGACGTTATCGCATCTTGAAGGGCTGAAGAGCAACGTGCAAAAACGCTGCATAAGTACAAAAAAGGCTACGGTTGCAGGGTCATCGTTGTCAATGGTTGGAAGTGGTGCCGCTATTGGTGGTATCTGTCTTGCCCCCTTTACGGCAGGAGGTAGTCTCGCTCTCAGTGCTACCGGCGGAGCGCTAGTCGCGGGCGGGGGTATAACAGGCATTGCGGCAACTATTACTGACATATCATCGAGAAAGAAATCGGTGAAGAGCGTATTGAAGTCACTAGAAAAAGACAAACTCGCGCAAAAAGAAATGGAAGATGTGTGCAAACGATTTCAATACCTACAGCGAATGAGACACGATGAAGTTAAAGTCGACGTCGATAACGATGACGGGCTTGTGCCAATTCTGAACTCGTACAAAGGTACCAGAAGCACGGCACTAGACGTCAGCAGGCAGATTGCAACAGGGGCG
Source organism: Eunapius fragilis (assembly GCA_963681505.1). Classification (NCBI taxonomy): domain Eukaryota; kingdom Metazoa; phylum Porifera; class Demospongiae; order Spongillida; family Spongillidae; genus Eunapius; species Eunapius fragilis. The sequence continues at coordinate 13,166,338 of OY811971.1, forward strand.
GGTACGGTTGCCAAAGGTGTCGGCATGGCAGGAAATGTTGCTAAAGTCTTCTCTGTTGGTGCTGTTGCTGTGACAGCATTCACTGTACCACTAGACATTGCGACGATAGTGAAGGCTTCAAAAGACATCAAAAAATACAAAACTACTGACTGCGATGCTGCCGAGTACATCAGCCAGCTGATTACGACCCTCGAGGTCCATCGTGCCAAAGTAGCCAAGTACTTGGATGAATTGGAGAACGGATCATACCTACATGCAGATGAACCTACAACTGAGGAGCAGCGAACTAAGTACCTGAAAGCGCTGGAGAACGGATCATACTCCCATGCAGACGAACCTACAACCGACCAGCAAAGTTCACATGCAGACGAATCTACAACCGACCAGCAAGGTTCACATGCAGACGAACCTAAAACCGACCAGCAGAGTACACATGCAGACGAACCTACAACCGACCAGCAGAGTTCACATGCAGACGAACCTACAACCGACCAGCAGAGTTCACATGCAGACGAACCTACAACCGACCAGCAGAGTTCACATGCAGACGAACCTACAACCGACCAGCAAAGTTCACATGCAGACGAACCTACAACCGACAAGCAAATTTCACTTGCAGACGAAAGTACCAACCACCATGGAAGTTCGCCTATAGACGAACCTACAACCAACCATCAAAGTTTACGTGCAGTCGAACCTAAAACCGAGCAGCAAAGTTCTCGTGAAGACGAACGTAAAACCGAACAGCGAAGTTCTCATGACGACGAACGTACAACCGAGCAGCAAAGTTCTCATGCTAGCGAACATACATTTGAGCAGCAGCAAAGGAAGGACGGCAACCACGTACCAGTGGTTGAAAGTCCATCTATAGCTACTTTCTGATACAGCTCGTGGAGCAGGCAGCATCGGAATGTGGTTGCTAACTGGACGGTCATTGTTCAATACTTGAATTAGCGCATGACATCATGCATTGTAAGTCGTTCATGATTTGTAACTGAATGCTTTTAAAACAATGGCATGTATAAGATAATTTAAAACTATGTTAAATTTTTTGAAGTGGAAAGTGTAAGTGTAACCAACAATGGACTTCGTGCCATTTTGAAATTACAATATTTAGTAAATTGGCAAAACAAAGTTATATGGCAAATGTTTTAAGTTCGTTATGACACGATCTCATGTTAGGAGCTGGATACTTAATAATGCGTTTCTTCACCTTGGTATATATAAAATAAAAATTCGTTAAATGAAGTTTAATTCGGGAGTGTTCCGCATGGAAGATATTTCGTGCACACACCTATAACCCCTATGTATATAACTACATGATCTCATGCACATAAGTATAGATTGATATGAGGCCACCGAGTGTCATCGGATCACAACGTATTTGTGAGGGTCGCCTTTCCGATCTCATAGTGCATGGTGGTATACTCCTGGTTCTGCTTGGGCATGTGGCATGGCATGAGTACTCAGCTTACGGCTGTATTGTACACAAGTTATGAATATGAGTTGTAGTAGCATCAAATAGTGCACTGTTCTGTTGTCTCACGATCTGATCTCAGAACCTAACTGCATGCGCGTATCTGTTTTCATACATGGAGGTAAGACGATTATTATGCACTAACTATGCCCAATCTAATACCAGAATGGCGCGTGGTTATGACTCCACACGTAAAGTGACACCAGATGTACATCCTTATTCGACCCCAAATATGAATTAACAAGTAAAGAAAGACATTCTCTAACGAGAAAGTTGGTGGGATATAAGATTTGGAGGTAAAGGTGGTGTATAATATAGTCTTTTTTTTAAATAAATGCAAATACAATAATCCACATACTATACGCATTTAAGAACATAAGCGTTACTGATAGTTCATGACACTGACGATGGTATGTATAGGTATCTTACCCTGCATGCTCAACTTTCTCATTACAGAAAATTACCGAGGCATGCATATGGGCCTATTTCGCTGTTGGGTATGTCAGCGACGTTGGATTGCTAAATATATATAACGCCAAAAACGTGTCTTCTTTCAGCTGTGGTACAGAGTATAGTGCATGCATTGCGTGTGTGTGTGTGTGTGTGTGTGTGTGTGTGTGTGTGTGTGTGTGTGTGTGTGTGTGTGTGTGTGTGTGTGTGTGTGTGTGTGTGTGTGTGTTTGTGCGTGTGTGCATGTGTGTGTGTGTGTTATAAGTCATGGCATGGTTGATTTATATTGTATATACACTGGTGTAATAAATGCAGGTCCCTTACGCAAATTTAAAGTTGAAGATATAGATTTCAAAAGTCCATGGTAAATGATTCACCATTGAAATGTCCTGAAAAGATTTCATCACCTCCTACATCTTCAGAATTGGATGAGTTCTACGGGCAACTACATAGTGAAAATTCCAATACTTCTATGTATTTGTTCCAAAATACATTTGTCTTCGTTGCCACCATTTCTTCAGTGCTGAAAGTATGGATCCACCTTCCTGTGCACCTACTTCGGAGTGTGATTTTGTCTTGATTCTCTACATGCACCTGAGCAGGGTATAAACCTGGAGACAAACACAAGTGTGCAGACAAAGTCAAAATTACGTGATTGGCTTTCTTCTGCCAATGCAAAGTACCTCTAGACGATACGTGAACCTGATAACACCTTCCCTACAGAGCTGGCAGAGTTACAGCCTCCTTTTGCAACCAAATTAAATATGCAATCAAATTAAATTTCACAGTAATGCAACAAGGTTGGTATTGAGTGCTGCACGAAGAATTGTATGTAATTACTTTTTTTGCACTGACATAATGTTTCATTTATTACATTTAATTTAGATGGGGTGTGGGCCATGAAACTTGTGCAAGGTTGTAGTGCATGGAGTCTGTTTCAGTGCAGCACCAAAATATTCAACTAGTGAACATTGGGTTGAAAATGCCCCATACCTTGGAGCTTCACCAGATGGAAACACTACATGTGAATGTTGTGGAAAGGAGTATACTATAATCACGTGTCCTTACAATGCAAGAGAGTACTCACCTGAAGAAGCCACAGGTAGCATTGATTGTTTAGAGCTATCTGATGGGGGCCTGCATTTAATTAAAATACGTGCTTACTACAAGCTCAAGTTCATATATCCCAAGCTCTTATGTGCTGTTAGGCACTGAAAGGAATTCATATTGAATACATTTATCTATTTATAACAGCATTCATTGACAAGATTCGTCTAGTCATACACCTCCTGAATTGATTGCGAAATGGTTTACTAATAACAACTCCTTGAGCTGTGACGCGTATAAGAACCTTGACCGTATTATCATGCTTATAGCTGCTCCAAGTTTGAGCTCTTGCAATCACGTTTTTGGGCCGTTCAATAAATATACTTCAGTACAATCGATTATTCATACACACTGATTGAAGAAGTTATGAACATGGTGGGGCAATGTAGCTCTAACATCTTGTTTTATTGGCCAATATATTAGTCTATGCAGCCTTTCTACCAGATCTCCAAACTTTGAAAGTGATGTGTCAACATTGTCTGTTTAAATGTTGCAACCCACATGGTTTTCAATATGACATTCATCTTGAAATGCACCACTGTCACATCAAACTTCAAAATCAGCTACATGAAGATATCTTTCACCACGACACAGCTAGCTTTCAATGTGTTCAGTCACTGAATTATTGCAACAAAATGCTTCCGTTTGTGTGGCAACTGAAACTACAAGAATGAAAGCATAATTATAAGTCTGTAAATGTACTGTATTTCTCCAATACGAATAATGGTAACTTGACACTTTCTTCAATGCCTATAATTAACTCCGTTTGGGTATATTATGGCTTACATGTAATCTTCATGGCATGCATGCATGGACCATCCAAATTTTGACACCGCAAAATGTACGATTCACGATCCGGGTCAATTCCTATATAGGAACTACGACAGATAGTAACATAGTGATGTAAGACTTGCGTGCCGTCAGGTGCAACTCCATGCAGGGGGAGTGCATTTGTTTCGCACAAATTGTCACATCGATGTAATTAAGCATCTGTCAGGACTATATTTTAACGTTTTCGGACCTTTGAAATGTGATCGTAGTTAAGAACAAATAGCTCTGAGACCCCTTACCGTCACGTGACTTAAATATTGCTCGATAAGGTCTATTGTAACATAACAACTGCTAGGGGAGGGCGACTGTATAAGCTCGTTTGGAATAAGATAGTATTTATACTTGTCATTTACCGCCCCTCACACCAAAAGCGTCGCTACTCTTCAAAGGCACACATGCACGACACTTCAAGCGCATGCGATATGCACCCCCTTCGGAATAATATGCCGGTATCTGTCGATTGTAATTAAATTATTAATAAGAGTAGTGGCGACACTAACACGTTCGTCGTCTACAAGCGGCCGGGGAAGGATGAACTTGTGCTCGGTGTAAGGTTCATGCCTAGTCCAACAAAATTTAAGTGAGAGTATTTTCGGCTTTCTCTATCTATATATGTAAATGCATGCAGGTCAGCTGCAGATGGTGGTGCCGATGGTGTTACTCATGTTGACATACTACAGAATGAAGGGAAGTACAAAGTCACGGGACAGGTGACGGGTGCAATTATTATATGTTACTGACTTAATTGTGATGGCTCCGATACAAGCGCAGACGCAGGATTTCCTCGATATTGCTGGCGCGTTAGAAAGTTTCACAGGAAAGTTTCATACAGCACCTGGCACTCAGATTAGCGTTATGACTCCTACGTCAGACACCGATGCACCTCCTTCGTACAGCCAAGGAGATAGGGCACTGCAGGCATGTCGCCGTCTATATCAATCAAGGTATGCATGGGGCGCTTAATTATTACGTCCAGCACTATCGCTCGTTAATTCTTATAAAATGACTTACAAAAACCGTGTAATGACGTACGTACCACGCATGGTATTAGAAAAGTAGTCGCACGTTATTTCTTTAGCCATGCAGATATGTTCTTATAGCGCATTGAACAAAGGATCTAACGCTAAATCTGTTTCAAATTTCCTTAGAAGTGATCAGCACGCCTCTACAGATGCTGGAAAACGCGCGATGACATCCTATAGCGGTATAGCCCTCTTTTAGCTACGCTTTTGTACATAAACGTGTTATGTACGGTACTATGGTAACTTTTGATTAATATCCTTCAATTCATCTTCATCGAATGTCCATGTTACTAAGAAATCTGCATGGGCAAGCTACTAGCTATGCAACCTGTCTATGCATGCACGATTTTAGCTCATGCATGTAATGTGTTCTATTTATTTTAAAATCATAATTCTATATTCAGTTCCAGTTCTTAAACTGAACCCACAATTGGATTAAAACTACATGTACGCAAATGCCTGGCGTAGCGTGTGATCGATCTCACTGGCACTACTACGGTTCACACAATTGCTGTCATCCCAAGAACACCTTGCACTATTCGGGTGGAACAGAATGGTGGAATATACACCATAAAGGTTTCCTAAGAAAACTGTGCCTAATTCTTATGTAGATTCCCGCTTTCCAGTTTGTCGGGATATTCATGTTGATCAGTTTCTGCATATGGGTATGCAGCGGTGCACCTTTTGGCGAGGACTAGATACTTGCATTCATATTAATGCGCATTTAATTGGAACGCTGCAATTAATAAACAATGTATATGCATATTATTATTATTATTATTATTATTAGTGTAGTAAACCAACATTTATTACAAGCATAGCGTACACCATGCAACGTAAACTAAACAAAAAGTCTATTCATGAGCTAACTCCCTTCAGATCTCACCGGTGACAGATTAAGGCGTCCATAAATTTCAGCAACCATTTTGGGTTTGAAACTGACTGGCTGCCAGCAAGAAGGGATGCCAAACGTGAAAATACGCACTGTGCTTCCTTCCCCCAGTTTCCATACAATTCAACTACCAGGGGAATACACATCTGTCCCAACTCCTGGCACCTTGTGTCATTAGAAGCATGTTTCCTATCTTCTGCCCCATAAACTGCTGTCCTTGCAGAAATGCTAGCTTCGTTCAGGACAGCAGGAGTGAGGCAACTCTGACGTCAAAGGTTGCTGGCTTTCCTCTGTCCCAACTTTGAACTAGAATGTCTGCAGGCCTCGAGTTAATATGGTCCCTAGATAAGCCATATCCCACTTCAACCTTAACAGAAAGGTGAGCCTGGTGACAGAAGTCTGCAAAGATGTCACACAAGTGATTATGTTGTGAAACCACATTCCCACCATGTCTGCAAGTGGCTGCATGGTGACCTAGTGGGTCCAGGGCAGTGTCAGGGCAAAAAGGGCAAGTGGAACCTCCTGAGGTGTCAAGACCCAGCCACCATGTAAGGGCAACCTGACACTCAGCATTGTCAAGTCCAAACCAGTGGAAGGGACTACAGATATCCAAGAACCTGCATGAGGGGCAGAGGCAGATATAGAAAGGATTCGAGCCTTGTTCACTGGAGAAGAGAAGGATAGCAAAGGACTGGCATGTATAGTCATCCAACGTCTTCGACAAAGCTTTCTGCAGAGACATCTACCGATGCTTTAAGCAGACCCTTGGAAATCACGTACTTTTCTGCTATAAATCGAGCACAGTGTACTAAGTCCCCAATTGGCACCCCGAGAATGACCAGGTTGGGGAGCAATGATGATTTCACTACTGGTGGAAAAAGGAAGTTCCCCCTCCCCCCCCCCCTACTAAACAGTGTAGTTTTTTTATTATTATTATTGACAATATAACATGATTATACAGAAAAAACACTGATTGAATACAGAGTACAGCTCTGCAGTAGACGAGCTATCGTAGAGAGGATAGCTGTAGCCCTGACCAGGTGGAGATTCAGTCAGCCATAGATCCCATTAAGTACGATGGACTTTGGCCGACACATGGAGGTGGCAAGTCTAGAGGCTACAGAGGAGATAATGGCAATGGCTTCTTTTCCCCAAGCTCCATATGTTTCAACGACCATAGTGTAGTATTATTATTATTATTATTGCAACAAAATTACATACTATATAAACGTACAACTAAACTACTAATGGCAAGTTAGGAGGGTGGAAGCTCCCTGGCCAGGATGGCTCTAGCAATGGACCGAACCAGGACCACATTCAACCGGCCATACATTTCAGCCACAACTACTGCCTTGGGGGAGGACTGGTGAATGGCTAGGAAGGATGCCAGCCTGGAGAAGGTATCATGTGCCTGCTTGTCCCAATTGCCTTAAGTCTCCACTGCCAATGGGATGCAGGACCAGCCCAACTCTTGGCACTTGGGTCCATTGGAGTGGAGCTTGCGGGTCTCAGCTGCCAGGGCTGCCACACCAGCCTGGTGACATGATTCACCTAAGATGACAGAGCAGAGTGGTGAGGTAATGGTCAGGTCTAGTGCCGCAGGTTGGCCCCTCTGTCCCAGCCAGCAATGAGGATGTCAGCAGGTCTGGTATGGGAAAGGTCTCTGGTAAGGCCATGACCTCTCTCCACACTCACACTTAGGTGGGCACGACAACAAAGGTCAAATACCTCATCTCGGAGACGATTATGGCGTGTGACCACATCCCCCCCATGCCTGCAGGTCACAGCGTGGTGACCAAGAGGATCAAGAGCAGTATTGGGGCAGAATGGGCACGTGGATCGACCAGAAGTGTCTAACCCCAGCCACCACCTAATAGCCATCTGGAACTCATTCGACTCCAGGTGCAAGCCCAAACCAGGGGAAGGGACCACTGATAGCCAAGAGGAAGCATGAGGAGCAGCCACTGACAGGAGGCGAGCTCTGTTAGCTGGAGAGGAGGATTCCAACAAGATGTGGAAATGTTGGGTTTGGATCAATCCTGACAAGACCTTCTGGTAAATGGGAGACTCCAGAGCAGAATTGACGGTAATGGCATTAAAGGGGGAGACCTGAGTGTTATTATTATTATTATTATTATTATTATAAAAGTTATTAATAATTATTCAAAATAACATTACAGCATTAAACAGTAGCACGTATCAATAACATGAACAAAATGACATCACGTGGGAGTCCTAAACTAAAGTTTTTAACCCCCCGGGGTCTGGATGCCGACATGGGAAAGTAAGGCCCTGGCTACGCAGCGAACCAAAGTGAGGTTGAGTCATTGGTAAATGCTGACCAAGGCTTTGGAATTTTTTTTTAATTGAAACATATGATGTATAATTATAGAGATATACAAATACACTGATATATAAACATATACAACTAGACTACACACAATGTACACAAAATGCTAACTATATCTACCCTACATCACTTTGACTGATGCTACGGGCAAGGATGGCAATTGCATTAGCTCGTACCAGGTGAAGGTTCAGCCGCCCGTAGAGTTTGGTAAGAACCACTGACTTTGCCTTGGACGAGCAAGTGCCTAGTCAAGAAGCTAGCCGGGAGATAGATTCCAAAGCCTCCTTTCCCCGTGCTCCATACGACTCCACCACTAATGTTACACAGACCCAGTCCAGTTCCTTACATTTGGTGTCATTGATGAGTGCTTTCTCAGCTCAGTGGTCAGTGCAGCTACTCCTGTTGTCACACTCGCTTCCAAAAGAGTTGTAGGATTAAGCGGAGATGTGACAGACAGGTCAAAAGCTGCTGGCCTGCCCAAGACCCAGTTTGGGACTAAAAGATCAGCTGGACGGGTGTGGCTGTGATTGGTGAGATTGTTACCCATTTCTACCTGGACACCCAGATGAGCTCGCAGCAGGACCCCACAAGGATATCATGCAGTTTGTTGAGGCGGGAAACCACATCACCACCCTTTTGCAGGTAACAGCATGATGGCCAAGTGGATCCAAGGCAATCTCAGGGCACAGTGGGCAGCATGAACTATGTGAAAGGTCCAGGCCAAGCCACCATTTGATAGCAAACTGAAACAAGATGGAGTCCAAGACCCTCTGAAGGAGTAACAGACAGCCATGAACCTGCATGAGGGGAGGAAACAGACAGCAAGTGAGCCTTGTCAGCAATGGAGGAGAATCTTGAAGAGGTAGTCATCCAGCTTGGAGGAAAGGCTCTTTGGGTGACTGGAGTGCCTCTGCGTTAGTAGCCTCTGATGGTGGTAGAAAAGAAGTAAACATTTGAGTTGATGAGACACGCTACTAAGGGCTTAATATACAGTCCTGACAGATTCTTCACATCGATGTGATGATTTGTGCGAAACAAATGTATATAGCGTGCACTCCTCCCTGTTATTGAAAACAATCCTGCGCTCCCTCCGATTCTCCGTGGCAACGTTAAAAAGGGACAGAAGTGAAGTAAATAAGCTCAATGCCTTCCCTTATCTCTTTTATCAGAACCTGCGCGAGTAGGTTTCATAATAAGGGAGGTTTGGGTCTTCGCTCACTATACCTACATGCACCTGCAGCATATATAGCTTTGCTCAGCTGGGTTTGGTTCAGAGACAAATCTTCACCTCTGTTCTGCAGTTGCAGATTTTATTTCTGCTGTTCCACCTGATAAGGCACTGCAAATTCACTCTCTTCTCTCAGCATCTCTGGTCTCCCACAAAGAAATACCCAGCAAATTGGACATTTGCATGTTCAATCTGCTATTGGAAACCTCCTACAATGCCGACCGAGCATGATTGCTTTCAGTTTCTGCACTACATGCATCCTCCTGGCTGTCTATTCTACCATCACAGACTACATCTTGATTCACTGGTCCATCAAGTTGCAATGAAATGGTGGCTTGGTATGGACACTTCCCAAGTATCCCAGTGTGCACTTTACCCTGACAATGCCCTTGATCCCCTTGAACATCATGCCATCACTTGTAGCCGTGGGGGTGATGTGGTGGTATGACACAACACCCTTCGTAATGTTCTGGCTGAAGCCTGCCACCAGGCCCATCTTGGCATCCAAGTGGAAGATGGCAATGACCTCACAGCTGATCATTGCCACACCCATCCTGCTGACCTTCTGTTGACTATCTGGACAGCAGGCAAGACAGCTGCCTTTGATATTTCTGTAACCTCACACATACCCATATGGAAGCTGGACTGTCTGCAGGATCAGCTGCCCTAGCCACTGACTGAAGGCAGAAAGCACAGGGCCAATGATGAAAAATGGCTTGTTGTGTGTTCCCCTGGTAGCAGAGACCTATGGTGCATGAGGAAATGAAGCTGTCGAAGCCTTCTCACAGCTTGCTTCACGGTTTGCCGCTCTTACATGCAGGCCCAAGTCGAATGTACTTAGAGACATCTACAGCAGACTCAACCTCCATCTAGTGAGGGCCAATGCCACTGCCATCCTCACCAGATGTATTTTGAATTAACTATTTAAGATTGTACCCATGTGTATGTATTGTATGCCCAATAAATAATAATCATAACATAATACAATTAAGTTTAATACTCATGAAGGGCCCGATATGAAAGGGGGGGGGGGGGGGTGCTGTACACTTCAGGGGAGGTGCCTTATATGAAAGGGGGTGGGGTTGCATGGGGAGCACGGGCATATCTGAGGAGAATGGCTTTTGCATTTTGCCTCATCAGTGTGACAACCAGTAGGCAGTACATTTGGCTCAGTGCCTCAGTTTCACATATTCCCACTTGCATGGCTAGCTATAGACCCTAACTCAATCTAGAGAAGCATTCTTGGGCTTCACATCCCCAAGCACCATAGACATCCACCACTAATGGAATTCATGTCCAGCCCAAACTTGCACACCTCTGATCATTCGCACGTTTTCCAATCTCACTAACCTCTGCAGAATTGCCTGAACCAAAGCTTGCTTCCATAATTAAGTCTGCATTAAGCGGATGGATGACTTTCAGGTCAAAAGCTGCAGCTCTGGAGAGGGACTGGTTTGGCACCATCAGCTGGCCTAGAAAAGTCTAATGCTGGACCTTTCTCCAGTTGAGGAGATAAGCAAGCGAAATCCGTGGTATGGTAACCCTTTCAAGTACATCGTCCGCACCTCATCAGTGTATCAATGAATGTGTTGCATGAATAATAGGACTGAGCTGTTCGTGATATAGGAGAAACACGAGGGAGATTTTCTCATGCAGAGGAGCTGATGCAGGGATTTGAACGAATCATTCTGAAACCATATTCTTCACATTAATCCTGAATACCACATTTGTCAGGTCCATTGGAGCCGTCTTGGCAAGGGAGTTCCTGCCCTCATGACTCAGTTGACTTTATTTGTGGGTAGCTGACCATGATATTAAAAAATTGTGGTATACAAGCATGATCTATTATGTAGACTCTATACATCACCTCTGAAGCCAGGCAGCATATAGTCATGACAATTCCAGCTTACTCCTTCAAACTTTCGTGAACGCCGGATTTTTGAACTAAAACACATACGACACCATCCTTAGGACACCATCCTTAGTTTACACCATCCTTAGTAGGATGGTGTCTACATGAATTTTGCGTTTGTGAGGTGGTGTTGAGACTGGGGGCCAAAACCCGAGGTACATAGTGAGGCAATGTAAGCTGCTGGGGAGTGTTGTGTGAGAGAATGCAGAACCAGACCACCTCTACTCAGGCTCAGTCTAGCCTGGTGCCAGGCATAATCAGAAGTATCCACAGCAGTACATTGTGCAAAACACTTTCATCAAATATCTGAAAGGCCTTTGTGGTATGCAAAGGAGGTGTAGTGCTAGCCAGATGGACAAGTTACAGAAACCTCCACAGACCCGAAGGAGTGTAGAGGCCACATGAGGATCAACTGCTCCAACCTCTTCCAGACTGGACAGGAGTTGTTTAACAGCAACATGTTTTTAAAAGATGAAGGCTGAGCAGAAGTCAGCAGTAACCAATATAGGAACTCCCAAAATATTCATATTAGGCTCACTCGACTGTTTCATCTCAGGGGGAAAGGAGCTTAAACCCTTGCAGCTGAATACCTCCCACTTAGAGATGTTAATGTGTTATTTTTATTATTATCAAATACACTGATCCCTCGCTACCGCTCGCGACGCTACAGCTCAGGGCCCTCAGGGATTCTAAATCACGTAGATCCCTCGGTTTCAGTGTCTAACCTATATGTAGATCGTTAAGAACAAATAGCGGATTAGCCTGCTCTATCGTTACCCTTACCGTCACGAGACTTAATTAATTGTTTGTGTGACATAATATTGCGATCGAATAAGGTCTTTCATGGTCACATGACGCGTGGGCTTTCATTGCTTTATTGTCCGCCATATTGGTGCTCGGTTTACTATGGAAATATATGGGCTTATGCTCTGTTTGGTACTTTTGATACGTATAACTCGCGCTCCGAGGGCACAAGATTATTAAAAATCTTAGTCATGTGTTAGACCACAATATTTAAACGACACTCTGAAGTAATGTTACGTACCAAACTAAGCATAAGCCCATACTTCTCCATTGTAAACGAGCACCAATATGTAATTAGAAGATGAATGCTATTAAGTCACGCGATGAAAGAGCTCTATAGTACAGCTACTCGGGGAGGGGGCGACTGCAAGCTCGTTTGGATTAAGATAGTGTTTTGACGTTTCGTTTACCGCCCCTCGACACCAAAAGCGTCACTACTCTAATGACTATTCTACGAAAGGTGCATAAAAGGCACACATGCCCGACACATCGTTTCTTCAAGTGCATGCAATATGCATCACCCGCATCCCCTTCGGGAATATTATGCCGGTATCTGTGGGTTGAAATTTGAAACGAGCGGATCCCATCTCTTGGTATGTGCTAACTTATTCACTACGTGCGCTGAGGAATGTACGGCTTTATTCAAAGGAGTATTGTTTGGGGTGTGGTTCCAAAACATGGACACATTGCAGAAGCAGCAGTAAGAAGGCATACAGTACTGCTAGTGAGTATGAGAGTTTGTTAATACTTCAGGTGGTTCCTCGGAGAGCTCACTGAGGATGCTGCGACGTCCATCCTTAAGAGTAGTGGCGACACTAACACGTTCGTCGTCTACAAGCGGCCGGGGAAGGATGAACTTGTGCTCGGTGTAAGGTACGTGTCTTGTCCAACAAAATTTATGTGAGAGTATTTTCGGCTCTCTATGTAAATGCATGCAGGTCAGCTGCAGATGGTGGTGCCGATGGTGTTACTCATGTTGACATACTACAGAATGAAGGGAAGTACAAAGTCACGGGACAGGTGACGGGTGCAATTATTATATGCTACTGACTTGTGATGACTCCATTACAAGCGCAGACGCAGGAATTCCTCGATATCGCTGGCGCGTTAGAAAGTTTCACAGGAAAGACACCTCTAAAACCAGCATTTGGCACTCAGACTAGCGTTATGACTCCTACGTCAGACACCGATGTACCTCCTTCGTACAGCCAAGCAGATAAGGCACTGCAGGTATGTCGATATTGTGCCGTCATCAATTAAGTTATGCATGGCGCTTAATTATTACGTCCAGCACATTGCTCGTTATAATTAATTCTTACAAATAATTGGGTTTGTGTAATAATCTACATTGTAAGTTAAACAAACCCAATTTAAATCTAATCTAAAAGACCTATTTACCTATAAACAGAATTTGAAGTCAAGTGATTTGTTATTCCTGCAGGCCTAAAGTTATATACCCCGTGGGATGTTAGATATAGCAATATTGGTACAAATTTAAGTTACAAATTCACTATAATACGCCGCAAATTTGAAATGTTCAAATTCGAGACAATATATTCACGATCGTTACTAAATAGGCGTTCTGACGTTGCACCCCATTTATAGAATCTCATCAGTTTTCGTATGACACTTGCATGGCTTGTATTGATTACATTAATTAATGTCTAAGGTATACGTGTGTGTATAATTATATATAAGTAATCCCTTGTTTCGGTAAATAAGAACCTACTTTAACTTTAATTGATGCGCGCGGCAACGTTACACATTGGATTCTTGCCCATGCATAATGAAGAGTATAAAGCATTAATCATACTGACAATGTATTGTAACAGCCTGCAGTAGCGTCACTGCCATCTATAAGTACCTTGAAGATAGAGGCACAAGGTATGTATGAAATGTGCATGTGGATGTGTTTTATTAAAATCATATCTTCCAGTCGTTGAACCGAACCCACGAGTGGATTACAGCTACATGTATGCAAATACAGGCGTAGCACGTGATCGATCTCACTGGCATTACTACCCTTCACACCATCGCTGTCATCCCAAGAACACCTGGCACGCTTGCTGCTATTCCGATGGAAAAGCATGGTGGAATATACACCATAAAGGCTTCCTAAGGAAACTGTGCCTAATTCTTATGTGGATTCCCGCTTCCCCGATTGTCGGGATAGTCATGTTGGTCATTTTCTGCATGTGGATGTGCAGCGGTGCACGTATTTGTTGAAAGTTCGAGGACTAGATACTTGCGTATACATATTATTATTGGAACGCATCAGTTTACTGCTGCAATTTATATTCCATAATTATAATATGTTGGTGTGTATTATGTATATATGCGTATTTGTGCTCCCTTCTGACTATGACATGCATTTATTCCTTCCATGTATAATTATTATTATTTAATAATAGCTAATATTCCATTATCAAATCTATATAAATAATGAATATGCATATATATTATTATTAGTGTAGTATGTGTTTTAGTTCAAAAATCGTTCACAAAGGTTTGAAGGAGTCAGCTGCAATTTCAGCTTCTGAGGTGATGCGGGGGCTATATAGTAGATCATGCTCCCTTGCCAAGATGGCTCAAGCAATGGACCCATACTGAACAAGGTGATGTTCAAACTAATGTGAGGAATATTCACAGTAGATTTCAGAATTATTCTTTCAAATCTCTGCAGCAGCTCTCTGCATGCAGAAATCTCCCTCGTACTTCTCCTATATCATAAACATGCAGATCCTACATAGAAATAGAATAGAATATTCATGCAACACATTCATTACTTGAAAGATCTATTTACCATATAGATTTCAGCTATATGCATATGCGACGAATCGGTCTCAACTTCTCATGCAATTCGTAAACGCTTCACATCCTTGTAGATATTTTTAGTCTCTGCAGGTAGGTACACAGCCAGCATACCTCTCCGGCAGTATTGGCATAGTTTCAGCGCCTCCACATTCGAATCCCAGGGGCGGCGGAAGGGGGTGCATGGGTGGGGGGGGGGGGGGGGGGGGGGTGTAGCCAAATATGCATCATGTTTTGGGGGGGGGGGGGGGGGGGGCACAGTGATTCGCTACCACGCCTGCCAGTATGCCAGTCATTCATGTAATTATCTGTCCAATTGCTTCGTTCGTCGGAAAATTTTGAGCAGCATATGCATGCAAGTGTATATGAGTGTACCCGCAAATCTGCATGTAATGAAATCATTATCATGCGCCCCCACTGATATCATTTAAGTTCAGCTTCCGCCGCCCCTGGATCCCATTCATTCGCCGCATGCAGGGTCGGCGTATCTCAAAACGCTGGATCCACATATGACAGGTAGAGGGGTCGGTGTGATTAAGGATTGGCTGATTCCTAAGACTGTCACTGAAATACGATAACTCTAAGTTTGGTCTATATATAGCCTCTTACTATATCGCTGGTGGCAATTTGAAAACACATAGCTACACCCCTACACCACCTGACTGAATGGAGTGCCACATTTGTATGTACTGATGACTGCTAGAAGGCTTTCCGAAAATTGAAATATCTGTTGTCTCAAGCTCCAGTGCTTAATTTGCTATCCTCCACTAGCAATTATAATGATGAGTCTTTGAGCTGCAGACTGATGCCTGTGCTTTTGGTTTGGGAACTGTAGTGGCTCAGGACGTGCAAGTACTTCAGTTGTTTCCTTAAGGGCTTTGGATTTTTGTGTGGTTGATTGTGTGATAGATATCTATGATTTTGTATAACTGCAACGTGCAGTCAATGCATGAAACCCCGTCGCAGATCGTGTTGCGCACGTAATTCAGAGTCGCTTTTAATCCCTCTATAAGGCACACTAAGGCGTCCAACAAAACTTTTACATGAGAGTATACTCGGCTCTACCTATAAACAGGTCAGGTGGTATCATACCGATGGTGTTACCCATGTAGATATACACACGGGGAAACGTGTAAAATCAAATTCTGGTTCAGTAATAATAATAATCAAAAATGAACAACGGCCACACATACTGCGCACACTTCGATCGCTGCAGCCGATGACGTCCAGGAGGAGATTAAGCACAAAGGCGAATGTGGCCAGCACATTCACCCAGAGCCCGTAATCGGTCATAAATCCGGCCCCACGCAGCATTTTCAAATGATTTGCAATTGGAAGTGGAATCTTCTCCCCCCGATGTTTCATCCGGTATGCACATTTATAGGGTGGATGCAGAAATGAAAGGGGGAGTGGGGGGGGGGGGGAGGCCGACATGAATAGTGATGAGAGAAATTTAGATTTTGATCAATGCATCATTATGCATGCATATGCATTGATCAAAAAAACCAAGGATGCAGCAGACCATGACTGCGTTGTTAGTACCAAGTACTACCATCCGTGCTTGTGTGTTGTACATGACACAAATAACTTTGCTCTTAAGCGTAAACAGGAAGGTGGCGTGGGTAGACTGCTAACGTTATTCTACCATACCCTATATGGTTACAGAAGTTACATACATCTATTCATTGGCTCGTGGTACTTTATTGCAATATTACAGTAGACATTTAAGAATGGCGGTCACGCTGAGAGCTCTTGGGTCTCAGGGTTTGAAGGTGCCAGCGCAAGGCCTGTGAGTTTATATCCAGCACTTACATAGATGGCGTTAAGTCTCATAGCATGCACACTCTTCCCGCAGGGGTTGTATGGGAATGACTGCCTTCTACACGGGTTTCAATCCCGCTGAACAGGAAGGGAAGTCATTGCAAACCATTGCCAGAGCCCTGGAACTTGGTATGAACTTTTTTGATACCGCGTGGATGTACCAATCGATCGGCCCGGACGGTCAAGTGAAGGCCACCAACGAAGAACTCCTCGGGAAGGCCATCAAGATCCATGGACGCGACAGATTCATCATCGCCACCAAGTTTGGGGTCGCTTACACCCCCGCGGGAAGGATAGTATCTGGGAAGCCAGAGCTGATCAGGTCTCAGTTGGCTGACTCCCTCCAGAGGCTAGGCACGGACTACGTGGACCTGTACTACCAGCACCGCATGGACCCAACTACTCCCATAGAGGTAACCATGGAGTGTCTGAAGCAGTTGGTGCAGGAGGGTAAGATCAGATATGTAGGCCTGTCAGAGTGCACGCCTTCTGAGCTCCGCAGAGCTCACGCTGTGTATCCAGTGACCGCCATTCAGATGGAGTACTCCCTGCAGTCCAGAGATGTGGAGGCTGAGATAATCCCCACTGCTCGTGAGCTGGGTGTTGGGATCGTTGCATACTCTCCTCTGGGACGAGGGTTCCTGTCAGCTACATTCAACTCACGTGATCAGCTGGCTGAGAATGATGTACGTAGGCACTTTCCTCGCTTCTCGGAGGAGAACTTTGCAAAGAACGTGCAGGCTCCGTTCTTTGAGTACGCTGCCAAAAAGAAGTGCACTCCTGCACAGCTGGCACTGGCCTGGGTACATGCACAGGGTTCGGACATCTTCCCCATCCCAGGAACCAAAGATCCCTCCAGATTGGAGGAAAACCTCGGTGCTCTGAATATCACACTGAGCCCAGAAGAAGCCAAGGAAGTAGGAGACCTAGTGGAAGTTGGGACTGGGGACCGGTATCCTGGAATGGCAGGAACCTTCAACAGTCGCCTAAATTTGTAACGATGATGTAGTATTAGACTCGAAACAACTAGAACATTTTTTGTAACCACAATAAAGTTGGATTATAATATTGCAGTTGAAATTAAATGTTGATATCAGTATTCATATATCACAATACTATATGACACATTAACTGATAGATTTTGTAACAAATAATTCTATCTTCAATTATTGCCATATCTAAATTACCTTTGAAAGTTTTATGGCTTATGCAGTATCAAGTCTGAAATGATGTTTCTGTTTTGCATTCAATGAAAGCATATGAATGAAAACTGCTGCGAGAACAGCCTGAGAATGACAAGGGTAACATGGTGGTTAACAAACAATCTAATAGGTGAATTTCATTTATTCATATTCCTCCAGTTCAAATGCATCCGTCAGCGTTACTGTAAATTCAATTCTAGGTCACAATTCGTGCATAAGTGTCTATAGTTTTGGTTTGGTATCCAATCATCCTGGGGCTTACCTGAAGTTTGACAGCCAGTCACAAATTTACTAGCATCGAATTAGATCGTAAGCACTGTTGAATAATAATTTTGATCAAGACCCTGATAAATCAAAATATTCGCAGCCTTTATTATAAATTTTATTTAAGATTATAGTGAAATATTAAAATTAAAATTGTCATTGTCTTCAGGTTTTTATTTTATTTTGTTTTTTTCAACATTAATATTTGATACTGTGCATTTGTGTTTGGTCCGTGTACTTTTCCACAATTTAATTTCTCGTCTTTCAATTTATACATGGAGGACCTTTTGGGCTCGAATGTCAATGTTGCACGTGATCGAATTCAATTTGTGGCCTAAATTCAGCGCATCGCAAAGTATTGGAAAATAGAAAATGAATTATCGTCGTCTTTATCAATATAATGAACAATGTTCCATCTGCAAAGGAATAATGGTATGGAAGCGGTGCCGACCTGTCTCCAATGACCGGAATCGATTCCTCTGCACGGAACACGTACGCTCTGAAGGCGTGTGTACCTATTTATAAGTTGTTGCGTTCTGTATCGTGTGGTGTGTACCCGATACTACAAACAGTATAATGGGTGTGTGTGTGTGTGTGTGTGTGTGTGTGTGTGTGTGTGTGTGGTGTGTGTGTGTGTGTGTTGACGAAGATTAATAGTGTGTCTCAAGTTTTTACGTAGCTATACCTCAATCGCCAGCCAGCGTCCTGTTTAATGGCATACGAAATGTGATCAAATGTGACAGTTTAGACATAGATTATAAATCACCTTAATTATGACCTTATGGAACCCTTCCTCCTCACCCTCCCTCCCTCTCCCTCTCCCTACCTACCCCTGCCTTT
This sequence comes from Eunapius fragilis, assembly GCA_963681505.1. Taxonomy (NCBI): domain Eukaryota; kingdom Metazoa; phylum Porifera; class Demospongiae; order Spongillida; family Spongillidae; genus Eunapius; species Eunapius fragilis. The sequence goes on from OY811971.1 coordinate 13,185,349, forward strand.
CTATATCTATAAAGTGTGTACAACAACAGCACTGACAATTCTAAGATGGTTGCACAAGGTCAGAGCACCTTATCAGGTTGCCACGGTAACTAATAAGAACAATATGAGAGAGGTGGAAGGTGTGACACATCACATAGTATCTTTTCATGGGGTGAGAAAACTGCACTTCATTAGTACATGGTGCAAAGGATGATCTGTCTCTGGGCTTCAAATTACTGCTTAATAATGTCATTTCTTGCATGCAACATGTACAGCTCTCTAATGTGATGAAATTTTTAGTATGTAAGTATTTTCTGTCAAGGCACACGAGATATTATGAAGGCATGCATGCTGTGCACATGATGTATGTATGTGTGATGTGTATATGTGCGTGTGTACATATGCATGCATACCTACAGTCTAATACACCCCTTTCGTATGAAATGGACTAACTGGTTAACATCAGTACTTCATTTCCAAATTTATCTACTTTAAACCAGTACCCTAAGTTTTTATGCGTGTACATGCAGGAAGGGTCAGGATGAAGTCTTTATCACAAGGAAAAAAACAAAACTGGAAAACAAATTAAAATTTTATGTGTTGTTGAAAATAGTTTTCCACGCTTAGGGACCTGCAGTTTGAAAGTATTGAATTAGACACAAAATGAGCTTCCACCTAAATAGGGCTGGTACTCATGATATCGACCGGGGATGGTACATGTAAAATGGTGGGGTTGTGCTTGGTTATTGGCAGGGCCAGCTTTAAGTGGCAGCTGGCAGCCCAGGTGTAGTACCTACCACTTATACTGACAGGTCAATTGGTACACACTATAATGACTTAGGCAGCAACACCAATACAACGCACACAATGTACAACAATAAGCACACCATACGTAGTTCAATGACAGGTATTGTTCTCCAGTCTAGACTGACTCTTTACTTCAATTTAGGCCTTAAGAATGCCCCAAACTGGTTCTACCGGATTCTGCCATCTCACTGCGCATGCTCCCTTGCATGTTCTATTGTTAACCAGTTACTACACCAGGTAAAAGCAGCAGCTGGAGGCAGTTGCTCAGTCGAAGCGTTTGTGCATGCACAACACTTGTAGGCAGCAGTAATTCTATTTTATTTGGTTGGTCATTAATCAGTGCCAAATGGTAGCACTGATTAATGATTAAGAGCAGATGATCCCTGGGCACAGAGATGGTGGAAGCTGTTGGACTCTAAGTTGAATATGTTCTAAGTTGTATGTGGCTGGGCAATGCTAGGTAGAGGTTTTTTCTCCAACATGTTTGGTGGGTTTTTTTTTCCTGCTAGAGGTTTTCCCATAAGGAGATGTGGGCTCATCTCCAGGTTGAGCCCCTTGCCTAGCCTTGTGTGATTGCTGTAGCAGTGTGCAAGTGTAAAGTCTATCATGTACTATTATTAAAAGTTGGTGTGCACAGGTGACACAAATCGTCATGGCATGTGATCTGGGAAGTGGGAAGGTATGTACCACTAGTTTACTTGTTGCGACTTTGCTTGAAATATATATAATTGTTCAGTACATAAAGAATCCACATGCATGTACAAATTATCTCCCTTTGGAGCAGAAAGACAAAAACGTATCAATAGTGTAGAGAAGGTCCAATGCATCTATACAGTACATAAGGTACTTCACGTGGTTAGTTGGGCATTTATATGCGCGTAGCCGAACAGTTATGGGGATAGCGGTATCGTATATACAGCTGTGCCATTGATACCTATAGTCATCGATGTTGTCCTGTTTGAAGCAGGTGCAACTCTCTACTTCAGGGCCGTTCAGGCCACTCAGGCCAATTTGTATTTTCCAAACCACTCAACGTTAATGTCTAATTGCAAACTAAAAAAAAAAGCGTAACAGCTGCATAAGTAATCACACACACACACACACACACACACACACACACACACACACCACCATTACATATATAGATGGGAAGCATGTGGCTCTATAGAGCATTCAGAACAATCTGTACAACAATATCATTCGTAAGGTGGACAGTTTACTACTGTGTGTGTGTGTGTTGTGTGTGTGTGTGTGTGTGTGTGTGTGTGAACCTGGTTAGAGCAAATGCAACAGTGATCCTTTTGCCTTTACATTTGGAGTGTTTGGTGTGCATTGTAGACTAAATAGGTTTTCTTGTATTCCTATAATATACAACAATAAAAATTATTTAATATTATTATTTGCAATATTTAGCAAAAATGGCACTTACATACAGCTATTACGTGTATGTATGATGTATGCATGTAGGTATGCATGGATGTATGTGGATGTATGTGTATGTATGTATATGTGTGTATATGTATGTATATGTGTGTATATGTATGTATGTATGTATGTATGTATGTATGTATGTATGTATGTATGTATGTATGTATGTATGTATGTATGTATGTATGCATTTATGCATGTGTGTATGCGTATGTTTATGTATGGACGTATGCATATATATGTATGTAATTATGAACGTACAGGGAGAGAAACAAGGGAGGGGGGGAAAGAGGTAGGTTTCTGTAAGGGCAGTACAACTGTATAATGGTTGCATCACATATGTACATACATAAGCGGGACACTGAGGATTGAATGTATTCTTGTTTTGTTTTAGGTAGGTAAAGACTATAAAGGAACACACACTATTAATCTTCACTACACACACTCACACATCACATATACAAGAAATGACAACAGCAAGAAATGACATTGGTAAGGCAGGGATGAGTAGATCTTCCCCCTCTGTCCCTCCTTCCTCCCTCCATCCCTCTCTCCTTGCTCTACCCTCTATTTCTCCCTCCTCAGACAAGGAATGAGGGATGGGGGGATGAAGGAGGGGAGGGCAACGAGGGAGCAACTGAGGGCAATGGGGAGAGGCGGGTGAGGTAGAGAGGAAGGAGAGGGTGGGAAAAAAGGGAGGGGAGAGGGAGAGACAGAGGAGAAGAGGGTGAGGAGAGGTAGAACAAGGAGGAAGGAAGGGAAGAGTTCCATAAGATATAGCTAAACTTGTTACACTTTTCTATGGAAAACAGTACAACTACATGTATAGTAGTCATCACACTGCACATGTTTAAATTCCTATGCCTATAAACAGGGGGCTGAGGATTGAGTTTTTAACTAGGCGTAGAATAAAAGAGATATACTATTAATTTACACACACATACACGTCCACAAGGTGTACATGTTCCATGCTGAGGGGTCATTTTCTTTGAATGAAATGCCTATATATTTATTTATTTATTTATTTATTTAAAACATTAAGAGAGCTGTACATGCATGTTGAATGCAACATATACACTGTAGTAAGCAATATGGATACATGTAATTACATAACATCAGTAACAGTTGGCAACCAACAATCTAGATCATCCTTTGCACCATGTACTAATGAAATGCAGTTTTCTCACCCCATGAAAAGATAATTATCTACAGTGTCACACCTTCCACCTTCCTCATATTGTTCTTATTAGTTACCATGGCACGAAGATACAGCATTTGAATCTTAGAATTGTCAGTGCTGTTGTTGTACATATAGAAAGGCAGGGGGAGAGGGTGGGAGAGCGATGAGAAAGGTTTCCGTAAGGTCATATTAAAGGTTCATAGGCTAAACTGTCACATTTGTCTACAGTATCACGTATGCACACGCTTTCGTACTAAGCCATTAAACAGGACGCTGAACGGCGATTGAATATAATATTTTAGGTAGCTAAAGACTAGAGAAAAACACACACACATTCTACTGTTTGAAGCATCGGGTACACACCGCTATCAGTACAGAAAGTACGCAACAATGCAACTTATAAAATTATATACAAACGCGTTCCGTGCAGAGGGGTCGATTCCTGTCATTGGAGACAGGTCGGCACCGCTTCCATACCATTCTTCCGTTGCAGATGGAGCACTGTTCATTATATTGATAAAGACGACGATACTTCATTTTTCATTTTTCAATACTTTGCTACGCACTAGATTTAGGCCACAAATTGAATTCGATCACGTGAAACATTGCCAATCGAGCCCAAATGGCCCTACCTGTATAAATAGAAATAGGAGAAATTAAATTGTGGAAAAGTACACGGACCGTGTTTGATTGTGTGAATATAACATTGTATAGTTATAATTTAACATATTGGTGAAGAATATCCAAATGCAAACTATTCATATACAAGACAATACCATCTTGCTACAATCTTATTCTCCCTCACACTTAGCTTTGAGCTGAGGTAGCAGCAGCAGCAGGGAAACTGAGTTAGGTGTAAAAATAATCATTCGTGTCTCTCCCGCTGCAGTCGAATCTGATGATTTTTAACATTTAGCGGTATTGATTCCTCCATAACTGAAAGCTTATAATTAACAACTTCGTTTTCCTGTTTTTAATTTTTTTTTTCCTATCAGGTCTCTTTCTCCTCCATTTACTCACTACCCTCACTATCTTGATCCTTTTAGCATTTTTAAATTGTTTTGTTATTCAAAATTGTAATTTATTTATGCAGTGCACTTAATTTCGCGGTTATATCGTACATATTGCTTAAGATGAGCAAAATTAATTTAATAGATACATTTTTAAACAAATGAACCTATGCAAGAATACACGCTTATCTCTTTTCATTTTCAAATGAAAAAATGTTTGCGACACTTTGCGATCCCGAATACGTATGAATATGTGATGTAATGGTGAACATTATTGCATGCTAGCATACAGCCCTACCTAGTTGGAATTTCGCAGGCCAAGACGGTGAGTTAGACCTCTTATAACTCTCCCGTTTTTCATATTATATCATTGTTTATGCAAAATTCTTCAGATGCGCGAAAATTCCAGAGGGCATGCATATAGCCAGACTCCTCCTAAACACTTAGATAAAATTTGTCATTTCTTTGCTGCTTTAATACACCTTTAAGCAGAGTACCAGCTTTCAATCGCGAGCACCTCTTGAAAACTCGTGTTGACCACTAGCAAGAGCGGTCTCCTCGACATGCAAAAGAATAATAAAAGAAGATAGCCATGCATGCAACTTCAAACCATATTAAATTTTTCAAAGGAATTTCGAACTCCTCCAACCCTTAAACAATACACCTGCATCAGTAGTTGCGATGTTAAGAACTACACGATTCATCAGGACTGCATCAATCGCATAAGTTCTTGCAGTAGAACGAGCCCAGTGCATGGGACTACTATTGTAACAGTTTATTGTTGTACCATCAATCATCTCGTGATGTATAAATATTTTCCTATTCTCTTGCACGGTATCGGATGCATCTATAAACCACTTCTACCTGCCTGGTGCATGCAGCTAAACGTAGGTTGCACCAGCAGCCTGTAATTTAATTTTGTTCGCTAGCCCTGTGGGACTGGAAACGGAAGGCTATTGAGTACTGACGTGTTAACCAATAGTACTCGAGTTCATCCGTTAGAGAGACTACCATTATAGCTACATATAGCAGCTAACGCCGTACAACAACAAGATCATCGGTTCATGGATACACTCACCCTTTATGCATATAACATCAGTACTCCTATATACATGAAGCACCATTCGCTACTTGAGCCTTGCGGAGTTCGTCTCAGGAGATAGAGAATGTTCCAACGTGAGGAAAAGGCAATTAAATCAGAAAAGGAATTGAAAGGTCATCCAGCTAAGGAAGGTCACCAACTAAACGTTTAGGAAAACAGAAATCAATCACCATAGAAAGCGAACGCATCGCCCACAGCTATAGCGCGAAATGTAGATTTTACTTTTTGGCGTACAGGAAGTAATTTTGAGGTACTTACAAATCAGATGAGAGTGGACAAGCTTTGTCACATTGATGTCACTACGAGCCATTTTGGTGTCAAAAACAGTGGCGAGAATCAAAGAGATGTTTATGTGGAAGGGCATCGCGAAGGGTGCATGTGAAATTAAATGATGCATGCGTATCAGATTTGTGATTAATTACTCTATACGCCATGGTTGCAAATGGTAAAAAAGGATGTCTTCATGGATACATATCTGCATTAACTATTTCTAGTCTATTGCTTAATTACCATGCCTTGTCCTATCATTTTATTGTTAATCTTAAATATTACATCACAATATATAATACACTAACTAAACCTCAAAAAGAAACAACCACGCTAAGAGTCAGTAGTAGTGAAAAAAGTGTTCCTAAGAAGGAGGCTGCATTTCCCCTTTGCTAGGTACTTCAAGATTTTTTTGAAATCGTGTTTTGAGCTGCGATTATAATATCGTCAAAAGAGCAAAAAAAATGCTGCAGAATGGCACCTTATACATGATATTTGGATTAGTATTGTCAAAGTTACAGCGTTCCAAAGACTGCATTTTGAGTGAACGGTATGGTATACGCGATCGTATAAAAAATTGTGACGGTTAATGTTCTCTTTACTGAAGTTATTGAACCACTCAATATTATCTTGCCAGAATATAACTACATGTAGGGTACACATATATATGCATATACATTAGATTAAATAACAGTTTCAGGTATTTTCAGGTAATCAGTAACATAGTCAACTAAGAACTCATAAATGGTCATGTAGTAACGTAATCTCCTTCATCTTGATTTTCATCGTGTTTCCAGTAACTTTTGGCATATTTGACCTTTTAGAACACTTTACTGATAAGACATGACCTTGGTAAAGGACAATTTGGTTGTTGACAAACCACATATGTTCAAAGTGAAGTCCAATAATTACGGCTGGATTAGTGAGTATTGCAGTAAGGTGCTCTCTGATTATCCTGTAGTTCTGGGAATTCATCTTGCAGTTGGGCCTATCCATCAGCCACATCCTGCAGGTTTTTGCAGTTTTCTTCTGAATGTGCCATCTTTTTTCTGATTTTTTTTTCTACAAGTCGCTTGTCCTGTTTTTTTTTTTGCAATATTTTTTCATGCATTTGACTAAGTACCTTAAACTTTTGAAACTGTTTGATTAAAAATTTCATAACTCTATCCTGCTCATCTTGGGTGTTGTTTCAAGCCACTTTAAGGTTATTTATTTTAGTTTTCACCTTCCCATCTATAAATCCTATTGTAACATTAGGAGCAGCTCTGAAATGATGGAAAGCTCAGCGAACATATTGCTACACACTCAATAGGCCAAGGTTTTATACAGAGGGAAAGAAAAGCACCCACAACTACTATATACGTAGTTCTTATCTAAAAGACCAAGCCTCCTATCTGCTTTCAGCCATTGTCCAAAGTTACTCAAGTTACCAGCACCTTCTGTAACTATCCACATTCACATGCACATATCATGCATTACCAAATACAAATGCCAAGCACACCACAAATCTACATGCATGCATCACATGAATTCTGCAGAGCCTTGTAGCTATGTGATGACCACACAAAGCCTGCAATGTCCCTTCTATTTGAGTTGTTGCTGAAGCTTTATGTCATGCTGGCTACATGTAAAATGTATGAAGGGAACTGCATATGTGATAAATGTTATCTTGTTGTTACATGCAGTGCATACCTTTGGTGTACATATGAGTTGATGCATGGTGCATGTGGCCATATTGTTGCCCCTCCAATAAATGATACAACCCTCAGAGTTGCCTTATAGCAACAAATTTTAAAATTCCCCCTCTAAGGTTTTCCTAAAAGTTAAGTGCAGGAGCTGAGTATGTTTGATGTGCTGTTGCTAATGAAACATTTGAGAGGCTACCATCAAGGTACTCAATGACTTTTATAATGCTAGCTATAAGCCTTGACAAGATTTCTGTCATGCTATCCTTATCCTTTGTACTAAAACTTGCAAACTCAAAATCTCCTTTAGTTTAAATTGTCTGTGTAAACATCTTTCATCCGTGAGAACTGCTTGGCTTGTCAACTACTGGACACAATGAGGTAAAAGTATGAGGTGCTGAAAGAGTTTGAATTGGTAGGATAAATTGCTTATCTAACAGCTTAATCGTGGCATCACAATTCCGATCTGCAAACTTCTTTATATATATCGTTTTTATTGTAGATATGAAACGTCGTATTGACCGCTGTAAGGCATCCACGTTGAAAAATGCTCCAGCTTGCAGAGAAGCCACTTTTATGGCAGTGTCTGAAATGCTTTTATTTGTGTCATTTGTATATAGGTACATCACCAATCCTTTTCTTAGTACTGCGCAGGCAGTAGAATATTATTGTCAGCACTCATATCACTTCTAAATGTTTCAAGATGCTTGTTAAAATCATTGGCAGTCTTCGTCCTAATATAAAAAGTGACAGATTTGTTTACAACGTCTACATATTTACTTCGTGACCGTTAAGTAAGTCAATGTATAAGGCCTGGGGACTAGGCTTGAAATGAAAACCTTGTTTAAAAAGTACCTTGGGAGTCGGTTGTAGATTACAGAATTGCAATCCCTAGTAGTGTTGCATTAGCCATGAAAGGAATCTTCACTAAAAAGTTGCGCCGCTCGAAGATTAAGGTACACTCTAATTAGAGTTATAATGTGCTCGATCATTCGATACATAAAACTATTTTCTGCTGTTTTGAAAGTTACAAAAACTAGTTAAAAAAACAGTGCTTCTTACACTAGGAAACGTTTTAAGTGATTTGGTTTTGCACAGAGCGTATACCAAGTGCAAACACATATGCCATTTGATAACACCTTGGGCATCGTCTGAAGTCGATGATAAAAGAAATGTAAGTAGATAATAACCTTTGGAACCTGTTTATCAGAACTCTATCCCCGCCGCTCAACACGTATAAAAGTTTTACAAAATATGAAAGTCAACCATTATTTCAGCGCGCCAGAAATATTGAACGAGTGTAGTTTTCTAGGTTTTGACTACACAGAGGCTTAGATCATTTAGTATCCTACCTGAAAAGCACAGCAGAGTCCTCAATTGCTACCAAACCAATACAAACTAGCCTTCGCTTCTATGTCCCGTATAACTTCAATCTATCACTTCCGTCACAATTTTTACTCGTTATTTCGGTTACCACTTTTTCGGTACACGTACGTCATATATTGAAGTACCTACCTTTGCACCATGGCGCTGGATCAGGAAGTTATAACTTAGCGGCGTCATTCCAATACCGATTCCTTTCAAATTCTTTTATGGCAGCTGAATTGTCCTCGTATTTAGCAGCGCGGTTCCCCTTGAGGTCCTCTTCATATCGCCGCCTTTTAGCAGCATGGTTCTCCTCAAGGTCCTCTTTATATCGCCGCCTTTTAGCTGCACGGTTTCCCTCGATGTCCTCTTCATATCGCCGCCTTTTAGCAGCACGGTTCTCCTCAAGGTCCTCTTCATATCGGCGCCTTTTAGCAGATCGCTTAGATTCAATATCGGTCTTGTAGCTGCCGCGTACAGAGGCCTTCTTCTTTTCGGGATCGGCCTTGTAGCTGTCGCGTACAGAGGCCTTCTTCTTTTCAGGATCGGCTTGTAGAGCGCTCGGACTTTAGTCGTCTTGCTTTTGGAGGTATTCCGCTCGCTGCTAAGGATCTCTACTTTTGATTGATTACGCGAAGGCATTTTTAGAAAATCAACTTCGCTAGCCAAAGTAACAACTAAACACAGAATAAATTTAGTGCAGGTTAGAGTATTAATAAAATCTATTATATCTCATTATTAAATAGAACTTGCTAGCTAGATGTGATATGTGTCTATATGACATGTAAAGATAACGTGCCGGTAAATTTCGAAGCGATTGGTAGTATTGCCGTTCTTAAAAACTGTTCGTAGCTCGAGTTGTAGAAGACGACGAATTATTTTAGGACTGGGCACTAGAAACAGGAAATTGAACCACACCGTTTTATATGATACGGAACCGACGTCATATCCAGAAATGCGCGGTCAAAGGGAATTGACAATTGTTGCGGTTTGTACATTCGCGTATACTTCCGGATAACTCCCATAGAAAATGAACGGCGTTTTATAAACTTGATTGCTATTTAATAACGTAATAGGGTACAACTTTTGTGGCTATCAATATTGTTTCAGATATGTACGATCTTGATTTAGCTGAACAAAAAACAACAGCTTTGTATTGAAAATTGTTGTAGTTTTTGTGAAAACAGCACTTTCCATAGAGATGTATGGAAAATCACCTTTTTCGCACCTAATTAAGGTATTCTGCAGCTCATAATTCTTACACCAGTTTAGATTCAGATTTTGTGGGCCCCCAGAATAAGAGATCATGCAGTTCTATTATTTTTAGAGATATTTTAAAAAATTTACCTAGTATAGATTTCGGCCATTTGAATTTTAAATTGTTTTGGGTCACAATGAGTAGGATACAATTAGCGCCATCTTATTAAGTGTTTTTAATGTAGCTTCCATGGATACAGATACATGGCTAAATGCAAATTAATTAATTAACTGGAACGTTGGCTTATTGAATAGGTTATTTGTCTAGTGCAAATGATGTCATGGGGCCTGTTCGGCGCTGGCTGTACCAAGGACTACAACATTAGTCGTTGACTGTACCATGTGAGAGTATACGTGTATTCATCCACTTCTTGTGCGCGCGCGAGATCTGGAGTTCGTGCGTGCGTTTGTATGTGTGATTGCGTGTGTCTACATGTAGGCCTATGTGTGTGAGTGCGTGTGCGTGTGTGTGTGTGCGCGCGCGCTCACACACACATATACGCACACGACTCAAACTATGCATGCAGAGGGAAAAAAGAGGAAGGATTCATAGCCATTCGCACAACGCCCGTGAGCGCGCGCGTTCGTGTGATTGTAACACGTGTGTGTGTGTGTGTGTGTGTGTGTGCGCGCGCGTGTATGAATCTATGTATTTATGTATGTATATGTGTATGTATCGACGATCTATTTACATCAGTAGCCTATGTCTGAGTACGTATATGTATGTGCTTGTGTATAAAATTTTGATTTCAAATTGAACTCATGGGATATAAAGCCGTCCCGTATGTATAGGTAACATCTGAATGGACATCCAACGAAAGTGGGAGAATACAGTTTAAGGTGATAAATGAATTTAACTCCTTCAACAATTCAGGAGCCCTTTGCTGCTGGCAGGTGAATGCCACGAATTCAATAGTGAAAAACTAATTGTTCGTTAAAAACCAGAACACTATAAGGTGCGTGCATGTGTGTGTGTATCTGTGTGTATGTGTTGTGTGTGTGTATGTGTGTGTGGCGGGGAGGGATAAATAGGCCTGAAGTCATTGTGTCTAAATTCATATCCAATCTACTAGGTTTCTATTCATCATTTTATAGGCATGCCCTGATACAAAATTTTTTGGGGGCTAATTTTACAGTCCATGTATACATATATGCCACCTTCTGTGAAAGTGAAGAGCGATTTACATGCAGGCCTACATGTAGATCGTGTAGATATAATTCTAACTTGTATATGGTTTTAACTATAATCTATTTGCTATAATCTATTTGGAACGCCCTCTCTTTTTAGATGAATGCTGCATGAATAATTAAACGTAGGCCTGCCAGCCTCTTTTAACCTATTGCTGTATAGGATGGATGGCATATATTTATGTGTGATGCTCTGTTCATCCTCCTCCCCTCTTCACACACACACACACACACACACACACACACACACACACACACACACACACACACACACAGGTAACCCCCCTCCCCCCTCCCAAGCTCTTTTGATGCCCAGACATGGAGGTTGACCTGGTAAACTGTGGGTAGATTGATTGAGATAAGCAGTGCCTGGTTAGCTGTTATATGCCAAACACACACACGCACACACACACACACACACACACACACACACACACACACACACACACACACATACACATACACACACACACACACACACACACACACACACACACACACACACACACACATAGGTACTGATTATTTGACCTGTCTGGTATGCAAGCTTGTGTTGAACTGTGTACACTGTGGGTAGATTGATCTAGATAGCAGTGCCCCTATAAGCTATTCCTTATGCCATATCCAATAAGCTTGCAAATTGAACCCACACTGACTTTGTGATTTAACAGGCACACACGCATGTGCACACACTCACACACATAGGTACTGTTTTTTAACAAGCTCTTTGATGCCCATACATGGGGTTGATCTATGTACACTGTGGGTAGATTGATCTAGATAGCAGTGCCTGGTTAGCTTTTCCCAGCCATATCCAGTATGCTTGCAAATAGAACTCACACTGACTTTGTGATTTAACACGCACACACATGCACACACGCATGTGCACACACACACATACACACACACATACACACACACACAGGTACAGTAGCGCCTCGGTCATTGCGACAATTTGCATATCCCACATTGGGAAAATATGCCCTATTCATAGCGATGTTATCTAGGGCCTTGTGTTCCTAGCGATCGCTACAACCCACCGCTAATGAGATTCATCTCGTCAAGGAATCTCATTAGAAGGTGGTTTATATAAACTACCTCTCCCAGCAGTTATTAATACAATACTAGCTGCATGCAAACGCCTTACCTTCACCCTTTGGTTGAAAATAAAACGAGCTTACCTGTACAGTACCGTGTATACACCTCCCCCTTATACATAAAAGACAGGCTCCACAACATGGACAGCTGACAACAGAAAGACAGGTGCCACCTCCAACACCATGACTGTTAGTGAGACAACATGTACAAGTTATGAGATGGATCGACCAGCATGTAAACCACCTACTGTACATATGCATGCATGTGCACATAAAGTATGCGCGTCTTGTGCAAGTGACGTGCCTGCATAAAATCGAGTCAAGGAATTATTTATAGCACAATACAAACCATGCCATCATCATCTTACCAAGCATATGACTGAATCAGAAGCTCAAGTTCGCCTGGACGTACAAAGCAAGCAACAACAACAAGACACTTTTTGATTGGCTGAATTACCCTTTTTAGGAAGCTGCAGCAAACGTGCATTGCATAACCATGCTTAATGCAGAATTCCTAGTCTTTAGATCTCTGTACACTAGATGGTAATAAAACAACAATCCCAATGCATGTACATGTTGGCTAATTTACACTCATCTTAGGTATGTTTCTGTACCGTGGGTTCTTTGTATCTAAGTACTGTGTTTTCTCTCTCACCAAATTCTACAACGTGATGTGAGTATATGTAGTGGCCAAGGAATCTCCAGTTGTGCCACAAACACTAAACATACATGACAGGTGGATTAACATACAAATCTGGATGAAGCCAGCATACTTGTCCTGGTTACCTGTGAGAGGTATGTGGTGTGTGTGTGTGTGTGTGTGTGTGTGTGTGTGTGTGTGTGTGTGTGTGTGTGTGTGTGTGTGTGAGTAAATGTTACAGTATTCATTACATGCATGGTGATGAACCTATATGCTTGAAGCACTTACAAAGGTAGTACGTGCACATAATAGTGACTGCAGAAAGCAAACTTCAAGCGAACACAAAATAGTTCTAATTAATCCCAACCATTAATTCGAGCTCAAAACTCATGATCCACGAACCCGTCAGTGTGGAGACAAACAAGTACAACGCCATCTCAAGTGCATAAATCATCCGTCAGATGCTTGGACATCAGGTATGAAATAAACTGTGTTAAGGGCTTTGGCCTGTACATATAGCCCGCGCTTGAATTAATTTGCGCGAAGCTGATAACGGTTGCAAGGCTTCATAGCCAGCCCCGGATCCAGCATAGGCTCGGGGGGGCGGCCGCCCCCCCCATTCATACGAAATGCCGCCCTCTGGGACCAATTGCCGCCCCCCCCCCCCCCCCCCCCCCGCTCCATTCCCCACGCACTATCACGCACGCGCGCACAAACCAAGATATAAATCATCGAACGGCAAGCAGCACCCCCCCCCCCCCCGCTTTTGAATCGGGCCTAAAACGGACAGCACCCCCCCCCCCCCCCCCCCCGCGTTTGGATCGGGCCTAAAACGGACAGCACACACCCCACCCCCCCCACCCCCCCCCCCGCTTTTGGATCGGGCCTAAAACGGACAGCAACCCCCCCCCCCCCCCCCCCCGCTTTTTGTATCCGCCCCTGGCTTCGCATGCATTCATTGTCAATGTGCCGCCCCTCCAGTAAAACCGCCCCCCCCTTAGCCAAATCCTGGATCCGGGGCTGTTCATAGCAAGCAGAACCACTGTAATACTGCCCTGTCGATTAGATTATTGGGTATTTAGGCCTTCACTGTGACCTTGGATTTCATAACCCACTTGGTACCAGTAATAATGTGTTGATAGGTTTTGTATGCCTGGGAATTATGCTTACTTGCAATGTCCTCCACATGTTTGCTAGCTTTAATATCTGCAATTCTCTTCTGTTATCTTCAAAGCAGAGGCACCTTCTCTTCTTCCGTGCACATTATCGCGCGCGTGAGCGACAGTCACCGCTACCGTTATTATTATTATTATTATTATTATTTTTTAACAATAGGCATGATTTTATTTTTTAATAATAAAAACATTTAATTACCTTAAAAGCATCATACGGCAAATACAGCAGCAGTAATAGTTATTACATATCATTAGACTACATATAAACTAAGTATGTACTGTATGTACAGTTCCACTCTAAAGCTACACTCTTTAACCTGGAACGCATCTTCTAGACAGGATTGCCCTAGCTACTGACCTCACTAATGAAGTATTCAACCGCCCATAAATCTCTGTCAGGACCTTTGCCTTGGGGCAGTGCAGGGAGATTGAGAGGATGGAAGCTAGTCTAGCGAAGGTGTTCTGGGCCTCTTTACCCCAGTTCCCATACGATTCCACTGCCAGAGGAACGCATACCCACCCTAGCTCCTGACACTTCGGGTCATTGGAAGAGTGCTTTCGGCACTCTGCTTTGTGAGCTGCAACACCTGCTGAATTACACGCGTCATGCAAAGTGGCAGGAGTGAGTGGGGAGGTAACAGTAACATCGAAGGCTGCTGGCTTCGCCCTTTCCCATGCATCGACTAGCACATCAGCTGGACGGGAGTTACTCTGGACTCTTGAAAGGCCTTGACCAACCTCCACTCTTACCGATAGGTGAGCACGACGACAAAACTCTGCAAAGATGTTTCGCAGGCGATTGTGTCTGATGACAACGTCCCCACCATGTCTGCATGATACCGCATGATGTCCGAGAGGATCCAAAGTGATATCGGGGCAGAATGGGCACACTGATTGAATAGAAGAGTTCATACCTAGCCACCACAACACTGCAATTTGGTACTCGGCTGGATCAAGATGCAAGCCCAAACCCACCGAGGGGACAACTGAAAGCCAAGAGCTGGCATGAGGAGCAGAGGCAGAGAGAAGTCTTGCCTTATTGGCAGGAGAGGAAGTCATCAAGATAGACTGAAAAAGATGATCATCCAACTTCTTGCACAAGGCATGCTGGGACAGAGGAGAGGACAAAACAGACTCCACTGTGATGACCTCTGCAGGGGACACAAGGCTGTTGAACTTCGAAATAGCGCTCAACAGGTGGCGATTACTAGCACTACCAAAACCTGAAGAAGACAATGATGAGATGAAGGCAGCACATGAGTGGTAGGATAAAGAACGAAAGCCAAGTCCTCCAAAGCTAAGGCTAAGTTGCGCTTGCTTCCAGTGATCGTCTGCGATGTCAGCTGCTATGCAAATAGAGAAACAACGTCTTACCTCCTCATCAAAGAACTTCAGGGACTCACATGAGAGGCTAGGCGGAGTGGTTCTGGCTAAATGCACTAATTTACAATAACTACCACAAATGCGAAGAAGAGAAGCTGCAACATGAAGGTCAGCGTCAGCCACCTCTACTAGGGCAGTGAGCAGCACCTTACCCTTGGAACATTTCTCAGCAATGAAGTGAGAGCAATGCAAATAGTCACCTATCGGTACCCCAAGGATCTCTAAGTTAGGCAAAAGAGATGACTTCACAGCTGGTGGAAACAAATGGTTGCCTTGGGGACTGAAAACTTCACATTTGGAGAAATTGATGACAATGCCAATATGAGGTCCCAGTTCTTCAATAAGATGCAAAGCACGTAGGACTGCAGACCTTTTACCTGCAAGCACACCATCATCTAGGTACCATGCCTGAAGCAGAAGTTGTAAACATTCATCATCCGCATCAATGGTAGAAATGAGCTTCTGGAGAACAAGAGCAAACAGCATGGGCCCTAGCGGGTCCCCTTGTTGAACTCCAGATTGTGAACTTAAATGGCCCATGGGATGCCACAATTCTGGGTGAGAGCCATAACACCAAGACACCCAGGGCAGGATTTCAGGGAAAAAAGCTGAGCATTCATCAAGGACTGCCTGTCTAGAAACTAGGTTGAAAGCATTTGTCATGTCCACTTTAAATATGACAAAATCCTCATCCTGCATCCAATGCTCTTCAATGCAATTTCGTAAACTATGGACAATCTTCTCAGCCCCTGCCCTGCAGGCCACTCCAAACTGTAGTGGCTGGAAAAAACTTGAAATCTTCTCCTTGAGAGAGGCACAAATGCACTTTCCAGCCAATCTTCTCAGGGATTCTCCCACAACAATTGGTCTGATATCTGGAGGAGAACCTTCCTTGTCCTTGTTTAGGGCTATTAGCCTACCACCAGCCATGAATTTAGATACTGCTTGAGGAGCCTTTCCTGACACTAAGAGGTTCACCACATCTCTAAGGGAGGAAGTGATTGGAGTTTGGAGTGGGACAGATATTACATCCAAGAGATGTTGGATACGAAGACCAGATGGCCCTGCCGCCGTGTCTTTGGGGAAGGATCTCAAGACTGCTCCAATGTCAAAGTTTGGATCAAGTGAAAAAGAGCCTGCAAGAACGCTTGGAATGATGGGAATTTCAGATGCTGGATTCTTGGCCTTCAATAACTGCCAGGTTGCATCATTATTAGGCGCAATGCCACTGGACAGCAGGGTCCGGCAAGCTTTTCCCAACATTCCACATCTACCAAAGGATACAGCCATGTCAACTGGTTTGCTTTGAGAGTTTTGATTCTTAGCAGATCCATCCCTCAGCTCATTAGCCCGACCTTTAGCCATATTCCAGAGACAAGTCAAGTCATTGTTGGCCCACAGGTTGCACAGGAAATCTATTGGCTGCAGCTTTTCGTGGCGTCCACCACGCTTTGTGGAAGGCAGAACACACTTAGTATTATTATTATTATTATTATTATTATTGGATTGCTGCTATGCATCACTAAAAGTAAGCTTACTGTGTTTTGCACTATTGTGAATCGATAACCTACGATAGAAACAGTTCTACACATTGTTCACTCTGCAAAATGGGTTCGCGGGTCATGAGTTGTGAGCTCGAATTAATGGTTGGGATTAATTAGAACTGTTTTGTGTTTGCTTGTAAGTTTCGCTTCCTGCAGCTACTATTATGTGCACGTACTACCTTTGTAAGTGCTTCAAGCATATAGGTTCATCACCATGCATGTAATGAGTACTGCAACATATTCACACGCACGCACGCACACACACACACACACACACACACACACACACACACACACACACACACACACACACACCACATAGGTAACCAGGACAAGTATGCTGGCTTCATCCAGATTTGTATGTTAATCCACCTGTCATGTATGTTTAGTATTTGTGGCACAACTGGAGATTCCTTGGCCACTACATATACTCACATCACGTTGTAGAATTTGGTGAGAGAGAAAACACAGTACTTAGATACAAAGAACCCACGGTACAGAAACATACCTAAGATGAGTGTAAATTAGCCAACATGTACATGCATTGGGATTGTTGTTTTATTACCATCTAGTGTACAGAGATCTAAAGACTAGGAATTCTGCATTAAGCATGGTTATGCAACGCACGTTTGCTGCAGCTTCCTAAAAAGGGTAATTCAGCCAATCAAAAAGTGTCTTGTTGTTGTTGCTTGCTTTGTACGTCCAGGCGAACTTGAGCTTCTGATTCAGTCATATGCTTGGTAAGATGATGATGGCATGGTTTGTATTGTGCTATAAATAATTCCTTGACTCGATTTTATGCAGGCACGTCACTTGCACAAGACGTGCATACTTTATGTGCACATGCATGCATATGTACAGTAGGTGGTTTACATGCTGGTCGATCCATCTCATAACTTGTACATGTTGTCTCACTAACAGTCATGGTGTTGGAGGTGGCACCTGTCTTTCTGTTGTCAGCTGTCCATGTTGTGGAGCCTGTCTTTTATGTATAAGGGGGAGGTGTATACACGGTACTGTACAGGTAAGCTCGTTTTATTTTCAACCAAAGGGTGAAGGTAAGGCGTTTGCATGCAGCTAGTATTGTATTAATAACTGCTGGGAGAGGTAGTTTATATAAACCACCTTCTAATGAGATTCCTTGACGAGATGAATCTCATTAGCGGTGGGTTGTAGCGATCGCTAGGAACACAAGGCCCTAGATAACATCGCTATGAATAGGGCATATTTTCCCAATGTGGGATATGCAAATTGTCGCAATGACCGAGGCGCTACTGTACTGTTATTTAAAACAAGTTCCATACATGGGGTTGACCTGTGTACACTGTGGGTAGATTGATCTAGATAGCGGTGCCTGGCTTTTCCTAGCCATATCCAGTAAGCTTGCAGATAAAACCCACACTGACTTTGTGATTTAACACGCACACACACACATGCACACACGCATGTGCACACACACACACACACACAGACACACACACACACACACACACACACACACACAGGTACTTTTATTTAACAAGCTCATTTGATGCCCATACATGGAGGTTGACCTGTGTACACTGTGGGTAGATTGATGTAGATAGCAGTGCCTGGCTTTTCCTAGCCATATCCAGTAAGCTTGCAAATAGAACCCACACTGACTTTGTGATTTAACACGCACACACACATGCACACACACACACACACACACACACACACAGGTACTTTTATTTAACAAGCTCATTTGATGCCCATATATGGAGGTTGACCTGTACTGTGGGTAGATTGATGTAGATAGCAGTGCCTGGCTTTTCCTAGCCATACATGTATCCAGTAAGCTTGCAAATAGAACCCACACTGACTTTGTGATTTAACACGCACACACACATGCACACACACACACACACACACACACACACACTCACAGGTACTTATTTTGACCTGTTGGGTATCATACAAGCTTTTGATACCCATGTGTATGGAGGTTCCTAGCTGTTGTAGCCAAATCCAGTATACTTGCAAATTTAACCCACACTGACACTGTGTTGTTACACGCACATACAACACACACGCACACACACACATACACACTCGCACGCGCACGCACACGCACACACACACATACACATCTGCACACAGGGCATTTCTGATATAAATTCTACATAGAGGATTTGATGGGGTTAACCTTTAGTTCCTGCATATATGGAATCGGTAGTAGGCAGCAGTGTGTTATATCATCTGCTATATGATTGTACAGGGTTAATTGGTTTTTATTTGTTTCTTAGATGTTGGTTTTGGTCTTACCTCTTCCACCGTAACATCCACCAAGCTACGAATGGTACATTGCATTGGTACACCATCAACTGTTTGATTCACTGGTCTCTTTTAAATAGGATGAAATGAAATCCATTTCAAGAAGATGGCAATCCTTTCCTGACACTGCTCTAACTGGATGATAATGACATGATGCTATGCAGTAGTCGTCGTTGATTATTACTTGTGGACTTTTGTGTATCAGTTGGTGCATTTGGAAGTGAAATGAGTATATAATGTTTGATATCTACATCTATCCCTATTTCTGATGTGGGGCGGTGCACTGTATACAGTTGATAAACAATTGAGGGAGTAGAGACATTATGATTTAGGGCTTTGTATTCGAGGAGCAAATGTTACGTGCACGCACATAGTTGTTTGCGGAGACATAGTATACCCCACCATCAGTGGCGTATCCAGGATTTCAGCGAAGGGGGTGCTTCAGGTCAGACTCAATATGGAAAGGGGGGGGGGGCTTTAACCCTCCAGATTTTTGCACTTCAGGTATTAAAATTTCTGAAGTCGTTATAATCCATTGTAAAGCGCTCGCGTTGCCCTTTCATGTAAGATACCTCCCCCTCTTCTGCTAAGCAACTCCTCCTCCCCCCCCCGCCTTTCGTATTGTGCCTGAAGTGTACACCTCCCCCCACCCTCACTGTCGTATCGCGGGACTAAACCCCCAACCATAATTAGCCCCCCCCCCCCCCCCCCCCCCCCCCCCCCCTCGCTTGTCGTCTCGCGGGTCTAAATCCCCAACCATAATTAGCCCCCTTCCCCCCCCCCCCCCCCCCCCCCCCCCCACCCTTAAAACTTGTCTACGCCCTTGGGGGGTGGGGGGGGGGGGGTAGTGCTGTCAGAGATAATATATAGAGGGATTGGAAACGAGTCACGTGAGCTATACATTTCTACGAGAGCCTCAGCGGGCAATGCTATCTGGCGCTAATCGCACCTTTAAGGTGTTATAAGGGGCGGACGAAGGGGGAGAAAAAGAAGCTTTTTTGCTTGGTACTCAAGTATAGTGACCAGGATCAGGTAGGTTTATGTTAAGTAAAGTGGGATTGATAGCGGGGTATTGTTTTAAGCGAAAAAAAACCGCTTTTTTGGCAATATTATGTCACTTATGATGCTTTAAAGTGCTTTTATTGGAGTCCACATTTTTGTGGGGTAGCCGCTTTTCAACTATTGGTGCGTGCAATTCGTAAAGCAGCTTAAAAGGTTAGTAACTGAATGTATTGTGGCGTAGGCTAGGTTTTGTCGCAAAAGCGCTTCTAGAATGGGATGTATCGATACGTGCATACCTCGGGTTTGTGGGGTAGCCTAGCCTTTGTTTCAAATCTAAAAATGTCCTGAAATGCTTCAATATGTAGAAAACTGTTTCCTGTGTGGCGTGGATGTACATTTATGCGATGTCTGCATATAAGTGTGTCTATAAATACTTTTACAGAGATGGGAGGAAGAAAATTTCGCATGGAGCGCCATCGTAAGAATGAAGAGCGAAAGATAGCACGGCCATCGATGATCGTATCTGTTCCCCGAAATGCTGTGACGTTGTCAGTTGGTTTGATGACCATTCAGAGCTCAGCACATAGTTATCATCTCTGCTGCTATAGAATAGTAGCTGCACCTGAAGCCTTAAAAGTCACTGGTAGCATTGTCGGTGTTGATTAGTGTTGATTGGCTCCGTTTCCAATCCCTCTATATATTATCTCTGGTGCTGTCCGCTTCAGGTCCGATACAAAAAGTGGGGGCCCTTTGTTTGGCACACAGCAAATACGTTATCGTTAATAATTAACGGTTACAGGTATATATAGCCGAAGCTAACGTATCCCAGAGAGGGTGCTCCGGGTGCTTCACCCTCCTCGGCCAAAATTGTAACCGGTAATAACGATAACGTAGAGTAGGCCCTTTGCCAAACAATTAAAGGGCCCCCACTTTTCGTATTGGGTCTGAAGCGGACAGCAACTCCCCCCCACCCCCCAATTATCGTACCTGGCCTGACCTGAATCACCCCCCTCGCTGACGCCGGCTACTGCCGTAGTGTGCAGGTATTAGTGTCGTGATCCATTTGAGATAATAAAGTGATGTCTTACTTCGCGCTTGCCTACCAGGGTTAGTATTTCAATATTCCACTAAACATCGAAAGTCAGCCGGTCATCAGTGCAGTCTGATCGCTCGAGGTTATTTATGTTATTGGTGAGAGGATTTAATTGCTCATAAACATTGTTAATTCGTTTAATAGTTAGTTAATCGACCCTCCTCCCCTCCCTCAAAAAATTACGTCAACTATGTAGTAATTAAAAAACATATCTTGATTTTAACTTCATAATCCATAAAAATCTGAAACTCAAATTTTTACAGTGGAAAGAAAAAAAATTCCGCTATATGCTAAAATGTTATAGAATTCAATTTGGAATTTTTTAATGAATGTCCTCCAATGTATGGGGCATTTCTGGATATGAACTGTAGATCGTTGTGCTCACATTATTGTACTGTATCGCGATAAAGAGGTAAGCGATCCGTTTCTCCGTTGACCCCCAGGCGCTTGTGAAGTTTTATCAATGACATTCATCAACCCTTAATCAATATTTGGGACAGTGTCCAGCTAAATCACCCTAATGGTACTTTTTCAAAATTTCCAGAACAAGCAAAAGAAAAGTAACGCTCGCATTGAAATGTATGGCTAATTATAAATTCAGTGCCTAATAACTTTATGATGGATAGTCCGATTTAGGATGCGTAAGAACCATTTGACAGAAGCTCATGGGTGTCCAAGGAAAATCAAAAAATTTGAAAACTTGAAAAACTAGCCAGAAGGGTGATTCTGCTGGACACTGTCCCATTCATCCTATATTGAACCTGCTGAGTGCTGCCGCAGGTTCAAGATATCTATGCTAAAGTCTAGCTGGCAAAACATCACGCGAGGAAGATTTTGTACCGCGATAATTTTCATACAATGGCGCAGATTCATACGGTGCCGCACAGAGCTATCCTAATCGGATCCCAAGGCTTGAAGGTGTCAGCACAAGGCCTGTGAGTTCACGCATCAGCAATGGAGTGTCTTATAGTGCAATTGCGACTTTTATTGGGCGTTATATGTACCGTACACTCTTCCTACTAACGCAGGGGCTGTATGGGAATGACAGCATTCTACACGGGTTCAGCCCCAATGAGAGGGGGGGGCAGGGGGGGCAAAATCCCCGGGCCCGGGCCTCAATGGGGCCCGGGCCTTTTGAGCCACGCCCTTTATTAGTCACTAGGCACGCCCCCTCAGGCCTGGTCGATAATGAATGGCTTAGTTGCTAATTAGTTTCGAGGCCCAGATCGTTGTAACCAATCAGCGTCTTGGTTTACACTTTCTGTTTAACGAGCGGCAAGAATGAGCTACCATCACAAATCAGGCGCCCAGAAAAGAAGGGAAAAGGCAATGCGTGCTAAAGGGGTCAAAGGCAGAATACGCTAAAACAACATGGGTTTGCAGGGGCAGATACAGGATTTTCCAAAAGGGGGGGGGTTGAGACCCGCGATACGAAATGCGGGGGGGGGTGCTGTCCACTGTAGGCCCGACACGAAAAGCGGGGGGGGGTGCTGTCCACTTAAGGCCCGATACGAAAACGGGGGGGGGGGAGTTGCTGTCCGGCGCTTCAGGCCGGACGCAAAAAGCGGGGAGGGGGGGGGGGGGGGGAGGCTATTTAGCAGAAGAGGGGGCGGTAACTTATATGAAAGGGGGGTTGCAAACCCCAACCCCCCCCCCCTCCCCCCCCCCCCCCTAATCTCGTCCCCAGACCCAGATTCCCAACAGCTGCGGGTGGATTACATCACCGCTACGTGGAAAGTGGTGATGTAATCCACCCGCAGCTGTTGGGAATCTCGGTCTGGGGACGAGGACGAGACTACCCCCCCCCCCCCCCCCCCCGGGATACGCCTCTGCCTTGCCTGGGTAGAATTTTAGACCTTCCGCCGGCTCCGAGTGATAGCGTTTAAGAGATTGATGAGATTCATTAGGCGAGGGGCCCGAGAAAAAAAATTTGCCCCGGGCCCGGGCTGGCTCTTGGCGGCCCTGCACACGGGTTTCAATCCAGCCGAGCATGAAGGGAAGTCATTGCAGACCATTGCCAGGGCCCTGGAACTTGGTATGAACTTCTTTGACACTGCATGGGCGTATCAATCGATCGGCCCGGACGGTCAGGTGCAGGCCACCAACGAAGAGCTCCTCGGAAAGGCCATCAAGATCCATGGACGCGATAAATTGATCATCGCAACCAAGTTTGGCATTGTGTTTGGCGCTGCGGGTCTGTCATTCTCAGGCAAGCCAGAGCTGATCAGGTCTCAATTGGTTGACTCCCTCAAGAGGCTAGGCACAGACTACGTGGACCTGTACTACCAGCACCGCATGGACCCCAGTACTCCCATAGAGGAAACCATGGAGTGTCTGAAGCAGCTGGTGCAGGAGGGTAAGATCAGATATGTAGGCCTGTCAGAGTGCACGCCTTCTGAGCTCCGTAGAGCTCACGCTGTGTATCCAGTGACCGCCATTCAGATGGAGTACTCCCTGCAGTCCAGAGATGTGGAGGCTGAGATAATCCCCACTGCTCGTGAGCTGGGTGTTGGGATCGTTGCATACTCCCCTCTGGGACGAGGGTTCCTGTCAGCCACATTCACGGCACTCGATCAGCTGGCTGAGAATGACTGGCGCAGGACTCAGCCTCGCTTCTCGGAGGAGAACTTTGCAAAGAACGTGCAGACTCGGTTCTTTGAGTACGCTGCCAAAAAGAAGTGCACTCCTGCACAGCTGGCACTGGCCTGGGTACATGCACAGGGTTCGGACATCTTCCCCATCCCAGGAACCAAAGATCCCTCCAGGCTGGAGGGAAACCTCGGTGCTCTGAACATCACACTGAGCCCAGAGGAAGCCAAGGAAGTGGGAGACTTAGTGGAAGTTGGGACTGGGGACCCAGGTCCTGAAAGCCAAGGGGCATGGCTTGTTCTACCAGATGTATCTGCCGTAGAGAGGAGGTTGAGAAGTAAAACCAAGGTGTTAGAGGATAGCGAAAGGGAGGAAGTAGTGCCAGTGGAGGACTTTGGGATGGAGGATGATGATGATCATGATAGCCAATGGAGTGATGAGCTGGAGGAGATGGAGAATGAGGAAGGGGAGGAGGATCACGAGGGGACAAATGTAAAAAGGTCGTTCCGATCTCCAGAGAAGTTGAAGGGATCATCTGGAAATGGTGGGCCTGTAGCAAAGGCCCGGTCTGCCCCTTCGTCTGATAGTAAGAGGAAGAAGGTAAGGACTGTCATACCCACAGCATCGAAGAGACTTAAGAAGGCAGCCGCTGTGAACATTACTGATGTAGACGAGCTGAATGTGATCAACTTTGGCGGCAAAAATCGAGTCCCCATCCAGCCTAAAGAGGTGTTCACACCCGATGTGCGGAGAAGCCATCATATGCACATACCTCGGCTGGAGCCTGATGACTCCACTGGTAACACTTTGTGACCATTTAGTGGGTCATGTGTATAAAAGCTATGATTTGCACCCGTAGGTTCTTCAGTGACTGGAGTACTGGTGTCAGCGGAGAGGACTCCTATACCAAGGCAAATGAATGGTGGGTGTTTTGTTTTGCTTAATATCACACAAGCATTTTTAAAAATAATAAACCTACCCTTTGTTTTCACTAGCTTCCCCAGCACAGCAACTGACTGATGATGTAAGTTAAACCTGGATGTTGGGCCTTGCATGCAGTTGATGGTCCTTTTGCAGGCATACCCACCTCTACCTATTTATGACGATGATGGGAATATTGTCGACGAACAAAGTGAGTAATGTGTTGCTAAGGTGACACTTAGTGGGTAGTTGTTGCTAAGGGGACACCAAGTGGGTAGTGTGTTGCTAAGGTGACACCAAGTGGGTAGTGTGTTGCTAAGGGGACACCAAGTGGGTAGTGTGTTGCTAAGGTGACATCAAGTGGGTAGTTGTTGCTAAGGGGACACCAAGTGAGTAGTGTGTTGCTAAGGTGACACCAAGTGGGTAGTGTGTTGCTAAGGGAAGGGGCTCAATTTTGTCCCCCCCCCCCCCCTCTCCACTCTTTGATGTGCATTTTTGCGAAAACATCTTTTTCTCACTGCAGGAGTAGTATTCACTCTTGCATCAGCAGAGAAGTTCAACAGTGTGGGCCAACCAGAGAAGGACTCACCTGATGGTGTAAGAATAGCCAAATTTTTCTGTGGCGAGGCCTCATGACGTTTGATGGCCTTGCTGAGAAAAGCACGTGTAAAGCGTACATCACCCTGGTATGTGGAAGGACAGGGGAGGAGGGGAGGTGTGTTCTTTACAGAGTGCGCACCCCTTACACTCTTTGCAGTTCCTCTTTGTAGTGAAGGGACGTGTGCTGGTTACCATTAACTCTGTTCAGTACACGCTCCACTCATACTACCAGATCTATATTCCCCAAGGTACGTGTGAGCACACGCCCAAGTGGGGAGGGTGTTTACTTGACTCCTATTCTGGTGCACCACCACCACTTAGGTGCTCTGTTTTCGGTTAGAAATCTGTTGTCCTCCCCAGCTGAACTGTTCTACACCATGGATAAAAATGTGGTTCACAATGAAGCCAGAAGTCTTACTCAGTAGATTGCAATTATATCCACCCTCGTGTATCTAAAGTCGATCATTAGACTATGATGTGTCCTTGTGCGTGTAATCCTTCCAAGATGGCCTGATTGGTTACATTTGAAGTCAAAAAGTGGAGGAACGTTGTTAGGTTAATTAAATAATGGACACATTAAGCTGTCCATGTCCAGGCTTGGAGGGAGAGCAAACACACTTTACATGTGCAATGACAAGTGTCAGTCCGGTGAGCCATGAGGAAGGCCAGGGACCTCTGGTAAGGTTATATAGTATTAGGTATCCCAATTACAGAAGTATAAATCATTAAAATCATTACTAAAAATAAAGCACGCGTTCTCGGCATACCAAAGGAAGCTCCACCATGACCTGCACAGACCGCTGGAGCCATACGTGCACGGACCGCTAGCCCACAAGACCTTATTATGAATACTCATCTGTACCCTCCGTCCCCCTCCTCCTCCCCATGCACCTGCAGACCTCCGTAACCCCTCCTGAAACTTCGGCACTGGAGGAAATCACCACAAGCACAAGTTTGACCCCAACATCCCCCTCTGATGGTGGACCTCAGGGTGTTTGAGTATGCAGAGGCCATAAGAGAGGTGTCTGGGCAGGCCTCATCTGAGGCCTCCCTGGAAGCCATACTGAAGAAGGTCAGCCACACCTCTTCTGGGCCATACCCTTAACTCTTTGGCTATATGTGTGCTCACATCTCCACTCCCACATGCTCACATGCACACTATACATAGTTGCGACTATGAGAATGACAATGACAATGTGAACGGGATAGGTGAGGGGAAGCCAGGCCACCTGCCCCTATCATCCCAACAAACCTCAGCCTCAATCTATCTTTTGGAGCAGCTGCTTCCTGCGTGCTTTCTGGAACTAGATTGTTTAAGGTATACTGTTTCTCATGCCACAGTCATAAAAGGACATATGTGCCTGTTGGGTGTGCTTAAGCTTCCTAATAAATTCTTACTAAGCTCGCTTTGTTTTGAGCCAGGTAATTAGTTATGACGACACGATAATTAGTATTTGACGACACAAACGACACCCCATTTATGTGACAACACAAAGATTGTGTAACACTCAGGATCCACAGAACCAAAAAGTTCTACCTATGAGCCAGACCCACTTCCCACATAGCGGTGATGTAATCCATCCGCGGCTGTTGGGAATCTGGATCTGGGTACGAAACGATACTATACATACACACACACACACACACATGCACCCTCTCCCGAAGATGCATGGAAGACTACTGATGTGTTCCCGAGTCCAAGGATGTGTTTATCCTTGGTGGGACAGATGACATCCAAGTGCTGCTGGATGACAGTCAGGTAGGTAAATGTGTACTGGCAGGAGGGGCAGACGGGCAGGTGTGGGAGAAGGTGTGGCGTGGTGGGCAGTGGCGGATCCAGGGGGGGGGGGGTCCAGGGTGTCTGGACCCCCCCCCCCCCTCGAATCTGAATATGAATATAATTAGCGTATGACGTGTCGCACGTGAGATTACATTTCTACGGAGTGCAAGTTGCCAAATAGCTTATTCTTATTGCTTATTCATTGGTTAGTACTATATTTTAGTTCTGTAAATTGCGAGATACTTAGTAGGCTGGTATTTATACGTAAGGTAAATGTATTCCAAATGCTAACCCACGGTCGTAATATAGAGCAATCTTTCCGCAGTTATATTGATTCGTGCTCTATAATAAAGTACCCATCAAGGTTGAATGCACCTTGCTCCAAGACCATTGCAAATTTAAATTTAAAATTTTAGATTTTAACATAGCAAAGAAACTAAGCCGGCGCATGTAACGTTCAATGCAAATCTGCGACGAAACACACTAGCCATTTAAATCCGCTAAACCACAATAGCCTGGAAACCAGAACGTAACGGAGTGGCACGCATTTATTGGTTATGATTGCCTCCGTTTCTAATCCCCCTACATGTACAACCTGTGGAATGTGTACAAAAAATTTTTCGCGCGCGAATGTTATGCTGAATTATACTGTTCACTACTTCAAGTAGGTCATCTGCCGGATTGTGACGGTAAATTTTAAGTGGCTCAAATAGCAAAGGAAAGCGCATGCATGTAACAACACAGCCATTTAAATCCATAAGACTACAATAGCCTCGAAACCCGGCAGAATGTAACGGAGTGTCACTCATTTTTGGTGTTGATTGCCTTAGTTTCCAATCCCCGGCCACCTTACATGTACAATCTGTGGAAAAATTGGAATGCGCACCACAAAATTTTTCGCGCGCGACCCTCCTCTTCATAAAATATTCATGTCGGACCCCCCCCCCCCCCCCCCCCCCCCCCCTCGCCAAAATCCTGCATCCGCCCCTGGTGGGCATGGTACAATGATGATGTCACTTCACTCCATGCTGTTAGGTGAACATAGCCACCATAGCAGGGTCCAGACATGTGGGGCTAATCAAAGTTAGGGTGGAGGAATGGGGGAAGCAACTGTCCCTCTTCTCTGAAACCATGGTGAGCATTGTGTATGTGTATGTGTGTGTGCATGTGTTTGCATTGTTTGCTTAGGGCAGCCACCCAACCTGGTGAGGAGAAGGGAGGTTGGGGATATGCCTCTCTCCTGAGCAGGGTATTCTGTTGTCTGTCTCTAGGGGAGGGGATGTTTTATAATGTCTCTCTTCTGCCTATTAGTTAGGCTACCTGGAAGGGTGGGTAGGATTTTAGTGAGGTCTATGGCCCACTGATTAAATCCCACAGTGTAGCATGTATTCATTTGTGGTCTGGTCCAAAATATCAAGTTCGACACCAACACTGTAAAAGCCATCTCTCTTGTGTTACCATTTGTGTAAGGCCACTCACTTCAAGTAAGGAATTATTATTACCATCTCTTTCCATTCTTTTTATCATCTCACTTTGTGTGTAATATTCCCAGCAAGGAATTAAACAGCAAAAAAAAAATATTTCATTATCACACGGGTACCTCAAGGGGGAGGAGGAAAAGGGCCATCACTGATCAGTGACGGGCTCCAACAAATGCTCTGAAATTTTCACACCTAAAAGTCAAGCTATGTCTATTATGAGAGGTACTATAACATGCATGTAATAGGTAGTGGAGCTTTAATTTGTAAATACACTACATGAATACATATATTTAATTCAAGAAATTAAATGAATTCGCAACCAAAAACAAACTCATAATGTGTGGAAATTGATTTCAGATGCTGTGCACATGGCCCTTGTAATACATGTACATGTGTGCATGTCTTACAGTCAGGGGAGTGATGACAAGCCTGGGGGAGGCACCCAGGTACTCATAGCCATACACATATGAGGAGTTGGACATCCTGACAATGCAGTCATCTATGGCTGGGTCCCAGTAGTAGCGCACGTTCTTGACCACTCGAAGTCCTGGGGACTAGAAACCTGAAAGAGGAATTATTCTCACAGCCAGCAACAACTGTTATAAGACATTACAACAACCATTTATAATTTTGGAGAGGATTGTGCAATGCAGACACTGTAGATTATTCTTACACACTGAAATCAGCGTAGAAGATAATTAGCCATACTGACACAAGCATTGTATGCATTTTGTTTGTCCTGGAAGGGTTTATTATAATGCTTCCACTAAAACTTGCAAGGTCGTTGTGTATGTTTGCTTATAGCCAGCCGTAGTGTACAAATATTTCTGCTTTCATACGTGTACAGGGGAGGAGGTGATGTGGGAGGAAAATGGTGAGAGAGTGATAGGGAGGAGAATGGTGAGGGAGTGATGGAGAGGAGTGATGTGGGAGAAGGATGATGAGGGAGTGATGGGGAGGAGGATGGTGAGGGAGTGATGGAAGGGAGTGATGAAGGGGAGGAGGATAAGGGAGTGATGGGGAGGAGGATGGTAAGGGATGAGGAGGATAGTGAGGGAGTGTGATGGGAGAGGAGGATGGGGAGGAGTGGTGAGGAGGATGGTGAGGGAGTGATGAGGAGGAGGATGGTGAGGGAGTGATGGGCAGGAGGATGGGGAGGGAGTGACGGGATGGAGTGATGGTAAAGGAGTGATGGGGAGGAGGATGATGAGGGAGTGATGGGGAGGGAGTGATGTGAGGAGGATGGTGAGGGAGTGATGTGAGGAGGATGGTGAGGGAGTGATGGGAGGAGGATGGTGAAGGAGTGGTGGGGGAGGATTGTGAGGGAGTGATGGTGAGGATGATGATGAGAGAGTGATGGTGAGGAAGTGATGGTGAGGAGGATGGTGAGGGAGTGATGGGGAGGAGGATGGTGAGAGAGTGATGGGGAGAAGGATGGTGAAGGAGTGGTGGGGGAGGATTGTGAGGGAGTGATGGTGAGGATGACGATGAGAGTGATGGTGGGGAAGTGATGGTGAGGAGGATGGTGAGGAGTGATAGGGAGGAGGATGGTGTTTGGGGTGTTGAACATGCTCCTGCCGGTATTGCGACATCGGTGCCCAAGGGGTTCAAACTCGCCATAACTTTCGGCAGGAATACTCAAATCGCTCCAGAGGGAGGTCCCTTAGCTATTCAGAGGCGGATCTACCATGGTTCACCCGTATGCCCCCTCCCCCCCCCCCCCTCCCCTCTCCCCCATCTCGTACCCACATCCAAGCATTAATAATTTAATGCCGCCTTTATTAACTCGGCGATTGAATTGATTTGCGATCCACTTTTAGTAGCTTGTTCTTCGGTTCCCAGTTCCAATTGTTTCCCGTTGTTGTGCATTGTTTCAGTTCCGCCTTGTTGCCAATTGGAGAAGTCTTTTGATCTAGTTCCGTTCAGGTGGTTACCTACTAGTCACTATAGTGCTGTGGCGCTTTATACAGAGTTTTCCCTTTTAAGTTTAGCTCTGCAGTCAGTCAATCTGCCTGGTTTATATTTGGTCTTCATTTTCCGAATGGCAATGAATACCATGCATGCATGCAGCTGCGAGGAACAATGCAGCTGAAATAACATTTGATCATGTTTGATGTGGCAGCATCTCATTGCTTGCTTTGAAAAGGAATCTTTCCAGCTGCATCAAAATCCAATAAAATTGGAGAAAAGTGCGGAAAGTATTCACCATCCTGCTGCATTGCCATTGCAATCTACCTGACTGAGTGGGAACTGCTATAGCATCAGTGCATGCACGATATGCTGGAATGGCAGGAACCTTTAACGCTCGCCAAAACATATACATGCACTTGCGGAATTAATCTAACTGCTAGGTTGCCTTTGAAAATCATTTTGAGGAGTATACTGAATATTCCTGATGTAGAAGGGTGGACTAGGCTGTGTCTAAGCCTTGTCACACACACACACACACACACACACACACACACACACACACACACACACACACACACACACACACACACACACACAAAATCATGCCGCATGTATACAACTTAGTGCATCTATGGATTGCTACTTAATAAATAGATATGAAAGAACCCAACGCTGCCCATTTTTCTCCATCCTAAAACATGCATGTATTACCATGTGTGATGATGACTTTCACCACCTCTCTGATCTTTGGATGGGATATTCCCTCTTTGGCATTTTCAAAGGTCACATGCATGTGATTTGAATTAAGGTAATATTTGAAATCACTTGATAAAACATAACATAATATAAGTGATACGTACAGCCAGAACAAATTAATTAGGGGCGGGGACGGGGCGGGGTGACTGAAAGTTGAAAAGATACGGTAGGGCACAAATCTCCCATGCAGCAGGTGAATGAGTGCTGTATATGCTTGCCCTTCAAGCGTTTTGCATTTCTGGTCAGGCACCATAGGGTATCTTAAAAGCTTGTGTTCTTATTTATCCCATGCATGCACATTGCAATAAAATGAACATTACAATTGCGACGGGGGAAGACGGACGGCTAACAACTTCCCCGTGCGGGAGGGGGGGGGGATCTATATTATTAACCGGCTATAAGAGCCAATTCAAAATCATGCAATGCAGCATTATCAAAATTTAAAAGTTGGCACTTCCGTAAGTTGCCCTAAAGACGTGGAGGACGTCCCCATAATTAACAGTGACGTCAATGGGCGCGAAATCCACACAGCTAAACCGCTGGGAGTAGCCATAGATAAGCCGGAACATCTTGGGAACACCAGGTTCTGGATCCCCTATTGCAGTATGCACTCCTCCGTCGTGGTGGATCTATTGAATGAACGTATATCCTCTAAACCAAACAAAACAAAAAAAACTTTTATTTTTAAAAGCCTTTTATGTTTACCATGGCACGTGGCGCAAAACAGTGTGCGTTCATATTGCTCCCCCATCCATGATATGCATACAGGCGCCATATACGGGTAGTGTGCGTACTGTCGCTTAGCCAGCATGCCATGGAGTTGATAGAGAAGTATTATATACTTACGGTGCTATTATTCACCAACAGATCGGCAACGGCCTTGGTAACATCGTTATCGGAACGGCTACGTGAACCGTATGTCGCTCCGAAGACGATGAGCTGGTGACCGGAGGGTACCGAGAGGTGCACTGGATCGAAGTCCTTGCACGTAAACTCCTTCACAACACCATAGGTTAAAACGAACTTCTTTGGAATTCCTGGCTCTGATAACGAGAATCGAAATGTAATGCGTTGTATATCTACGTGCATGCATCTATATACCCATGCATGTGTATACCTGGATCTCCGATCGTGGGAATGGTGTGAACTCCGCCATAGTGGACAAGTCTGTTATTTACAACGATGTCCGCTATTTGCTTTGTC
Organism: Eunapius fragilis; assembly: GCA_963681505.1. NCBI lineage: Eukaryota > Metazoa > Porifera > Demospongiae > Spongillida > Spongillidae > Eunapius > Eunapius fragilis. The sequence continues at coordinate 13,218,087 of OY811971.1, forward strand.
ACGTCGATAACCGATGGCCAGTGTCCTTCCACTCGATACATCTTGGCGGGGGAAGGTACTGGGTTGTGGAATGGGAACGGGGGCGGGATTACATATGAAAGCGCAGATCACTCGATGTGGGTGGGTTCTGGTCAGAGTAGTAGCTAAAATACATGTGACCTTTATTTAACGGAACGGCAATATGTATATGTGCTGCTATAAATGACATCATGCATCCATTTATTTGACAACCACACCTAAGAGTTGTGCCCCTACCATCACTTTTGAGAGAGGTTAATTGTGAAAGTCATTACAAATGTATGCATGAAAAAGATAGTGGTGGGTACTTTCAAATCTATTAAGTGGCAAGGCAACACACACACACAGAACCACACACACGCACACACACACACACACACACACAAGATGATTTTGTGTGTGTGTGCACGTGTATAGATCCAAGTGCACGTGTTGTGCGTGTTAATGGGTAAAATGGAAGAGTGGCTTAGACAAAGCCTAGTCCACCCTTCCACGTTACCCAATCCTCATGTAACAAGTATATAAAGACATTCTCTAACGAGAGAGTTGTTGGTATATAGGATTGACCAATGGTGTTGTAAAAAGCATGGAAACAAGAGCGACAGAAATTTTACTGGAAAATTGAAATAGGCCTATATTTAGCACACGATATAATACACATGCCTGAGTAATGGGCTAAACATAGGCCTATTTCAATTTTCCAGTCACTCTTGTTTCCATGCTTTTTACACCACCATTGGTTCAATCCTATATACCAACGATTCTCTCGTTAGAGAAAGTTTTTATTTACTTGTTTCATAAGTTTTTTTTCACCCTGTAATCAAATGTAGGAAGAATGTAATCAAATGCAGGAAGAGCGTGGACTATCCCCTTTATCTCTTAATGCAAGAACAAATAACTTTAATAGCACTGCTGGTGGTGCCAGCAGGAGTGGTGGTGGGGGTAGCGCTGGTGGTGCCAGCAGGAGTGGTGGTGTGGGTAGCGCTGGTGGTGCCGGCAGGAGTGGTGGTGGGGGTAGCGCTGGTGGTGCCGGCAGGAGTGGTGGTGGGGGTAGCGCTGGTGGTGCCGGCAGGTGCCGGCAGGAGTGGTGGTGGGGGTAGCACTGGTGGTGCCGGCAGGAGTGGTGGTGGGGGTAGCGCTGGTGGTGCCGGCAGGAGTGGTGGTGGGGGTAGCACTGGTGGTGCTGGCAGGAGCGGTGGTGGGGGTAGCGCTGGTGGTGCTGGCAGGAGTGGTGGTGGGGGTAGCACTGGTGGTGCCGGCAGGAGTGGTGGTGGGGGTAGCGCTGGTGGTGCTGGCAGGAGTGGTGGTGGGGGTAGCGCTGGTGGTGCCAGCAGGAGTGGTGGTGGGGGTAGCACTGGTGGTGCCGGCAGGAGTGGTGGTGGGGGTAGCGCTGGTGGTGCCAGCAGGAGTGGTGGTGGGGGTAGCGCTGGTGGTGCCGGCAGGAGTGGTGGTGGGGGTAGCGCTGGTGGTGCCGGCAGGAGTGGTGGTGGGGGTAGCACTGGTGGTGCTGGCAGGAGTGGTGGTGGGGGTAGCACTGGTGGTGCCGGCAGGAGTGGTGGTGGGGGTAGCACTGGTGGTGCCGGCAGGAGTGGTGGTGGGGGTAGCGCTGGTGGTGCCGGCAGGAGTGGTGGTGGGGGTAGCACTGGTGGTGCCGGCAGGAGTGGAGGTGGGGGTAGCGCTGGTGGTGCCGGCAGGAGTGGTGGTGGGGGTAGCGCTGGTGGTGCCGGCAGGAGTGGTGTTGGGGGTAGCGCTGGTGGTGCCGGCAGGAGTGTTGGTGGGGGTAGCGCTGGTGGTGCCGGCAGGAGTGGTGGTGGGGGTAGCGCTGGTGGTGCCGGCAGGAGTGGTGGTGGGGGTAGCACTGGTGGTGCTGGCAGGAGTGGTGGTGGGGGTAGCACTGGTGGTGCCGGCAGGAGTGGTGGTGGGGGTAGCGCTGGTGGTGCCGGCAGGAGTGGTGGTGGGGGTAGCGCTGGTGGTGCCGGCAGGAGTGGTGGTGGGGGTAGCACTGGTGGTGCTGGCAGGAGTGGTGGTGGGGGTAGCGCTGGTGGTGCCGGCAGGAGTGGTGGTGGGGGTAGCACTGGTGGTGCCGGCAGGAGTGGTGGTGGGGGTAGCGCTGGTGGTGCCGGCAGGAGTGGTGGTGGGGGTAGCACTGGTGGTGCTGGCAGGAGTGGTGGTGGGGGTAGCGCTGGTGGTGCCGGCAGGAGTGGTGGTGGGGGTAGCACTGGTGGTGCCGGCAGGAGTGGTGGTGGGGGTAGCGCTGGTGGTGCCGGCAGGAGTGGTGGTGGGGGTAGCACTGGTGGTGCCGGCAGGAGTGGTGGTGGGGGTAGCACTGGTGGTGCCGGCAGGAGTGGTGGTGGGGGTAGCGCTGGTGGTGCCGGCAGGAGTGTTGGTGGGGGTAGCGCTGGTGGTGCCGGCAGGAGTGGTGGTGGGGGTAGCACTGGTGGTGCCGGCAGGAGTGGTGGTGGGGGTAGCGCTGGTGGTGCCGGCAGGAGTGGTGGTGGGGGTAGCGCTGGTGGTGCCGGCAGGAGTGGTGGTGGGGGTAGCGCTGGTGGTGCCGGCAGGAGTGGTGGTGGGGGTAGCACTGGTGGTGCCGGCAGGAGTGGTGGTGGGGGTAGCGCTGGTGGTGCCGGCAGGAGTGGTGTTGGGGGTAGCACTGGTGGTGCTGGCAGGAGTGGTGGTGGGGGTAGCGCTGGTGGTGCCGGCAGGAGTGGTGTTGGGGGTAGCACTGGTGGTGCTGGCAGGAGTGGTGGTGGGGGTAGCGCTGGTGGTGCCGGCAGGAGTGGTGGTGGGGGTAGCGCTGGTGGTGCCGGCAGGAGTGGTGGTGGGGGTAGCGCTGGTGGTGCCGGCAGGAGTGGTGGTGGGGGTAGCGCTGGTGGTGGTGGTGGTGGGGGTAGCGCTGGTGGTGCCGGCAGGAGTGGTGGTGGGGGTAGCACTGGTGGTGCCGGCAGGAGCGGTAGTGGGGGTAGCGCTGGTGGTGCCGGCAGGAGTGGTGGTGGGGGTAGCACTGGTGGTGCCGGCAGGAGTGATGGTGGGGGTAGCGCTGGTGGTGCCGGCAGGAGTGATGGTGGGGGTAGCGCTGGTGGTGCCAGCAGGAGTGGTGGTGGGGGTAGCGCTGGTGGTGCCGGCAGGAGTGGTGGTGGGGGTAGCGCTGGTGGTGCCGGCAGGAGTGATGGTGGGGGTAGCGCTGGTGGTGCCAGCAGGAGTGGTGGTGGGGGTAGCGCTGGTGGTGCCGGCAGGAGTGGTGGTGGGGGTAGCGCTGGTGGTGCCGGCAGGAGTGGTGGTGGGGGTAGCGCTGGTGGTGCCGGCAGGAGTGGTGGTGGGGGTAGCACTGGTGGTGCCGGCAGGAGTGGTGGTGGGGGTAGCGCTGGTGGTGCTGGCAGGAGTGGTGGTGGGGGTAGCGCTGGTGGTGCCGGCAGGAGTGGTGGTGGGGGTAGCACTGGTGGTGCCGGCAGGAGTGGTGGTGGGGGTAGCACTGGTGGTGCCGGCAGGAGTGGTGGTGGGGGTAGCACTGGTGGTGCCGGCAGGAGTGGTGGTGGGGGTAGCACTGGTGGTGCCGGCAGGAGTGGTGGTGGGGGTAGCACTGGTGGTGCCGGTAGGAGTGGTGGTGGGGGTAGCACTGGTGGTGCCGGCAGGAGTGGTGGTGGGGGTAGCACTGGTGGTGCCCGTAGGAGTGGTGTTGGGGGTAGCACTGGTGGTGCCGGTAGGAGTGGTGGTGGGGGTAGCACTGGTGGTGCCGGCAGGAGTGGTGTTGGGGGTAGCACTGGTGGTGCCGGCAGGAGTGGTGTTGGGGGTAGCACTGGTGGTGCCGGCAGGAGTGGTGTTGGGGGTAGCACTGGTGGTGCCGGTAGGAGTGGTGGTGGGGGTAGCACTGGTGGTGCCGGTAGGAGTGGTGGTGGGGGTAGCACTGGTGGTGCCGGCAGGAGTGGTGGTGGGGGTAGCACTGGTGGTGCCGGCAGGAGTGGTGGTGGGGGTAGCACTGGTGGTGCCAGCAGGAGTGGTGGTGGGGGTAGTGCTGGTGGTGCCGGCAGGAGTGGTGGTGGGGGTAGCTCTGGTGGTGCCGGCAGGAGTGGTGGTGGGGGTAGCGCTGGTGGTGCCAGCAGGAGTGGTGGTGGGGGTAGCACTGGTGGTGCCAGCAGGAGTGGTGGTGGGGGTAGCACTGGTGGTGCCGGCAGGAGTGGTGATGGGGGTAGCACTGGTGGTGCCGGCAGGAGTGGTGGTGGGGGTAGCGCTGGTGGTGCCGGCAGGAGTGGTGTTGGGGGTAGCACTGGTGGTGCTGGCAGGAGTGGTGGTGGGGGTAGCGCTGGTGGTGCCGGCAGGAGTGGTGTTGGGGGTAGCACTGGTGGTGCTGGCAGGAGTGGTGGTGGGGGTAGCGCTGGTGGTGCCGGCAGGAGTGGTGGTGGGGGGTAGCGCTGGTGGTGCTGGCAGGAGTGGTGGTGGGGGTAGCACTGGTGGTGCCGGCAGGAGTGATGGTGGGGGTAGCGCTGGTGGTGCCAGCAGGAGTGGTGGTGGGGGTAGCGCTGGTGGTGCCGGCAGGAGTGGTGGTGGGGGTAGCGCTGGTGGTGCCGGCAGGAGTGATGGTGGGGGTAGCGCTGGTGGTGCCAGCAGGAGTGGTGGTGGGGGTAGCGCTGGTGGTGCCGGCAGGAGTGGTGGTGGGGGTAGCGCTGGTGGTGCCGGCAGGAGTGGTGGTGGGGGTAGCGCTGGTGGTGCCGGCAGGAGTGGTGGTGGGGGTAGCACTGGTGGTGCCGGCAGGAGTGGTGGTGGGGGTAGCGCTGGTGGTGCTGGCAGGAGTGGTGGTGGGGGTAGCACTGGTGGTGCCGGCAGGAGTGGTGGTGGGGGTAGCACTGGTGGTGCCGGCAGGAGTGGTGGTGGGGGTAGCACTGGTGGTGCCGGCAGGAGTGGTGGTGGGGGTAGCACTGGTGGTGCCGGCAGGAGTGGTGGTGGGGGTAGCACTGGTGGTGCCGGCAGGAGTGGTGGTGGGGGTAGCACTGGTGGTGCCGGTAGGAGTGGTGGTGGGGGTAGCACTGGTGGTGCCGGCAGGAGTGGTGGTGGGGGTAGCACTGGTGGTGCCCGTAGGAGTGGTGTTGGGGGTAGCACTGGTGGTGCCGGTAGGAGTGGTGGTGGGGGTAGCACTGGTGGTGCCGGCAGGAGTGGTGTTGGGGGTAGCACTGGTGGTGCCGGCAGGAGTGGTGTTGGGGGTAGCACTGGTGGTGCCGGCAGGAGTGGTGTTGGGGGTAGCACTGGTGGTGCCGGTAGGAGTGGTGGTGGGGGTAGCACTGGTGGTGCCGGTAGGAGTGGTGGTGGGGGTAGCACTGGTGGTGCCGGCAGGAGTGGTGGTGGGGGTAGCACTGGTGGTGCCGGCAGGAGTGGTGGTGGGGGTAGCACTGGTGGTGCCAGCAGGAGTGGTGGTGGGGGTAGTGCTGGTGGTGCCGGCAGGAGTGGTGGTGGGGGTAGCTCTGGTGGTGCCGGCAGGAGTGGTGGTGGGGGTAGCGCTGGTGGTGCCAGCAGGAGTGGTGGTGGGGGTAGCACTGGTGGTGCCAGCAGGAGTGGTGGTGGGGGTAGCACTGGTGGTGCCAGCAGGAGTGGTGGTGGGGGTAGCGCTGGTGGTGCCGGCAGGAGTGGTGGTGGGGGTAGCGCTGGTGGTGCCGGCAGGAGTGGTGATGGGGGTAGCACTGGTGGTGCCGGCAGGAGTGGTGGTGGGGGTAGCGCTGGTGGTGCCGGCAGGAGTGGTGTTGGGGGTAGCACTGGTGGTGCTGGCAGGAGTGGTGGTGGGGGTAGCGCTGGTGGTGCCGGCAGGAGTGGTGTTGGGGGTAGCACTGGTGGTGCTGGCAGGAGTGGTGGTGGGGGTAGCGCTGGTGGTGCCGGCAGGAGTGGTGGTGGGGGGTAGCGCTGGTGGTGCTGGCAGGAGTGGTGGTGGGGGTAGCACTGGTGGTGCCGGCAGGAGTGGTGGTGGGGGTAGCGCTGGTGGTGCCGGCAGGAGTGGTGGTGGGGGTAACGCTGGTGGTGCCGGCAGGAGTGGTGGTGGGGGTAGCGCTGGTGGTGGTGGTGGTGGGGGTAGCGCTGGTGGTGCTGGCAGGAGTGGTGGTGGGGGTAGCACTGGTGGTGCCGGCAGGAGCGGTAGTGGGGGTAGCGCTGGTGGTGCCGGCAGGAGTGGTGGTGGGGGTAGCACTGGTGGTGCCGGCAGGAGTGATGGTGGGGGTAGCGCTGGTGGTGCCAGCAGGAGTGGTGGTGGGGGTAGCGCTGGTGGTGCCGGCAGGAGTGGTGGTGGGGGTAGCGCTGGTGGTGCCGGCAGGAGTGGTGGTGGGGGTAGCGCTGGTGGTGCCGGCAGGAGTGGTGGTGGGGGTAGCACTGGTGGTGCCGGCAGGAGTGGTGGTGGGGGTAGCGCTGGTGGTGCTGGCAGGAGTGGTGGTGGGGGTAGCACTGGTGGTGCCGGCAGGAGTGGTGGTCGGGGTAGCACTGGTGGTGCCGGCAGGAGTGGTGGTGGGGGTAGCACTGGTGGTGCCGGCAGGAGTGGTGGTGGGGGTAGCACTGGTGGTGCCGGCAGGAGTGGTGGTGGGGGTAGCACTGGTGGTGCCGGCAGGAGTCGTGGTGGGGGTAGCACTGGTGGTGCCGGTAGGAGTGGTGGTGGGGGTAGCACTGGTGGTGCCGGCAGGAGTGGTGTTGGGGGTAGCACTGGTGGTGCCGGTAGGAGTGGTGGTGGGGATAGCACTGGTGGTGCCGGCAGGAGTGGTGTTGGGGGTAGCACTGGTGGTGCCGGCAGGAGTGGTGTTGGGGGTAGCACTGGTGGTGCCGGCAGGAGTGGTGTTGGGGGTAGCACTGGTGGTGCCGGTAGGAGTGGTGGTGGGGGTAGCACTGGTGGTGCCGGTAGGAGTGGTGGTGGGGGTAGCACTGGTGGTGCCGGCAGGAGTGGTGGTGGGGGTAGCACTGGTGGTGCCGGCAGGAGTGGTGGTGGGGGTAGCACTGGTGGTGCCAGCAGGAGTGGTGGTGGGGGTAGTGCTGGTGGTGCCGGCAGGAGTGGTGGTGGGGGTAGCTCTGGTGGTGCCGGCAGGAGTGGTGGTGGGGGTAGCGCTGGTGGTGCCAGCAGGAGTGGTGGTGGGGGTAGCACTGGTGGTGCCAGCAGGAGTGGTGGTGGGGGTAGCACTGGTGGTGCCAGCAGGAGTGGTGGTGGGGGTAGCGCTGGTGGTGCCGGCAGGAGTGGTGGTGGGGGTAGCACTGGTGGTGCCGGCAGGAGTGGTGGTGGGGGTAGCGCTGGTGGTGCCGGCAGGAGTGGTGGTGGGGGTAGCACTGGTGGTGCCGGCAGGAGTGGTGATGGGGGTAGCACTGGTGGTGCCGGCAGGAGTGGTGGTGGGGGTAGCGCTGGTGGTGCAGGCAGGAGTGGTGGTGGGGGTAGCACTGGTGGTGCCGGCAGGAGTGGTGGTGGGGGTAGCGCTGGTGGTGTCGGCAGGAGTGGTGGTGGGGGTAGCTCTGGTGGTGCCGGCAGGAGTGGTGGTGGGGGTAGCGCTGGTGGTGCTGGCAGGAGTGGTGGTGGGGGTAGCGCTGGTGGTGCCGGCAGGAGTGGTGGTGGGGGTAGCGCTGGTGGTGCCGGCAGGAGTGGTGGTGGGGGTAGCTCTGGTGGTGCCGGCAGGAGTGGTGGTGGGGGTAGCACTGGTGATGCCGGCAGGTGTGGTGGTGGGGGTAGCGCTGGTGGTGCCGGCAGGAGTGGTGGTGGGGGTAGCACTGGTGGTGCCGGCAGGAGTGGTGATGGGGGTAGCACTGGTGGTGCCGGCAGGAGTGGTGGTGGGGGTAGCGCTGGTGGTGCAGGCAGGAGTGGTGGTGGGGGTAGCACTGGTGGTGCCGGCAGGAGTGGTGGTGGGGGTAGCGCTGGTGGTGTCGGCAGGAGTGGTGGTGGGGGTAGCGCTGGTGGTGGTGGTGGTGGCAGGAGCGGGGCTTCTGGAGGTGGCGGGGTGAAGGGGAGAGAAGTTGGAGGATGAATGTACTCTTCTCCTCTTCCGACCTCTCGTTGGTGAATAACCCGCGAAGGTCGTCAGCCATCTACATGTACGTAACAGAGAGTATGATTAAATTTTTACCTCTTTCTTTTTTAAAGCAAAAGTGCAAAGCCTTTACACACCCACATATTATTTTACCTATTTTTTGCAAAGTGCACTATTCAGCAGGTGAGTGACTTTTATACCTGCAAAGCCTTAACACGTGTGCAGACTGTGCTATAATTCTAGTGGTCCAATTCCATCATACTAATGACAGGGAGGGAAGGGGTGTATGGTTGTCAGCTGTGCTAAAATTCTATTGGTTAAATTTGATCCAGTACAAATGCTCCCATCTAACCATGGAGTTAAGATGGATATTGTGGGAACTAAGGAAGTGAACTACATGGCAGCATGTAGATAGATTGATAAGGATATGTTCTCAGGTGAGGTTATATCTGTGGACAGGGTCTGCAGCTTTATGAGTGTGTTTTTTTTTTCACTGCATAAATGTGAGTGTGCTGCTAGAAGTACCTGATGGTGGCTTAAACAAGTTGATGCGCAATCTTATGCCCCAGTCTTACTTACTGCTGTGCTGGCAGATCTAATAACAACCTTTTGAGCTAGCAATGGATGAGACTTACAAAAGGCATCATTTACTTCACTTAGAAGCTCACTATCCCTAAGAATAGCTTTTTCAAGACCACCATTATACTCCATTAGTGCATGAGATTTGGGTTCATACAAGGAGCAGCTGTATGGGAAAAGGATATGGTTGCAGTTATTGTCATTTCATCTAGTTCTCAGCCCTTGCAACTGCAATAGACAACTTCACGATCTGATTATTTTGTACTCCGGATGTGATGTCACCTAGACACTACGAAGAAGTCCGTTGTTGTCTCTAGCTTTTATTGGGCCCCACAACGATGTAACTATATGAGGCCCAGTAAAAGCTAGAGACAACAAAGAGACAACAACGGACTTCTTCGTAGTGACTAGGTGACATCACATCCGGAGTACAAAATAATCAGATCGTGAAGTTGTCTATTATTTCATACAATTGCAAACATGGCTAGACAAGGATAAGGATAAGGAAGCTTTATCAGATTAAAACAATAGACACTACTGTACGAGGCACCGAGCGTTCTTTACATGTGAATACATGTTAATACAACCATGCCATAACATACCTTTGGGTTTAGCCAATCGGACAGCAGGGTCATTCCAATACGGACTCCTTTCTAATGGCAGCTGAATTATCCTCTTATTCCTCCCTTTTAGCAGCACGGTTCTCCTCGAGGTCCTCTTCGTATCGCCACCTTTTAGCAGATCGCTTAGATTCAATATGGACCTTGCGCACAGAGGCCTTCTTCTTTCGGGATCGGCATTGTAGCTGTCGCGTACAGAGGCCTTCTTTTCGGGATCGGCCTTGAAGCTGTCGCGTACAGAGACCTTCGGGATCGGCCTTGTAGAGCGCTCGGGCTTTAGCTTTGTTCTAGTCTTGCTTTTGGAGTTATTCCGCTCGTTGCTTAGATCTCTTCTTTTGCGAAAAAGAACTTCACTATTACAACTACATTGAACTGGAACACAGCCTAAAATGATTTTTAAAATCTATTATGTATCATTATTAAATAGACCTTGATATATGTATGTCTATATGACATGTAAGGATAACGTGCCGGTAAATTTCGATACTATTCCCGTCCTCCAAAACCGTTCCTAATAGCTCGATCCTAAGAAGACGACGACGACGACGACGATGGAGAATTATTTTAGGACTGGGCACGAGAAACAGGAAATTATTTGTTCCTCTAAAAACACACCGTTTTATGAATTATGCTTCAAAACATAAATGACGATTTCTTTATTGCACAAAAGAATATTACACTCCTCAAAATATTTTTCAAAGGCAACCTAGCAGTTCGATTAATTCCGCAAGTTTATAGATTTTGGCGAGCATTAAAGGTTCCTGCCATTCCAGCATACCGGTCCCCAGATGCAACCTCCACCAGATCTCCCACTTCCTTGGCTTCCTCTGGGCTCAGTGTGATGTTCAGAGCACCGAGGTTTTCCTCCAATCTGGAGGGATCTTTGGTTCCTGGGATGGGGAAGATGTCCGAACCCTGTGCATGTACCCAGGCCAGTGCCAGCTGTGCAGGAGTGCACTTCTTTTTGGCAGCGTACTCAAAGAACCGAGTCTGCACGTTCTTTGCAAAGTTCTCCTCCGAGAAGCGAGGCTGAGTCCTGCGCCAGTCATTCTCAGCCAGCTGATCTAGTGCCGTGAATGTGGCTGACAGGAACCCTCGTCCCAGAGGGGAGTATGCAACGATCCCAACACCCAGCTCACGAGCAGTGGGGATTATCTCAGCCTCCACATCTCTGGACTGCAGGGAGTACTCCATCTGAATGGCGGTCACTGGATACACAGCGTGAGCTCTACGGAGCTCAGAAGGCGTGCACTCTGACAGGCCTACATATCTGATCTTACCCTCCTGCACCAGCTGCTTCAGACACTCCATGGTTTCCTCTATGGGAGTACTGGGGTCCATGCGGTGCTGGTAGTACAGGTCCACGTAGTCTGTGCCTAGCCTCTTGAGGGAGTCAGCCAATTGAGACCTGATCAGCTCTGGCTTGCCTGAGAATGACAGACCCGCAGCGCCAAACACAATGCCAAACTTGGTTGCGATGATCAATTTATCGCGTCCATGGATCTTGATGGCCTTTCCGAGGAGCTCTTCGTTGGTGGCCTGCACCTGACCGTCCGGGCCGATCGATTGATACGCCCATGCAGTGTCAAAGAAGTTCATACCAAGTTCCAGGGCCCTGGCAATCGTTTGCAATGACTTCCCTTCATGCTCGGCTGGATTGAAACCCGTGTAGAATGCTGTCATTCCCATACAGCCCCTGCGTTAGTAGGAAGAGTGTACGGTACATAACGCCCAATAAAAGTCGCAACTGCACTAAGACACTCTATCGCTGCTGCGTGAACTCACAGGCCTTGTGCTGAAACCTTCAAGCCTTGGGATCCGATAGCTCTCTGAGGTACCGCCATTGTATGAATAAATGAGATAATCTTCCTCGCGTGATGTTATTGAGCGCCGTAGATATTAAAATAGAAAGGCATCACGTGAACGCATGACTTACTCTTTTTAAAATGCGTACTGAATGCGATATTTCGCGACTCGGTTACGGACTGTACCTCCTATACGGTCAGCTGTGGCAAGCAATTTTTATTGATCAGGTAAAGTTGAAAATAATTCATCAAACTTATAACTTTTTCTCCTGATCTCTTATAGCTCTGCGGGTGGAATATCTCACCTTCCTCTCCGAATTTTGGTACTGCCCATGTCATCATTTTCACCCCCTGTAGTTGAAGCGACATACACGCATCATCACGTGACGCATGTAAGTCTTGTAAATGAACCTCCTCCCTCCAGCTCAAGTTTGCTCACGGACATCCTCCAAGGTGCGAGTGGTATGACCTGCATGCCCAGTACATGCAGTACTTCCGAGTTCCGAATCATGTCTCTATATCGCTTCCTCCTACCCTGCATGCATATATGCCTCAATCGCTTTGAGAGTAAATATTGACATGAGTTGTTATACAGCTGATGCAGCTAGTAGCTCGAGCTCGACTACTAATGATGATCCCAAATTAGCATTATTATTTGGGCTGTGCTGCATGGTCATGTATCAGATTTATGTACTGTATCATGTGAGGCTGATTAAAAGAGAGTAGAGGTGTATGCAGATTGCTAAAACGTTCGGCAACAGTACACTAAAAACAGATGGTATTTTAGAATTAAAGCTTTGTGCGACCAAAAATGCCTTTCATGCTTCTGGGTGTTATTGCATTCGTCGTGGTCGAACAAGTTATCATTTAATTTGTTGTATTGAGGGTGAGCAGAGACGAACCAGAGATAATATTATCTCTGGACGAACTGACGCCCACACAGAGCGCCGACACACCTGCCAAAGGGCGCAGCGCTAAGGTTAGGATGAGCGCAAAGTATACGAGGAGCAGTTAGGACAGCTTCAAGAACAGCTGGAGGCCTTGATGATAAAGGAAATAGAACTATACACAGCGATCACGTGCGTTCTCTACTGGACTAGTGTACATCATCGATTCAAAGAACTGGATGAAGACAGGAAAGGCAAGAAGCAGCATCAGGCTCAGGAGAAGGAGCTGGAGAAGATGGCCAGAGAAAATGAGGAGCAAAAGGAGAGACTGCGATCACAGTACAATGGCGGATATGGGCCTCAGTCCTTAACCATTACAGACAGGTCAGTAAGTTAATGTTTGTTGTTTGCTGTTGGGATTAAAAAACCGCATGTTGTGTTCGTTATTTGTATTGTAAGATAATGGATCCTCTACAACTTCTTTCGTACACACTAGTTTGGACCTTGGAGTTACATTGGCTTGAATTTCTATATGTATGTGCACGTTTCAATATGGCATATGTGAAATTAATGACATGCTATGTTCCTTTTTATTGCAATGATCCCAACACAGGTGTTGTCACAACCACCTTCCCCTACCAGAGGTGTGGAGTCCATTAGACCAGGCCTTGGTCCTCCTGCAGAGCCTCCCAGCAGTGGAGCAGGTGAGGACAGATGGCATTGGTGTTTTCATTACTTGCACTAGCAAATGTGCATGTGTGTATGCTCACATGAACACATGCACACACACACACATGTACTTATTACAGATTAAGGCTAACCTCACTCATCCTTGATCATCGCAACCAAGTTTGGCATCGTATTTGGCGCTTAGGGTCTGTCATTCTCAGGCAAGCCAGAGCTGATCAGGTCTCAGTTGGCTGACTCCCTCCAGAGGCTAGGCACGGACTACGTGGACCTGTACTACCAGCACCGCATGGACCCCAGTACTCCCATAGAGGAAACCATGGAGTGTCTGAAGCAGCTGGTGCAGGAGGGTAAGATCAGATATGTAGGCATGTCAGAGTGCACGCCTTCTGAGTTCCGCAGAGCTCACGCTGTGTATCCAGTGACCGCCATTCAGATGGAGTACTCCCTGCAGTCCAGAGATGTGGACGCTGAGATAATCCCCACTGCTCGTGAGCTGGGTGTTGGGATCGTTGCGTACTCCCCTCTGGGTCGAGGGTTCCTGTCAGCCACATTCACGGCACTCGATCAGCTGGCTGAGAATGACTGGCGCAGGACTCAGCCTCGCTTCTCGGAGGAGAACTTTGCAAAGAACGTGCAGACTCGGTTCTTTGAGTACGCTGCCAAAAAGAAGTGCACTCCTGCACAGCTGGCACTGGCCTGGGTACATGCACAGGGTTCGGACATCTTCCCCATCCCAGGAACCAAAGATCCCTCCAGGCTGGAGGAAAACCTCGGTGCTCTGAACATCACACTGAGCCCAGAGGAAGCCAAGGAAGTGGGAGACTTAGTGGAAGTTGGGACTGGGGACCCAGGTCCTGAAAGCCAAGGGGCGTGGCTTGTTCTACCAGATGTATCTGCCCTAGTGAGAAGGTTGAGAAGTAAGACCAAGGTGTTAGAGGATAGCGAAAGGGAGGAAGTGGTGCCGGTGGAGGACTTTGGGATGGAGGATGATGATGATCATGATAGCCAATGGAGTGATGAGCTGGAGGAGATGGAGAATGAGGAAGGGGAGGAGGATCACGAGGGGACAAATGTAAAAAGGTCGTTCCGATCTCCAGAGAAGTTGAAGGGATCATCTGGAAATGGTGGGCCTGTAGCAAAGGCCAGGTCTGCCCCTCCGTCTGATAGTAAGAGGAAGAAGGTAAGGACTGTCATACCCGCAGCATCGAAGAGACTTAAGAAGGCAGCCGCTGTGAACATTACTGATGTAGACGAGCTGAATGTGATCAACTTTGGCGGCAATAATCGAGTCCCCATCCAGCCTAAAGAGGTGTTCACACCTGATGTGCGGAGAAGCCATCATATGCACATACCTCGGCTGGAGCCTGATGACTCCACTGGTAACACTTTGTGACCATTTAGTGGGTCATGTGTATAAAGGCTATGATTTGCACCCGTAGGTTCTTCAGTGACTGGAGTACTGGTGTCAGCGGAGAGGACTCCTATACCAAGGCAAATGAATGGTGCGTGTTTTGTTTTGCTTAATATCACACAAGCATTTTTAAAAATAATAAACCTACCCTTTGTTTTCACTAGCTTCCCCAGCACAGCAACTGACTGATGATGTAAGTTAAACCTGGATGTTGGGCCTTGCATGCAGTTGATGGTCCTTTTGCAGGCATACCCACCTCTACCTATTTATGACGATGATGGGAATATTGTCGACGAACAAAGTGAGTAATGTGTGGCTAAGGTGACACCTTGTGGGTAGTTGTTGCTAAGGGGACACCAAGTGGGTAGTGTGTTGCTAAGGTGACACCAAGTGGGTAGTGTGTTGCTAAGGGGACACCAAGTGGGTAGTGTGTTGCTAAGGTGACACCAAGTGGGTAGTTGTTGCTAAGGGGACACCAAGTGAGTAGTGTGTTGCTAAGGTGACACCAAGTGGGTAGTGTGTTGCTAAGGGAAGGGGCTCAATTTTGTCCCCCCCCCCCCCCCCCCCCTCTCCACTCTTTGATGTGCATTTTTGCGAAAACATCTTTTTCTCACTGCAGGAGTAGTATTCACTCTTGCATCAGCAGAGAAGTTCAACAGTGTGGGCCAACCAGAGAAGGACTCACCTGATGGTGTAAGAATAGCCAAATTTTTCTGTGGCGAGGCCATATGCAATGGCCTCATGACGTTTGATGGCCTTGCTGAGAAAAGCACGTGTAAAGCGTACATCACCCTGGTATGTGGAAGGACAGGGGAGGAGGGGAGGTGTGTTCTTTACAGAGTGCGCACCCCTTACACTCTTTGCAGTTCCTCTTTGTAGTGAAGGGACGTGTGCTGGTTACCATTAACTCTGTTCAGTACACGCTCCACTCACACCTACAGATCCATATTCCCCAAGGTACGTGTGAGCACACGCCCAAGTGGCAGGGTGTTTACTTGGCTCCTATTCTGGTGCACCACCACCACTTAGGTGCTCTGTTTTCGGTTAGAAATCTGTTGTCCTCCCCAGCTGAACTGTTCTACACCATGGATAAAAATGTGGTTCACAATGAAGCCAGAAGTCTTGCTCAGTAGATTGCAATTATATCCACCCTCGTGTATCTGAAGTCGATCATTAGACTATGATGTGTCTTTGTGCGTGTAATCCTTCCAAGATGGCCTGATTGGTTATATTTGAAATCAAAAAGTGGAGGAACGTTGTTAGGTTAATTAAATAATGGACACATTAAGCTGTCCATGTCCAGGCTTGGAGGGAGAGCAAACACACTTTGCATGTGCAATGACAAGTGTCAGTCCGGTGAGCCATGAGGAAGGCCAGGGACCTCTGGTAAGGTTATATAGTATTAGGTATCCCAATTACAGAAGTATAAATCATTAAAATGATTACTAAAAATAAAGCACGCGTTCTCAGCATACCAAAGGAAGCTCCACCATGACCTGCACAGACCGCTGGAGCCTTACGTGCACGGACCGCTAGCCCACAAGACCTTATTATGAATACTCATCTGTACCCTCCATCCCCCTCCTCCTCCCCATGCACCTGCAGACCTCCGTAACCCCCCTGAAACTTCGGCACTGGAGGAAATCACCCAGCACAAGTTTGACCCCAACGTCCCCCTCTGATGGTGGACCTCAGGGTGTTTGAGTATGCAGAGGCCATAAGAGAGGTGTCTGGGCAGGCCTCATCTGAGGCCTCCCTGGAAGCCATACTGAAGAAGGTCAGCCACACCTCTTCTGGGCCATACCTTTAACTCTTTGGCTATATGTGTGCTCACATCTCCACTCCCACATGCTCACATGCACACTATACATAGTTGCAACTATGAGAATGACAATTACAATGTGAACGGGATAGGTGAGGATGACAATGACAATGAGAACGGGATAGGTGAGGGGAAGCCAGGCCACCTGCCCCTATCATCCCAACAAACCTCAGCCTCAATCTATCTTTTGGAGCAGCTGCTTCCTGCGTGCTTTCTGGAACTAAATAGACTGTTTCTCATGCCACAGTCATAAAAGGACATGTGCCTGTTGGGTGTGCTTAAGCTTCCTAATGAATTCTTACTAGGCTCGCTTTGTTTTGAGCCAGGTAATTAGTTATGATGACACGATAATTAGTATTTGACGACACAAACGACACCCCATTTATGTGACAACACAAAGATTGCGTAACACTCAGGATCCACAGAACCAAAAAGTTCTACCTATGAGCCAGACCCACTTTCCACATAGCGGTGATGTAATCCATCTGCAGCTGTTGGGAATCTGGATCTGGGTACAAAACGATACTATACACACACACACACCACACACATGCACCCTCTCCCGAAGATGCATGGAAGACTACTGATGTGTTTCCGAGTCCAAGGATGTGTTTATCCTTGGTGGGACAGATGATATCCAAGTGCTGCTGGATGACAGTTAGGTAGGTAAATGTGTACTGGCAGAAGGGGGGGGAGGGGCAGGTGTGGCATGGTGGGCGGGGCAGGCCATTCACTTCATTCTGTTATATGAACATAGCCACCATAGCAGGTCCAGACATGTGGGGCCCATCAAAGTTAGGGTTGAGGAATGGGGGAAGCAACTGTCCCTCTTCTCTGAAACCATGGTGAGCATTGTGTATGTGTGTGCATGTGTTTGCATTAGGGCAGCCACCCAACCTGGTGAGGGGAAGGGAGGTGGGGGAGGGGTGGGAGGGGATATGCCTCACTTCCGAGCAGGGTATTCTGTTGTCTGTCTCTAGGGGGGGGGGATATTTTATAATGTCTCTCTTCTGCATATTGGTTAGGCTACCTGGAGGGGTGGGTAAGATTTTAGTGTGGTCTATGGCCCACTGATTAAATCCCACAGTATAGCATGTATTCATTTGGGGTCTGGTCCAAAATATCAAGTTCAACACCTACAGTACACTGTAAAAGCCATCTCTCTTGTGTTACCATTTCTGTAAGGCCACTCTCTCCAAGTAAGGAATTATTATTACCATCTCTTTCCATGTTACTCTTTTTATCATCTCACTTTATGTGTAATGTTCCCGGCAAGGAATTAAACAGCACAAAAAATTTTTTTCATTATCACATGCACGGGTACCTCAAGGGGGAGGAGGAAAAGGGCCATCACTGATCAGTGACAGGCTCCAACAAATGCTCTGAAATTTTCACACCTTAAAGTCAAGCTATGACTTTTATGAGAGGTACTATAGCATGCATGTAATAGGTAGTGGAGCTTTAATTTGTAAATACACTACATGAATACATATACTTAATTCAAGAAATGAAAAGAATTCGCAACCAACAGCTCATAATCCGTGGAAATTTCAGATGCTGTGCACATGGCCCTTGTAATACATGTACATGTGTGTATGGACGTACAGTCAGAGGTGTGATGACAAGCCTGGGGGAGGCACCCAGGTACTCATAGCCATACACATATGAGGAGTTGGACATCCTGACAATGCAGTCATCTATGGCTGGGTCCCAGTAGTAGCGCACGTTCTTGACCCACTCAAAGTCCTGGGGACTAGAAACCTGAAAGAGGAATTATTCTCACAGCCAGCAACAACTGTTGTAAGACATTACAACAACCATTTATAATTTTGGAGAGGATTGTGCAATGCAGACACTGTAGATTATTCTTACACACTGAAATCAGCATAGAAGATAATTAGCATACTGACACAAGCATTGTATGCATTTTGTTTGTCCTGGAAGGGTTTATTATAATGCTTCCACTAAAACTTGCAAGGTCGTTGTGTGTGTTTGCTTATAGCCAGCCGTAGTGTACAAATATTTCTGCTTTCATACGTGTACAGGGGAGGAGGTGATGTGGGAGGAAAATGGTGAGAGAGTGATATAGGGAGGAGAATGGTGAGAGAGTGATGGAGAGGAGGAGTGATGTGGGAGAAGGATGATGAGGAGTGATGGGGAGGAGCATGGTGAAGGAGTGATGGGGAGGAGGATGGTGAGGGAGTGATGGGGAGGAGGATGGTGTTTTGGGGTGTTGAACATGCTCCATGCCGGTATTGCGACATCCGGTGCCCAAGGGGTTCAAACTGGCCATAACTTTCGGCAGGAATACCATCGCTCCATAGAGAGGTCCCTTAGCTATTCAGAGGCGGATCTACCATGGTTCACCCGCCCCTCCCATCTCCCCCATCTCGCACCCAGATCCAAGCATTAATAATCTAATGCCGCCTTTATTAACTCGGCGATTGAATTGATTTGCGATCCACTTTTAGTAGCTTGTTCTTCGGTTCCCAGTTCCAATTGTTTCCCGTTGGTGTGCATTGTTTCAGTTCCGCGTTGTTGCCGATTGGAGAAGTCTTTCGATCTAGTTCCGTTCAGGTGGTTACCTACTAGTCACTATAGTGCTGTGGCGCTTTATACCATAGATTGAATACCTTACGGTACAAGGTCTTCAATCTATGTTTATACAGAGTATTCCCTTTTAAGTTTAGCTCTGCAGTCAGTCAATCTGCCTGGTTTATATTTGGTCTTCATCTTCCGAATGGCAATGAATACCTTGCATGCATGCAGCTGCGAGGAACAATGTAGCTGAAATAACATTTGATCATGTTTGATGTGGCAGCATCTCATTGCTTGCTTTGAAAAGGAATCTTTCCAGCTGCATCAAACTCCAATAAAATTGGAGAAAAAGTGCGGAAAGAATTCACCATCCTGCTGCATTGCCATTGCAATCTACCTGACTGAGTGGGAACTGCTATAGCATCAGTGCATGCACGATATGCTGGAATGGCAGGAACCTTTAACGCTCGCCAAAATATATACATGCACTTGCGGAATTAATCTAACTGCTAGGTTGCCTTTGAAAATCATTTTTAGGAGTATACTGATTATTCCTGATGTGGAAGGGTGGACTAGGCTGTGTCTAAACCTTGTCACACACACACACACACACACACACACACACACACACACACACACACACACACACACACACACACACACACACACACACAAAATCATGCCGCATGTATACAACTTAGTGCATCTATGGATTGCTACTTAATAAATACATATGAAAGAACCCAACGCTGCCCATTTTTCTCCATCCTAAAACATGCATGTATTACCATGTGTGATGATGACTTTCACCACCTCTCTGATCTTTGGATGGGATATTCCCTCTTTGGCATTTTCAAAGGTCACATGCATGTGAATTGAATTAAGGTAATATTTGAAATCACTTGATAAAACATAACATAATATACGTGATACGTACAGCCAGAACAAATTAATTAGGGGCGGGGACGGGGCGGGGTGACTGAAAGTGAAAAAGATACGGTAGGGCACAAATCTCCCATGCAGCAGGTGAATGAGTGCTGTATATGCTTACCCTAAAAGCGTTTTGCATTCTGGTCAGGCACCTTAGGGTATTTTAAAAGCTTGTGTTCTTATTTACCCCATGCATGAAAGATATTAATGCATGCACATTGAACATTACAATTGCACAATTACGGGACGGGGGAAGACGGACGGCTAACAACTTCCCCGTGCGGGAGGGGGGGGGGGGGGGGGGGGAATCTATAAGACCCTTTTCCAGCGTGGGCGAATCACATGATCAATTTATCTCGTGCCCTGACCATTTGGGGGCAAAAGCGTGCGAATGTCATCGGAGTATTTCAGTGGTTTGGATTTTCTGGCGCAGCGAAGATACTTCTTAAAGCTTAAACTTGATGGAGATACATTTCCCGACCCATACGACATTGGAGAGAGTACTTGGGTGGACGATGTAACAAAGTGGCCTAATTTGCAATTTGGAGATATATATACGTACCTCATTGACACAAAAGGCCAATATACCAAAGAAAGTCTCAAAGCCTACAAGTCTTTGGAAGGTTACAACTATTTCTACAATGGCTACGTACGTACAGTATTCTACTTCAGACGCGTGAGATTTGCTTGTTTAAAAGCTGTAGTGAACCCCAGTCAGAAGACTTTAGGCACTGGTCACGAAGCATGATAGATCAAACCGATGCATTCATTAAAACAGCTCATTGCAAGTGCATGGCTGGGTGAGTTTACATTCTAGTATGTACCCTATTTTCATCCGTTTTCTCAGTTTAGGTGAAGTGTGTAGCCACGTGGCTGCTGTTCTTTTTAAAATTGAAGCAGCATGTAGACTAGGATACACTAGTCCATCATGTACATCAATGCCTTGCAAATGGAATAAGACATTTGTTGAAAAGGTATGTACACGTATCAGTGATTATTACATTGCATGAATGTATATTTTAGAATTCTAATAGCTGAACCTAAAAAAACAGTACTAATTGCTTTTGATTCTTATTTATCAGATTGAAGCAGCTGAGATAGTCAACATCGATTTTGTTTCTCCAATTCATGATGATATAAAGAGTAAAGCTAGCTCATTGAGGAGTTCACAGCAACTTGTGCCACTAAGGAGGACTGCCTTGTGCACTGGGCCTCAACATACTCCTCATATAGAGGCTGATAAGCTATTCAGCACCTTGCATCAGTGTGCCCCAAGTGCATGCTTGTTTACTATTATACCAGTATCACGTCAGTCCTCAATTCCTGCATCAGTATCAGAAGCTATAACAACCAGTTCATTCACAGTACCATCTTCAGTGTTTTCATCTACACCTCCTTCACTAGAATCAGTTGTTTCAGCCTCAAAAGTATCCTCTACTGTCCAATTACCACCAGTCTTATCAGTAAATTCACTACCAAAGCCATTAACTGACCTGTACTCTGACGTTTACCATGGCTTAAATAGGGAGCAGTTATTGGAAAAAGCAAAAGAAATATTCAAAACTCTCGCACTATCAAATGATGCAAGCAGAACGATTGAATACTACACACGTGCACAAAGAGAAAGCAGTATTTGGCATGCACAAAGAAGAGGACGCATTACAGCATCTTCATTTCATGATGTTTTTGTTCTAAGAGCAACTACTGACCCAAGTGCTCTTGTGAAGAGATTACTAACTGAAAATGAGAATCTTAGCTCTGTTCCTGCTCTCAGTTGGGGGATTGAAAGTGAGGATGCTGCTAAAATGGAGTACATAAAACAAATAGAGCTAGCTCATGTAGGATTTGAATGTTCTCCTGCTGGCTTGGTAATAAATCCATCATTTCCACACTTAGGAGCAACTCCAGATGGTTTTATACAATGCAATTGTTGTGGAAAAGGCATAATTGAAGTTAAATGTCCATTTTCTGGGAAGGACTGTCACCCTGATGAACTTAAAATAGTTATGAAGAATTCTTTTCTTGATGACAATGGACTTGTCAGAAGTCATAGATATTATACACAAGTTCAAGGACAGCTTTTTATTTGTTCTGACAGAGATTTCTGTGACTTTGTGGTATGGACACCTAAAGGTGTATCAGTGCAGAGAATATATAAAGACTTCCCCTTCCAGGAGAAGTTATTAGCAAAGCTGAATAATTTTTTTGTTGAGTGCTTACTTCCTGAGTTGATGACGCATAACATTTTAGATGCTGGATGCTCTTCTTCTGTTTCACAAAGCTCACCAAATGTACCTATGTACTGTATATGTCAGGCTGAAAAATCAGGAAAAATGATACTTTGTGACAACAAAAAGTGCAAATACAAATGGTTTTATTTTGTGTGTGTTCATATTTAAAAAGCCCCTAAAGGGGCTTGGTATTGTTCTGAATGTAGTGCATTGAAGTGTTAACAATTAAATTGTCAATACTACTTAACCAGAGAGGGTTGAAGATTACATAAAGCAGCACACACAATCAAAATTTTATCTATGGTTGCGTACTCTACATCAGTTGAAATTTTAACAAGTGATATAGGTAGAGTTGATTGTAAAATCTTGTAATTCTTCAATCTTCCTATTGCACGCTCAACATGAATTCTTAGTGATGATGAGGACCTTGACACTTCAACTTCATGTTGTGATAACTGTATTTTGCCTTTGGTGAATGATGGTATAACAAGAGAAGCTCCATGTAGTGCCAGGTCTTCAGATATGTTGAAACCTCTGTCGGCTAGAATCAAATCCCCAGGCAGGAGGTGATGGTAAAATCCACAATTTTTAGTCAAACTCTTGTCTGATATGCGTCCACCCCAACACTTTGATAGAAATATTATCGCACCTGTAGGACTTATGGCTATGAAGAATTTAACAGTATTATGATGTTTGTAATTAGAATATGTCTGTCCTCTGGGTAAAAGGGATGATGGGCGCTGAAGGAAAATTTCTGAACAATCTATAATGCAAGCTGCATTTGGGTACTTTGTCTTGAAACAGGTCGGTAGATTCTTACGAATCAAATCTCGATCTGGCCAAACTATTAAACGTTTCAGTTCCCTTGCCATTACATCAATCCAACGGTGAAATACCTTACTCACTGTACTAATAGTAATCCTGAAACGATATGATAGATCTTCATGTGGAATTGCAAGTCTTGTTTTCATTAAGACTAATAAAAATTGATCACAGAGAGATAAGGAATCTGTAGTACTTGTGTTAGGGAAGACTGGTGTAAACAAACCTAGCAGTGATTTGAATTGACTGTATGAGAGGAGCCCTGTATAAAAATGTGTTTGACAATCATCATCTCTAAGCATGTCAGAAGGACTTTGTACATGGATGAGCACCAGGTCTGTATTTACTGACTTATCTTCCAGGACTTGCAGACTATCAGTACAAGTAGTTGCATCATTATGGCTCAGATCAGTGTTCACACCAATATCTTTTGAGTCTTCCACCTGTTCAGTATCTTCCACAACAGCTTCCAAGGCATTACTCTCCACATCAATAAGTGTGTTTCCTTTATCTGTAAATGTACATGTAAGTTCCTCGTCTACAACAACCTGGGTCTCTTTATTCTCACCTGAAAAGGTCTCACTGTTTACAACAATCTGCTCACTCTCTTCCACACTAACATGTGTGCATTGGTCTTTACAAGTAGCTTCTCCATCCGCGATTTGGGTTTCCTCACACTCATATGCGAAGATCTCATTGTCTAAAACAGCCTCTTCCATCATTTCATTCTGTTTCACATCAACAAGGGCACCTTGCTTAGCCTTCCATCTTCTCATCAGTCGTTCAGAACGCGCGGAATGAGAAATAATGTTGTCTCTTGAAAAGAAAAATATACTCGGAACGTAGTCGCGGTTGCTTTCATCATTAGACGGCTTGCCTAGATAGGTACACCAGTGTTAAATATATGTACGGCAATTATTAGTGAATCAATCCCAAACCTGAAATAAAGTGAGCGCTACACAACCGTGAATGTTCGGTGGGGTACCATTTTTTCCGCTTGATAGCACGTATCCAAAGAGCTTTCTGGTTTCCGTTGGTAGGAAATCGATGCATCGAAACTTTGTTATGCATACCGCATCTATTCGTGCACCCGATCGCGCAGCAACTCGAAGGCATGGGCGGATCGCATTCAATTCAATGTTGTTTTGCCCCCAAAATGAGTCTATTTTTATGCGCACGTGATGTTCATGTGACCTCCACCCACGCTGGAAAAGGGTCTATAAGAACCAATTCAAAATCATGCATTATCAAATTTTAAAAGTTGGCACTTCCGTAAGTTGCCCTAAAGACGTGGAGGACGTCCCCGTAATTAACAGTGACGTCAATGGGCGCGAAATCCACACAGCTAAACCGCTGGGAGTAGCCATAGATAAGCCGGAACGTCTTGGGAACACCAGGTTCTGGATCCCCTATTGCAGTATGCACTCCTCCGTCGTGGTGGATCTATTGAATGAACGTATATCCTCTAAAACCAAACAAAACAAAAAAAACTTTTATTTTTAAAAGCCTATTATGTGTACCATGGCACGTGGCGCAAAACAGTGTGCATTCATATTGCTCCCCCATCCATGATATGCATACAGGCGCCGTATACGGGTAGTGTGCGTACTGTCGCTTAGCCAGCATGCCATGGAGTTGATAGAGAAGTATTATATACTTTAACAGGGCCGGCGCCGCTGGTCCGGTTGCACGGTTTTAACCGGACCACTTTTTATAACTGAGGCCTTTTTAAATTACATCATTGTATATTCTTGCACTACGTCACTTCACGCGCGCGCGCAATCCGTTATGCGTTAATTAATACATGAACTTTACACATGATCAGATGTGTCTAATCTGTTACATCTATATCAGCATGTTATTAGCTATACATGTACAATAAAGTTAACCGCATTCAGTAAAAAAATGGCTACTGTTGTCAATGTGCGAGATTCGATTCCCAGCTTACTTGAAGGTTTGCGAAATGAAAATGACTTTGAGCTGTTTTGGCAGAAGATTGAAAATATGAGGGTGCAGTTTGATATTGATGAGCCATTGCTACCAAGGAAGCGAAAGGTACCACAGCGATTTGCGAGAGGCATTGCTCCGGCTGAGTTTGCTACATCTCCTAAGGATGAATACCGTCGAGTGTTTTTCGAATGTTTTGACCTTGCAGTGATGAGCATCCGCAGCAGATTTGACCAAAAAGGCTTCAAAACCTTCTCCAACGTGGAACAACTTTTGTTTAAGGCATGCAAAGGCCAGAATTATGAAGAGGAGCTTGATTTTGTGCATGTGTAACCGGCTTTTTTTACAAATGATTTCAACAAAATAGAGCTTGCGGCTGAACTCTTAACCGTACGTACACTTTATGGTACAGAAGTAGCTGCAGATGAGAAACCATCAGTCAATCCATCAAGACAGCACTTTTAGCACTAAGCACAATGCAGCGAAAGCTGCTTGGCGCTGTTGTGAGCTGTTTCAGCTATTAGTCACCCTACCAGCAACTAATTCTACATCGGAGCGATCATTCAGTGCATTGCGTAGGATCAAATCATATCTGAGGAGTACAATGTCACAGGTCAGGTTAAACGAATTAACCACCTTATGATACTACATTATCATCAAGAAATGACGGACAGACTTGATTTGAAGTGCATTGCCAATGAATACATAATGAAGAACGAGTCAAGAAGAATCACGTTTGCTACCTTTCTCCTATGATCTTTCTTTATATACAGCTATAGTTAACTCACGCAACTATACATGCATGCACTGACTTTGTTTATGCATGCACTCGCTGTTTGATTTTCTTTGCAAAAATTAAATCATAATGCAATGTCTGTATAAGAAATATAACGCGTCTAAAAAACTATCTCAAAAGTCATCGATATCGCTAGCCGCGCGCGACATGCATATTGCTGACTTGGGCGGCGCGGAAATTTGTTTCATTTATTGAATAAATTAAATAACACGCAAAACTTCGCGCGCGCTAAGATATGATATTTCTGCCTCCGTTTCATGCAGTTATGTTGGCGTAAGTCTTGCAGGGTTATACAACGCAAAAACCTATAACTTCTGGGGCGGAGCTCCAGACTCCGATGGGGGAGCTTACAGCGCTCCCCCATACCCCCTAGCTGGACTGGTTTGGGTCACTACTGTACAACCGGACCACTCTTTATACCGCGGCGCCGGCCCTGCAGTCTTACGGTGCTATTATTCACCAACAGATCGGCAACGGCCTTGGTAACATCGTTATCGGAACGGCTACGTGAACCGTATGTCGCTCCGAAGACGATGAGCTGGTGACCGTAGGGTACCGAGAGGTGCACTGGATCGAAGTCCTTGCACGTGAACTCCTTTACAACACCATAGGTTAAAACGAACTTCTTTGGAATTCCTGGCTCTGACAACGAGAATCGAAATGTTATACAGCATTCGCGTTGTAGGCCTATATCTACGTGCATGCATCTATATACCCATGCATGTGTATACCTGGATCTCCGATCGTGGGAATGGTGTGAACTCCGCCATAGTGGACAAGTCTGTTATTTACAACGATGTCCGCTATTTGCTTTGTCACGTCGATAACCGATGGCCAGTGTCCTTCCACTCGATACATCTTGGCGGGGGAAGGCACTGGGTTGTGGAATGGGAGCGGGGGCGGGATTACATATGAAAGCGCAGATCACTCGATGTGGGTGGGTTCTGGTCAGAGTAGTAGCTATAATACATGTGACCTTTAATTAACGGAACGGCAATATGTATATGTGCTGCTATAAATGACATCATGCATCCATTTATTTGACAACCACACCTAAGAATTGTGCCCCTACCATCACTTTAATTGTGAAAGTCATTACAAATGCATGCATGAAGAAGATAGTGGTGCATGGGTACTTTCAAATCTATTAAGTGGCAATGCAACACACACACAGAACCACACACACAAGATGACTTTGTGTGTGTGTGCATGTGTATAGATCCAAGTGCACGTGTTGTGTGTGTTTATGGGTAAAATGGAAGAGTGGCTTAGACAAAGCCTAGTCCACCCTTCCACGTTACCCAATTCTCATGTAACAAGTATATAAAAACATTCTCTAACGAGAGAGTTGTTGGTATATAGGATTGAAAAATGGTGGTGTAAAAAGCATGGAAACAAGAGTGACGGAAATTTTACTGGAAAATTGAAATAGGCCTATATTTAGCACACGATATAACAATCCTACATACCAACAATTCTCTTGTTAGAGAATGTTGTTTCATAAGGTTTTTTTCACCCTGTAATCAAATGTAGGAAGAATGTAATCAAATGTAGGAAGAGCGTGAACGATCCCCTTTATCTCTTAATGCAACAATAAATAACTTTAATAGCACTGCTGGTGGTGCCGGCAGGAGTGGTGGTGGGGTAGCGCTGGTGGTGCAGGCAGGCAGCTCTGCTGGGATAGTGCTGCTGGTAGTGGTGGCAGGAGTGGGGCTTCTGGAGGTGGCGGGGTGAAGGGGAGAGGAGTTGGAGGATGAATGTACTCTTCTCCTCTTCCGACCCCTCGTTGGTGAATAACCCACGAAGGTCGTCAGCCATCTACATGTACGTAACAGAGAGTATGATAAAATTTTTACCTCTTTCTTTTTTAAAGCAAAAGTGCAAAGCCTTTAAACATCCACGCATTATTTTTACCTCTTTTTTGCGAAGTGCACTATTCAGCAGGTGAGTGGCATTTATACCTGCAAAGCCTTAACACGTGTGCAGACTGTGCTATAATTCTAGTAGTCCAATTCCATCATACTAATGACAGGGAGGGAAAGGGGTGTATGGTTGTCAGATGTGCTAAAATTCTATTGGTCAAATTTGATCCAGCACAAATGCTCCCATCTAACCATGGAGTTAAGTTGTATAGATGGATATTGTGGGAACTAAGGAAGTGAACTACATGGCAGCATGTAGATAGATTGATAAGGATATGTTCTCAGGTGAGGTTATATCTGTGGACAGGGTCTGCAGCTTTTGTGAGTGTGTTTTTTTTCCCCACTACATAAATGTGAGTGTGCTGCTAGAAGTACCTGATGATGGCTCAAACAAGTTGATGTGCAATCTTATGCCCCAATCTTACTTACTGCTGCACGGGCAGAACTAGTAACACCCTTTTGAGCTAACAATGATGAGACTTACAAAAGGCACCATTTACTTCACTTAGATCCCTAAGTATAGCATTTTCAAGACCACCATTATACTCCATTAGTGCATGAGATTTGGGTTCATACAAGGAGTAGCTATATGGGAAAAGAATATGGTTGCAGTTATTCATCTAGTTCTCAGCCCTTGCAACTGCAATTATATTCACAAGTAAATAAAAAACATTCTCTATGAGAAAGTTGGTGGCATATAGGATTTGAAGGCAATGGTTGTGTAAAAAGGAAGGAAACAAGGGTCTAATAATAAGGGAAAATGGAATAGTCCTATATTTAGCACATTTCTATATGTAGGATATAGTATGTTGTTCATGTGATAAATATAGGACTATTCCATTTTCCCTTATTATTAGACCCTTGTTTCCTTCCTTTTTACACCACCATTGCCTTCAAATCCTATATGCCACCAACTTTCTCATAGAGAATGTTTTTTTATGTACTTGTATATATTTATTTGCCAATTGATGAGCCATCTGATCGTGATCACTTCATAAATAGCACCATATCTGGAACATTCCCTCTTCAACATACCTTACCCCAACCCCTGTGTAATTCTTTAGTCAACTGCGATGATGCTGGATAAACTGCCCATCCCAGTTGGCCAAACTTTTTTAGGTTCTGTTCCCCTGGATAGTTGCCCTCAGCTTCTGAATGCGATCATTGCCACATCTCCCTTGATAGATATACCACATGGTTCAGTGAACTGACCATCATACTCCCATTGATATGTATGGTGGTTCTCTTCCCATCCTGATCAAACAAACCAACAAAATTACAGCACCATGATAGCATTATAGCAATACCTGACGGACCACCTGATGTGCATCAAGGGAATGAACTAGCTCAAATATAACATTTTATTAGCACTTGTCAAGCATATAGGTACATTATATCATCATTACATCACTAATACAAAGAAACTTAAATACAATGTCATTTGCATGGTTGGTTACATACAGACGACCACGTGTAGGATCCAGAGCAATATCACGATGATTCGATCATTTCTTTTTCACCATAATTAATTGCAGTGTTAGCACCAGAGTTGGCTACATACAGATGACCACATATAGGATCCAGAGCAACACCATAGGGATTAGTGAGATTGCCAATTGTGTGGATCTTGTTTCCCTGAGGATCAAAGATGGAGAGACAATTGCCACTGCACTCACAGACAAGGCTGTAACCTTCTTCATCAATTGCTATTCCAGATGGACGGTCTACATCTCCATATGATCTGACATATGTCCCCTCAGGTGTGAAGACTTTGATGGCGTCAGAATCATTAGCTGCAACATGGATGGATGTTCTCTTGAGGGTCCAAGGCAAGACTCATTTGAACCTTAAAACCTTGAGCATCAGTAACATCACCACTTATGTTCAATAGCCAGCTGCCATTTTGATCTAATATTACTACCCTATGGTTTTTACTGTCAGCAACAATCATCCTATCTCTTTGGTCAACAATAACTGACAGTGGCTTTTTAAACTGTCCCTGATCTGATCCACGATGGCCAAACTGTTTTAGGAACTGTCCTCCTGTTGTCAGTCTGTATGCGATGATTGCCACTATCAGCAACATACATCACATCTCCCATGATGGATATACCATATGGTCCACTGAACTGACCATCACCACTCCCACCACTACCTATGGTTCTCTTCTCATGACCACCTTGGTCAAACACATGAACCCTATTATTACTATAACTGACTACATAGATGTCTCCACTGCCATGAATAGCAATCCCTAATGGTTGTGTACAACTGATAACTTGCTGGGGGTTACATAAGGTGCTGTAGCTAGTCCTCACGTCAAGGTCACGAGGACTGCCCTGTACATGTTCGTCATCCATTGTGATAAGGAGTTGGTGAGGACCAGCAGCTTGAGGTGTGAGGGTGATGGTGTAGGTACCATCTCCATGGTCCTCCACTCAGCTCAGCCTTCACCAGCAGACCACCATATGGTACCTCTCTCCCTCTGAGCTCTTGGTCTCCACTTTTACACTATACACCCTGTCCATCCTGGCTGCTGACTTAGAAGACCATGTGCTTTGTGATGGAGATGGGGATAATAAGGCCAGTACAGTACCAAATATGGAGAATTGCTTTTGTCAGAGAATCAGTTGGTAGGGTCAAGTATATGTCACTGGATTGACTGGCAGAGAAGGAGACTCCCTCAACCTTCTTCAGGGTGGCCTTCAGTTCAGTGGGTAGCAGATCTCCAAGAGCTACCACCTCATGGTCAGTGTGGGTCTGGAGGATGTGGGAGGTCATCTCAGTGTAGCAACCAATCTCATCTTGTATCTTCTTCTGGAGGGACATAGTTGTTGTCTTGGAAAGTGAAATGGCCTCCATCTCTAACAACAGTGTCTTCTTCCTTTCCTCTATGGCTTGGTGGATCTGTTCAAAGGCTTGGTTTATGCGCAGTGTGGCATTCTCTCTGGAAGTTTCAATCTGTTCAGCCATCTTGTCTTTGTCACCAATGACACTGGTCAGCTTTTTTGCACACTCAAGCGCTCCTATCATTTCATCTCTACAGACCTTTGCAATATTACATACACCATTAGCAAACCTGTGTTGGTTATGAAGAACTGGGGCACTGTCTCTGTTGACCAGCCGCTGGCAGGTCTCACAATAGATTTTTGTTTTAAGATGATGTTGTTCTTCAGTTGGTGTCATGATCGATGGAAGTCTGGCAGACTCCTGGTCTAGTTTGATCACCTGGTGAAGAGATAGTTCTTTACTGCTCTTGTGGTACTCATGACAGTAGGTACAGAGAAGCTGACCACATGTACAACAGAACACCACTGCAGGCCCCTTGCCCCCATCAATACAAACATCACATGACTTTTCACCACCCCTGCCAATCTTGGACATGTACCCAGCCACCTCCACCTCAAAGCCAAGATGGAGGTTCTGAGGTATAGCATTGACTCCACCCTCTGGTATGGTGATACTTCTCTGACAGGTAGGACACTCCATTTTCTGCTTGTCCCTAGACCTCTCTATCAGACACTGCACACAGAAAGAGTGTAGACATTGAGGGATCCTAGGGTCTGTGTAAGGCGGCTTAGAGCACAGCTGACATATAGGGTGTGTGGAGGGAAGAGGCCAGACCTGTGGAACAAAAAGGTGATTAGAATAATAGGACATTATAGACAATTTATTACAGTCACGATTTCCCACGCAACGTTTACCAGAAACATTACTGGTCTCCAGTAGTGGTGGTCTACATAGTACCAGGCAGAGTTTAGCCGGATGATCTAGCTAACTAAGCCTACTTAAAAACAAAGGGAGCTTAAAGTAGGCCTATTTTAGTATTTATAAATTCTTTCCACTTTAACCCCTTAACTGCTAAGGTGGCTAAGCATGATTGACAAAATAATAATTAATTATCTGTGGCTAGCACCCATGCATGTTGCCACATAATTCCTTGCTCTTGCAAGGTTACATTAATCAATGTACATGTACTATCTATTCCGTTAAGTATTGTTTTTAGCTGTACCATACTTATGACTGTTGCATAAAAATTTCCCACATCATAATACTCAAAAAGTTATTTGCTAGGTCTTATGGTTAAACCACACATCTCTAGGGCATTTGAATATAATAATAAAATTAAAATAGTTGCTGTCATGAATATGAATAATCCCATACACTCCCTTGTTGACTATTATGATGTGGGGAAGTTTTCATGCACCAATATTCAAATACACCAGATACCTGGGGCTGCAACTACATGTATTGTACAACCGGCTACAATATATTACGGGATTGGTCGTACATTGATTGGATTACAAGACAGCTTTGCAAATACTTATTGCAACAGACTCTGGTTAAATGACATAAATACAAATAACTAGTGCCTATATCTGGCTTGGCCACTTTGGTGACCTATCGCAGTTCAAGAGCATAAAATAACGTATCACTTGAAAGCGTAACTTGTTTTCTACGCATATGTACACGTAAGGCAAGCTCTTTAGAGTTACGAGGCGCTAAAACTTTAACTCCTCTTTTTGTTCCACACTCCTGGACAAGCTTCTATGTTGTCCCCCGGACAAGCTTCTATTATGCCTTCTAACCCCCCGGTACAGGCATTTAAATGACCGCTTCCCGAGACATATTCCCTATACCACTAGTGACATGTCCGAGCTTGATGAAGTCCCGGGCAAAGTTCCTGGACTCAATGAGAGCGTCTACCAAGAGGCCGTTTGTCTCTTCAGAGAAGAAGGCCACACCCCTCCGATATGAAACGTTTGACCTCCTCAACTGAACTCATGAATACTGAGCTGGGACCAGCCTGTCTTTTCATGTACTCCACAATACCTAGGGCAACAGGAGATATGGTGACGTGGTATGGATGTCACAAGTCTCTATTATAGACATATATACACATAAGCTTGGATTTCTATGGCAGGTATTCAAATTGTTCACAATTGCAAACTGCAAATTTGAAACGGCTGTAATTCTGAACACTGTAGAACGGGAGCAAGTGGCAGATACCAAGCTTGTGTTTGACCATGACTGGACACAGCTGCTCTATTGCCTTAATGTGTATTGTATTCTTTATAACAACACTTTGTCATTGAATTAGAGTTACGGTATATTTAAGTCCCTATAAGGATTTCATCTTCTTGTGTACAGGTTGTTTACGGCCCTGTTGCAGGTTGTTACTGGGTCGTTACAAGTTGTTAGCAGCAGGGTTGGTGCCTTTCTGGCCTGTACCCAAGTAGTTTTACACCGATCGTGTCAAGCCGGTAGTAAATATCCTGTTGCAGGCTGTATCCACCCCTGTACCGAGATCAAACTTATATTAATTTACTGATTTGAAAAGAAGGCGAATATGTTGAAAGCGTGCAAGCAAGAAGACTTAGACAGCAAGTAAGCACAAAAAGTATCGTCATTTAAATTGGAAAAGAATTTAAGAATAGACCACTTTTCAGCTCCATTTCTTTTTAAGTAGACTTATTAGTTAGCTCTGGCTAAATCACGTGACTAAACGCTGCTCGGTAGAATGTAGACTAGGGTACACCAGACCACCAATGGGTAGGGCTCTGCATGCTGGGAAATCATGACTGGTCTAATTCGAAACTAATCGTGTTTATTGTTCCACAGATCAGGCCTTCCTCCACACACCATATGTCAGCTGTGCTCTAAGCCCTACACAGACCCTAGGATCCTTCCATGTCTACACTCTTTCTGTGTGCAGTGTTTGTGTTCAGAGCTAGTAAGGACTGGGGACAAGCGGACGATGGAGTGTCCTACCTGCCAGAGAAGTACCACCATACCAGAGGGTGGAGTCAATGCTATACCTCAGAACCTCCATCTTGGCTTTGAGGTGAAGGTGGCTGGGTACATGTCCAAGATTGGCAGGGGTGGTGAAAAGTCATGTGATGCTTGTATTGATGGAGGCAAGGGGCCTGCAGTGGTGTTCTGTTGTACATGTGGTCAGTTCCTCTGTACCTTCTGTCATGAGTACCACAAACGCAATAAGATATTACATCATCACCAGATAGTTGGCCTAGACCAGGAGTCTGTCAGACTACTTCCATCCATCATGACATCAACTGAACATTTCTGCTACAAACCTCACCATGTTACAAGAAACTTAAAATTCTTCTGTGAGACCTGCCAGTGTCTGGTCTGCAATGACTGTACTCTAGTCCTTCACAAGGACCACAGGATTGCTGAGGTTTGCAATATTGCAAAGGTCCACAGAGATGAAATGAGAGAGGTACTTGTGTGTGCACAAGAAATGACCTCAAAGCTGACCAATGCCATTGGTGCCAATGACAAGATGGCAGAACAGGTTGAGAATTCCAGAGAGAATGCCACACTGCTCATTAATCAAGCCTTTGAAAAGCTCCTCCAAGCCATAGAGAAAAGGAAGAATACACTGTTGTCAGAGATGGAGGCCATTTCACTTTCCAAGACAACAGCTCTGTCTCTCCAGAAGGAACGGTTAGTGAAGATACAAGATGAGATTGGTCGCTACACTGAGATGACCTCCCACATCCTCCAGACCCATACTGACCATGAGATGGTAGCTCTTGGAGATTTTCTACCTAATGAACTGAAGGCCACTGTGAAGAAAGTATCTGTCACTCCCAGTGAGTCCAGTATCATACATGCAATCCTACCAACTGATTCTCTGATGAAGGAACTCTCCATATTTGGTAGTGTACTGGCCTTATCACCATCTCCATCACAAAGCACATGGTCTTCTAAATCAGCAGCCAGGATGGACAAGGTGTATAGTGTAAAAGTGGAGACCAAGAGCTCAGAGGGAGAGAGGTACCCATATGGTGGTCTGCAGGTGAAGGCTGAGCTGAGGTCCAAGTCACATGATGGAGCAGTTGTCCCAGGAAAGGTGGTAGACCATGGAGATGGTACCTACACCATCACCATCACCCCTCAGGCTGCTGGTCCTCACCAGCTCCTCATCACAATGGATGGTGAACATGTACAGGGCAGTCCCCATGACCTTGATGTGAGGACTAGCTACAGCACCTTATGTAACCCCCAGCAAGTTATCAGTTGTAGTGGTGGTCCATTAGGTATTGCCATCCATGGCAGTGGAGACATCTATGTAGCCTGTATGTTTGGTCACTGTATTCATGTGTTTGACAAAGGTGGTCATGAGAAGAGAACCATAGGTAGTCGTGGGAGTGATGATGGTCAGTTCAGTGGACCATATGGTATATCCATCAAGGGAGATGTAATGTATGTTGCTGATTGCTGCAATGATCGCATTCAGAAGCTGACAACAGGAGGACAGTTCCTACAAAAGTTTGGCCAACATGGATCAGGTCAGGGACAGTTTAGCTCCCCAGAATCAGTTATTGTTGACCAAAGAGATAGGATGATTGTTGCTGATTGTGGCACTGACAGGGTAGTGATATTGGATCAAAATGGCAGCTGGCTATTGACCATAAATGGTAATGTCTCTGGTGCTCAGGGCTTTAAGGTTCCAATGGGTCTTGCCTTGGACCCTCAAGGGAACATCCATGTTGCAGCCAATGGTTCTAACGCCATCAAAGTCTTCACACCGGAGGGGACCTATGTCAGATCATATGGAGATCTAAATGATCCAACTGGTATAGCAATTGATGAAGAAGGTTACAGTCTTGTCTGTGAGAACAGTGGCAATTGTCTCTCCATCTTTGATCCTCAGGGAAACAATATCCACACAGTTGGCTATTTCTATGAACCCAACAGTATTGCTCTGGATCCTATAAGTGGTAGTCTGTATGTAGCCAGCTATGTAAAAGACACTGTATTTAAGTGGTGATATAATCATGTTTTAATTTTAATTAAAGTGGTGTCAAATCATTTTAAAGTGAGCTATAAGGGGTTGGGTTTAAATTCATTCAATCATAAAACCTTACTGCATCCAATGGTCATCCATTGACCAAAACTTTTCCAAGCCAGTAATTTCTCTTTCAAAACATCTCACCATACAATATGGTTTACAATGGGCTATTCTGTTACCGTACTGACAAGACGTAATGGCGGAGAGAACTATTTGGCGGAGCCAAAACTATTTTAACTAACTGGCGATTTGTAATTGGCGGAAGTCTCAGAATCTTTAAATTTATGGCGATTTATAATTGGCGGAAATGAAATGATGAATGTTAGCGTAGCTGTTGATCATACTTCTATTTAGACGGAATAGGCCGAAGAGCACCTGCTGCCTCCGCAAAAGCGGCAGCCAGGGCTGCATCCTCCTCCTCATCCTCTGAAGCATCCCCATTGGAGTGAAGTTTGTCGTCATACTCAGCATCAGAAAGATTTGAATCGGATTCTGATTCAGATGCACCGTCATTGAATCGACTGGGTGCACAGGTCAGCCGTCGGGGACGTGTACTGGTATCAGTTGAAGAGAAGAAAGGAATTATTTCGTATGGCCGACCCGCTACCGGGTATATAGTAGTACCGGTATGAACACTACAGGCGCCGTATGTCTGTGCATTGTATAAGAAGTACATGTACATGTACGGTAGTCCTTTAGCATGGCAAGATTAAGAGCCATAGGTCTAGGGATACTTATACAATTATGTGTGTAATGTCCCTCCCCCCGCCCCCTTCCGCGACGCCGTGGATCCGCCACGGCTGTTACAATTACATTGAAACGTGGACATTAGGTCCACGCCCGCTGTGAATATTAAGTACCTAGCAACATGGCTCATTTGTTCCGTAGCAACGCCTACCTTGGAAAAAACCTTTTTGTCTAGGCTTGTAATCGCCTGGTTTCACGAAGTAACAGGACGTGTGCACAGAGAAAGCAGTTAGTAAAACGTCGGTGCATTTTTCTTGTCATAAAAACATTTTGTACTTTCGCTACACAAATTAATACGGAAGGATCCTCGTGAGACGTCGTGTGAACATTTCGTGTTTTTGGCTAAACCTCCCAATGATTTGGTGTGAAAAAGGTATGGGATAGTAAACTGAACTTGTTGTTTGACATTTTGTTGTCAATACGTTACTACTCGATTTTATGTGGGAGTTATGGACGTCAGAATAAGTTGCTTTTTAACGAAGATTCATGCGTTAATTTTGGGTGTATAGGCATGAGCTGCCCCTCTGATTTCTTCACCACTGTCAGCCAACTTGAAAGAGAATGGAGCAAGCTCTACCTCAAAGTTGTCTCCTATCAGCTCTCTGCAGAGGGCACGATGTTTCCGCTCACTACAAAAGCTGATACCAGAGTGTTTCAACATCTGAAATTGAAATTCAAATAGATATACACCATTGTATTTTCTTCCTTTACATGTACCTGCTGAGGGTTCTCAGCCTGTACCATGGTAAGCCAATCATGGATTTGATAGCAAGCCCTTGTGTTGGCTCTATATTGAGCTGGATCCCAGCACTGTGGAGCAGCTGCTGCCTTTGGACTGCACTCAGTGCTCTGACTTCATCCTCAATGAGGATGCCAGAATCATCAGAGCTGCCACGTAAGATGTTGCGTGTCTGTTGAAGCTCAAGCACATGACGCGTACGTGTGCATTTGCTCAACTGTGTGATGGGGGCTTTTGGCACTTTCACACAAGCCAACGTCAATGGCTGTTAAATAACAACAATCTGTATTGATTATCACTTACTGTTCCTCCAGTTGGAATGTGAATGCAGTTCTCCTTTGAAGCATCCAACATTCTGTGCACAACGGTATGCACAAGCTGCATTTCCTCTCTGTTGACCTCATCAGTGCAAGTGTGTGTGTCATAATCAACAGCTCTCACATTCCTCTTGCATGATGCACACGACACCATCACGTCATTTAGCAGCAGCTGAACCATTCTGGACGCTGGCTTTAGTTGTGTGCACTCCAATGGACTGGTGTCATAGCAGCAGGGACAAAATGAACCCCTCAGGTGGATCCATTCAGTCAGACAACGAGCACACACAAGTCTCTCGCATGGCAACTGTATTGGCCATCTCAACACACTGAGGCAAATGGGACAGTTTAGCTCACTAATAGCAGAAAGTAGCTGTGTATTGGCCTATGGTGGTACAATGGAATTTTGAATGGTTTCTGATGGTGCTATGGTGGGCTAGAGTGTTGCCAGGTATCTCAGCTAGGGGCCATCGTGCTTTAGGAGGCATACACATCCCTATATATGTAAGGGGATTTCTCTTTGTACAATTGCAGTACATGCCTTACAGCTGTGGATTGTATGGTTGTACCAGTCATAAGGTTTCAGACCACACTTGTAAAGTTTTTGTGTATGGCAGCTGTTGTGACATGCTTCATAGTGAGGTACTGTAGCACTTGTTGCAAAACATTGGTGGGTGGATCTGAAAGCAATCCTTGGTTGTTGCAATATGAAATGCTGACAACAGCTCCTCACTAAACGCAGCACACTGATACTGCTGGTTTTGTGTAGTTTGCACCCACACACCCTACACAACTCATCCAATTTGCACCAGTGTACTGCAGGCGCCATAGATCCTGTGGTGTGCGGTTCGATTATTCATCTTGGTCGAATAGGAATTAAAAGACCCGTTACAGACCGTGTAGTAACTTATTTCATTCATAGAAATACTCACCGCAGCTCGCTTGCTTGGTGAAACGGTTTTGAAGCTTATCTATTGGGAGGATTGGGAGTACCACCGCTTAGAAAACCTGCTATTATTAACCCCTCGTTAAATCCTTTTATGCGCACAGGTTGTAGCATCTTATAACGAGCCATTTTCAACTGCGCCTTTACTTACAAAGTATTTTAAATATGTGTGCAGCACCATTCAAGTACTGGTTTTTATTTTGCTTCACTGATTTTTGCATAAAATAGCTCCAAAGTTGGTGGTTTATTAATGAGGTTCGTCTACGCCATTTTAAATATATACCGTAATCCAGTTCACACGATCTAATTGTAAAACCTAATGGCACGTACGTAACAGCCGTGCCGCTGATAACATGTTGGCGGAAAAAATTTAATATTAAGTTAATGGCGGCACAGTTGGCGGAGCCTTCCGCCAAATAGTCGCCGCCAAAACGTCTTGTCAGTACGGTATTTAATTATACACCCCTACAGATGACAATAAATGGTGGTATAGGGAATATGTCTCGGGGGGGTGGTCATCTAAATGCCTGTCCCGGGGGGTTAGAAGGCATAATAGAAGCTTGTCCAGGGGGGAGGGGAACAACACAGAAGCTTGTCCAGCTAGGGGGGTGGAACAAAACAGAAGCTTGTCCAGGGGGCATTTACAAGTCTGTCCTGGGGAGGTGGAGATATAATATAAGTTTGTCCAGGGGTGCTTTTATATATTGTCCGGGGGGGAGGGGGGGTACTTTTGCAATATTGTCATCTGTAGGGGTGTACGGTTAAATAATAGAATAGCCCAATGAATGGATTGATGCTGCTACCTTGATCAAGGAAGATGCTCATTTGGAAACTCGTGTGGTAGTCCTCATAACCATGATGTGAAGCATAAGGTGGTGCGGCATTAAATCATTTGTTGATCAGGGTGGGCTGCAGAGATATCAATGGGAGTATGATGGTCAGTTCACTGAGCCAAGTGGTATATCTATCAAGGGAGATATGGCAATGATTGCATTCAGAAGCTGATGGCAACTAAAATGCCAACTATAATGGGGAACAGTTGGCCAACTGGAATGGCCAGTTTACCCAGTATCATTACAGACCGAGAGGGGCAACCTTGCGCTCCCTTGTCTTCGTTAGGACCGTCGTAGTTAAACATTTGCTCCTTCCTAAACACCTTCAGGCTGGGGACGTGGGCTATCAAGACTCACTAGTCTACAGACCAATTTGGTAACAGTGGCAAGAATCAAAGAGAGGTTTTGTGGAAGGGCATCATGAATGATGTGAAGATAAAAAAAAAGTGAATCCAATTTGCAAATATCTAATACAGGTGCAGAATGAAAGAAACACATGCAAAGTTCAATACATTATAATTACACTATACATCTAAATCTAAACCAGCACACCCCATGACAGATGTTGCATTGCCTCTCTGCATCGCAGCAGAAATTTTTGGAACAGGTATGCCCTTGAGTTTGGTTCCTTAGATACATCTTTGATTTTGGTGAGCCAAATCACGTAGTATTGTCGAGGCAACTGGGCCAATGACACTTGCGATGTCTCGATAGCAATGGGGCAGAATAGATGTGTTTGAGTCATAGTCTCCAATTTGTGATCAATAAAAATTACTCTATACGCCACACATGCATGGTGAAAAAAGGGTGTTTTTATGGTTATATAATAATGTGATATCCATGAAGTCTATTGCTTACCAATGCAATGTCTCATTATTTTATTGGTGATCAGTCTTACTCAATCGTAAATTTCATTGTTCATAATAGCATCATGGCACGACTGATACCCTGCATTGTCCTATACGCATGCATGCACTGTAACATTGAACAGGTAGGCATGGTAACGGTGCACATAACCGATCATTGATACTTCTATCCTGCATTGTTCATAATAATGTCCATGAGTCTATGCCGCAGCCTGATCAACTCGTGCAGCGCCTCCACTCTGCTTCGTCAGTCTTGAGGGGCGAGGACAATATTAAGTCCCATCCTGACAACTTGTCTAAGCCACACCTACAGCGAGCTGTCTTTTTGAAGTTCCCTTTCCGCATCATCGCGCTTAATTTCCATCGCCAAAGAATCTTCCGAATTTGGATTTTCAGACGTTCCCTATCATACAACATGGAGGACAAAGGCAATCTCAGTTTCAACTATTTATATACGTATACTACAATATAATAACTCAAACTCTGTCAGCCTGCATGCATATACCGCGGCACACACAATAGTGTGAACAATAGAGCCGCCATGCACAAGGCGCCACCACAGCGCTGCGGCCAAGTCACTGCAGGGTAAACGTGGCCCGCGCACAATGGGAACCTCACAGGCTGGCACATTCAATGTTGGACAATAAGACTCCTACGCCCCGAAATATTGAAACGATAACATCATGCATCATGACCTAACCAAGCACTTTGTATTTTTGACTGTACGTGTTAACTATGGAGAGCCGTTTGTTTCAATATTTGATACCGCTTTCGATAACGTTAAATTTCATTCGATGGGGAACGAGGATCTATTCGATGGGGAACGAGGATCTATTCGATGGGGAACGAGGTGGTACGCGTTACCAGAATAAGATACTTATCTATGAATAAGTGTACCGAAACTTGGAGTACTCTATCTTCTACGTGTCACAGGAATGGGTTACATCCTCTCTTCAATATTTACATATCGATGGGGGCTGGACGGAAAAACTACCTTTAGCAGAACATCACAAACCTTATATTAGCGTGGCTACTCGTACTCAATGAGGAATGGGTGTGTCTTATTTGTTGTCCGTAGTCCTATAGTTTCTGCGCAACCGTGAAGGCCGTGTGTGTGTGTGTGTGTGTGTGTGTGTGTGTGTGTGTGTGTGTGTGTGTGTGTGTGTATGCGTGTGTGTGTATGCGTGTGTGTGCATGCGTATTTGTTCTACGTTGTTTTCTGCGCGCCCGTGAAGGCGTGTGTGTGTGTGTGTGTACGTGTGTGTGTGTGTGCGTGCGTGCGTGTGTGTGTGCTTGCGTGCGTGTGTATGTGTGTATGTGTGTGTGTGTGCGCGTGTGTATGTGCAAGTCTATATCATGGCCGTAGTCAATCAAAAATTTGGTGTAGCATTAATATTTATGAGTCACGATAAAACAGATAGTATGTACATTCTGTGCAGTATGCATGAAACAAATGTTCCAATATACAGTGTGGCGGCTTGAATTATGGCTACGAAGTCAATTGCCACTGCTTGAAGGTCTAATCATCCTTATGCATCCGTTTATGGTGCTACCGCGTAATTTTATCAACGTGTATACTTTAATAAATAACAAGTAAATAAAAACATTCTCTACGAGAAAGTTGGTGGGATATAGGATTTGATTATGACATTGGTGGTGTAAAAAGCAAGGAAACAAGGTCTTATCAGAAGGGAAAATGTCATAGTCCTATATTTAGCACACAAACAACACATGCCCTAGAAATGTGCTAAATATAGGACTATGACATTTTCCCTTCTGATAAGACCTTGTTTCCTTGCTTTTTACACCACCAATGTCATAATCAAATCCTATATCCCACCAACTTTCTCGTAGAGAATGTTTTTATTTACTTGTTTTCTTAATTTTTTTTCATACCCATCTTTAGATACCGTAATTAAATTATACAAGACATAGGAGGCTGATAGTCGATTGTTTATCAAAGTATTATACTATATAAAAGCGAGTCCTCCAGCCGATTCTGAAGCTATTGGTGAAATTTTCATCGCTTAGAAATGTTCCTGTCCTGAGTTATGCGTTGCCAAGAAGAAGGAGAAGAAGAATAAGAAGACGAACCGCCCCTTGTTCCGAGACTGGGTACGAGGACGGGCAGTACACTCTTGTTCTCAACAACCACGCGGTTCAG
Organism: Eunapius fragilis; assembly: GCA_963681505.1. Taxonomy (NCBI): domain Eukaryota; kingdom Metazoa; phylum Porifera; class Demospongiae; order Spongillida; family Spongillidae; genus Eunapius; species Eunapius fragilis. The sequence goes on from OY811971.1 coordinate 13,259,503, forward strand.
CGACATGAAACAAAAACGAAACTACTCATTTTTGACTTCTAGATCGATTGCTAAAACAAGCTACACGATCCGATTGTCGGAAGTGTTGTTACAGACGGGTCGCGTTTTTTTAATGACTTCATAGTCGGGGTCATGGAAGTTTCTAACGAAACTTCCGATACAATTGCAAACATGGCTAGACAAGGATAAGGATAAGGAATTAAAGCTTTATCAGATTAAAACAATAGACACTACTGTACGAGTCACTAAGCGTTCTTTACATGTGAATACATGTTAATACAACATGCCATAATATATCTTTGGGTTTAGCCAATCGGACAGCAGGGTCATTCCAATACGGACTCCTTTTTAATGGCAGCTCTTATATTCCTCCCTTTTAGCAGTGCGATTTCCCACGAGGTCCTCTTCATATCGCCGCCGTTTAGCAGCACGATTCTCCTCGAGGTCCTCTTCGTATCGCCACCTTTTAGCAGATCGCAATATGGACCTTGCGCACAGAGGCCTTCTTCTTTTCGGGATCCGCCTTGAAGCTGTCGCGTACAGCGGCCTTCGGGATTGACCTTGTAGAGCGCTCGGGCTTTTAGCTTTGTTCTAGTCTTGCTTTTGGAGTTATTCTACTCGTTGCTTAGATCACTTCTTTTGCGAAAAAGAGATTCACTATTAGCCAAAGTAACAACTATATTGAACTGGAACACCAAATGCAGCCTAAAATTATTATAATAAAAATCTATTATGTATCATTATTAAATAGAACTTGATATATGTGTGTCTATATGACATGTAAGGATAACGTGCCGGTAAATTTCGATACGATTGGTACTATTCCCGTCCTCCAAAACCGTTCCTAGCTCGAGTTATACCTTCCTAAGAAGACGATGACGACGACGATGGAGAATTATTTTAGGACTGGGCACGCGAAACAGGAAATTATTTGTTCCTCTAAAAGCACACCGTTTTATGACACGGAACCAACGTAGAACTGTAAATCGTTGAGCCATCGCGTTAAAGAGATAAGCGATCCGTTTCTCCGTTGTCCCTCCAGACGCTGGTGAAGTTTTTTTTAATGACTTCGATGCGAATCATCAACCCTCAATCAGTCCTATATTGAACCTGCCGCAGGTTCAGATTTGTTTATATGGAGATTTTGTCAGCAATTTGCCCAACCTGATGTTTCAAAACATAAATGACAATTTCTTTATTGCACAAAGGAATATTACACTCCTCAAAATATTTTTCAAAGGCAACCTAGCAGTTCGATTAATTCCGCAAGTTTATAGATTTTGGCGAGCGTTAAAGGTTCCTGCCATTCCAGCATACCGGTCCCCAGATGCAACCTCCACCAGATCTCCCACTTCCTTGGCTTCCTCTGGGCTCAGTGTGATGTTCAGAGCACCGAGGTTTTCCTCCAGTCTGGAGGGATCTTTGGTTCCTGGGATGGGGAAGATGTCCAAACCCTGTGCATGTACCCAGGCCAGTGCCAGCTGTGCAGGAGTGCACTTCTTTTTGGCAGCGTACTCAAAGAACCGAGTCTGCACATTCTTTGCAAAGTTCTCCTCCGAGAAGCGAGGCTGAGTCCTGCGCCAGTCATTCTCAGCCAGCTGATCTAGTGCCGTGAATGTGGCTGACAGGAACCCTCGTCCCAGAGGAGAGTATGCAACAATCCCAACACCCAGCTCACGAGCGGTGGGGATTATCTCAGCCTCCACATCTCTGGACTGCAGGGAGTACTCCATCTGAATGGCGGTCACCGGATACACAGCGTGAGCTCTGCGGAGCTCAGAAGGTGTGCACTCTGACAGACCTACATATCTGATCTTACCCTCCTGCACCAGCTGCTTCAGACACTCCATGGTTTCCTCTATGGGAGTATTGGGGTCCATGCGGTGCTGGTAGTACAGGTCCACGTAGTCCGTGCCCAGCCTCTGGAGGGAGTCAGCCAACTGAGACCTGATCAGCTCTGGCTTGCCTGAGAATGACAGACCCGCAGCGCCAAACACAATGCCAAACTTCGTTGCGATGATCAGTTTATCGCGACCATGGATCTTGATGGCTTTTCCGAGGAGCTCTTCGTTGGTGGCTTGCACTTGACCGTCCGGGCCGATCGATTGATACGCCCACGCAGTGTCAAAGAAGTTCATACCAAGTTCCAGGGCCCTGGCAATGGTCTGCAATGACTTCCCTTCATGCTCGGCTGGATTGAAACCGGTGTAGAATGCTGTCATTCCCATACAGCCCCTGCGTTAGTAGGAAGAGTGTACGGTACATAACGCCCAATAAAAGTCGCAACTGCACTAAGACACTCTATCGCTGCTGCGTGAACTCACAGGCCTTGTGCTGACACCTTCAAGCCTTGGGATCCGATAGCCCTCTGAGGTACCGCCATTGTATGAATAAATGAGATATTAGTTTACAAGTGATAAAAACATTCTCTATGCGAGAAGGTTGGTGGTATATAGGAATCAAAGGCGGTGGTGGTGTAAAAAGCAAGGGAACAAGGATTGTGATTGAAAAGGAAAAAAGAAATAGACCTATATTAGCAGCATGTCGTCATGTCTAACTGTGTGTGCTAATATAGGTCTATTTCAATTTTCCTTTTCAATCACAATCCTTGTTCCCTTGCTTTTTACACCACCACCGCCTTTGATTCCTATATACCACCAACCTTCTCGCATAGAGAATGTTTTTATCACTTGTTTCCTACATTTTTTGGTAGATTTAGTATTGTATTTAGTTCTTGAAAAGTAACCATGTAGCAAGAATGTCAAATGACAGTTTTATTAGAATCTCGTGGCCATGCAATTTTTTGAGGTGTGGGTGTACCATTAAAAACACAGTATTACTATTTAAACAATAAGTACAAGTATTTCATTTATAACCCAGGAGCATGTCATCTTGTATAGGATATACTGCTGTATATTCTGGACCAGGATATACTTCTGTATATCCAGGATATATAGCAGGTAGAGCAGGTGGAGCTAATCCTGCAGCTGGACATGGAACCACTCCTGGACCTGGACCTGAAACAGGTGATTTAAACAACCATTAGTTAAAACAAATCCTCCACTGGCAAGTGAAGCCATATAATACATCAGACAAAGATTACATGTACCCACTGATCTCACGCTATTATCAGATAAACCACAATACGTTGTCATAAGCAACTTTGATACTATTAGATATAAATTATGCACCACAATACACATTAACATTATTACGAAATTGTTGTCAGCGAACAGCGTGCACATATTTCAAACAACAGCACGGAGAGAGATGCAATATCTTCCGCTGTAACTGTTGCATAAAATATTTTAGCGATACACTATACATGCTATAATTTATGTCCAGATCCAACATTCATTAACGCACCTTCGGGGTGGTCGCTTTGATGGTCCTTTCAGTAGCGCGCTTGACACCTTGTCGTGTCTTGTATTGCACTCGTTTGGCATATCTGTAGGTGTACGAGTGGCTAGTTGTTGCCGGGTTTTTTTTCTGTAAGGGCGGTGGTGTGGGGGAGACACATTCTAATTGGAGCCACTTGCTTCACATTATCTGCTGTAGACTGTATATCGTAGTATCTGATCGCGTATGTAGTTCCACCGACAGAATTCGAAAGTTATGCTATATAAGAAGCTATAGTATAGAAATCAATTCGGTCAAACAATTATATGCGATAGTGTCGGGTACTTACGTGTATGGTAGTTTTGGCTTTCATTTCAAGCTGCGTAACGAATGATAAGAGTTGAGAGTAACGCACAGGCGTCATGCAGAAAATGATACCTTGAATATTCGTCAGGAGCCTTCCTATAACGTTATCGCTGCTCCATTCCGTTTCTCAACCATTTGGCATTATGTTGGACATTTATACATGGAGCCGTAGGGACCCGAAAAGGCTCTTGGATTCAGTGCGTATACCTCTTCTACAGCGTGCGGGAATATTAAGAATTTGAATCACGCCCACGACACGTGGCTATTATTGCATTTAAAAATAGCTAGCTGATGTAATTGGGTATTTTTAACCGAATACCAAATGAGGTACTATTCGCTTTAGTTAATTGCTCGAACAGTTAGGCGTCTAACAGACCCCCGAAGATAACCTGCGGACGCATCCTGAAGCGATTGGTACACTTGGCGTGCTTTACAAACGTTCCTGTCGTGAGTTATACTCTCCGGAAGGAAGAAGAAGAAGAAGAAGCCGACGGAGGAGAAATTTTAGGTGGGACTGGGTACGGACGATGGGGACGAGTATTTTTGTTCTCTAAAAGTACACCGTCTTGTGACACAAATACAACGCAGAACTGTTGTCCTTTTTTATATCGCTCGAATGCCACTAAGAGCGAAGTGACCCGATTCTTAAATGTCCCGCTAGACGTGAGTGACATTTTTTAAATGACATTCATGATACTGTTGGATTCCTATATGGAACCTACTCGCGTAGGTTCCGATACACGGTGCAAAATCTTCCTCGCGTGATGTTATTGAGCGCCGTAGAGTAGAAAGGCATCACGTGAACGCATGACTTACTCTTTTTAAAATGCGTACTGAATGCGATATTTCGCGACTCGGTTACGGACTGTACCTCCGATATGGTCAGCTGTGGCAAGCAATTTTTATTGATCAGGTAAAGTTGAAAATGATTCATCAAACTTATAACTTTTTCTCCTGATCTCTTATAACTCTGCGGGTGGAATATCTCACCTCTCTCCGAATTTTGGTACTGCCCATGTCATCATTTTCACCCCCTGCAGTTGAAGCGACATACACGCATCATCACGTGACGCATGTAAGCCTTGTAAATGAACCTCCTCCTCCAAGCTCAAGTTTGCTCACGGACATCCTCCAAGGTGCGAGCGGTATGACCTGCATGCCCAGTACACTGCAGTGTTGCCGCGATACACTAAAGATCAAAGGAGTCGTCGAGCTCGATAGTATGGGATCGACATATATCGACGACTCGTCGGCGGCAACAAGACAGTACAGTACTTCCGAGTTCCGAATCATGTCTCTATATCGCTTCCTCCTACCCTGCATGCATATATGCCTCAATCGCTTTGAGAGTAAATATTGACATGAGTTGTTATACAGCTGATGCAGCTAGTAGCTCAAGCTCGACGACTAATGATGACCCAAATTAGCATTATTATTTGGGCATGGTCATTTATAAGATTTATGTACTGTATCATGTGAGGTTGATTAAAAGAGGGTAGAGGTGTATGCAGATTGAGAAAACGTTCGGCAACAGTACACTAAGAACAGATGGTATTTTAGAATTAAAGCTTTGTGCGACCAAAAATGCCTTTCATGCTTCCGGGTGTTATTGCATGCGAACAGAGATCATTTAATTTGTTGTATTTCGGTCTGGATACGAGGTGCATTCAATTCTTAATAGTGCACGCTCACAGATACATGGCGCTCAGAAGTTTCATCGCAAGGTGTCAGGCATATACTGGCTGGTGGTCGCTAGTGGCATCCTCGGCCGGGAGGAGTAACGTTCACACCACCTCCCGCGCGCCATGCAGTGCAGCCCTCGCCGCGGCTACTAGTACCACCGCCAACAACAGCGAGCTACCCCCTCCCCCCTCGACGGCCCCGAGCTCCCACGAGAGCCCCTCCGCGCTCCACGACCGCGTGGCGCAGAAGTTCGTCAACTGCATGATGTGGGACGGTAAGAAGTCGCTCTCCCAGCGGATATTCAAGGAGTCGCTGGAGATAGTGAAGCGCAGCCAGATGGCTAAGGGCAGGAAGAGCGAGGACACGGTGTTCGACGCCCTAGAGGTCTTCCACCAGGCCCTGGCCAACGCGAAGCCCATCATGGGCACCACGGGGGTCAGGCGAGGCGGCAAGCTGTATCACGTGCCCGTCGCCCTGAGGCCCGAGCGGCAGGAGTTCTTGGCCATCAAGTGGTTCGTCACCACGGCGCGGGAGAAGTCCGGGAAGGGCATGGCGAAGAAGCTCGCCGCCGAGCTGCTGGATGCGTTCAACAACCAAGGGGCTGTGATCAAGAGAAAGCAGGACCTTCACAGATTGGCCGAGGCCAATCGAGCCTTCGCGCACTTCCGTTGGTGACGCGTTGTGACGTTATCGTTATTGTTCTGCTCGTTTTATTAATAAAATTTCTGTCAGCGAATAAACTGTGCATGTCATGGCTGTTATGTAACAAGTATACCATGTTGCCAAGTGTCTGTTTTGTGTATGTACAAATTACAATGGTTTTCTAGTGCTCTGAGCATCATTGCACATTAACATGCAAATCGCTGGGAGCTTAATACCATGGCAGTTACCCATCACATTACATGGGTGCAGGGTCATGGATCATCATTCAAACTATCATTTTGGTATAAGTGTTAAAACGTCTTTTACAAGATTGTTGTGGATAATTGGATGCGGCTCTCAGCTAGCCAATGCATGATGTCATGGTAACGGTATTTGTGCACGTTGACAGGTTCTTCATAAGTCCATGCATGCACATGTCAGTGAGAGCCTATTATCCCAGGCTCTGATTGCCATCAGTGCTCTGAAGTAACCCCGCCCCATACACACGCACGCCCCCCTTTTCCAAAGAACCGAAAGTGATGTTTTATGGTAAGATGTTATGTGCGTGCATAGTATACGAGCAGCAGTTGCACGCATCACTGTATCTTGAGTTTTTCTCGCCAAACCATTTCATCTTCGAGAGAAGCCTTCTTGCATATCAATCCAACAAGTCGGTGCATCACCCTGCGTCACGTGCCACATTTTAGAAACGTACATGCATGCATGTATGCTGCAACTTACAGCATGAGAAAGAGGGCGAAGCCCGCAATATAGCAATTCCGTTCAGCCCTAAACAGGTCCTTAAAACGACTCAGCTCATTATCCAACGACATCCCCGTCACGTGTTCCTCCGGAGTACTGTGTTGCCATGCACCACGCACAGCATCTGCGCGAGCATGCCGAAAACGAACACAAATAATTCTACATGCGTGTAAGTGCCTTCAAATGAGCAAATTACCTCCAAATAGAACCAACAGAATTGTGACAACAGCATAGAATACGTACTTTCCGATTCTTTTCAATTCCGCAACGATGGTAGTCTCCAGCACCGTCTTCAGCCTGTATTATTGCGCGTGCGCAACACGTCGAGCCGGAGATGATAGTATGTTGCGACAATTAATCAGGCCCGATCGCGACATGTACACGTAAAGCACACCATTGCCCGGAATATAGTTCCTGCACCGAATTCTCACCCCAAATTAATTTAATTTACAGCGCCGAGATAAAGCCATTTCGCCCACTTAAGTAGCGCTATAGCGCTAATAATACAGTACTTCGTAGTTTACGCATGCGGCATGCGTCAGTATCGCCCTTAGCGCATGACCTGTGTTACCCATTATACCGCGTCCGCACTTTACCCCGCGTCCAGTTACAATTACACAAATGAGGTTGTGTACTATTCGTCTAAATGGACAATTGGCCGCACGCACACACAGACACACGCACACCACACACACACACACACACACACACACACACACACACACACACTCACATACAGAAAAGCACACACTTACATACGTAAAATTAAAATGCATTTAATTTTCGAAATGATTCTTGCATGTATGTCTGCGCGCTAATGTATAGTTAATAGTACCTGGACTTACAAATGCGCAGGTATTGGTAAACACAGGAGAAACACGGCAGCCATCTCTCCAAACAGAAAGTATGCCACAATAGTCCACTGAACAGTCGCCATGTTTAAAAATTTCAATCTCTTGCCTTCACGCCAGCTCGCTATTTATATATATGGCCTTGCGTTCTAAAATAATGTAGGACCACGCCCTATATGCAAATGAAAATGGCACATGCCCTTGGAAATCACCGGTATACTCTCACCGCGATAAAATGAGCATGATACGGTTCTCTCAAGGAAGCGCCGCCTGTAATGAGGCGAAGGCGCATTGATACTAAATGGTTTACGACCAAAAATAATTACTAGGGGCTTGGGGGGGGGGGGGGGGGGGGGGTGTTCCTACTTAATAGCAGACCCACATGATAACGTAATCCAACAAGCAGATTTTACAGCAATAATCGTTATGTCATGTCGGTCTGGGATGAGACTACTAATACTATTAATACACTAATCCCATGACATTGATTGCACAAGCAGTTTGACAAAAGCAAAGCAACACACTACACAGCAAAAGAATTGTTCATTGTTAAAAGCTGCCACAAATCTCTACCCTGCCCGCCATTGGTGCAGCTACTTGTCCTTTTTGCCTCCCTCTTCACCCTCCAGTGCTGACAGCCTCTCCTACAGAAGAGAGGTGTGTGTGTGTGTGTGTGTGTGTGTGTGTGTGTGTGTGTGTGCGCGCGTGTGGATGGTTAACATAATTATCATTCAAAATCCTTTTCACTACTACACCACAGTTAATGGATGGATTACATCACAACTATATGGTAGAGAGGCCTGATGCAACGCCTCATCAAAAGTTGCTTTACAGTGCAACTCATCATTGGAGCACCAATCTGACGGCAAGTTACTGTGGTGTCACATAGTTAAATAACCAATACACGCTGCTGTCTTACTCTGCCTAACAGCATCAGAGACTAGGTAATGCCACCATTTTGTTAGCGCATAGACTGCTGTGGGTAATAAGGTCTGGGACTTGAACTGGACTATCTCACACATCTCCCCATACACCTCCCCTCCCTCCCCACACACCTCCCCTCCCTCTTCACACCTCCCTACACTCTTCACATACCTCCTCTCCCTCCCCACACACCTCCCTCCCTCCCCACACACCTCCCTCCCTCCCCACACCTCCTCTCCCTCCCCACACCTCCTCTCCCTCCCCACACACCTCTCCCTCCCCACATACCTCCCCTCCCTCTCACACACACCTCCCCTCCCTCTCACACACACCTGTAGAGTACTGTGCTCCTGCATAAGGCGGTCGTACTCTTTGCTCAATCCTTCTGCTTGCTTCTTCATAGCATCAAGGTTAGTGTTGGCCGTCTTGAGCTCTATGGAAGATACCCTTGATATGATATGATATCACACACACACACACACACACACACACACACACACCACTAGTACGGCATCACAGCTGGGCTTCACATGGTCTACACTACCTGACAAAGACTCATGTGCACATACACAGCTTTATGGTCACGATAAATTTGGTCCCAGACCAAAGGATTGGTCCAGGTGGACCAAAATTTGTTGGGAATTCTGGTCCACCTGGATCCAAATTTCCAGGACCAAAATTCTGGCCCCTCCCCCCACCTGCCTCTCCCAGAAATCTTACAAGGTTAACAATGAGAATACAACCAGCACTTTAAATCTGTTTAAACCATTGTACAACATGTAAATATAGCATTCTATATAAGAGTTGATCAAACATGTGATACGGACCAGTGCAAAGGACTTAGTGCATTCCAGCAGATGTAAATAAGACTTATAATCTAACTGAATAGTTATTTCAGTTGAGAAGTGAGATGCTTCAAGCGTGTATGCACATGTATGTACCCATGCTGTGGACATGTATGTACCCATGCTGTGTACATGTATGTACATATGTACCCATGCTGTGTACATGTATGTACCCAAGCTGTGTACATGTAGGTACCCCTGCTGTGGACATGTACGTGCCCACGCTGTGTACATGTATGTACCCACGCTGTGTACATGTATGTATACACGCTGTGTACATGTATGTACCCACGCTGTGTACATGTATGTACCCACGCTGTGTACATGTATGTACCCATGCTGTGTACATGTATGTACCCACGTTGTGTACATGTATGTACCCATGCTGTGTACATGTATGTACCCCTGCTGTGTACATTACAACCTTTTAAGAGCTTTGACATTTTTCATGCGCATATAAGTGCAAATTGATATCACTAACCATGTCTCCATATTAGGTTCTCCCCCCTCCCCACACACACACACACACATAACAGAGCTGAAGCCTTAACAGAGCTGAGGCCTTATCTAAATTACTCAGATGTCCAGACAGTTGTAGGCCCCTCCTCCCCTTCCCCACATACAAGACAGGGTAGGAGAGAGAGATCACTGACGGAAGAGGAGGCAGGGGAACAAAGAGAGTGTCAAGGTACATTGCAGGGTCAAAACAATAGCCTTCAGAAACCTCTCCTACACGTAAGACCTAGACATCATAATATCTGCCATGGCTATAACAAACAGCCATGTTAGAATGAGGGGTGTCTGCTGAGTCATGCTAGCTGATAAAGCCATGGTGTGGGTAAGTGTGTACTCTACTTGGAAAGCAGTAGCGATTTTGATGGGCTAAAATGGCATGTTGGACTTAATAATCTGCATTGACAGTTATTGAGCTCTAAAATGTAATTTCAGTTTCGAAGTTCCTGAAACCTCTATAAAACAGGTGTTTTTAATTATAACCTTCATCCATGTGCACACACATACATACACATGCCCACACACACACACATGCACATGCCCACACACATACATACACATGCCCACACACATACATACACATGCCCACACACATACATACACATGCCCACACACACTGAAAGGACTATGTGTATGGGTGAAGTACTCACCTTCTCTCAAGGCTTCACACTCCTCAACACTGGGCCCTAAATGGTGTGTGCGGGTGACACACCTGGCAATGTAACCATCTTTAATGACTTACCAGATTTGCCAGCTGTCTTTGTGCCTATGTCCTGTAACAATAAGAACAGAACAGTTCATCTATGGCCTACCTCCCCACACCTCCCTCTCCATCCCATCTGGACATATATCTACCTTCCTTCCCCTCCCTCCTACCTCCCATACCCCCTCCCTCCTACCCCCCATACCCCCTTCCTCCTCCCCCATACCCCCTCCCTCCTACTCCCCATACCCCCTCCCTCCTACTCCCCATACCCCCTCCCTCCTACTTCCCATACCCTCCCTCCTCCCCCATACCCTCCCTCCTCCCCCCATACCCCTCCCCCATACCCCCTCCCTCCTACTCCCCATACCCCTCCATCCTACCCCCATACCCCCTCCCTCCTACCCCCATACCCCCTCCCTCCTACTCCCCATACCCTCTCCCTCCTACCCCCCCATACCTTCTTGCCTTCCTCCCCCTCCTGGCTCTCCATAAGTCTCTTCACCTCTGCGTTGGCTGCCAGTGCCTGCTTAATGGCCGCAGCCTCTGAGGCCTCCAGACGTGCACGCTGGGAGATGAGGGACACCAGGCGGTGCAGAACGCTGGAGGGAGGGAGGGATGAGCCTGGGGAGGAGGCACCACCAAATTGGGGGCCACCAACACATACATTACCGCCTCGCCGGTTACTTTTATTATGCAAGGGTGCCCATTGGCTTAATCAGTTACCATACAAAGTACGGACATACGAGGACCCTCTGACCTGAACAGGTATTATGGATTGCCAGAGGTGAAGGGATGGGGAAGAGGAGGGCATATGTAATTGTAGGGGGGGGGGGGGGGGGGGGGGAGAGGGGGGAAATTTTGGGGAAATAAGTTTGCTCAGGTAGACAATAATAAAGTACACCTACTGTAGATCCAGCCCCAGAGAATGGCTTATTATTAGGAATGTCATCCAAGCTGTAATGAGCACGTCTAGCCAGCCACATGTTGCCATGGTACATAATATTGCAGCCAGACAAGGCCACCAAGACCACAAGTAAACATGCACACATACACATACACACACACACACAATCACACACACATATACATGTACACACACACATAAACACACATCCCCATACACACAAATGCACACACACACAATGAACATGAAACATGTGCATACACACACAAACCACGTGCACTTACACCAGAAACACAGACACAAACCCACACGCTACACACACACACACACACACACACACACACACACACACACACACACACACACACACACACACACACACACACACACACACACACACACACACACACACACACACACACACACACAATGTTCAAGCTTACAAGATAAGAAACAGGGCAAACCCTGTGATGTAAAAGTTCCTCTGCCCGCGGTACTCCTTGGCCTGGTTGTCCAACCTTGCATCCAAGGACTGCTTGTTACCTGCATCTAACTCCCGCTGGTGAGTCACCATCGTGCGCACAGAATCTAGGAAGTTAGGAACGCAACACAACGTTTTCGATACCGACAGATTATCCACAACTGACAATGATCATTGTCACACTCTCTACTTCAAACACGAGCTCTGGGTCATGCAGTGGTTTTATCAAGGCGCAACAGTACATGACCCAGGTGTACAGTAAATAAAACCTTTTTTTTTTTTAAACCTTTCGTTTCGATTATTGATTTGAGTGACCTACTTACAATCGAAAGGCTGCTGGCGCGCAGTGAGGAGAGGGACGAGACAAGTATGGAAGCTTAGAAAAAAATATTTTTATCATTTTGCTGTGCGCGTGGGGACGTAAAATTCTACCACAGCCATGAGTTACTATCAGTCGCATGTCAAACTCACCAACGAAAAGGATCATAAGTATGACCAACACGGTGAAGAAGGCGGTACTCCATAACCTTTGTAGCGACGTAAAGACTCTCCAACTGAAAATCCACTTCCATCTGATACCCGGGGTGGGTGAGCATCAGTACGAGTGGTCTACCATTTACGCTGCTGAATGTTATACTCACGTGGAAGACTTCAGAAGTGGAATAATCAAGAATATGGTGAGGAACATCTCTACGTAAAGGCATCCCGCCACGACTGTCCACTGTAAGCTCATTTCTGGGCGAGTTATGCTATACCGGTTATTTTCTAATCTATTTATTGCTTGGAGCCGAGAATATTGAAGTTAACGTTACTACCGCAACATTTTACAGACGAGCTTTCTGATTGCCTTTGATGACTAAAATTGGCAACAGCTAGCAGTGGGCAAAAATTCTCCGGGGCCGGATTACTGTAAAGCCACACCCCGGGGCCGGTAATGAATGGCTTCTTTACGGCGAGATGGCAGCGTAATTTTTTGAGGCTTGGCCGTTAAATGCTCCCAGGAAACATTTTTCAAGGGCGTAGACAAGGGGGGGGCAGGGGGGGCTTAAGCCCCCCCAGTTTTTTGGGCAGTTTTTTAATAACTAGCAAACTTAATTAATGATGTACTATAATTAGTTTGGATAACTTGGTTTATTAATAACTAGCCCCCCCAGTTTGAAAAACTTGTCTACGCCCTTGTTTTTCACCTAGCTCTTGGCGGCCCGGACTATAGTAAAAGTGAATCATTATGTACCAGAGATAATCATCTCTGTATGTAGTACCAATCGCATCTGAAATCAGGGCCGTAGCAACCACTACGGCCTATACGGCCAAAGCCGTATAGGTTTTGGCCAGAGCATAAGTTAAATGAAAAATTATTAATCAATTTGATTGTGACGTGTAGCGGCGGGTATGAATTCGAATTCTGCTTCAGATCTAGAAACTCAAAAACCCCAATCGTGGGCGACCGTCGAGAAATTAAATTCAACATCTTTGAACGATAAGCATAGGTTACAGGTGATGGAAAGTTTTGACGACATCGCGCCATAGCCTGCGCTATTTAAAAGCAGTTTCATGACTTCAAAATAATATAGTAGCAAAGCTTCTGGGACGGAGCCCCAGACCCCGATGGGGGAGCTTACAGCGCTCCCCCATACCCCCTAGCTGTGCGGTAGACCCCGATGGGGGAGCTTACAGCGCTCCCCCATACCCCCTAGCTGGGCGGTAAGGGTACTCCCTCCCGCACACACCCCAACTATCTTGGCCACGCCCCCACCATTAGCCGTACAGGTTTTATTCCCGTTCCTACGGCCCTGGAAATGACATATTGCGTACGAGTTGGCAGTATGGATTTACATTTACATTATTACTTTTTCGAAGTAATTGATTTTGCTGTACACGCGGGTGGGAAACTCTAGTGTACCCCAGTCATGAACTTTGGTTGGGCACGCAACTTTGGTGGACCCGCCGTATGTCAAGGGTTAACTCACCAACGAAAAGAATCAAAAGTATGACCAAAATGGTGAAGAAGACGGTGTTCCAAAACCTTTCAAGGGACGCAAAGACACGCCAACCAAAAATTGACTTCCACCTGATAGGGATGGGTGAGCATCAGTACGACTCGAGGGGTATACTTGTACGCTGCTAAACGTGAGACTCACGTGGAAGACTTCAGAAGTGGAATAATCAGGAAGAAGGTGAGGAACATCTCTAAGTATAGGCAGGCTGCCACCGCAGTCCACTGTAAGCTCATTTCTACTCCGGTTATTCTATTTAAGAGACAAAAATATTGAAGTTCACGTTACTATCACAACCGCGTAATAAAAATACACTCCGAAATTGCATTGAATGGAATGAAACATTTGATACTATAACCTCTGGTGAATATCACATATGATTTATACAATGATGTTTATGCCTACGATTATAAAAATAACCATTGACACATAGCAACACATTATTCTATTTACTCCATAATGCATAGAATTTGAAATCAAGGTGCTATGACAACGATGCGAAAACCCCGGTGACTGAATGTTTTTTGGAATGACGAGTGACCAGACGGCATTCCCACCATCCAATGACGTGCACGGGCGGGATCTACTCCCTTCTCACGTTTACAGATTGGGCGTAAGGTTATTCGGGTCCCAGCCGATCAGAAGGAGCAGGGTTATAGAAGCGTCTCTCTTCCATCCAACACCCAAGACTCCCCATTCGGCGCTGCTCCGAAGGACACTGGACGGTAAGGATGAGAGGACCAAGCGACCCACCCCGCTTCTTCCTCCGGAGATGCCACCCGCCCAACCTCAAGCGCTGGCTGGATCGGACGTCGGTACGTTTACGGAGGGCGACTACCGCTGCTGGCTGGAGAGCCGGAGGAGCATGCGGGCCACTTTGGACGGGGCGGGGCTCACCGAACGGTGGCTGCGCAGCAAGGACCGGACGGAATTGGAGGGCGCGGTGCTGGCCAGGCTCGTAGACCCCCCCGCCAAGGGCCAACCGGCAATCGACACCAGGGAGACGACCACCCCTCCCGACGAGGTTAGTTATCCCTAACACCACTACAAAAAGGCAGCCAACATACTAGGAGGCTCCAAACTGTGGAGCGTTTTGCATGACGATGTGGTGGTGCATGGTTGGTTGGAAGCATCAGAGATAATAGTATATATACTGGTGGCGTTATGCACATGTTGGTATATCATGGACCCTATGCTACCACTCAGGACATCCCCGATGAAGTCACGATGACGCCAGAGCCATCCCGGGAGGAGGTGCAGGCGGCGAGGAGGAAGCTCAACAGGTGCATCCTGAGGGAGGCGGAGCTGGCGGGGAGGCGCCTGCTCCGTGCCAGACGACGCCTGGTGACCCTCCTCATGGTCGCCGACAGGGACATGGACGGTCTCGTCGCGGGGGAGGAGCTACTGGCCGCCGTGAGACGAGTGGGCGTGGTCCTCACCTCCGAGTGCGCACGTGCTCTGACCCGAGCGCTTTGCAGCGAAGGAGGTGTGGTCGATGGTGAGAAGAAGCTGGACTACAGAAGAATGGTGGTGGCCATTGGAGGAGGAGGAGGAGGAGGAGGAGGAGGAGGAGGAGGAGGAGGAGGAGGAGGAGGAGGAGGTAAGAATGGGCTGGCAGCCCTGCTAAAGGAGTGCCTGGACAGACATGACAGCGCAACCTCCAGCCCAAACAATCAGCCACTTCACCACACCTCTGACGCCACAGTGGAGGCTCCCTCAGAGGGACGTGGGGGCAGAGAGGAGGAGGATGAGGAGGGAGAGGAGGAGGATGGGGAGGGAGAGGGGGTAGCACGGACGGTGACCAGCACCCTGGAGGGTGGGCGTGGTCCCCTGGTGGTGGGGTACAGGATGGAGCAGATGAGGCAGTTTGATGCACTGCTGGCACACTGCAGGAGCAAGGGGATAGTCCTCAGCAGGGAGGTGGCAGAGAGAGGTAACCATGTACACTATTGTGTATAATAAATACACCGTGCCATGTACCGTAGTTTCCAGTAACAAATGGTTCTATTTTAAAATCCGTTTTCCTCAACACAACTTGTTTTCAATCCAAAACCCCCCATGGTGTTGGCAGAATTGTTTATGTTCAGCTCAGTCACTCCTTGCATAGAGCTAATGCTCATACTGTGCAGTAGGCTTTGTGTAGTGTGTATCTCTGTTAGTTATCTATAATAAAAATTAATAAATCAATAAAATAAAACCATCTACTTTAATATCTATGATAAAACCAACCCATTGTTGTTGAGGAGCAACACTAGTTGAATTAAGATTAAAAGGCAACTGTCATAGGTCCAAGTCCTATCAAGTTGCTTTAACCCAAATTTTTGAGGGAAAAAAAAAAGTCATCACCCGAACTGTATGGTACTCCAAATGCCAGAAGACAAGATATTCATACATGTCATGTACTCGAATTCTACGCACATACAACCTCTTCCCCAGCCCTCCTCTGGCCGGCAGACCACTCTACCCAGCAGTGCAGGCAACACCTCACACAGCCGGGGCTGGGCCTCCTCTCCGCCCACTTTGCAGACCCTCCCACGGAGGACGTCCCCCAGGAGACCAGGTGTGCTAGGGAGGAGTACGGGGGTGCGTACCTGGAGCTGAGGCCAAGGAGCAAAGCCAAGAGGTACACCACTCTGCCCACTGGCAGGGCTCTGGTTAACCCCAAGACCGACTGCTGGCTCACATACGAGGAGTTCATAAGGCTCACCCAGTAAGGCTTACTATAGAGCTCTAGCATCATTTATCGTTTGTGGGATTCCATACACTGGGCAACATCTTACTCATCACACTATGAATTTTTTTTTTTTGGTTGCAATTTTACATTGGGATTCATTGAGACGCATAGTCTGTGTGGGTCACCTTTCTTTCCCTACAAATGTAGATGCGACGAGTGTATGCTTTTGGGCGTTCCCATTAGGGAGGGGACACTGGTCATTACACAATAACAGACGTGGGATGATTTCTGCTAAAGGGAGACCTAATGCATGCAGTGCCCACTGAAGGAACACATTAGCATAACTAGGCAGTAGTCGTAAAATCCAAGAATGTTGGAACAGACACCAATTGCAAGACTAGCAGTGCATAGGAAAGAAGTCAAGGGCCCAAGTAATCAAATATGTTTAAACACATGTGTGAAGTCCCTTTTTTCGTGGGAACAATATTCCTACGTACATGTAGATACAGTAGGACATCCTGTAGTTAGTTAATTAACCCGGGTGACCTAATGGTCTGGGCAATCCAAATATCAGGTGTGTGTGTGTGTGTGTGTGTGTGTGTGTGTGTGTGTGTGTGTGTGTGTATGTGTGTTGTGCATAATGCCCCTCTCCTTTCTCCCCCCTAGACACATTCGCTCTCGGCCTGGCTTCAAGTTCAAGTACCACGGCCTCCCCAAGGCCAATGCCTTCTGGCCCGGGGTCATGCTGGACAAACTCAGGCTGTGCCTGACGGCCGACGATGGCCCCGCCCCTCTGGGGGGTCCCTGCTCCGTGCACAACGTCTTCCAACCCGTGAACCATTCCAGGATGTGCAACAGGGACAGGGCCACACCCATGCCGGGTCAGGTGACCTCATGGCCCTCCAACGCTAGTGGCTACGTGCAGTTTGGCAGTCAGAGTAGGAAGCAATATGCTATTTAACCTCCTAGAAGTGATACAACATGCAAGGGGGAGGGGTGAAATCAATGTATACATGTAAATGAGTCTGTGTTGTCAATGACAAAAACAAAGGTCTATTTACAATTCGGTCATTCACACCCTCTTGTGCAAAATTTCTGTTCCTTTTAATCACACAGCAAAAATAGGGCCTTGTTTTGAACACTGTATTGCCCCCCCCTCCCCCACCCTCTCCCTCCACACTCCTACATATAAGTCTTACAAATGTTGGCCAGGCTCTGTGCATCCAGGTACTGCCTGTATCGCTGGGCGCACTCCGCTTCAGTCCCAATCCAGCGGCACACCTGCATCAGGTTCCCCGCCGTCAGTCGGGCGGCGACGTTGAAGTTGCCCTGGACCCGAGCGGCGACCTCCGTGTTCCTGTTCCCGGAGAGGACCGCCACGACCCGCCTCTCGTACTTTCCCGCGTCCGGGTCGTAGTCCCACGAGTACAGGCCCGCTCCAGAGGACCCGTGCCAGGCGTCTCCCGTGAAGTACAGCAGCTGAGGGGACTCGGTCGTCACGTTCGTCTCCGTGTACCACAGCGCCTCGCGGGTCTTGTCGTCGGGGAAGCTCACGTACTGCACGGCGGAGCCGGCTCCCTGGAGCGACCTGCGGTTGCCGCAGAGGAGGCCGCTCAGCCCGGGCTTGATGTAACCGCGGGCCTTACCCAGGTCGTCGCCCAACTCGATCACGGCGAAGTCGTAGTCGTCCCAGTCCTGGTACTGGTGACTGCCGCCGGATCCGTTCCGGGTCGCGTTCTTCCAGTACGACGACAGAAAGAAGCGCTTGGCGAAGTGCCAGTTGGTGCGACCATCGGGGGCGACGTAGCCGACCCTGAGGAAGAGGAGGGCCGATGGTAGGTAGTCTGACCCGTCGTGGAGGCAGTGGGCGGCCGTGAGGACGTGCTTCTCGCCCACGAGCAGGCCAGAACAGCCCGTGGAGACGCGCACCACTGCGTTGAAGGGGTACTTCTGCCCGTCGGTGGCCGGGTCCACGCGAATCCTGTCGTCCGCACCGAAGATCAGTCGCTTCGACCGCTGGCCTAATACGCTGCTCACGTGAGGGAGCAGCTCGTGCCGGTGGTGCACGAGGGAGTACGGGAGCGCGACCGTGACGCTGGAGGTTTCGGTCCGTCCGGTGTCGACCCAGTACGTGTCCCAGCTCAGCGTGTGGTGGTGAGTGGCTTCGTTCCCGGTGACGTCACCCTTGTTCTTCTTGTACGCGTACAGCGGCGACACCCCACCTCCCTGTCCCGTCTCTTCCACCACCGTCAAAGGGGCTGCGCACGACAGCTGGGAAGCCGACAGCAACGCCAGCCATATAGCAAATGCGCGAGTGCGTCCAACCATCGTGGCTAGGTCGTTTTATAATAGCAACATTGTATAAACCCTTTCGTCCGCAGCAGGGTGAGATGTATTAATAACGATGAGCCGGGCGATTGTTACCTGCGCGCGCATCTTTTGTTGTCTTTCTTATAGTAAAAAAATAAACAACAATCCCTTGTAATGTCATTGTGAAACCATCCTCCGGTATGATCAGGGAATGCAATATTCACCCGTGTACGAGCGATTGCTGGTGTAGAATGGAAGAGAGGTGAAAGTATTATATATTACCACGACACTATTAAAACACTCAATTAGTACAACCTATAAATTATAAGAAGGGCTGGGCACGAGGTAACAGACACCACATGGACGTATCGTTATGAGGAGAACTTTTGTTTACAAAGCTGCTGCGGAGCATCAACCATCAAAACCTACGGGAGAATGTTATAGAAAGCGGAAGAGGTCCCCAGAACCACCACCTGAACCTCACACGGCGGCGAACACCAAGAAACCGACCGGACGCGACGCTGTGGACAACGTCGGAGATGAAGAAGAAGACGACGACTGCTTTGACGACATAGGGCTGACCGCAGTAGAGCTGGACGAACTAACACAGAGGGAGCTTCAGGTTACCGCGGGCTCCGAGCCCACCACCATCGCAAACTTCCCGCGCCTCGAAGAAGCGGCGGCCCTCGCAAGCGTCGTGGAGCACATTACGGTGGAGCAGCCGCGCGCCGAGCGCGGGCTAGCTTCGGGGCCCGTTGCCGGCACACCCGCCTCCGCTGCAAACGTACCGCAGCCGCCAACCCGTGCCATTCCACCCAGCCAACAACAACAACAACAGAGGCGGCAACAGCAGCTGCCACCGGCGAATACTCTTGTAAATGCCCACTCTTCGAACCACATCTCCCGCGCTCCCGTTCCCGCCCCGACGACGGCGCCCCACCACCACAACCACCTCCAACTGCAACCCTCGGAGCTCCTGGACAAGATACGCGAGCTGCAGGAGGCGAACTACTGCAGGGACGGCGAGGCTAAGGTGCTGCGCAGCGAGAAGGAGAGGCTGGCGGAGGAGCTGAGGAGGAAGGAGGAGGCGGCCAGGGACGTCCAGACGAGGCTGCTGACGGAGAGGGAAGACCTGGAACACCGGTACGCGAGGGAGAAGGAGGCCCTGACCACCACCTTGACGTTCAACCAGCAGGAGCTCACCTCCCTACGGGAGAGGTGCAGGGCTTTGGAGGACAGGCTGAGGCGCTCAGCGGGGGGGCAGCTGACCGATGGCAAGCCCGCCGCCGCCGCAGCCGTAACCAAGGCGATGCTGCCGTTGCTGTCGGCGCTGTCGGATGGCGGCAAGGACGTGGATGATGTCCTCGCGGATGCTTGGTCGGCCTCCCAGCCTGTGGCGGGGACCAAGCGACCGTCTTCGATGGTCCAACCTTCCTTCCACTCCTTTGAGACATTCGGCCAAGACCACCATCTCCGCAAGAAGCCAACTATGCACACCCCTCCTCATCCCCCTTCCTTAACCAGGACGCATCTCCTTAGCAACGGAGGGCCTCCCGCCCCCCACCACCCGCTGGAGAGAGCAAACGTCTTCACGCAAGTCAAACAGGAAGAGGAGGAGAAGGAGCAGGTGGACAACGTGGCTGTTCCCGCCACCGTCCCGCCAAAGGTGGCCCCCTCAGCAGCCCCCTCAGAGGCCCCCATGGACCAGGACTGCTGGGACTACAAGCAGGTCATGCTGGACATCCCTGAGCTGAGCGGTCCCCAACTCCTCATGCTCCTTGCCAATCCCAGCCTGAACAGGCCTGTTGCCGTAGAAACATCATCATCATCATCTTCATCGTGGTCGGGTACCCAGGCCGTGAAAAACCACCAGACTGAGGTGAAGCCGTTCCAGAGGGCGAGGTCGCACATGATGGGCTTAGAGGAGGAAGAGGAGGATGCAAGGGGGCATCCCCTCCGCGAGCCCTGGTCCCCTGACCCACCTCAGAAGCTCACAGGCCTTCTCTCCCTCCTCCACCTCAAGACCCCGAGCTCCATCTTTCCCGTCAACACCCGGGCCCTCTCGGCCAGCGTGGTCCCCCCGGAGGAGGTGAGGGGAGACCACCTCCGCCCAGACAGCCTCATGAGGAGGATAAGGAACGCCTCCTCGAGTGCCGCGAGGAAGGGGGTGACTGAGATGGAGCCCAACCCAGTGGGGAGGTTCAAACCAGACCCCTCCTCCTCCTCCTCCTCCTCCTTTATAGGCCCCGCCGTCAGGGGTGTGGCCCCTCCCTCCCCCGCCAAGGTACCGGGAATAGACCTCACTGGTACTCCTCCTGCTGCTGCTGCTGCAGACGCCCCAGGCTCACAGACCAGGATAGCTGCGTTTGAGGAGTGGAACCCGACCAAATCCACTTCCCTGGCCAGGGGTGTGGACCCCAACTGGCTGGAGGCACACATCAGCCTCATCCTGAGCACGGCCGACCCTCCTCCTCCCCATCTCCATCCTTTCCGCACCGGTACGGGCTCCTCCCACCACACCCTCGGCAGGTGGGCCACGCCCCTACCCTCGTCCCCAACCCCGCGGAGGCAACGCCCTCCTCTTCCCCATCCCGACCAGGTAGGGGACATGGCTTCCACCCTCCTCCCCCATCTGGCGGGGGTGCTGGTGTCCTACCACAGGGAACAGCTCCTGAAGGCACGCCCCCCTCTGGACCCCGCTGACGCAGATGGGACCGGGCACCTGAACATGAGCGTCTCCACCTCCTCCTCCTCCTCAGTCCGCTGTGAGGACCAGCTGCCGAGGTCAGAGGTCAACTACAAAGTACTGCTGGAGGCGGTGACAGCGCTGGAGACCTTGGTGGTGTGCAGCGGGATGGTGCGGGCGGCCATCTTGGCTCCACCCCCTCCTCCCTTCAGACTGGAGAGCCGTCCCTCGTCTGTGGTGGGTGATGCCCCTGTGTACTCCGTGGGCGGAGGGGACGGATGGGGAGGGAAGGTGCTGGGGGTTTGGAACTTCTCTCCTGCTGGCCTGGGGACCAGCCGGGAGTGTACACCGGTGGGGGTTCGTTGCCGGGGCGATGTGAAGCCCCTTGGAGCCACACCAGAGCTTGCTGCCACCAAGGGGGCAGATGGAGAGGTGAGTCTGTTACCAAGTGGATGCAGGAGGGGTGGGGGGGAGGTGAGTCTGTTACCAAGGGGATGCAGGAAGGGGGGGAGGTGAGTCTGTTATCAAGGGGATGCAGGGGGGGGGGGGTGAGTGTTACCAAGGGGGTGCAGGAGGGGGAGGTGAGTCTGTTACCAAGGGGATGCAGGAGGGGGGGGGGGAGGTGAGTCTGTTACCAAGAGGATGCAGGAGGGGGGAGGTGAGTCTGTTACGAAGGGGATGCAAGGGGGGGGGGGGTGAGTGTTACCAAGGGGATGCAGGAGGGGAGTAGGTGGGCCTGTTACCAAGGGGATGCTGAAGGGGGGAAGGGTGAGTCTGTTTCCAAGGGGATGCAGGGGGAGGGGGTGGAGGTGAGACAGATTGACCAGATATGGAGGTGGTGGCAGGAGGGGGGTGGCAGGAGGGGGGTGGCAGGAGGGGGGTGTTACCTTTGTATACTGCTTGGTTTCAGAACTTAAATGCTCATGTGCAGACAGAGGTTTGGAAAGGAAAAAGGCTTGGTTCTATGGTCGACAAGATCCCTTCTCTTTCTGCTGGTGTCTGGTGCGAGAGGGATGAGGTGTGTGAGTGCTGTGTGGTTGTGCTTGTCGTTATCAGTTTGGTTGTTCCATGGAACAGGTGGTGGACGTGACGTGTTCTGACACGCCTGGAGGGACTACTGTTTCCCATGGGTGTGGTCACCTGCTGCAAACGCTTATTGATCTAGTTGCACCTCCTTGGGTGAGCTCTTAAAGGAATTAAGTGCTGTGCTGGTATTATTTTGAGTAAATACCACACAAGTTATCCTCATCCCATCTCCTTCACTGCCTCCTCCCATATCTTTTACCCCTCCTCCTCCCCTCTCCTTCACTCCCCTCACTAGAAGGAGACTTTCGATATCCTACATCCAGTTGTGAAGACGCTGTGTGCACTTGCAGAGGACTGTCCCCACCACCTCATGGATAGGTCAGTGGTCCTCCTCCTCCTCCTCTCCCTCCCTCATCTCTCAGCACTAACTCTCTCATACCCTCCCCCCTCCCTATGGTTAGGATCAGCACTAACTCTGTCACACCCTCCCCCCCTATGCCCCTATGGTTAGGTCAGCACTAACTCTCTCATACCCTCCCCCCCTATGCCCCTATGGTTAGGTCACCACTAACTCTCTCATACCCTCCCCCCCCCCTATGGTTAGGTCAGCACTAACTCTCTCATACCCTCCCCCCCCCCCCTCTATGGTTAGGTCAGCACTAACTCTCTCATACCCTCCCCCCCTATGCCCCTATGGTTAGGTCAGCACTAACTCTCTCATACCCTCCCCTCCCTATGCCCCTATGGTTAGGTTCTCCACTCTGCTAATGTCAGACAGCATCAACGTGTGTCTGGACAGGGATGACCCACACATCGTCTTGGACGTCCTCGCACTTCTTACCTCTCTGTGCGAGTGTCCCTCCCTGATGGCCGCCATGACCAGTGACCATGGTAACCATTAGCTCATTCCAAATACACACGGGAATCATAAGAGGCATGGGGGGGGGGGGGGGGGGGGGGCGTGTCTGGGCAGTGAGGGTTTAGAACAGCATGAAATGGACTAGTTGGTACATGTACATGTAGCTGTGTGTTTGTAAATTGTTATGGCTATCGTCTTGGTTACAGCATTGATGAATTCACAATGTGTCCTCTGATTCGACAGCTGACACTTGCGTACTGTACACGTGTTACCAGCGTCTAGTGGCCACGCCCACTTGGACTGAGAGTGTAATCGTAGCAGTACAACTTCAAGTGAGGGTATTGGGAGGTGTATAGCATGGGGAGGAGGTGTATAGCATGGGGAGGAGGTATATAGCATGGGGAGGAGGTGTATAGCATGGGGAGGAGGTGTATAGCATGGGGAGGAGGTGTGTATGTATGGGAGGAGGTGTGTATGTATGGGAGGAGGTGTGTGTAGATGAGTTGTTGGAGGTATGTGATGTAGCAAGCAGGTTTAAATTGTCATCTTGCCCATCATCTCAGATTGTCAGACTGGTTTCGTCAATTCTCATAGCTCCAGGAGGACCTACTGTGCTCTTTGAACCAGCCTCACAATGTCCTTGTTCCTTTGAGGTACATTTCATTCTCCCTCCTCCTCTGTCCCTGCCCTCCTCCTCCCCTGCCCTCTCCTCCTCCCCTGCCCTCTCCTCCCCTGCCCTCTCCTCCTCTCCTGCCCTCTCCTCCTCCCCTGCCCTCTCCTCCTCCCCAGTCCTCCCATCATTGTTCTCATCACTCCCCCAGCTCTTGAAGTCTCTCATCGCTTTACTCAGCAACACAATCGACGTGGTAACCAAGCCTTCACAGCTGACTGGTCCACTGTAAGTCAACGCATGATGCAGCCAGTGTATGGATGTGTGTGCGTGTGTGTATCCATGTGGTTTAAGTGGGACACATGCCCACACATGCGCACACACACGCACACACTTCGTCCATGCTCTGCTGAAGTTATGTAATGAAGCACTGTGGTCTGTGTGTTCAGCAGTGCGAGACTTTATTCACGACATTTGAGTGGCCAAACGGCCACTCAATTATGTTATTGAGTGGCCCTATTCAGGATTTGTTCAGCCAATTTTGTACAGTGTACAATTGTACATACCACGCGTTAATCAGACCTAAATGGTAGCATGTGTACATGTACTTGTCATCAGTACGATGAAAAGTTCGGTATCCGTATCGGTGGTGGGAATAAATATGCACTCTGTCGCGGTACGATAGTGCAATAAATAGTCGGTCAATTAACCGATCACGGACAATATTGTATGGCCGTTTTAGCAAAATGATCTGAAAATGGCCGTGGGCCGGCTGTTAATTCCCGCACAGTGTTGTGTGTGTGTGTGTGTGGTATTGGCATCATTAACCATTAATTGCCCATACATGACCATGTCTCTGTCCCAGACCAAAACGGGTATAGCCGCGGATGGATTACATCACCGCTTTAATCCACGCGTGTCCTCAGTGTCCTATGTCTGACCTCTGCCCATCACACAACAGGTGGGTGCTGGTGTGCGAGTTGGTTCGTCTCCTCCACACCATCAGTCAGGAGGACCCTTACTTTGACAGCCACAGGCAGGAGTGCCAGCACGCCTACACCTTCTCACTGCACAGGTTGGGAGGGTGGATGGCTGCTCGACAGTCGTCATGCTGCGAACGTGAGTTCGGTTGTCACAATAATTGTATGTAGATGGAAGGGCGTGGCTAAGATGTGCTCTGCCCCTCCTCACCTGCAGTGGCGATGGTGAAGGAGCTGAGGGAGTACTGTGATGGGGAGGAGGACAGTGATTCTGATGATACTTGACATTGGGAACCAGCCGGTCATGTGTGTGTATGTGTATGTATATTTGTGTGTGGTGTGTGTGTGTGTGGTGTGTGTATGTGTATGTGTGGTGATGTGCTTTTGGACCACATTGGAGATCTACATTTCTATGGAACCATTTATTGTGTACATGTCTATTCCATATCCCTCTGTCTCCCTCCCTCTCCCCCCCCTCCTCCCCCCTCCTCTCTCTTCTCAATTCCTTTAACCCCTTGTGTTTTCTGGTGCACATTTCATGGCACTTTACCCTTGTACCCAGACCCAAGTCACCCAAAGTCATTATAGGGCACAGTTCGTAAATCATAGGGTGTAATTATTAGTAGTATTGCATTAACACTTATTGACTGTTAAGCCATGCAAGCGTGTGATTGTAAGCTCCATGGAAATCGTAAAATAGAAGCAGTCCCTCACGCATTGATGATAATATGTATGCGTGGTGGGTGCCTAAATCACTGGTGCGAATCGAACGGCACTTTGCACAGGTAACTGATGAAGTAAAAAATTAAGTACAGAACCTCTCTTTGATGTACACCAAGCGAAAGTTATGGCGGGTTCAAACCTGTGTGGTATCGGGTGTTGTCATACTGGCACCGAGCAAGTGCAAGACCCCAAAATGTTTTTTACCATAGAGAAATGGTGTCGTATGAAGTGAAAATCTGCTTTAAAATATTTGTTCTCCTTACACAGTGGCTTCACAGGGTCAGTGACAACGTTCTTTACATGCAGTGCTCTCCTTCTGATTTGAAGAAGTTATTACTATTCACACGTGGTCCAATGTCCGCACATGCACACATTGTGTGATGCAATTGATTACATCACATGCACATCACAGTACATTAAACATCACATTACACATACACCACACATATCACACACCACACACCACTTCGCCATGACTCTCCCTGAAGTCCTGCACGAATGGAAGCCACGATGCAAAGAAGTGTTCCATGTCTGTCCAGCAGGTGGCTTTGCACAGTAGTAGTCCACCAGGCGACCAAATTGTGCAGTGCAATGCTTCATGAAGGAGCAACCAATGGTGCGTTAAAAAGTAATGAATATATCACCTACCTGCATAAATATATACAGCACAACTATTTTTAACACTCATAGACTCCCGTGTATAAAATAAAATTGTTATCAATCAAAAAAAAAGATCCATGAGCCCTTGTCATGCTTAAAGATGATCAAAGACCATCAAAATATGCGTTCATAAATGTAACCACACCCATCTCACTACAGTTAACCACACTCACCTCGCTGGAATCCAGAACTAGGCCATATCACCTTCTATGGAATCACTAATATGGCCGAGGGATTACCAGTGCCAAAGAACTGGTTCCTGAAATGGCAGCTAGTTTAGTTTGAGGAACACTCAGGTGATAGAAGTATGGCGGAGTGTGGAGGATGGGGAGGGAGTGGAGTGGGAGAGATGATGAAGTTAGATAATTAATACAATATATCCAGGACCTGGCTATCTTACCCCACTGCTGGCCTGGGGTACGCGACAATTTGCTGTGTGTAATTGCAAACAGCATCTCATGTAACACTCCATGCGTACATCTCATATAATGCTTTTATAATGAAATATGAGCATATGAGCTTGATTATTGATGTTTTCTTTTTTCCATCTTGAATCTTGGTCCTCTTGATGTGCAGTCCCCCCAGACCAAGCATATATGAAGGTCATGATGCTACCACATTATGCCCCTCCTCAAACCACACCCACCCTACTTCCCACATCACATCCCCACACCACACCCACCAACCCTTCACACATACCCCTCTCCCTCCACCCCATCGTTCCATCATTGTATTGAACTATATGACTGCACTTGATTTTGACCAGTAATAATGCCAATGATCAGAAGAGCTGAGAGCTAGGTTGGGTCTGCATCCTTTTGGCGGTAGAGACAAACTCAGGGATGTAGTACTTCAAACATGCCATCCAGCCTTCACTAGTGCTAAGGCAGAAGCAGGTGGTGGACTTGGACATGAGCTCCAGCACACACATCCTAGTTTCGAATTGGCTCAGTGGCAAGCCTGCTGCCTTTGTCCTTTCTGTGACTTCTCCACTTAACCCATCCTTCTCCTCTTGATGGTAGGGGCCTACGGTTGTTGGGATGAAGAAGCAGAGTACTCAGTTTCCTGCCTGGCCCTGCAGCTGCAGTGAAGCAAGTCAAAGGCCATCACAAACATCTACCAGAGGTTTAAGTTTCAAATTGTTATAATGGTAGAATCTTGCTGATGTTCATTACCTTACAATTGTAAGTGCTCATTATTTAAAATAATTTACGTTATAATGAATAGTGAATAAACGACACCACTGACATCTCTTGGCTGCAGGCCCAGTTGAGTTTAAGCAGAGGTGGTCTGGGGCTCATGTCCCTTGCACATCACTCTACTACTGCTTTTATTGCCTCTATCAATACTGCAGGCTTCGCCTTGCCATCAGATAATTTCCTGGCTGATGCTGTTAATTAATTCATACAACATGTCTGTATCACCTGAGAATGCTATCAACATCACTAGTCTGGCCTCTTCTCCTTGTCTTCAGCACACTCTTGTCAGCCACATAAGAAAATTTTCAATTTAACTCCGTTCTCTCCAAGAGCTCTTCTGCTGACGTGGCTCGTCTCCTGTCTGTGACTTCTCCACATGCCTCTGTACGGCTCTCTGCTGTTCCATCTCGGGCCTGGGTCTAAGCGTAGACCCCAATGAAAACCAAATGGCCATCAAGTGGTGGCCTGTGCATTGGGCCCAGAACACCCTGGCTTTGGATCCTCTGGGTCACCATGCCTTAAACACGTCAATGTGGTGATGCCGTATCCAAACTCAGGGATGTAGTACTTCAAACATGCCATCATACCTGCATCAGTGCTAAGGAAGAAGCAGGCAGTGGACTTGGACATGAGCTCCAGCACACACATCCTAGTTTCGAATTGGCTCAGTGGCAAGCCTGCTGGCTTCGACCTTTCTGTGTCTTCTCCGCTTAACCCACCCATCCTTTCTCTCTGAAGCGGGTCTCACAGCAGGGTCAGCAGCATTTGCTGCTGAGCTAAGAAAGCACTGCCAATGATGTAAAATGTTCTGAGCTGGGGTGGACTTGAATCCCCCCTTGTGGCAGAGCCATATGGAACTTGGGGCAAAGGAGCTGTTCAAGCTTTTTTTCATGGCTTGACTTTGTCACAAGGCCAATACCCCCAAGTCCAAGGTGGTCTTGTATGGCTGCAGAAATATGACCCTTGTGCGAGCCAAAGTTCAGACCCTCTTTTACAGGGTCCAATGACGTGATAATTCAGTCATCTGTAGACTAATGTGTTTTGGTTTTGATGTATGTATTAATCTAATCGTATTCCCAAATATATAATTATATAGTTTGATTTATATTATTGTTATAAAATTTGATTTGAAAATGTCAAAAAAAAGAACTATTATTGAAAAGTACAAGATCACACACAATGCGTACCCATCTTTCAGCTAGGCTAAGGAATACATTTTGTGCGCAGCTGAAATGGTATATTTTGATGTCGATTTTTTTGCTAAGCAAAAATAAGTACTCAAGCACGTCATATCCGTAGGGCAATATATAGTACCACGTGAGGAAGCCCCATGTATATAGTATTAGACGGGGCAAACTAAAAGCAGAGATCGCGGAACTGATTAACTTCACTGGCTGACGGACGGATCGATGTAAGCTGAGCGTCTTTATGAAAAGTCTCAGCTCATTAATTTATACACTCTGCAGCGCTAAAAGGTCACCACCAAACTCAACACGTACATTGAAATGTATAAGCTTTGCTGCTGGGCGTGGGAAAGCAATAGACAATCGTAGTAGTGACATTTGTTATGCATACTACGTAACCATGCATGTTACAACCTTTTAGTAGTGACCAGGCCGTTAGCTCTGGCCGGAGGGCGTGTACTCAGGCTAAGCAGATATTCACTACTTGCACTATACCATAGATGGGCATTGCGCGTAGTCCGGTGTTGGCTTTGATTATATAGCTACATGCAGTAATAACTCATGCATCTTAGTCGATCCGCCGAATTCGACGCACTTATGATGTTCATGATGTTTGTATACCTGCATAACGCAAGCATTTTGATACATGTCCGTGGACTCTAACAAGATGGTTTGGTGAATTTACGGCAACATTACTGCCGTAGAGAAAAATAGTGCGGGAACAAGTGTTGGAGATTTGACGTTGCGAGGATATACAGATTTTAATATACAATTATAACCCATGCAGAAGGTCGATTTTGCTGGACACTGTCCCATATATCACCGTGGATAATCTTTTACCTTTCTTAATTTCGTTGCTGTAATAAGCTACAAATTAAAATTAAATGACTGGGCCGGTTATACGCACGTGCAATAGCGAACCGCATATACCGTCAAGACGTGACATACTTTTTGCATCCTAGCAATTGCGGAGGGTATGGTCAACCGAAGTCCGCAAATTTATATTTAAATGAAAAGTACATGTCCATGCTCAGTGGCGTCCCTAGGTGTTTCAAAAGAGGGGCCGGCGGCTAATCTAACAGAAGGGTGCCATGGGGGAGTGGCTCTGACTAATCTATGAGGCATACAAAATAAATTAATGGTTAGGTTGTGAAATTATCCCCACTCCATAAGCAGATTTGATAGTTCCATTCTTCTTGGGTGCATCGTGAGAAAGAATGCCACCGCTGTGTCATAGTTTAAAGCACTAGCGAAGAAAGCCGTCTACAGGTCATATAAAGGACCTTAGCAGTTTCTCAGATGGCGTAAGGTAGAAAAGCTTCTCTCGCAGCTGCAACTAGTAATTGGAAGCGTGCAACCAATTTTTATCAAGCGGAAAACATTAGGAAAACGCTCTCATCACAACTGATTAGTGCCGATGCAAGAGTATCCGGCCGCGAACGATCGATTGTGAACACAGAGACGAAACACTTGACACGATGGTATGAGAGAAATAAATGAATTTCTAATTGACACCGTCGGTTCAGAAACACATCGGAAGCAAAACGTGTGCAAAAAAATCAGAACTGAGTATGGTACATGAAGGATCATCTGAATGAATAGAACAAGGGAATATATTATGATTGATTTCATTATGTATGCATTGCGCGCTCCATAGTTGACTTGGTGACGCAGAGAAACAGGAGCTCGATGGTGCAAAACACTACTTTATCGATGCAACGGATGCAACGGATTGCGCGCTTGAATGCAGCTGACGTTGCAACTTCAGCCCCGCTTAGCTTTCGCTTTGTGTTCGACATTGTATTCGAAACCAACGATATATTTTGAATGATGTAATACCGGTAACTTCACACGGCGAGGCGCTTAATCGACGAGGATTATGTGCGTGTGTTTGTAAGCTAGTGTGTGCGTATGTGTGTGTGTGTGTGGGGGGGGGAGGGGGGCGCCATAAAGCGGGGAGGGGGAGGGCATCTGTCCCAAATGCCCCCCACCCCCCCCCCTCCCTATGCGGACGCCATACTGTGAAGATATGCACACAGTTATCAACTTGGCGTGCATCATATGGAGAAGTGAGCGGTCAACAGGGTCAGGAACGAATTCGTGCGGGATCACGATATGTGTTGAAGACGAGAATTATAGGTTGCTAGTTCAATACCAAGCACACCAATTTTTACCAGCTTGGCTCCGGCCCGAAATAGTACAACACATTAATTCGATATGATGACGTATATGTCACCAGATTCGGTCCATAGAATAGTTGGGCCATGAGTTCATTTTTTATCACGTGAAACACGGCGAATTGTGTGTTTGGCTGGTCAGATGATACGTTGACAAGGTCAACTAGAACAAATGGATGAAGCACCTGTACCGCTCTATGCAGGGGCGGCGGATACACAGAAATTGTTAGTCTATAATCATTGGAACTGTTTTTTCACTTTTTTTTTTTTTTTTTTTTTGCTCAACTGACTTTAAATGACTCAAGGTGACTATGACTTGACAAAGTCATTTTAATTGCAACTGAGGCTGTATACTATTTGACTTTCAATGA
Source organism: Eunapius fragilis (assembly GCA_963681505.1). Lineage (NCBI taxonomy): Eukaryota > Metazoa > Porifera > Demospongiae > Spongillida > Spongillidae > Eunapius > Eunapius fragilis. The sequence goes on from OY811971.1 coordinate 13,290,975, forward strand.
AATTGTTCAATGCGTTTTTTGAGCTTTCGATGTAAACATCTTCCTAGTCTCCATCAAGGCCGTAGTAAGGGGGGGGGGGCTTGGGGGGGCTTAAGACCCCCCCCCCCCCCCCCCCCCCAAAATTGTGGTCCAGCATATTATTTATAAAAGGATACACGTTGATGTTATAGTACGCGCGGTACCACAAATTGAACACTTTCCAGTATTGCAAGCCGCCCGTGAGTTTAGAACGAGAAAGTGTGGTCAACCGTCGATCGATCCGCGATGCATCGTTTTATCAAGATCATGAATATTAATTAGCCCCTCCATAATTGACTACGGCCATGTCCATGCACGACATCATCGTGTATTCCTTTTAGTTCTTTTGACAGAAGTATGAACAGATCAGTAGTAAACTCAAATTATAGCATGCGTATCGGTACCTGACTTCCCGTCCATGCATGCCAGCTATCCTTGCAGCAAGAATTCAGACCACATGCAATGTGCATGTTCACTACTATATCGCATATACTGTGTCTCTACTAGAAATCAATATTGGAGGCTTTATTTTTTGTTAGCCTTGTATGCCAAGCATCAGATAAGGCAACAAAGCACATACCTTAGACCACATCGTTTTGCTAGGGTCTGAAACAGCCAGCAATTCGGCTCGGGTGATTTCTGAATTCTGATGAGACTTCTCACATCCAACTTCTAATAGGTATCATCCAATGCATGCCGCTACATATCTCCATGCATGTGCACCTTATTAAAAGCAACTTACATTAAGAAGCGAAAATTGCATGTGATTTTCATTGTAAGATATACAAATCTGCATTTCTCGGTGTGGTCTGGAATGTAAGAGCATGAGGGGTTAAACAGCATGGCAGACACAATAAGCCCTCTGGGTGGTGGTCTAGAATATAAGAGTGTGAGGAGACACCCTATGATATGGGGTTAAGCAGCTTGGACAACACAATACACCCTCTGGGTGTGATCTAAAATGTAAGAGTGTGAGGGGTTAAGCAGCTTGGATGACACAATAAGCCCTCTGGGTGTGGTCTGGAATGTAAGAGTGTGAAGGGTTAAGCAGCTCGGATGACACAACGAGCCCTCTGGGTGTGGTCTAAAATGTAAGAGTGTGAGGGCTTAAGTAACTTGAATGATCGATACAATCGCCCTTTGGGTGTGGTTTCACATTCAAGACCATACCCAGAGGGCTTATTGTGTCCCCCAATTTGCATAGTAGGCCACACCCACAGAACGTATCAAAGTTGCTTAATCCCTCACACTCTTTCATTGTAGACCGCTCCCCTCGGGTCATTTTTTATCTGCGCTGTCTTCAAAACATACTGTTATTTGTTGGTTCATACTTTAGTCTTATGCGCCTATCATTGTTTCGTGAGACCCCCCCCCCCCCCTCCCCCTGGGGCATTGGGAGGGATTTGACCTTTATTAAAACAAACTGCCCCTGGTTGGGGTATAATATCCGGTAAAATGTACGTGGTCTGATAAAAGGTCAAACGCGTGCCCGACTATGGTCAAATCATCTCTGGTCAAATGTGCATGTGGCCAGTGATGATAGTCACGCGTCAAATCCCCACCTAATCCCGACTTCGCCCCAGGTGGTGGTGGGGGGGGGGGGGGGGGGTCTCACGTAACAATGATAGGTGCATAATAGAGCACATGTATTAGAGGCCATCTACAGTCATTAAGAGAACGGGAAATCGGGAAGCGAGCGCGTGAAGGAGAGCAAATAATGTTGATTCTAACCAAAATATTCATCAGTGCTCTTAACCAGCCCAGATTCAGGGTTTCCCACACATTGTACGTTGATCTTAACCAAAAACTTATGTACTTTCGCGCGCGCACGAAATTAAGTGTTTTGAGAATTCGGATATATGACAATCAAACGCCTCTCTCACGCACAATTACATGTAAGCCCGACAGTTTTAATGACAATAGAACTATATGGATCGTGATGCTATAGCTAGCAAGAAGAAACAGCCCAGTTACTTTTCCATCAATCTCCATTCTGGTCGCCCTTGATTCTAATTAATTGCACATACTGACAGACGTAATGAAAAAGGTACTTTTAAAAATTTTAAGATATTCGGTGTATTCCACACAAGTTATACACATTATGTACTGTATGTATAAGTTGGTATAACACCTGCTATCAAAATCTTTTCGCACACTTACCGCAACGACGTGTATATGTGCGTATAAAGGCCGACATACACGGGTCGACTTCCTGCCGATTTATCGCCTGCAACTCAAATGAATACGCATAAAAACTCCGTAAAACTTTAGTTACTGAATTTTCATCCGTATTCATTTGAGTTGCAGGTGATAAATCGGCAGGAGTCGACCCGTGTTTGCCGGCCTTAACTGTGATACACTTATTGTATACCAGCCATATACATTTTGGTATATAACTCTGCGCATATACTCGGTGTTTCCATAGTGCCATGCATCTTTCAGCTAGACTAAGGATTACATTTTGTGCGCAGCTGAAATGGTGTATTTTGATGTAGATTATTTACTAATATCAAACATGTCATATCCGTTGGGCAATTTATAGCACCACGTGAGGAAGCCCCATGTATACAGTATTAGACGGGGCAAACTAAAAGCAGAGATCTCGGAACTGATTAACTTCACTAGCTGGCTGACGGATCGATGTAAGCTGAGCGCCTGTATGAAAAGTCTCAGCTCATAAATTTTTACACCCTGCAGCGCTAAAAGGAAAACTCAACACGTCAGACTCAACACGTCAGACTCAACACGTACATTGAAATGTAAGATATATATGTTGCTGAGCGTGGGAAAGCAATAGAGAATCGTACGTAGTGACATTTTTTATGCATACTACGTAACCATGCATGCATGTTACGACCTTTTAGTAGTGACCAGGCTGGTAGCTCTGGAGGACATGTACTTAGGCTAAGCAGATATTCACTATACCACAGATGGGCATTGCGCGTAGTGAAAATATATCTGAGTACACGCCCTCCGGTGTTGGATTTGAAGATATAGCTACATGCAGTAATAACTCATCTTAATTGATCCGCTGAATTCGACGCGCTTATGATGTTTATACCTGCATAACGCAAGCATTTTGATACATGTACGTGGACTCTAACAAGATGGTTTGGTGAATTTACGGTACTGCAGTAACTTCCGTAGAGAAAAATAGTGCGGGAACAACAAGTGTTGGAGATGCGAAGAAATACTGATTCTATAATAAAAAATTATAACCCATGCATAGTCATACAAATATTTGAACATATTTGGGCCCAGTGTATAAGAACATTTTGTGTGTCCAAATTATAACTTGCTGGTACCTTTTGTTGCAACAACCCATTAGCAAAAGGTGGAGGAGTGACATGATCTGGGGATACACATTCTTGTTCTTAGAGTACATAAAGTGGTGCATTAGTAAAGTGAAGCGAGGTCATCCGAATAATGCGGTTCTTTAGGCAGTGCGAGAAGACATGTACATATATGGTTACAAGTGCAGCAAGCATACGCATGCATCATCAGTTGTGACTGATCAACACATTCTTTCAAGCAAGATCTAAATCATGCATGAATGGTGTGCATGTGCATGCATGCATATGCGTTCAAAGAGTTAAATATATTGTCGATGATATCTGTCAATTCCGTACATGAGCGCCCTCCTTTGACTCTCAGTACTGCCGATCATTCACAAACTGGACCAAGGAAGTTGCAGAAGGCCAAAAAAATATGAACCCAGTATAGACTGAGACTCTAACTAGGCAATCATCGTGTTCGATCCTTAAGTTAATCTTTGTAGGTGCATATTCGTTTCTGGAAGTATTTTTGAGTTTCTTGATATTTTTTATGGGGAACTACTCTATTATCTATGGGAGCATTAACTAATGATTCAGTCTGAAGGGAGCTAGATTGAACCCATCGATGGGTAATGCCCCAGACTGAGGCATCGTCAACATTGTTGGGCAACTCATGCACTTGTTCTCCGAAATCAGCTACAGAAAGTGGAGGTTGTTTAAAGGTGGATGTTGTCACAGAATTGCTGCCGGCATGCTTGATGGTGTCGATGTTACTAACGTTGACGATAGAGAATCTATAGTCGTATTAGCTGCTTATTGGCCTCTCCGTTTTTTGCCCTCTTGAGGGGGGGGGGGGGGGGGGGGGGGATTGTTATTCGCTTCGCTATTTGGAAAATGACTAATGGCGCAAACGCGATATGGTGAGGCATTCTATCCCCTGGCTGTAAGTTAAACACGGTAAGCTAGCCTGATAGCCACCTTTCTAGGTTAGTAGGGAATCTATGAAAGGAGGCATTTGGATCGCCGGACTTGCTGTTGTCACACACTCGGCACCATGTGCTAGGCATAGCAGCTGTTTATTCCGTAAGGTTTCCCAAGGATGGCGGTATTACACGTTGAGCTCCGTTCAAACAGTAGCAGTCCGGATGTAATTAAGGATGATTAAATTCTTTGTACCTTACGCGCAACTCGTTCGTTAACGACACCCGCTTATGTTAAGGATCAGCATTGTACCGAAGCGGGAGGACTCTAACTCGTCGACCGTTTCGATTTTGAAGGTATTCCACTCGTCATTTAGCTCTCCTCTTTTTTTTTGACGGTTTAACAACTTCGCTAGCCAAAAGTGGTGAAAACTACGATCAAATGAAATTTCCACCTGTTATAACGCTGCACAATCCTAATTATACGTGAATGTTGCCATGGAAACGCTTTAATTTAGCACTCCGCATTACGTAATGATTACGTATGTCAGTTTCATGCTTTATTCATATATCTGATACCTGAAGATGTCATTCTAGGAGATTCTAAAGTGATTGGTATTATTTGCACTCTTTAGAAACTTTCCTATCCCGAGTTATATTCTCACCCCTATCCCGAGTTATATTCTCACCCGAGAAGAAGCAGAATTGACCTGGGGACGAGGAAAAACACGAGTTTTTTTTTTTTTGTTGTTGTTGTTGTTCTCTTAAAGCAAACAGTTTGAAGGCTGGAACAAAACCATAAAAATGACCGTCTTTGCCTTCTGGTTCGATAGCAACAAAGAGCTATAAACTATCCGTTTCTTGGTACGTGAGTTATACGCTTTTTAATGATTTCACGACCCGTGTCAATTCCTATATAGGAACTACGATAGATACAAATCTGCACGTTTTTGTACTATATTCAGTTAGTTGATCATGATCATGGAACGGTGAGACCGGTACGCAAATGACCTTTATCATTGTTAAGCATGTATACGGATTTTATGATCGCATGGAAGGCTGTGAAATAACGTTTGCATTTTTTTTACACACATGCAGGTTGCACAAAAAAAAACTTATTGTCCTTATTTTGCTTCATCTTCGTCGCCATACATAGTTCCGAGTGTTGTAGGTGCAATGACAAAGATTGCATTGCTCAAGACATTAAATCAGAAATCCAGAAAACATACAACATAGCTCATCTCCAAGAGTCCTTTTTCACTACAATTCCTGCCCGCGAAAGTGTTAAAATTATATGTATGACGAGAATAAATATTATATTTTTTGATAATTCGAACAACAGTACAGAATCACTTAACATTTCGAATATCGTGTCTTACTTGTGGTACCCCTATACGATAAAGGGAGTGCTTTGCAAACACTTTCCTCCAATGTTTCGATTGTCCATGGATCCTTTGAATGCTTTACCATTCCTTAATCAGTTATTCGTAACAAAAAAATTTTTCACTGAATCTTACGTGATAATAAATGTATCTTGTGATTCAAGCAACAACGAGATAAACGACTCCCAAAGTGATATAATTTTTACAGTTCAAAAGATTCTGGCTGAACAATTGCAATGGGTAAGTTGCATTTAGTGTAAGTAGCATGTTAACATAAGCACCATTCTATTTTGAATTATCAATTATAAAGGCTAAAGGATATGCAAGGAACGGAAGCACATTTGGCAGTGATGAAGACAAAGAAGTGCTTTTTGATTTCAACAACTTTGAGTATATTTCATTTTCCATGTTCTGCCTGGTTTATATTTCCTTCAACATAGGAGCATATTGTACTTTGAGAGCACCTTATGTCTTCTTAGCACAAGAGCAGCGCAAAAAAATAATCAAGCTCCTGGATGCACATCATATTTTAAACTCAATGGGGATTGTTGGAGGTCTCTACATAATTCTGTACTTTATATTTGATGTAACCATAACAATCGCAAGGCGCGCTGTGCTAAAGCAACATCTACAGGAAAGTAACAATGCTGTTATACTTTATGACATCTTTGATGTTATAAGTTATGTAGTGCCCATCACATTGATGTTGAGTCATGCATCCTGTGACTGTGTCCGAAAGTTTAAATGTAAACATCATGATGACATGCAATTATCATCCACTCTTTCTGTCCAATGCAATACATCTTCTGAAGATGTCCAATTTGTTACACCTCCAAGCTCACCTGAGCGCAGTGTAAAAAATAAGGGCTGCAGTAATGAATGCAAAAGTTACATTATATAACGTTTGCCTGTATGGGCAGTGCTATGCTGGGTTCAGCTCATTGCAACATCCTTTATTCCAGTAGTCATCTCTCTGCTGACGGACACAATTGGCACAGTGGCTTTGTTTAATCTAGTTGTAAGCATGACAGTATGTTTAGTGCTCTGCCTTGCCCTCTGTTTGAAGATATATAACCAAAACGCTCCAGATTAACAAAACGCTTGTCTAAACAAAAAGACAGCAATTATTGTGGGATTATTCACTTCCGGATCAGTGATTTGTATAGTTCTGGCCATCTATGTTCTTGCTTTTTCTGATGAAGGCTTGGACACTGGATCCATAATTTCATATATTTACTCCCTTTTTCCCGCTATGATAATTTCTGCTGCTAGCTATGGCATTAAGCAACTATTATTTTCTCAAGAAGAAGAATCAAGCTCAATAAAAATTTTGAATGCAAAAATGGCAATCAACATACTGAAGTATCTGAAGAAAAAGAACCATTATTAGAAGAATAAAATTAGCAAAGAAGTAGGATGATGTGTAGATATAAAGCGCATATAGTAATCATGAAAGATAGTACATAAGTATTTATTGACTGTTGCTATTATAAATTATGATGCCAAGGATTGTGTTAATGTTATACAGCACCTGTAACTATATATCAGATTCCAATAAATGTAGTCACACCAACATGCATGTGTCTACACGTTTTTAAAGTAAAAACTATCGTTCATGCATAATTAGATAAATTTAAAACAACATCTCTGAAAAAGTCATGCAGCGGCGGCGGATTGAATACATGGGGAGAAGGTGCGGAGGGGGGCGGCTTATAATGCGAAAGTCACGAATTTCAAAAAGAAGGGGGTGGGGGGTAGGGGGGGGGGGGGGGGGGTTGTAACAAGCTCCCCAGACCCAGAAGTGTAAAATCAGTTAGTACAATTAGCGTTAGCAGCTCACAATATCAATCAGGACAGTGAGCCATTTGCATCCCGCTAACAGGCCTTCGCTCCACAAACCAGCGCGCGCAGGCGAACGGTATAATTAATTCCGTTATTGGGGCAAGAGGGGCTGAGCCCCACAATGACATTAATGGGAAGGAGGGGTGGGGGTGAGGGGCAGGGACTCGAGACGCTCTCATATCAAGGAATAAGCGATTACGTAAGGGAATTTACGTTACGTATACGCCGCTGAATAGGGCTTAACATGGGTTTATGGTTTTGCAATACATATGCAGTATATCAAACAATAATATTATTATTACTTTACTTTTATTTACTTTATTACACCGTACAGCGCACCAACAAAATCAAAGTCACAGAAGCAACCACCCCACACCCACACACCTCAACCCCCCCCCCCCCCCCCCCCTTCCCCACGCCCGAATGCCGAGATCTTGCACGGGAGAGCAAGGCTCTAATATCGGCTCTTACGAGCGAAAGGCTTAGCCTCTGGTACAAGATGGTGGTCAGCCTGTGACTTGTTACATCCCATTTGAATGGCTAGATGAGCCACAAGACGCGAGAAGGATTGTTGTGCTTCCGTGCCCCAGCATCCATATTACTCCACAGCTAGGGGAATGCACACCCATCCAAGCTCAGCACACTTAGGATCATTGGCCTTATGTTTTCTCGCCTCAGCAACCAGAGCAGAAGACCTACATCTCACCCCCGCTTCAGTCAAAGTGGTTGGGTTAAGCGGTGAAGTGATAGTGAGGTCAAAATATGCAGTATAACTGATATATATCTAATGGCTATGTTCCACCCTTATACCGCGGTAGCAGCTGTACAAAATATGTAAGCAACCCAGTAACGGCACTTTCATAAGATATGACCTATACCCATAATTATCATAATTTTGTGGAATAAAAAAGGGGAAGGAATTGGCAAAAGGTCGAATCAGTATGGATCTGCATGCAAATGGTGACTTGCCTCCTATACTACACCATTTTCAAATTATGTTCCAGTGTACTTACTTGCTAACCATAGAAACTCTGAAATAGAATAAAAAATAGAATAAAAAACTTTAACTTAGAATATCGTGAAAAGCACGTTTCTTTGAGACATCCAGTCAGTGCACAGATAATATTGTATACAGCATCACGCTACAGATAGAATCTCTAATACAAATGTTAAGAGCGGAAGCTGAAGCGGAACTATAAGGCGGGGATACATAAGTGGTAAAAATTTGTAGCTTTATTCTATGTGATAGAATAAAATAGAGGTGGACGCTAGCATAATTTATGATTCTAAAGTGTATGAGATCATAGTCAATTTATAGAAATAGCTGTTCAGCATTGGGTAATAATCACGCAGTACAAGAATAACACGGTCAGCTATTATCCCTAGAAACCTGCAAATAGAATGAAAATTTATAGGGTGGCACTGGAACATAATTTGAGGGGGTGTCTGCATCGATGTTTTTATTATGCCACATACAAACATGAATAATGATATAAATTCAGGTGGCACATGAGCATGCTGTAGACCTGGGGCGTTTCTCCGGGCTCCGATCAAAGGCCAGTGATGAATATATATAGCCTTGTTTACGCCACCGAATACCCCTCGGGACAATCTGCAGATACAAATCTGTTCCATGGACGCGAAAACAAGCTGTTGTTGCAAATCACGTGCCCCATCTCGCCCCATCTCGCCCCATCTCGCCTCGAGCTCATGCATACCTGATTCATGCATGGCATTTATATTCTTAATGTTTGTTGGACTCTCAAGTTAAATTGCGATTCATTATAGTCTGCATGCATATAAAATGGCCATGCATGAATTCAAAGCCGGGTGCTTTAACCTTCAATCTGCAATTGTGTACTTAGTATTGCATGATCATAAATGTTTCCGTGCATGGGAGAAGTTGGTGAACTGGTGGCCAATGCGACGATATAAGGCCCACAACATATGCATGATATATATATATATATGGGACAGTGTCCAGCTAAATCACCCTTATGGTACTTTTTCAAAATTTCCAGAACAAGCAAAAGAAAAGTAACGCTCGCATTGAAATGTATGGCTAATTATAAATTCAGCGCCTAATAACTTTGTGATGGATAGTCCGATTTAGCGTAAGAACCATTTGACAGAAGCTCATGGGTGTTCAAATAAAAAAAAAAATTTGAAAACTTGAAAAACTAGCCAGAAGGGTGATTCTGCTGGACACTGTCCCATATGTATATTGCGCAAGCTAATGTATATAGACAAGACCACATATATAAATGGCATCACGCTGATTCTCGACCTGCAATGGCGCAAGATACCTATAGCTGCATTCAGTGCAACGACAACCGAATTATACAGTTACTTGTACATGTATAAGCTCGCGCTCATTCATCAAATCCATGCATGCCAGTGTTTACAGCCCATGACTGAACGTGATAAATTTGACTTGATCGTGAACCACATGCATATGCCGCATGATGTAATGCATCCGGCCACTGCTGACCTGCTTCATGATTTGGGGGCGAAACTCTGCGAGGTACAGGCGCCTGTATATAAACCTCAGCAAATTTGGCATTCTAATCATCCCAGCTACACAACGTAATGGTACACTGTCGCTTGGTCGAGGAGGTATTATTATTCTTCTACTTTTTAATAGACTTCAAAAAGGCGAAACAATGGACGGTCTAAACATGGACGCGGGCATGTTCGCTACGTACGTTGCTCCAATTGTGCCAGATGTGTAGCAAAGGTTGGTTGTGACAAAGTGAGATTGAAAATTCAATTAACTGCATGCCTCCTTTTTAGGATAAGTCGATACAGAAGTTTGTAATTCGAAATCTTGTGGAAGCAGCTGCAATAGAAGATATCTCTGATGCTAGTGTTTATGAAGGTACAAGGCATGTATCATTGTAAGCTCCAATTCAAGGAAATCGTAAAATAGAAGCAGGCCATCGCGGACGCATCGATGATTTAGGTTATGGAGGCGGGTCATGCCTAAATCATTTGCGCGAAACGAACGGCGCTTTGCACAACGCCGGCCGGCCGGGGAAAAGGTAAAAATCAACGAATAGAAATTTAATAGGTACCCCTCTACCTGCAGACCGAATTTAAAGCCGATTTGATTTCCTCCAAAAAGTTAATGGTTCAAACCTGTGTGGTATCGGACGTTGAAAGAACAAGTGCAAACCCCCAATAATGTAGTTTACCATTAGAGAAATGGTGTTTCATGAAGTCTTGAAAATATAACGTTGATTGATCTGTGCATGGCCCTTTCTGTTCTGACTTGAACGCAAAGGATGTTTATATAATAATTGGACAAAATTTACATATACAAAAACAAAAGTGTGAAGGTCACTAGTACTTGTTTGTTGGTATGAATGTAAGATACTAGTTCCAATTATATACATTGTATATAATACATATTATGGAGCGTTTGTCGCGCATATGGGTGGACATCAGCAAAAAAATTCAGATTTGAATTGAAAAATTTGAATTTATAAACTTGTTAAGCAGAAATAGCGGAATTGTTTTCCTTTGCAAATTTTGGTTTCAGATTGTTAAATCTTGCAACGCTGAAATTAAGAAACGTTTTTCTAAATACCGTACTACACAGTTTTTCTGTTCATACCCCTCTCGCACCCACCCCCTTTGATTTGCCCCTGTGAGTACTGAACTTCGCACCCTGAGCATCAGAAAGACGAGTACCGCCGTTAGTCCGCTGTGTGGCGATCGTACCATTGCACACTTTCGCGCATGCACGCGTGTGGTGCATTATACATGTATGGACTACTGGACTGGTGTATTGTCACATCATTTGTACAGTATGTACTGGGCTGGTTGGTGTCGGCGTACCCAGACCCACATTCCCAACAGCTGCGGATGGATTACATCACCGCTACGTGGCCCACTTTCCATGCACGTAGCGGGGATGTAATCCATCCACAGCTGTTGGGAATCTGGGTCTGGGTACGAGAATACTGGTGAAACGCATTGTAGGCGGCGGACCCTTTGAAGCGAACTATATTAACTCTTTTGTAGCGTACGCTATATTCACCGCTATTTAAGACAAAAGTCGTTATCTTCGGCATTCTTCGTGCTCCCCCTTGTCATCATTTCCAGGTTAGTGACTATAGTAGTGAATTAACTAAGCATACTTTACGTATAGGTATATATAATATCTGTCATTTCAGCCTCTTCGATTCGGAACATACATCTCAACTTAGAAAAGCTTCCAACCATTTATTTCTATTAAAAAAACATTGCATTACTGTGGAACGAACCTACATCTTTTGTAAGGGGCTTCAGCGTGTGCATGGTACAACTGCTTAGTGAACAGGTAGCTGACCCATCGTGTTGCAGTACACGCAGCAAAGCTCAAATAGAATGAGTTTGTGTGTGGAACGCGTACTGTCAAAGGTAGACCAAAGGTACGCAAATGTGTTCTAGTTTTTTGTGGGCTAGCTATATTCATTTTTACAGACCGATATATGTTTTGGTACCTCTCGTGCACGTAAAAGGCAAGCTAGATAGCATTTAGACACATCTACGCAGTTACTATGATCAACGCACGTATATGTATAGTGATTAAAGGTATATCTAAGGTTTTGATACTTTCGGCCCTTGGTATGAATAAATTTATCACACCAAATGTGTCACGTGCCGAAACGCGAATCATTTCTAACTATTTCCGCGTTTCATATCCAGGTATTCTTAAATCTATGGTTGTATACACTGAACTGGTGTGTTATATGTACTGGGCTGGTGTGTTGTATGTACTGGGCTGGTGTGTAGTTTGTATTGGGCTGGTGGGTTGTATGTACTGGACTGGTGTGTTGTATGAACTGGGTTGGTGTGTTTTATATGTACTGGACTGGTGTGTTGTATTACTGGACTGGTGTGTTGTATTACAGAACTGGTGTGTTGCATGTACTGGACTCGTGTGTAGTTTGTATTGGGCTGGTGTGTTGTATGTACTGGACTGGTGTGTTGTATGTACTGGGCTGGTGTGTTATATGTACTGGACTGGAGTGTTGTATTACTGGACTGGTGTGTTGTATGTATACTGCACCGGTGTGTTGTATTATTTGGCTGGTGTGTTTCAGTATATACTGGACTTGTGTGTTGTCTGTAATGGGCTGGTGTGTTATATGTACTGTTCTGGTGTGTTGTATTATTGGACTGTTGTGTATCAAGTATGTACTGGACTGGTGTGTTGTATTACTGGACTGGTGTGTTGTATTACTGGACTTGTGCGTTTCAAGTATGTACAGGACTGGTGTGTTGTATTACTCGACTGTTTGAAGTATGTACTGGACTGGTGTATATCAAGTATGTACTGGACTGGTGTGTTGTATTACGGGACTGGTGTGTTTGAAGTATGTACTAGACTGGTGTGTTGTATTACTGGCCGGACTGGTGTGTTTCAAGTATGTACTGGACTGGTGTGTTGTATTACTCGACTGTTTGAAGTATGTACTGGACTGGTGTATTGTATGTATTGGACTGGTGTGTTATATGTACTGGTCTGGTATGTTGTATTACTGGGCTGGTGTGTTTCAAGTATGTACTGGACTGGTGTGTTGTATTACTGGACTGGTGTGCTGTATTACTGGACTGGTGTGTTTCAAGTATGTACTGGACTGGTGTGTTGTATGTACTGGGTTGGTGTATATATGTATTGCATGGCATGGGCTGGTGTATTGGATTGGAATGCTGTATGAGGGTGGTTGTGGCATTACCCTTTCACCTTGGGATGTTTTATGACTAAATTAGGCTTATGGCTTTTTCAATAAATACAAGGGTATCAATTTCAAACCCACATATCTTTCGAGCTAAATGACCCATTCCCACTTGCCACATCAGTTTTGTACTGAGCTGGTGTGGTGTATATACTGGAACGGTGTGTTGGTTGTATGGATTAAAAGGGGTGGTGGAATGTACTGTACCATTCTCAGAATTATAAAGTTTAGGTGAGACCCCACCCCCACAAACCTGAGTTTGGAAGCCATGGGTAAAAATGAGCGAGAATACCCCAGCATATAACTGTGACCCAGTCTTACCAAAATCATTTATTCCAAGTTTAGTACATATAAAGCACTTTATTGTCACATCAGTATGTAGTATGTACTGTACTAGACACAGGTTGTATGTGTGACTAGGGTCTGTGTGTGTGTATGTGAGTGTGTGTGTGAGTGTGTGTTTGATGTATTACATTGTAGACTAATAAAACCTCAGGTCTGGATGGATGCTTTGACAGTGGCTTATTGCTGCCTTAAGATTGGGCTATTATACTGAGGTATTCACACACATGGCTCATGGCTTCACCAAGACTTCAGCACTAGCACCTATTCTGAGGATGGTATACTGCAGGTGTGCAGTATTTCCCACACCCCCCCACCCCCTTGAATAAAGGTTAAGAGGCAATGCCTCCCCCCCCCCCCTCCTTCTCTACAATATTCCAGTGCAGTACAACACCCGTCCATTACATACAACACACCAAACCAGTACATGCAATTTGTGGCCAGTGTCCTTAGTTCGTGATACTTTTGTAACACTTAGTAGTAAAATATACTGCATAACATTTAAGACGGTGGACACTCGTAAAAGTACCTAGAGCTTGTCAATGCAACAATATTGATGGAGATTTCAATCCTGAAATTTTTTTTTGCGTCTCGATGCGTCAATTTAGAAATCCGCGAATTGATGATAATGACCCATTCATCACCTACTAAAGTTATTAATGTACGAGACCATTTCTAAAAAGTTCCCCCCTTCAGGGTAGTTTCTGGGTAGTTAAAACTTTATTTTTATTTTCCGCGAAGTCCAAATAGGTTCTCTCAAAGCATCGAAAATTGGACTACCATCATAAAGTTATTAGGGACTGAATAGCCATAGATTTCAATAAGAGATGAGAGCGTTATTTTTATTTTGTCCTGGAGATTGTGAAAAAATATCACATGGACATTGTTCCATATACAGAATCTACGTAGATTGAGCGTCAAAGAAGTCACTACCAGACAAACAATGGAAACGTTATAAGCCTGCCAAGTTGCAACAATTAATAATTCGATGCTCGTAAACCATTAAGGTTATTATTGCAATATCTAGTTAGACAAGTATGACTGAGTAATTGCATTATGATCTGAAGTTGTGAAGCACGCACTTATAATGGGATGTCCCCAAGACGGCACATCATAAAGAACACAGATGCTATCTATCATCAGTCAGCACGAAGGCCCGAGAAGGAAGCGTAGCATAGTCTCTTAATTGTGGCTATTGTCTATGTGTGGTTGCATGCAGTTGAGAAATAAAAATATAAGTATGGTGAGTGGTTAATACATGCATCTGTGTGTGCAAAGGGTAAAACAAAAAAGGGGTGCTTTTCAGCTCAGGTGTGGCCTTAACTTGACACACCTCTTCCCACTCTGAACTATAGTGAAGGACCTAGTCACATGAACATGTATAGTGGAGGCGATGAGACATAGCCATGTGGCAGTGGCAGATTCAGGATTTGGGGTGATAAGATGTGGAAAGTGTTCACGCCCACTGCAGCTAGGGGGTGGGAAGCTATAAGCTGGCTGGTTGGGTAAGGCTATGCCCCTTATACGCCTTCGCAATTGTGATGTCCTCGGCATAAAATCTCATGACAAACTGCAATGGATACTGTTTATTTTAAGGGGAGGGAGCAAAGGGGCACGGGGCCGTCCAGCCACACCACACTGTACTGTAAAGTGGTTCTAGGAGACCTGCGCATTTAGGGGAGGATATGAGACGTGCATACGTAGTTCCAGGCTATGAAATACCTGTAGTCTTGACCATGTTGTGAGGTTTTATGTCATACATTCGATTGCCATCTTCATCTTGTTGTGACGTTGCATGTGCATGTTGGCAGATCTTGCTTTCACACCGTATAAAAATTCTCAAATGAACGCAGCGAAGATGATTGTATGGATGAGCGATAACCAAGCAATATGAGATCCAAATCGTCCTCCCAATTCAGCTTTCCACCATCAGAAAACTAGCACAGATATTGTTGAATTAAATCTCCCTGTAACATAAATTGACACCAGATAATGGACCCACCAGGCCCATTCCCCATTGAGCTACCTTCACTTGCGTGTAATAATAATCCATGTACACGCAGTCAGAGGAAACGTTACTGATTTAGATCAAATCAAAAGCGCTATGCATGCAGGCGGTGGTTACGTTTTCAAAAGAAACCCCCTGCTAGATCTTTTGTGAACGCTTTCGAGCAGGCGCATCATTTCATCCATTTAAATGGTAGCTTTGATTCTCAGCTCGCAAACGTCAACGCTCCAGTCTCATGCTTCTTCCGCCTGTTCGTCTTAAACAGAATTTAGACCATCACGAGTGGCGAAGTCTTGCGATATGCCCTTTTTGCCTCCTTATCTTTAGATCCTTCTACCCTCCAAGGCCATGTTCGGTGCTTATCGTCTTTGCTCTCATGGAAATGAGCCATATCGTTGTATTCTTTACCATCATCTGACAGCCGCTGTGCTTTGTGTGCGGTATACAATTACTGTCATGTGGTTTTGATATACGTTTGGGATTGGGAGGGGGGCCGGGGGGAGAAGAAAGTATTTTAAATTAAGGTAGAATAATCTATCCTGGAACTGATAATCTAGTCCAGGTGGATATATTATTCCGCGGAATAGACTATCCATGGGGATGAAATTATAGGGGGATAAAGAAATCCGTGACACCGGTCGTAAGCCAACTAAAATGTATATGATTTCTGAAATAATGGCAAGCGCGATATGACCGGGAAATGCGCAGCCACCTTGCACAACTGTGTATTAACGAACAGGCTCTGACAAATCAATAGGTACATGCGTACAAACCAAATTTGAAGTGAATTGCCTTTTCCCATGCACAGAACGATATGGCGCTGGTTTTAACCCTAAGGGGTATCTGACGTTGTAACACTGGCACGACGCTAATGCAAGACCATTTTTATTAAGAGAAATGAAGTAGTTTGAAGGTTGAAAATTTGAACTCAGTAGTGTTTATACCGTTCGGAAGTTATAGCGATTCAAAGGTGAATAATTTATATAAATATATATAGCAATGTGACATTTTCTCAGGCATGCACTGTCCCAATTATTATTTATGAACTTCCCCCCTTCCTCCACCTCTCCCCCTCCTCCCTCCCCCCGATGCAGGTTATGCCCTCCCTAAACTGTATTTCAAGCTGCAGTACTGCATAAGCTGTGCTGTCCACTCCATGATGGTCAGTACCCGCTCCAAGAAAGAACGCCGCAATCGTAAACCACCACCACGCTTTGGTCAGCCACCTGAACAATACGGAGAGCAATCGAAGCGTGCGATAAAGAGGAATATGAGTTCCGTTCATAAGGGAAGTATATATCCACCTCGCTAAAGACAATTGGGATATACAAGTGACACTAACTGCAAGACAGAAACAAGCATGCATGCATATGCATGTTCTATAGATAATTGGCGTGCCAGTGAGAGCAAGTGACCAATGTGGTGGAATATAAAGTACAATCAATGGCTTGGGGGCGGGGATGCATGGGATAGGGCATAAAGCGGTGGGTGTGGGAGGGGGCTATACTCCTCCCTCCAAGACATGCCAAGAAGTATGGGGGAGCACTGTACGCTCCCCAATGGGGGCCAATGCTTTTGGGGTTGAAAAAACTCCAAACCACTTACTGTGCAAACTTTGAACAAATTACACTTTGCGGGTCTAAATTAGGGGGTTGTCAACCCGCACCCCTTCCGCCATGCACTGCGTATGCTTGTATCAGAAATATAGAAGATAGCATAGGAATTCAACTAGCAGTACGCACGAGTAGAACATTACACCAAGGAAACCCGTAAAATAGCTAGTTAAATCTGATTTTACTAGCTATTTTATGGGTTTCCATGGCTACGACCCCCTCTGGCTATGGTTTAACCACACCACTTAATCTCACTACTTTAATTGAAGCGGGAGTTGCAAGAGGACCTGCTGCTATGGCAGCTGAAGTTCGGAAGCATGGTGTTAATGATCGTAAGCGTGCAGTGCTCAGATGGGTTTCTATACCTATGGTTGCTGGGGTGCAGAAGCCCAGTCCACCATTTCTCGGCTAGCATCCCGTCTGGCCATCCAGTTGCAGTGTAGCAAACCCAAGGCCATCACTACCATCTACCAACTTCTCAATCTAACACTGGTGAGAGCAAATGCTTAAGCTTTACCTTCACGTTCAGGGTTTTTCGGATCTGAGGGTGCATGGAGTTTAAATTTGATTTTTGCGTGTTTTTCAAGTGGTGCATATGTGTGCTTGTACATGTATGAGCTATAAGAATGTTTAATAATAATAATGAATCTTTACAATCACTAACAACAAACATGCCGTAAACACCCTAAACCCCACCCACACACCGATTCACACTGTGAAGGCTATCTTCAGCCCATGTCCTCTGCATGCTCTGCCTTGACCAGGAGAGCAAGGCTCTAGCAATGTATCGAACTAAAGTGATGTTAAGCCTCTGGTAAATTCATTCTCATACTCAGTTGTCATGAAGCGATTTAAGTTGACCTGAAGTAAATGTTGGGGTTGGCCGGTAGACCCATTGAAAGCTTTAATTGCTTATGTCCATTAGTACAAGACCACCGAGTAAGACTCAAAAACTTGCTCTGTGTGTGACCGGATTATGCATGAGTGGATAGATGGAGGGGGTCCCCAAATCCAAAGTGGGGTCACCATATCCCAGGATGGAAATACTCCCCCGGTCACCAGCCAGGGGGGTTACCCAATCCTCCAACACAGGCAATGTTGTTCCAAATGTTGAAATAAACACTTTCATCTTTCAATTGACATTTGCACTTGCCTTTCCTGGTTCATTCCAAGCATGAGCTATCAGCCTTCTTCCATGCTCATCAACTGAATGCAATGACACCACATCTCCACGCTTAGAATTGAGCCAAATGCATGTTCTCAAATCCATTGTTTTGCTTTGAATAATCAGCACTAGCATTTTTCACAATACCAACAAAAAACACATGCCTGCATTGCTTCTGCTGTTTTCACACTACTAAACAAGCCATCTCCTATTACATACCATTTTGTACCATGACAATGTTCAGTCAAGTGCTGAGTTACTGCAGTTGTTTTCTTTTACCTTTCACTATAGTATATTTTCAGTGCCATATTGATATCAGGCAATTTTATGAGAAGAATAAACTTGCTCTGGGAGTCTCTCATATTATTTACTAGAAGAAGCCAACGCCTTTGGGTTTTAATTTCATCTTTGTTATTCCAGGTACATTGTATTCATTCCCGAGCCATCGACACATGATTATCAATGGTAAGTGTGCTTCCTGCAATAAAAATTCGGTTCATATTGTCATTGAAATGTTTGAAAAGTGGACTCTATTTGCACTACCATTCATCTCAAAATGTCAATGCTCCACGGATCTGTCCCCAGTGATTCTTTTGTAACCCTGTTTTCATGGCAAACTTTTGTACTGTTATAAAACTTCATTCCAATAATGCGCAATGCTAGATAATGGCTGAACTGAAATTCCCAGAAGGGATCCAATAAAGTGATCCATAATACGCTTATCAACATGATTTGTCTTGTCCCCGTGTAAAGTATTTGTAGAAGTGTTTAATGATGAGAGATTTCAGCTGTCTTGGTAACATCAAGCTAATTTTAATCTGTATGTGATGTTACTTCACGTGTCATATGAGGTCAGTTGTATCGGGGAATCACAGTAAATAAATCTGCAATACTCCAAGGGTCAACAACATCTAAGGCAGGTCAAGCCTCCACACTCGACATTGACACAATCTTCTTCTCCGTTCTTGTGAGATCTCTTCCATTTCATCTGATGACTGCTAGGTGTAATATGATGATTCTACTGTAGCATCAGATTCATCCCTTTCGTCTATCTAATCTGGTGTAGATATAGAAGCTTCGACATATCACTCAATGTAGCGCGTTTTGGCACAAGCGTGTCTTGATCGTCTTTAAAAATTCAAATGTTGCGCCCCTATGACATGGGGACCTTCCAAGACCTAAGAACTTAAAAAAGGCCTCAAAACATGTCCCTTACGCAAGACATTTGTCCTTTACATTAGGAGAATAGGGCCCTTGATATATAATTAATGTACTTGTGCCACAGGAAATATTGAAGATACGGGCTAGAAATTGTAGTTAACGCACCTCTAAAATTCTCGACATGTACGGGTGGTGACGTGCACTTAAGGCGCAGGCTGATTGATATACATACGACAAAATACCCGCGGCCCATGTATATAAATATGTTTATAGGTTTTGTGTAGTGAGATTCACGGGCAGAAAACAGCAATGTCGTTATTCATACCAGAGATCTCTGCTAATACCATGCATGTGATGGAGGGCATCGATATGTATACACAACGGGGCACATTAACACGCAAAAGAAATTAACGCCCACGCATAATAGCTTGATGCCAGCGAAAGAGAAAAACAACAAAATGGCCAAAATTAGGAACTGCGAATCGGAAGCCGTTGCCAGTGAATTTGACCACTTGAAGGAGATTGCATTAACCCTGACTTCACAGTAAATGGTTACGTGAAGAGCGGAATAGAAGGATTTTGATGAGAGAGTAATTCGTGCGGCAGCGTGCCCCAAAAGGCTAAGAGACTCCTAAACGTTAAGCCGTCGAAAGGTCAATAGCAAAAAACCCTACGGCCGTCTACATGCACGTTTATAGTAACAGGGCCGTAGCCGGGGGTAGGGGTGGGGGGTCGATGGGGTCGAACGACCCACTCCCCGTTATAAAGAAAGGTCACTCGTGACCCGCTATGTTCCCATTTGGCTAATAGCTATCAACATTGAATCCGTATAATTATGCTATGATTTCAATGTACATGTGTATTCCATACCACTGACTGTTTAGTAGTACAATTCGTCTGCATTTAGAATATAGGGTCGCGCCCCCTCAAAGGTCTGCATGGCTACGGCCCTGGGCAAGGAAACCGACCAACAAGGAGCTGGACACCAAGACCCTATATCAGTCTGATTATCTCTGATATGATCCTCTTTTTCTTTCAATGATATGTTGTTTTTATTAAAATTCAAAGTTCATTAACATAGCAGTGATCATATTATATTTATTTTCATGTTTGATTCGTTGTTTTGAGTACTGATACTCATAGTACAACGTCAATAGAGTTAATATTTTTCACTCTTCGATGCACGCTAGTATCAATTAATTAAACGCTGTTCAGTCTACATTAATATGGCCTCCCTTTAGTTCATGTGTTGAGCACATTAAAGTCAATTAGCCCTTTATGATCAAAAGTATATGTACACAAATTTGCCCAAACCCTCGATCTCTTAGTTTCAACACACTAGATTTTTAAAAAATCTTTGGTAAACATTTCACGTCAAACAAGGACGCCCACTTCACGATAATGGAATAAGCATATGTGCATGTGCAAGCATCTATGTCAAGTATTGAGAGATGTTGGCAACCCGGTATGAATTAATCAGATGCATGCATTCTTGATCCCAATCAATACCATATATAGTAAAAGTAAAAAGTCACGTGTACAATTGCCATCATTACGTCACATTTGTAATGGCCAGTAAGACGCTAACAACATTTCGCCAAAACTTTGACCGATTCAGGGCTGGGTTGGACGTGGAGGAGATAGCCAACCTAGCTTACGCTGCCGAATTGATCAGCCTCGCGGACTTCGAGCAATGCAGGGATGAACCCTCTCACCGAAGGGCGACCGTCTTCGTGGCTGCGGTGGAGAGAGGGGTGATCAGAGACGAAGAGAACTTTGACAAGTTTCTAAACATTCTGAAGCAGCAGCCTGCATACAAGCATCTTCTGGAGGGTTTGATCTAGCTTTGTAATAATCCATACAAGAGCAAGTATAAATTTGATTGTTATTTACGTGTGTAAACTGAAGGTTTTGGAATCAAGACATGCATGCATGCGTGCCAAGGTATAATCGTTAACACATGTATGTATGGATAATTCCGGGGCGAACCGTTAGTTCAGCGGGTCCCTAGCTATCCTTAGTTTGTGGTCATCATGATCCGGTTTGTGGTAGGTTGTTATCTGCGTTGAGTACTATTACAGATGATGTTTTCGTCATTTGTGCATGATCATGCTCAAATAACATATTACCACAAACCACGTCTCGCTAGGGACGACCAGAAATAAAGGCAATGGGCGTGCCCAGCTAGGACACAGCTGCATGCCGTTTTACAACCCCCTCCCTGCCCCCCTCCCACCGGGCCTCCCCTCCCTTATTCGTATATATGCTGGTGGCTGGGAGGTTAGTTATAGTTGATCGTGGCCGAAAAGCGTGGTGTCGGGCCACGCCCATCTGGAAGTAAGTATGCTTATGCAGCATAGTCAAGGGTGGAGACACCACATGCATAAATCATCAAGTCTCTCCCTATACTGCAAACGAACCAGACCAGTCTTACTCAGACAATTAATTTGTCACTGCACATGGTTATTTACTTAATTGCCCGTCCTGTGATAACCAAAATGTAAACTGATGCAACAGATGCGGTGGAAAAGATATATCGGTGCGGAAGGATGTAGATGCATTGTATGGAGAAATCGTCCATTACATCAGCGATATCATCAACAGCTTTTTCTTATACAGATGAAGGTGACTCTCAACTGATTGATGTATTTTTTATCTTCATCAATACCACTTCAAGTTGTCTCATATAAGGACTTGTCCAATTGCTCAGCATGCTCTTCAAACACTATTTAAAGTATTCTATGTGAATTTATTTTTTCATACTATTGTCACGTGACCATATTTAAACTTACCAACGGAACAACCACTTTTGAAGTTGCAACACTACATGTGGGGAGGGGGGGGGGGGGGGAGTCGGCGGCAAAAATGTCGGCGCTTTGTGACTGTCAACAGTGAAATTACGCTGCTACACAAAGAAGGCATCGTCAATATAGAATCATATAGCAGTTCTCGATTGATACCACGGCTGTTTCTCATGATCACTCATTTGATGAAAAATCATTTCCAAGAGCCGTAAAACAACTTGTGTTGCCCCACTGTGACGTGCCATTCACACTACAGTGTCATGGAACAATTTAATACTCATCACACACTTGTTAAACCAACTGAAGCAGTGTTTGACTAATATAGAAGGATTGATACCGGAAAAGGCATCGATGATGACTGGCCAATTCAACTAAAGAATCCTAGCAAGTGTAATGTGAAAGTAACAGATGATCTGTATGATGAAATACAGCTCTTTTGTACTGCAACATTTGATGATGTGGTATATGTGAGCCATCATACTGATAAATTTGAAAATGCTATGTTAAGGGAATCACCTATTCATCAGACTATAATAGTGCAGACAGAGCATCTGTGGTGAAATCAACGTTTGTATTAAACGGTAAAACAGATGAGATACATCCATATTTTGGGATCATCACATTCTTTTTCAGAATAATAATCAAGCATAAAGACCGTGCCAAACAAGATTTGCCGCCACATATGTGTCTTTAAAACTTGAGGATATGTACCTGGAACTTTCAAAACACCTGAAAAGGAACATCATTCTGGATAGTAAACAAATCATTTTACCAATGCAACTAATTTATTAGCCCTCGATGCTTTATGAATCGCTGCATACTTATTCCTAGTGAGAAAGGCACAACATGCACAGTGGCTGAACTGCCATGCTTACTGTATAACAGTGTGCATTATTGTCTGTAATTTTTGCTTCGCAAACCAAATGTTAACTCGTTCCAATGCAAGGAATACACTGAGGAAATTTTATAATCACAGTATAGAAACTAAAATCAATTGCATCATTTGTCATATCCAATCTAATACATATAACAACAATCACTCATGCATGTTGAAAATGTAAAATCACGCGCAAAGATCAAAATTTGATTTTCTGATTATACGATACATTTGGAAAATCGCCTGAATATCATTCTCAGATTTGTCAAAGGATTTAAAAGATCATAGACATATCCCAACGTGATTTGTATAAATCAAAAACACACGTGAAATCAATAAATACCATTGTAATATCAAACTAAATTCAAAATGTGATTTGCGCACTTTTTATACTGTGATTCTTACAGTAATTAATTTTCTTAGCCCCCCTGCAGCAAGTTCTGACTATCGCGGAAAATACGCATTGGCATGCAGCATTCTTACTCCAGTGCGCTCAATCACCTTTAAAATCGAAAATCAATTCAACGCGTGTTCACCGGCTAAGAGTACGCACGTGGGTGCGCTGTTTCCTCCTCCAGTTCTCCCCCTCCCCCCACCCACACACACGTCCCTGCTCATATTATAATTCAAAGCATTACTTTATACTAACAGCAATTTAATCAAAATCGTTACGGGGTGATAAAAGCACAAAAACCACTTTGGGACATAACTATCGATATCAGAAGAAGTGCCACAAAATTGTGACGGTGCAATTCGAAAAATAACGTCTGAAAATGTGCCACGTCCTCTTTGACCGCAACTCAAAACGCATTTAACCTCAAATGTTTTATTATTAAAAATCCTAGGATTTGAAGGCAAATGGTGGTGTAAAATGCAAGGAAACAAGGGTCCGTAATAGTAAGGGAAAATATCATAGTTCGATCAATGTATTTAGCCCGTTCGCAGCAAATACTATTTTTGTGTACTAAACATAGGACTATGACTTTTTCCCTTACTATTACAGACCTGTTTACACAACAATTGCCTTTAATTCCTATATCTCACCAACTTTCTCATAGAGAATGTTTTCAATTACTTGTTTCATAGATTTTTTTTTCTCACATCTAATTATACGTCTTACACTGTTACAGTAGTTAATTTTTCATTTGCAACTGGTTTGGTTATTGACAATTCAAAACTCGTCAAGATTCTGTCTTGTTATGATATGAGTAGCATTTAGAACGACCCATTATAACAATGCAATTACCAGGACTTAGTGTAATGATGTGTTACCTGTTGTACCATATGATGACAAATTGATGTGGAAAAAGGCTGATGCGTCAAGATCAACAAGACAATCTTAAAACTTATAAGAAAATATAAAAACACTGTGCTATACTCCAATGAATGAAAACTTGTGTGTAGAAGATGATCAGCATAGCTCATGCAGCATTGCCCGTTTATAACTAGCTCTGGTGAAAAAGCACTGAACCCTTTCAACTCATCATATAATCATGGTTCCACACTGGAGAATTATATTGGTCTGATGAATGCTCTAGAGATATGAAGACCCTTAAGCAGAAGAGACCTAGACAACCTTTGGAAAGTCTTTGCAGCAATAGATGCACAATGTAAGCTCGACTTAAAGTCGGATGTTATATGCGCATCTATAGGACACAAGTATCATAAACTCTATTCTGCAATACACCACCCGAATTGTTTGCTGAGATATGCCCAAAAGATATTGCACTACATTTCTGAAAAGCAATACTAAGCTGCCAGCTTTGAGACCACATACAAAAATTCGACAATGATAGGGACAAGGTGAAATTGAATCAGAAGAGTGAGCAACATAGAGTTTATAATTAATATCATCTGCAAATATTTTAGCTTGAACTGGTGGCACACAACAAGGTCATTGATATATATGAAGAACAATAGAGGACCAACTACTAACGCGTAGAGACAAGGATAATTACTGATGAATATAGTCTTACTGAGAATGCGCAGTTAGAAAAGAAGATAAACTTACCAATGTAGGACTAAAACCATAGCCCCCTACCTTGAACAGCAATTTTAGATGGGAAAATGAATCAAAGGCTTTAGCAAAGTCAATATATACAAATTCATTTTTAGAAAGAATATCAGTGAACAGTGTCTATTCAATAAGTGTGACTAGCAATTGGGTGCAAGTAGAACGCCTGGCAAGAAACCAAATTGATATTTAAAAATGAGTTTTTTAGAACGAAGCATTGAATCATAAACAACGGACTCCATTACTTTGCAGCAAACACTGGTTAGAGAAACTGGACTATAATTGCTAGGTAATTTCCGGAATCTATTTTGAAAATGGGACAAACATTTGCCTGTATCGAATCCGCTTTAGACATAGTGACTTACTAGACACAATTCGTATAGAAACAATCCTCTCAATACACTCACATTGAGAAAGCATTCCAAAACTTATCAACCAAACAAGACATTAGCCAGTCTGTATCCAGTAGGAAAGAGTCATAATCAGCAGCACCTTATTGCTGACAAGACTTTGAGGGAAGATCACTAGGACAAGAAACTAATTCAACAGATGAGTGATTGGGGGGGGGGGGGGGGGGGGGGGGGGTGGCGGGGGGGCGGAGCGGGGCGGGGCTATAGTTAGGCACTGTGATTTTAGACCGTAAAATCCTAGTCGTCAGAAGATAATATTTCTGTTTGCAATTTTTATTGACACCATTTGGTAAAAACAATCTGGTAGCTTCATTATGTATCATTATGGCTTAATATGCATTCAGAACGACTGCCGAATGCGTGGGTAATAGACCTCACTAGTTTTTAAGTTTTAAAACACGTACCGTATTTATAAAGTGTTGTTCAAATCGAATATAGTTTTCTGGCCACGATTGTCGACTCCAAAACACTGCGTCCCCTCCACACAGCGCAGGGTACCTTCTATACGATGCGCCAGTTACTGAACATCTTTGGGCCGATACATACTATACACCAGAATCTACAGAAAAATCATTTTTTATAACTTAGATCATGACTTTTGGGTTTGGATCACTAAAAACGTCGGAATTCCTATCTGACACTGAATTTTCAGGGTCAAAACATTAAGGTATCTTCAGGTTAAGGTTTTTGGCTTATAACTCAAAAATAGTTCGATTTAAGAGCTCCTTTTTGTTGCACAGATAGCTCATTATAGTAGCTTTATATATTGAATGTTGAACTGTTAACTCTAATTCGTTGTGAAGTTAGGATTGTTTTCATAAGGTTTTTGATATGAGTGCTGCTTAGTATCAGTACGGACGAATTATTTCGACTTAAGAGATGATAATCATGTCATACTATTAAATGGTCACTAAAGTAACCATACAATTTTTAATAATTTATTGGACATTTGCTAACCATACTGAACATTGCTTTAAAGGCAGAAAAGCTTAGGACTTGTATTAAATGTTAGGATTCTTCAGTAAATTATTTGATTACGTGACGTCACTGAGGGTGTGCGTACTACAGATAGCCATGTACGGCGGCCACGGGTTCTTTTCAGAAATCAGAACCAATGCAGCTTGGCATCCCAAATGGACCATTCTGGAACAAGAGCCACGAGCCTAATCCGAAAGTGCGTGATACGAGTCATACGACGGGTATATTAGCGGAAGATCTCAGAGAGGAGGCAAAAGCATGGTGCTAGCAGAACTCGTTAAACGAATCAGAATTTCAGCTGAATCTAATGACATAGATTGCAGCAATATAATAATATATACATGCATATATAATCAACAGTGTTGATGTCAATCGAACAGCCATAGCTGCACTGGTACTGCAACGAGTACAATAGTCAGCCAGGTATATATAATGCCACCATTAAAATACGTTCTACTATGGTTTTCAAGAGCAGCTGTGAATATTAGATCTTAGAGTTATAGTTGCATGCTTCAGCAAAGCCTCATAAGATGACTATACATCTTGCAAAAACTATGACAATTCCCCAGGAGCAGCAAACCTTCATTTCCAGAATTTAACTTCTCTGCAAGGTGCATCTAAATTTCACCAACGTACTGTACGATGGGCAGATAACTCGGTATAAAGCATGTTACCAAAAATATTGAATGATGATGAATCTGAAGAATAACGAATTGATGGTCATTGACATGCTCGTGGACTATTTCATTGGTGATTTAGTGTTTGTGGCCAATGAAAATAACATTCTTCAATGGTAAATTCTATTGTGCTCAAGTGTATGCATGCTAGTCAGTTAATATACATGTGATGAATTTTAGTTAAAAACCCTCTAAAAGTCTTTAAAAAGTCAGAACCACTTATATGCAATGTTTGGAATTTATATCTTAAGGAATGGCAAGGTTATGCTTTATTGTTCCTCAATGTTTCAATTGCGATTACGCTGTACTAAAAAAGTTGTCACTTTAGCGCTACATATCTCCGGTGCTAAAACTGATACGGTGACGCATGAAATACTGAAAAACACAGTTTTTTTTTGCTTTATCTAACGACAATAATATTATAATCTTTTGAGCATTAAAAAAAAAAATTCCGCAGTGCCAAGCTAGCATAGAGTATATGCGTATACGGATTCGGAATATTGTTATAAAATTTGTATACTTGTACCATATACAAGCAGAGATACATACACTACAAAGGTTTATACACAGTTTGCTAAACTACAGATGTCAGCAGTTTCCACTCCTTATTTTGTATATGTTCAGCTGCCTGAAATTCAGCAGTAGTAGTAGTATGTATATCCGGGCTGATAGTAACCAGATGATGTGTATGTGCCCGCTGTGGTGCTGGAGCACACATCACTGCCGCGCAGTGTTGTAGCTGTTGATGCCGTTGCGATGGCCACAATGGGACCTACAATTGTGATAATCATTACGACCACAAACATGATCACAGCAGCGATGTTGAGGAAAACTGAAACATTAGCCTTCCTCTTGGCAGAGACGATGTCATTTTCCTCATCATCATTCCTTGCCTAAAAGTGGACAAATTCCCTTATATTATACTGTTTTTAAACATTGTTACGTACCAGTACTGAGACAATGATCGCGGGTATGGTGCACAACAGTGATGGCCATCCAACACCAATGCACATAATGGCCAGTACGGTCAAAATGACGGAGAGAGTCAGATAGTGATCCCTCCTGGAACGAAGAACAAGGATAGATGGTGCCACCGAAGGCTGCATGTTGACCACAGACACGTTGGTACTGGACTGGGGAACAGGGTAACGAGAAATTGTACTTCATACATGCATGGGAATGCTCTGTGCGAATACCTGCTGGTGGCCGCCTGGGATATATGACGAGGGATGTGGAGAATACATTGATGGGCCTGGGGTATACTGAGGAGGGCCTGGGGTATACTGAGACGGGACGCCAGGAGTATACTGGGAAAACCCCGGGATATTCTGAGACGATCCGCCAGAAGGCGCTGGGGTATACATTGGAGGTGATGGTACGTCTTTGAATAATAAACAAGGACAATGAAACATGTAAATGCAACTCAATCAATCATGTATGGAACCTTGCATGCTGACGCAGCTGGTTCCGTTAATATCTCTATACTTGGTTTAATTTATCAATAATATTGTTGAAGGGTAAACCATATAGCAGGGTCACTCTCAGCAGAATGAGTATAACATGATATCTTTGTTATGAACTTAGCTGGAGATGTCTTCCAATGGCTCACTGCATGATAGTTTGGATTTACAATACTGATCAAATGTGGTGCCAATATGTTAGTAAATATGGCATACAACACAATAGTAAATATAAAGGATTCATTTACAATAGGGGGAATATATTTATGCATACACATTTGCGCCACATTTGATCAGTAGTAAATGTATTGTAAATCCAAACTTTCATGCAGTGCATGTGGCTGTGACCGTATACGAAGCATGGTAAGCTAAACAATGATACCTTTGCATGGCCATCTGGCTAATTGTGATTAATTGTATCGATTCAGTGCCAAAGTCATAAGCACTTATACAAGGATGATACATTACTTTCTGGTCAGATCAAATGTATGCAGTGGTCCTGTTAAGCAAGAAGGGGTGGTGGTGGTGGTGGTGGTGCTGGTGGTGGTGGTGGTGGTGGTGGTGGTGGTGGTGGGGGTGGTGGTGGTGGTGGTGGTGGATGTAGTCATAACAATTTTAAAAAATAATCTATGTGTGTGGCACGCATGCCAAACAAACAATTGCCATTATTGCCACAGTGAAGCCTTGCATGAAATCATTATTGCTGGAAGCATTTCAATGAAGTGGGGGTGTTTGAGTGCAAACAAAACCAATCCTGTCAAGCAAAGCCATATGATTGGCCACATGCTGGAGTTACCTCTTGTACCATATGATGACAAGTTGATGTGGAAAAAGGATGTCAGCATAGGCAGTGTTGCCGCGATCCGGAAACGATCTCGTGATCGTCGATGCATATCCTGTATCGCATCCGGTATCGATAATCGGCGATGTTTAATAAGTAGGTATCGGCGAGGCTCGACGATACCGCCTTTTATTCATAGCGACACTCACTAATTTTGCTTAAAATGACAATGTCTGAAG
Source organism: Eunapius fragilis (assembly GCA_963681505.1). Lineage (NCBI taxonomy): Eukaryota > Metazoa > Porifera > Demospongiae > Spongillida > Spongillidae > Eunapius > Eunapius fragilis. The sequence continues at coordinate 13,320,667 of OY811971.1, forward strand.
GGAGTGTGCAGTGGATCGTGAGTGTTGTACATGTAGCAGTACGACCACAAGGAATGCGCAAAGCTGTGAGTGGAAGCACTTCACAATAGAACGGCAGCCTGCTGCGAGATTCCCCTCCCGCCAAGTAAGCTGTGTCATAACGTTGTGTCACGTGCGCGCGGAACAACACATCCAAAAGAAACTGTGCTTGCTATGTCATCAAATTTGTTTGCTGTTATTCCTTCTTGGTGATGTGTGGTGCACGATTTTTCAGGCCAGAACTTTCAAAGCCTCTCATTGGCAGCTCCGAGATATGTTTTGGCTTGCCACCTAACTTTAGCGAGGAAAGCGTGAAGGAAGCAAATGACCTATTAGTGGATGCCATTGTGTGGGGTCTTTTCGACAGTTTATTCAGAAATTTCACGCACGAGGTTCTTGTACTGCCACAGAGTTGAAACTAAATATGAGGAGGTGAAAGACCTGGTAGATTCACAGCTAAAGAAAAGTCTTGCACAGGCATCTTCAGTAACCATCACAACAGATGGAGCCACAATGAAGAACACAGGTGATTCCTACATATAATGTATAGCTATCACTGGCCATTGGTAGTGTGTGTGTATGGGGGGGGGGGGGGGGAAACAAAATAGAAGCTTGTCCAGGGGGCAGGCATTTACAAGTCTGTCATGGGGTGCATGGGGGAGAGACATAGTGGTGCTTAACCTGGGGGGGGGGGGGGGGGGGGGGGGGTTATTTGCAATTATTGTCATCCATAGAGATGATGGAATAGCACAACAGCGTTTACCTGCTCTGGTTATTTATGTTAACAGCCTGCAACTACAATTTTTATAGTCACTTTGTACTGTTCTTCAATTCAGTCTAGCCATGGTTCACGCATGTGCAGGGCGCTGATTGTCTTAACCGGTCACATCTAAGTGTGGACAAAATGCAACTACACCTGAGCTACGGAAACAATTTGAAAATGCAGCAGGTACATGTATGTACCCCCCAACAAGTCACCCACTACCGTGTCCATCCAGGAATCATCAGGCTAATCCACAGGACTACAATCAAATCTTAAGAAGAATTCATTTCATTCGTATCTTTATTGCAATACAAGTTTGTTGCAGAGTCGAATCATAACATCTATCAATGACAAGCAACACAGCAATATCAGTGGTCCCTTTGTGTGCCGTTTGTGTTCTTTATATGTTTTTCAAATCTTTTTTACCCAGTTTTGTGGTGTACTGCATGCATGCAAGCTAGGTGCATGCATATTAATTAACATCTTCACCACAAGGTTTATATGGCTGACTTCAACCTCCTGAAAGGTTGTAACAAGCTGGCAAAACATGACAGTGACAATCTTTTACCATGGCTGTCACCAGCTTGCCATTTTTACTTGCATGGGTGTGTATATGTGCGTATGTGTGTATGTGTGTACATGTGCACATAGTACATTCTTATAGATACCTCAATGAACCTGAAACTGATAGACCATTTTAAAAAAAAAAAAAACCTCTGATGTGGTGGACAACACATCCGGCTGCATACACACGTTGCTGCTCTGGCTCGCAAGTACCTTGCTATTATTTCAGCCTCATCGGCACCATCCGAGCGTGTTTTCTCAACCAGAAAGAGCATACAGCAGAGAAAAAGATGGTGGATTTTGCCCTGCCATCTTCACCAAGTCTTATTTTTACGACACAATCGTACAATTTTAGCAGACTTATGAGAGTCCTTTTGTAAGTCACAAATTTCCCGTAATTGTATTACAACTTCATCATAAGAGATCAATATGAACAAAACTCGTTTATTTCTTATATGCGTGGTTTGTGCGCGCGTGCACTTCGTATGGTTCAAAGAAGCCATTTTTACAGCATCAAACATCTGTTTACAACAAATACAGTGGCAGTACAATCATTATACGCTTACTGCTTAGTCTTTACTAGGCAAATTCCCTACACTGCTATAGCCACTGCCCTATGAAGCCATTTTTGATTAGATCGTCGATTAGGCTCGTGTATCGACGATTTAATGAGCTATGAATATTCGTCGATATAGTGACTCGACGATGCATACTAATTGCGATCCATTAATTCGTAATCGACGATATAATTAGAATCGCGGCAACACTGAGCATAGGTGGCTTGCGTGACGTCATTAGCAAGGTCTAACTGTGGAATCGTCACAAAAACCCTATACAACGTCCTTATTCTAACCACACCACATCTAAGGAAGGCCATACCTCATCTATACCCCACCCAACGAAGGCAGTTTCTAAACTTGCTGATGCGGCGGCAAAACAATTAACCGCATGCATGCGCGCGGATGTGCGTGCATGCATGCACGATGGTTTGGAACACAAACATTCACAGCACTGAAAAATTCCTCCCTCCGCTGGCCGGGAAAATTTGCAATGTTGTTACTGACTACTGACAGCATGGATTACAATACCCCTGTAATCAAATTGCTTCTAATTCGGTTTGTTCATGGTCGGCAGAGCCCACCAGGCATTGCTTATGTTTATTTTTAATGAACTCGTTATATAGCGGTAATAAATTGTTTCGTGATAATATTGTGTGCAGCTATTGGCCTGTGTTACAAACAACGCGCATGCTTCATAAACAACTACTACCGGCCTGCTGCCCCCCTCCCCCCCCCCCCCCCCCCCCCCCCCCCCCCCCCCCAGATTAACTGTTAGACGCCTCAAGTTCTGTAAAACGCCTCCTTTTGCCTGGGTTGATGTTCTGATTTTCCGCCTGTAACGGTTTCCTGCCCGATTCGCGCTAATGATTTAATGTAGGAAGTGCGTGCATGTGGTGCCTAAATAATTGGCGCAAATAGAGCAGCAAACCATCCACGCACTTCGAACACGTACAGCTATATCTCAGTAAAGGATGATGTAAAAATTAACGAACAGAACAAATTAAACAAGTAATAAAAACATTCTCTACACGAGAAGGTTGGTGGTATATAGGAATCAAAGGTGAGATGGTGGTGTAAAAAGCAAGGGAACAAGGCTTTTGATTGAAAAGGAAAAATGAAATAGACCTATATTAGCCGCATGTTGTCATATTTTAATGTGCGTGCTAATATAGGTCTATTTCATTTTTCCTTTTCAATCAAAAGCCTTGTTCCCTTGCTTTTTACACCACCATCTCACCTTTGATTCCTATATACCACCAACCTTCTCGTGTAGAGAATGTTTTTATTACTTGTTTCCTAAATTTTTCTGGTGCATTTGGTATTGTACTTAGTTCTTGAAACGCATAGAATAAGGTAGCATAAACGTCAACTTGCGCGATCATGACAGGTTTATATTAGAATATGCAATTCTGTTGAGGTGTGTACCAAATATTACACTAGTCCCCAGACTATCTCCATTGAGGAGCAAAGGATTGATAAAGGTTAAAAACGAAGCCATATAATACAAAGAATAAATGCACTCTAAGTAAACTGATCTCACGCTCTAATCAGATAAACCATGCACCACAATACATGACCAAATTGACGTAAGCAACTTTGGCGTTATACACACATTTCAAACAGCGCATATTACTGTAAAACGGAGAGACGCAGTATCTCTACCGCTGTAACTGAACTATTCCTTCCATTTTAGCGATATACCATATGCATGCTTATAATTTATCGATCCAACATTTATCGATGCCGTATAAACGTACTAGACGTAGCGTTATACATTATGCGATAATGCTTACGTCAGGGGTCTGGGTACGAGACTACCTTTGGGTGGTCGTTTTGTTGTTCCTTTCGGTACCGCGCTTGACATACGCACGTTTGACAGATCTGGCAGCATCTGGATCTTTTCACTTTTATATGCTCGAGTGGAATCAGAATTGTCCTCATGAGATTATATGGTAAAACCATCGAATTTGATAACGCTGGTTATATTATACTGGTGCGTCATGAACATTGTGATAGCTGATGTAATGTGCTATTTGTAGATCAACACCAAATAAGGTACTACTCGCTTCAGCCAATTGCCTGATCGGTTAGGCGTCTAACAGATACCTGAAGATAACATGCGGACACATCCTGAAGCGATTGGTACACATGGCGTGCTTTACAAACGTTCCTGTCGTGAGTTATACTCTCCGGAAGGAAGAAGAAGAAGAAGACGACGACGAAGGAGAAATTTTAGGAGGGACTGGGTACGGACGATGGGGACGAGTATTTTTGTTCTCTAAAAGTACACCGTCTTATGACATATGTATAACGCAGAACTGTTCTCCTTTTTGACATTGCTCGATTGCCACTAAAAGCGAAGTGACCCGACTCTTGGCTGTCCCGCTAGACGCGAGTGACGTTTTTTTAATGACATTCATGATACTGCAGGATTCCTATATGGAACCTACTCGCGTAGGTTCCGATACGACCTCTACACCTACAAACCGAATATGAAGCGATTGATTATTCCTAAGCAGTGAGTTATCGGACGTTGTAATACTGGTACGATGCGCCAAAATGGGCTATTCCCTTATTTAAACATACATCCCTACAGATGACAATAATTGGAAACGTAACTCCCGGACAGACGTCCGTTTTGTCTACCCCCCCCCCCCCCGGACGGGCTTTAAAGTACACCCTAGACAAGCATCCATTTGATTACACCTACCCTGGACAAGTGTATGTTGTACCTGCAAGCTCCCCGGACAGGCATTTATACCATCCGGGACATATTTCCAAAACTCCCTGGACAATGTGAACTTCAAGTTTACGAACACCCCCGTGGACACCATTCATTGGCATGCATCTGTAGGGGTGTACGGCTAAATAATGGAATAGGCTAAGCCCAATTTTGTCTCCATTTAGGTCCAAAATTCATCGTTATGTTCAGGCATCAGTCAAACATGAACATTTTTTGCAATGATTCGCATATAGTTTATTGCTCCATGTAAAAAAATAGCGGAGGAGGAGGGGGGGGGGGGGGGGGGGGGGGGCGGAGGCGCGTTCGTCGCAAACCAGCGTATTAACGTACAATTATTCAATCCGGCTCAGAATATATAGCTCTCACGTCAGATAAGCCCATGCAAACACGCGTACATTATTCTTCATACTTTACAGATACGTGAAGTTATATGTAACCACATACACAATGTAATAGATACCTCTCCATGCCAGGTAGCAAGAAAGATCAAATCATATAGTAGTAGCAATTTACCTGCAGGGGATTTGTTGGCCATTACTCGCAACCTTTAGTTGACAGATAAAGTCACTTGGAACTGGAGATGCCTGCCGCACCCAATGTTGTTATGCATGCACTTCTATACCGCTACATCCGGCATCTGATGATGATTACGGGAATTTCAACACATAACTCTGCTTGTTCGTAAACAGGGGGGTCAATCCCCTGCCCACGGAGCAGTGGGTGGATTACGTCAGAGACGACAAGTGGGGGAGTTGGAATGTATAGTCGTCGGATGCTGAATACCAATTACTCATAAGCATTGTACTCCTCCATAGAGATGCAACAGTATGGAAAATTGCTTTTTAATAATGAATTTACATCACTTTATTCATCATGTTGCTCTGAATTGACGATAGGAATTTCAGATGATACTAACATGATTCAAGGCAATTTACTATATCACTTCGACGAGCTCTAGGGACAACGTATGGACTAGCAGTAGGGTCCTTGCCCATAGGAATTTCTGGGACACTTTTGGTCATTAGGATAGTTGAAATTAACAAAACTCACCCGGGTGACAATAGAGGCGTTCAGTTCTGGCCACGCTGAAAGTAATGAACTCGACTGTGCGCAAGTTTGGTATGTGCTTTGTACAATTCAGGATGTGCCAATGGCGGATGTACGTAGCGAGCGATCTCCTCGTCAGTATCATCTAGGAGTAGAAAAGAACTCCGGGCCCGTGATATTCCACTTCACTCTGCTAAATGCCCTCATCTAAATGCCCTCATCTGAGGCTAGGTATGTGTGTGCACTTCCCGTTTGTACCTCATCTCAGGTATGTGTGCGTACTTCCCTTTAGTACTATATCAATATCGCTGCGTGTGTGTGTGTGTGTGTGTGTGTGTGTGTGTGTGTGTGTGCGTGCACACTTTCCCTTAATACCTACTTTGCAAGCCTGAACTTGTACTGTACTGTAGTATGCCATATTATAGTACATTAAATATGATTTTAATTATTACATATCTTGTGCAACCACAGGGTCATTAATCATACTGCTGTTTTTCCTTCTCCTCCTCCACCTCTCTCTCCTCCCTTTCCTTTGTCTCCTCCCTTTCTGCTCCTCCTCCTCTCCTGTCCCGAAGATGTGTCGTCTGTGAGCCCATCACTGTTGCCATGGCAGCTTCACGGGATGGAGGCACAGCACCTCTCCTCTGCAGTACGAAGTTATTAATTACCATCATCGCAGGAATGCCTTCATATATGTATCCAGTGGTCCTACACATATGTGTACATTGGCCCTACATGTGTCGGGTTCCAGCAATGCATGGCTTAAAGTGCAGCCTTCACCAAAGTTAGGTCTTGCGTTGATGCCTGATAAAGCACAGGTCATTTTAAATGGTGGCTTGGCCTTACTTTGACACCTGAGGGCACACCATACCCACTTTGTCATCACAACATGGATGCTTGGGGACATCACATGCTCACTTGTCGCTCTGGGGGAGATGTAATAACCAGACACAACCAACTCAGGGACTGCATTGCTGACTTCTGCCACAAGGCATGCCTTTCCCCACAAATTGAGAAAGGAAGTGGTATTCTTCCCAAAGACCAATCAAGACCAGCAGACATCCTAGTGCCAAACTGGTCCCTTTCACGCCCAGCTGCATTTGAAATTAAGGTCATCAATCCACTTAATTTGCATATACAAGAAGCGGGTCAAACCTGTGGTCATGCAGCTGAGGTGGGAGAAGAGGCCAAGCACTCAAAAAATGATGAGGCATGTGCCCTTAGAGGATGTCATGCATCCCTTTGGTTGTGGAGGTGTTTGGGGGATGGGGCAATGAAGCCATCAATGTACGTTTGGCCATATCCAAAAAGGTAGCCACTCAACTCTGTCGACCTCTAAATGAGGTTATGTCGGGCATCTACAGTCGCCTCAGCCTCACCCTCATGAGGCAGAATGCCAGGGCAATTTTGGCCAGATGTGTCTCACCAAACACTTGCTTTGACTTTTAGTTATTTGTAGTGCTTATGTTTTAAATTAATGTATTCTGATAAGTAAGTACACATATGCAATCTACATATAACCATGCACTGTGCATGTGTGGGTGGTGTGTATTGAATGCAAGCACTTATATTGTTTCTCCAGCTAGTATGTTATGTGATGCGATAGAGCAAAACCACCCATGCACTGAGTGCAGCCATATGCATACTCATTCTCAATAAAAACCTTTGTTTATGGTTGGAGTCAGGCCCAGATACAGAATTCTGCTATTGGACAGGGGTGCACATGTATGTGAAGCCAGTGGCAGATCCAGGCTTTAATGAAAGGAAGGGGGGGGGGGGGGGGGGGGGGGCGGTTTGGAGGCCAGAGGGGTATGCCTGGGTTGCAACCCTCCCCCCCCCCCCGCCTTCTGCCCGCATAGGAATTAAGTAGTTTGCCACATGCATGGAGTGAGGGGGGGGGGGAGGGGGAGGGGGAGGAATAGGCATGGTTAAATAATGGATTCCATTTTTAACCATACACCCCTACAGATGACAGATGGCAATAAAATGTAACTCCCTAGGACAGTATATAAACACCCCCCCCCCTCCTGGACAAGCTTTTGTTATTTTTACACCCCCTCTCCGGGGACAGGCTTATAAATGCCCTCTGGACAAGCTTCTATATATAGCTAGACACTGAAACATGCTAATCCTCCTGGGACAAGCATTTTTACAACTACCCCCACTGGGACATACTTCCAAACACACCTAGATTTTTCTACCTGATAACACTCGAGGACAGGCATTAATTCAACCCTTAACCCCCCCCCCACCCCTTGGATAATGTCAGGTTTCCAAAATCCACCTTGCAATTGCAGGCTTGGGCACCATTTATTGTCATCTGTGTACAGTGAAATACATGGGTGTACAGTGAAATAGTGGAATAGAATGTATGACTGTCACAATTAATCTAGCAGCGGAATAAGAAATATAAACACGTGTGGTCTTCAGTATGCTGACCGGCTCAGAGATGAATTGCATGGATATTTAAGCATCCTGAGGGCCTAGTTCCTGTACGATCTCTGGTCCAATCAGACTCTGCAGTGATTGGCATTCTATTAGATGTTTTGGCCGCCTTACAATGACACCATATCTTGCCCTTGAATTAACAAGAAAGTGTTCATCTATTGTATTTGAGCACTGATCTCATATTTGGTCCTCTTGAAGGAATACAGCATCACCAGTTCGTTTATTGGTGTCCAGACGTCGCTAAGAAGTAGCTTACCTGTCTGCAGGTTTCATCCTTAATTGGAATACAATATTTGATGACCCAATGATTTGATTGTACCCTCAAACCTGTGGCCAATCTATGCACCTGAACTATTGCAAATTGGTTACATCGTGCTCAATCTTTAACGATTAAAGGAACTGGAACAAGGACATAGCCGCCTTCCCTTTTTCCTCCTGGCTTGGTTTTGCAACATCAAAAACACACAGAACTGCAGATTTTCTTTTTATGACTTCAAAGTCTGGAATGAATCCGATCTGATAGTTGTACTCCAGATATTAATAGAAAATGCAATTATATATTGCAAACCCGGCATAGTCTCAACTTCATATGAAGTGATAACACTCAATGAACTTAATTTTATCCTTACTACCACCTCAAAATACATGCACATAATACATGTTCCATGACAATAATAGTACACTACCTAACTGATGTCCAGGTTGTTCCTTATTAAATTACCAATATGAACTGTGGCATTAGTAGCATTATCCAAAACTGTAGCTGCCATGAAGAGCACACAATTCTAGTTTCTTTTAGACGCTATTGCTGAGGCCACAAAGGGCCCCACAAACAAGACAATCATTACTATCACAAACGTGATCACTGCAGCAATGTTGAGGCAAACTGAAACAGACGCCTTCTTCTTGGCAGAGACAATGTCATTTTCCTCATCATCATTCCTGGCCTACAAGTGGACAAATTCGCTTAAATAAAATAGCGTTGTAAACATTGTTACGTACCAGTACTGAGACAATGATTGCGGGTATGGTGCACAACAGTGATGGCCATCCAACACCAATGCACAGAATGGCCAGTACAGTCAAAATGACAGAGAGTGTCAGATAGTGATCCCTCCTGGAATGCAGAACAATGATAGATGGTGCAGAAGGCTGCATGTTGACCACAGACACGTTGGTACTGGACTGGGGAACAGGGTAGGCAGAATTGATAAATTTTACATAGGCATAATGGAATACCTGCTGGTGGCCAACTGGAGAATACGATGAGGGATGTGGCGGATACATAGATGGGCCTGGGGTATACTGAGGAGGGCCTGGAGTATACTGAGACGGGACACCTGGAGTATAGGTGGAAAACTCCGGAGCATAATGAGAAGGGGCTCCAGGAGTATAAGTGGAAAACCCTGGGGTGTACTGAGATGATCCTCCAGAAGGCCCTGGGGTATATGTTGGTGGCAATGGTACGTCTGCTGAGTAATAGAAGTAAAAAAACATTGAATCGTCATCTTAAATAACATCATAAAGTAGCCTGATAGTAGCCAAGAGAAGGCTGAATTCATCATGAAGGAAAATCAAATTTGATGAGTAGAAATGACTGTTCTCAACTTATATGGCTTTCATGCAATAGGGAGTCATTTATAAAAATATCCTAAAAATGCTGAGTATATATATTTCCAATTGAGGGTATTATAAAAGTCCCCACAGTTCTCATACAATGATAATCCACAATTTGGAGAGGGTGTACTAAATTTTTTTTAGTATCCACAATCATCATACATGTGGCTATTAAGCATATAGTATACTTCAATGCAACAAGTATGCCTCTATATTTCAAAATTTATTGCAATTAATTTGTTCTTGATTATTACTGAAATGTCGACTTTAAAAGTAGGCAATGCACATGAACTCTGAAATAGCTGCCACATTTGATGGTAATTAATCTGTACCGGTCAAGTTAAAATTAAGCCCCTTAGGTTTTCTTCTCCCGACTGGCCAATGTATGTAAATTATATGTCATGTTCCAAACACTCCCTTGGACAATATAATTGTCATCTGTAAGGATGTACAGTTAAATAATGTATTATCATCCGAGTTCCAGTTTGAAGCAAGCATGTATCGATGTTTCTTTTGTGCAAGACATTGGAACAGATTTGAATTCACTCTACGTTTCAGTATTGTCAAGTTGCTTCTTCTGGTTTTGTCCTGATTATTCAAATCATTAACTGTGATGTGCAACGCAGATATACTCAGATAATTTTACACCAGCTTATTTAAATTCATCTGGTATAACCCCCCCCCCCCCTCCCCTGGTAGTCATATCAACAATGGCACACATGTGTATCTAAGTGTTTGCATGCAAACAAAGCCAAATCCTTCTTGTACACATTAATATTTGACATTTGTTTGTCAGTTTGTGTATGACCAGCTGCATCGACTGCATCAAAGCACTGTAATCATGAGCCTTCTCTCCCTTATTACTGCACACACATTGCCAAATATTTGCATTTGTGGGTGCTATTGCATTCTGTACTCAAATGTAAATATACTGATGATAATTATAATCCTGTTTCAAAGGTGTTGCAACTATAAGTGTTCACAATAGTATGGCAACCCAGGGTGACCCCTACACTATGTCATGGTAAGGATTATTGAATGCTGTAAACAGTTTGTGGTATGTGTCTAAAATGTGCTATTCAGAGCCTATGGGGAAACACATTTAGCTGTGTGTCTTGTATTGCGTTGTGTTCGGGCTGTCATGTTTATAACAACAGGTCGATGAAACATTGATAAAAAAATGTGCTATTAAAGTTGCGCATTATTGATTAGCCAAAAATGAATTATATTAGTCTATAACACCTTTCAATGAGCAGTATTTCCCATAAATCTACATTACTAAGTCAGAGTGCCCTACAGATGCTGACAAACACAATGACCTCTTGGATTTACACCAACTGTAATTTTTTTTTTGTTTTGCTACGCTATTAAATCACTTACTTTTGGGGATAAAATGTAAGCGGCATATTACAGCATAAATAAATAAATAAATTATATGGACAACCCTCACGGGTTTTTGGGCTGCTATAATATAGATTCAATTCGTTCACGAATGTGTGTACTGGGGGGGGGGGGGGGGGGGGGGGGGGGGTTGAGCGAAAGGTGTAGACATAGGATTCCCCCTCCCATTACCATAACAACTTGGTAATGAATTTTCCGATTTAAACTTTAAGAATAGCTCTTTATTTCATCCCAGCAGTCTCGAATTCCTATGCCATTGGCTTAGTTATCTGTACCCTGAGATGCAATAACAGGCATAATGGAGCACATTACAACATTTGGGAACAGCTGCCCTAACCGTTATGTCATGCTACAAGACAATTTAATTTAGGCCACATACAATGATAAGATCAACACAAGAGCAAGGTTTCATGCGATGGAGGGATGCCTTGTGTGTCTTCTTACTATGCTGTTTTTACTACTGCACGTTGCCATAGGAGCATGTGCTATCCGTCAATATCCTGCCATCCGGGATTATAACCCCAAATATCAACCACCAAATAATTATGAGTGGGGCATCATTATTTGGAACAGTGCCCAGCAAAATCACCTTAAGGCTTGCTGGACACTGTCCCAAATTTTTCAGGACAAGCAAAAGAAAAGTAACGCTCACATTGAAATGTATGGCTAATTATAAATTCAGTGCCAAATAACTTTAGGGAGCATTCACAAATTACGTCACGCTGAAGGGGGGGAGGGGGGGTATCAGCCAGTGTGACGATGTATACATTAAACATACATTTGTATGGGATAATGTGTGACGAGGGGGGGGGGGGGGTCCATAATGGTCAAAAATAGCGTGACGTAATTTGTGAATGCTCCCTTATGATGGATACTCCAATTTAGGTTGCGTAAGGACCATTTGATAGAAGCTCTTTGGAGTTCACAGGAAAATGAAAAATTTTGAATAACTGGGTGATTTAGTTAATTTCATAACAAAAATATGCATATGTATCGTATTAGCTCAAACATGCCACCTTCTTAGCATGTACCATAAAATCATTCATTTAATGACCTGGACAATGATTGATTTGTTACTATAGTGCTGCTACTTTCATGACCTTCATTTATGCCAGGTCCCCTTTAAATCATGTATCCGCTCTACTTCGGTGTAGTCAAACCGTTGCGCTTTGGCAAATCTGGTATCAAACCATTCATATATTGTACCTAAATACCCATCTGATAGCAAGTTTGATCTATTACCCTAGCCAAAACATGAAGATCGAGCTATCAGAATTCCCAGAAAACAAGTAATTAATTAAATTTAAGTATAAAGATGAATGGTATCATCATTGGAATGCATTCGGAGTAAACAGCTGTGACTTAATTATGCCCACGCATACATGCTATGTCCAAAATGAAATTTTAAACTCACTGCGACCATTTTAATACAATTCTCGTAATGTTGGCATTGCTAAATGTAAACAAAAGAACATGCTGGCATCCAAAGGCTAGGGGTTAGCCCCTGTTTCAGACCACAAGACATTGCTTTTAGCTGCAAACACAATTCACAACTCTCCCCCAAACTAAAAACGGTAAACACAACCCAACGTATGCTATGTTTGTACACGTACAAACACATGGTAAACCAAGATACTGTTAGGTGGTTAAGGAGAAGATAGATTAAGCTTAACGTGCATGATATTTATAACTGTTCATCTATTGCATTAACCAGTTAGTATGCAAATGAACAGTTCCTTTAACGCCTATATGAATCTACCTCTCTTCCGTCTAACAAATGGCACTATTTGTCCCTGGCCCGTTCTTCAATCTATTCACACATACGCACACGCGCGCGCGCGCGCCTGCAATCACACACACACACACACACACACACACACACACACACACACACACACACACACACACACACACACACACACACACACACAGTGACACACACAGTGACACACACACACACACACACACAGACGCGCGCGTGCATATACACACACAAACACACACACACACACACACACACACACACACACACACACACACACACACACACACACACACACACACACACACACACACACACACACACACACTTAAACACGCAGTCATACCTGTATACGCTCATACAAAGAGACACACACGCGGGGCGTACACATAAGCGTACGCATAATCGGAAACATAGATGATATAATTATAATCATACAAACTCATAGCAAAACGTTCACCTTGGGTTTTGTTATCCATTACTGTTCGTCTTCTAACGCCTGTGTTTCAGACAATGATGGGCCGCACCCTCTGTATCACATATCCGGTCATGCACGATAAACAAGGATCTAGTCCCCATCCCATAGAATTACAATGGGGCACAGTGGCGTAGCTACGGTAGGGCCTGGCAGGGCCTAGGCCCTACCAACCGACCACAATAATCTCATCCTGCAGTGATAAACAATATTCTCAATACAGCGCGCGGGCTCGACACATGAAGTTCCAATTTCAGTACAGCAGATAAGAGTAATATTAGTAATGTACATGGAGGAATTGTGCGTCAGTGGACTCTTTTTCAGTGTGCATGTGGGCTTTCCAATTTCCAGTAAGAAACGAATAATATACTTTAATGTCGATGGTAAAATTAACCGCACAATATGATGCAGATAAAAGCATAGATCAGTTAAGCTGCAATGATGAAGACTATGTTTTGCACTCGGACCCTGGTGCTGGAAAAGACAAGGACCTTGTTGCTTGTTGGACATGTTTGACTCCAGACTGATTCAGAATTAAGACATCATTTGGATGGTGACTGAAGCATCACGCCGCTCTGTTCCAGGTAATCAACCTAAAGAGTATCGCCGCTGACTCCACTACCGTAGCTCTCCATCTAATTATTGTTGTATCTCAAGGATGCCAGAACATTTATTGCATCAACACCTGCATGCATTCTCCCCTGTACAACCTGTCAATATCAAGTACCCAGCTTCTGTTATAACTGCAAGTGTTTTCCAATTTGTTTAACCCTACATATTCCATGCATGCAAGCCTATCGGAGATGATGTCTTATGAACTGAATTAATATTGTGTATTGATCCATGGAGAACTTTTTTTTTTTTAATTTTTAAGCACAGCAACTATCATGTACACCACCTTTACCTTTAGCATGCTTCTAGTCCTTCAATCCGTCTAATGACTTGTAGGCTTCTTCTAATTTGGAACCAGGTTCGGACCAAATAAATGACAGCTGTAACAGTAACAGGTCCTTTTTCACAGAGTGTACTGTAACTATGCATTGATAAATTCAAGTTATATATACCATGCTGACTGAAATGGCCTCTTCCCCCTCCACCCCCCCCCTCCCCCCCCCCCCCCCCCCCCCCCCCCCGCCATTGCGTGCCCTACCATCAATATTGCCCTGGCTACGCCACTGTGGGGCAGGCTTAGGACCAGCCAACATTTATTAGGGAAGTGGGGCTTTTGATGTGGGATTGCATAACAGTGATATATGTGAGATGAACAAAACCGTGCATTCCTTATCACGTGTGTCTATACATATGGAGAAATCGCCCATACATCGGCGGTCATCTTGCATTTTATATTTCAAATTGAATTCTAAATGATCTCGGAAAATTCTAAAAATTGGTCTGAATTTGAATTGTAGTTTTCATTGCGTAGCAATAAAGCAATGTTATACAAAAATCAAGACAAAAAAATAATAATAATTACCGTCGTAGGTTCCCGGGCCAGGGTAGCTGGTAATTACAATTTAACTGCTCAATTTTAATTGCGCGTAGTTAATAAACTCCTATTCTGTTTACAATATGACACTAGCTAATCGTCAGCGTCGGTGAATCGTCGTATTCATTGTATACCCCAGCGTCACTAACGTGACATGACGCTATTCCAGCGTCAGCGCTAGCGTCGGCGTCGGCGTCAGCGTCACGTCACGTTAATTGTTTACAATATGACGATTCGGCGACGCGGGCACCGATGCTGACGCACCATTCAGCCAGCGTCATATTGTAAACGTGTCAAGCAAATAGCAGCTTCCCACCCATCCGACAAGAGGTGGATGTGCATCAATTATTAATAATATTAATAACAAAACTCGGTCTTCGGCCGCGACATATAGTACCCGTTTACCAAGAACTTAAGCGCTAACCCCTATAGCCTTGGGAACCCATGCATTGCCGTAGTTCTCTTTCAAGATATATATGGCTACCGTTTTATTATTTTTTATTGTACGCTCTAAGATACTGTGACGTCACGTCGATAACCTCATTAGCAGGCCAGGGCAGCGGCGGATACAGGTTTTGGGGGGGGGGGGGGGGGGGGCGCGGATGGTGGGTGTGGCTGGGGGTGGGGTCGGCTTCTGGCCCGATACGAAAAGCGGGGGGGGGGGGGGGGGGCGGGGGTGCTGTCGGTTTATGGCCCGATAAGAGGAGCGGGGGGGGGGGGGGGGGGGGGGGGGGTGCTGTCGGATTCTGGCCCAAAACGAAGACCGTGGGGGGGGGGGGGGGGGTGCTGTTGGTTTCTGGCCCGATACGAAGGGCGGGGGGGGGAGTATGATCGCGTATCGGGGGGCCCGGGATATAGTACAGTAGTAGAGTTCATGCGTGCGGATATCAATAGACAGCGCAATCGTGCAGCTATATTATAAAATGCGGCCCGAAAAGTTATGAATTTATTAATGAAGGGGGAGGGGGGGGGGCACGTGCCCCGAGTGCCCCCCCCCCTGGATCCGCCGCTGCAGGGCCTGTACTTTTAAAACATAACCCTTGTTGTGTGGTAGCAATTCATGCATGCAGTGATGTATATTCAGTGGTCTGGTTCCAGCAAAACGTTTTTGGGTAAGATTCTTGAAGAGCAAGATCTTGGCAGGAGGCCTAGATCTTGCAAGGAGGCCGAGATCTTGCCATATCTTGGGTAAGAGCTTGGCTGGCATAATCTTGGCAC
Source organism: Eunapius fragilis (assembly GCA_963681505.1). NCBI lineage: Eukaryota > Metazoa > Porifera > Demospongiae > Spongillida > Spongillidae > Eunapius > Eunapius fragilis. The sequence goes on from OY811971.1 coordinate 13,336,769, forward strand.
CTTGGGCAAGTTGGGCAAGAGATCTGGTCAAGATCTTAGGCAGGAATCTTGTCCAAGAACTTTTTGCTGGGTGTGTGTGTGTAGATGTTGCATGCTCATAAGGTTTCTTGACCACATCACATCAGTAGTGGTCATGTTGTGTAAACAGATCCCAAATTGATTTGCCACATCTACATGTAGACAATGGACCTTTTGCCTCTGACGTCACACATGAATTTTGGGGGGGGGGCAACTTTAAAATGGCATAACTTCATCATCATAGCTCCTACATGCTTTTCCTTTTAAAGTGTCCTTAAGAGGTAGATTACCACACATTTCATTTTTGTTCTATTTCACGATGGAGCTTTGTAAGGGATTTCTATACAGCGAAACATTGCGGAAATTGCTAATGAGGCATGTGCAGCCGTGTTTTTCAATTTTAGGGGGTCAACTTCCGGTAACTTGTGAGCGTTGTAACGTCTGCACCGTAACTGGCGAAGATACTTCATTTTTAGGCATTCATTTACCATTAATTTCGTACATGCTGTGTATCTTCGTGGTGTTTTTATAAGGACTTTTATTTTGTTAAACATAATTACTTAAATTGTGACGTCAGAGGCAAAAGGTCCATTTTGTAGCCAGGCAGGACAATGTCCCATGCCATGCCTTACACATACATGTGTGAATCATCATGAAAGTCCCCTGCTGTGCTGAGCCATTTGTGGCATTTGCCCATTGCGACAGAAATCAGTATAGGTGGAGAGAACTGAAATGTTCACACTACCAAACAAATTTAACACACAAACATAAAAAGTTTGATTCCTGCACATGTTAGTGAACTCCATTCTCTTCTCCAGACCTTTACTCCAATATGGGTTGGTAGGCATGGCTCTCAACACACACATACATACATACATACACAGACAAACACACACACACATACACACATGGAGGAGGGGCACATTAAGATGGAAATCTGACATCAGCAGTAGTCTCCTGGGCAAGTGCCTTCATGAGGCCAGCATCTATTTCATGTAATAATACAAAGACAGAGAAGAAGCACAGTTTAGGATTATCATCTTTCTGTCAAAATTTGTGGTTAAAAGGACTAAGGTAGTTTACATAGTACATGTACTGCTTCATGCAGTGGCCTACAAAACCACGCATCAATTTCAAACCCACATGTCTTTCAAGCTAAAAACGTCCTTCCTATTTTCAGGACTTATTGCCATACCATTCTTTATTTTAGAAGAGATCCATCCATCCATCTATGTGTTGGATTGGTGTGTTGTATGTACTGGACTGGTGTGTTGTATGTACTGGACTGGTGTGTTGTATGTACTGGACTGGCCATACCAGTCCAAAACACCAGCCCAGTACAAATACCAGTCCAGTTCAACACACCAGTCCAGTACATAATACACTGTATGTGCTGTGTTGTATATACTCGACTGGTATGTTGTAGGAAAAGAGGTGGGGCATTGCCACTGTTCCTTTATTAAAGAGGGAGGGTCATGGTGAGAAGTACTAGATACCAGTGTACCATCCTCAGAATTTTTAAATTTAGGTGAGATCCCCCCTATACACACACACACCCTACACACACACCCTACACACACACCCTACACACACACCCTACACACATACCGTACCACACACACACACGCAAACTAGTAATGAAGCCTTGGGGAAGCCATGGTATATGAAGCCATGTGTGTGAATAGCTCAGCATATAAACTTTCCAGTGGCCCAGTCCCAACATCTATTGAGATAGGGTTCACTGCCACTATCAAGGCTTCCTTCCAGTAAAAAGTTGCAGACCCAACCATGTACAAAAAACGCACATAATACCCACACAAGCACACACACAGTTTGCTATGAAGAAATGCAAAGTCTCTCATTTAAGACATACAACATACCCGTCCAGTGCATACAACAGTACAGACAACACATTTATATTCTTATGAACACACCAGTCCAGTACATAAAACACATCTGTCCAGAACTTTCTATACAACAGACCAACACACCAGTCCAGAACATAGAACACATCAGTCCAATACATACAACACACCAATCCAGTACACACAACACACCAGTCCAGTACATATAACACACCAGTCCAGTACATACAACACACCAGTCCAGTACATAAAACACACCAGTCCAGTACATACAACACACCAGTCCAGTACATGCAACACACCAGTCCAGTACATGCAACACACCAGTCCAGTACATGCAACACACCAGTCCAGTATATACAACACACCAGTCCAGTACATACCGCACACCAGTCCAGATCATACAACACACCAGTCCAGTACATGCAACAAACCAGTCCAGTACATACAACACACCAGTCCAGTACATGCAACACACCAGTCCAGTACACCAGTCCAGTACATACAACACACCAGTCCAGTACATACAACACACCAGTCCAGTACATCCAACACACCAGTCCAGTACATGCTTGTAACACGCCAGTCCTGTACATTAACAACACACCAAACCAGCACACACCAGTCCAGTTTATGCGTTCTTAACCCGTATGGTTACCAAATATTAGTACGAACTAGTGTAAGGAGCTCACAGTGTGTGGAATTAAATACTGATGTGGCAATAACTCCTGAAAATAGGACATATGTGGGTTTAGCATGGAAGATATGTGGGTTTGAAATTCATGCTAGTTTATAATTGTTATTTTTTATATACCACAAACCTGGTTTTGTCATAAAGCGTCCCATATACTAGGAGCATTTTTTCACATATTAAAACACACATACACCACACACACAAACACCAATACATACATACACCAAGAAACATGCGCACACACACAAATACAAAGAAACACACACACAAATACACACACATACACACATAAATGCACTACAAAATACACACACTCTAAAGTATACATGCACTAACAACAGCCTTAGTCTTACGTTCTGGCACCAAACAATACTTCGTTTTGAATCATGTGCCTTCAGGCTCACTCAATCTGTCATCTGCGTGCAGCACCACCTTTGGGAGAGATAGAAAGATGGAAGAACAGGGAAAGTGAGAGAGAGTGATGGACAATGGAGATGCACATTTAGCCATGCACATACCTCGCATTAAAACAACCACACATACATGTAACCATGCCTATCAATCCAACCATTTCGAATGGTACAAATTCAAGTTCATTTTGAGATGTAGTGGCCAGTGTGTTAATTTGATCCTATTAAAAATCAGCAGAGGTAGTTGTTTACACAACCCTTTGCCCTATAGCCTGGCAGAGAGTGTTTAATTCTCCAGGTGTGACCAATCTATTTATGGAAAGATAACATCAACTCAACATAGCATGATTTAGGGAGGAAGGTGCACCCTTATTAAGTATAGCACATACGATCAAAGGCTGCGAAACTCTTTAAATATAATGTCAGGATTTTGGTTGAAGGATATTTTGCTACATTTAGTTACATGTTTTGCACAAATTGTGGGACACTATCCTTTAGCTAACTAGGACTTGCCCACCACCCATAATAGCCATCCTTTGTTTCCAACATTGCACCAATGCTGCACATGTACATGCCAGACAGAATGGCTCCATTGCACACTTTCAATTGGAAAAAAAGGTCACACGTTTTCTGATTGCAGCTTTGTTCCCATACCTGTGCACACCATTACGGTTGAGTACAGGGTAGTGTGGCTAAATTGGTAATGGACCAATATGTGATAATAATGTGAACTATTCCGTGTGAACGCAAATGATGCTGGTTTGGTAGCATTTCAAAATGGCTCAGCCATAAGTGCATAATGTATTACTAACCATAAATTATTTAATGTTGGGGCAGAGCAGACTGAGAGACTGAAGTCTCGTCATACCACTTCCATATCATGTCTCACACCCTCCCTTAATTCAAGCTAACAAATTTATCAAAGTAGTCCACTACATTGTATTGTAGTAGGGACCTGATCCATAGGTCAGATTATCAGAGCCTGAAATAGTGGTTATCATAAAACTATTGAGCAATACATTTATGACCCTCGCATCTACATGTACCACATATTTTTGTTACCTGTGTTTGTTGATAGAGGGTGGCAATTCATTGCAGACGATTGTGGCGTCAAGTATGACTATAATGCTGTGGGACAAAAAAAAATTCCATCGATTGATCATACATATAAGTAATGCAACTTATAGAGAAAGGTTGGCGAACAACTCATGTACAACAAAACATTACAATTAATCCCCCCCCTCCCGTGTGCATTGATTAGAACTACCTGCACGCACGGCTATACGACTTATGACACACTGCTAGTGCTCAAGGTTACAGCGCATGCCACTGTAGGGTACCGAGGCGTAGTGCTAGCTCTGGCACTATATACCAAATAGCAGGCAGCCGTGAATATAAAGTGTCACGATACCGGTACGCATGCTGTCGGCTGAACAAGCTACTACCAAGGACACTTAATTATTACATGGACTGGAAACCACAATAAATTCATGTCGCTATCCTCGTTGCTCATGAATTATTAATGAGTTAGTACATGTAGACGATGTGACTGTTATAGTGCATCAGAAGACTGGGACTTGTCTGGGGTGCTGCGACGTTGATTTTTGTAATGTATAAACCATTCTTCGCTTCCCTTTCTGCATTTTTGGCATCGCTAATTCAAAATAAGCAATGAACCAATATTTAATAAACATCAGTTCAAGGCAATGTATAGAAATAAACATAGGTTCATTCATCATGTAAATATAATCTGGACTTAGAGAAACCATCCTGGTATACTGCGAAACGTTAAATAAGGCCATAACTATTACCATATTTGCAGTGGCCTGACAACAAAACATGCGCATCGTTCGATTAAAATCGTTTGCCCTTACTTTAAGAAATATCCTTTTCAATACAAACTAACATAGGACTTGTATCATACCATTAAGCGCTGGAAACACCTTTCATAACAAATGCCTACTCATCGGCGTGTCCAGGAGCCTAACCAAAGTAGCGTAGCGAGGCAAATATGCACGTAGAAGCTAAGACCCGTATGTTAACGTCATCATTAAGACTTATAACGGGTTTACCTCAACAAAAGAACAGCTTTCTGTAACTGTAAGCCACTCCAAAGCTAAGACAACTTCACAAAAGCCTTTTTTTGTCTGAAAAGGTTGGGAACGAGGCGCAACGAGGATTGCGACAATCTATTGTATTACGTTACGCAGTGGTTTCCAGTCCATGTAATAATTAAGTGTCCTTGCTACTACTCAGTGACCATTTTGCTATGCAGTGGTCTCTGCATACAGTATATAAATGAGCTGCACTGAAATTGAGCAACAAACCTTGCCGTCAGTAGCGTAAGCAGTAATAGCAGGAAAGACTGCGCGGCAATTTTTAATTGAAATCGCCATGTCGAGCGCTGTATTAAAACTACGATAGCCAGCACTTCGCCATTATCAGAAGACTGCTTTGTTAAAGGCCGGGAGGTTTTTTGTCTGTCTGCCACTTGGCAGTGGGGGAAGTCTTTGTACTTCACAATCCTTCCACCCCATGCACACGCACGCGCGCGCGCGCACACACACACACACACACACACACACACACACACACACACACACACACACACACACACACACACACACACTCACTCACATACACACACACACAAACACACACACACATACACACACACACACACACACACACACCTCGTAATCTCGTAATCTGGAGCGTAACCCCCCCCCCCCTCCCCCGCCAGACGTATAAAACTACGTCCGGCCACACAATGAAATCCAAGAAGGATACGAAGACCAAAGTTTAAAAGCGGAAAATGGCTGCTTTGTGTATCAGTTATACTTTTCTGTCATGAGCTAACGGTACAGCTTTAAGGTTTTGACGTTATAGACTGTGAAATTTTGTGATTACTAACTCACCCCGTTGACTTCATGCACATTTGAAAAAAAGGCCCCTACAATTCAATGGAACCGAGGGCTTATTCGGGAAAAATATAGTGATGTGTTTTAGAAAATCATGCCAAATGTGCCGCACTAACATTCTGTCATGAGCTAAGTTGTAAAAAAACATTTGGTTTGCTTTGCCCATACTGTGTATGGAACGATTACGGAATTATGTCGTGATTACGCAAACTGCGAATTAATGAAGAGCTCCCGTTGACCGCTCATTTCTCGATATGAGGTCTCGACACTGGTTGTTATACAGTACTGTATAACGCGTGTATTCATGTGTACATGCATGTGTATCACTTTGCGTACGGATACCTGTACACAGTTGCGTATAACTTCGTGCATAACTTCTGTATAATATTTAGTATAACAGTGTATAAAAATATGTAGAACAACTGCATATCAGGGTTTGGGGGGGGGGGAGGGGGGGGGGGGGCCGGGGGGTGCTGTCGTTTTCTGGCCCGATACGGAAAGCGGGGGGGGGGATGATGGCGTATCGGGGGGCCCGGGATATAGTACAGTAGCAGAGTTCATGCGCACGGGCAGCGCAAGCGTGCAGCTATTAGCGGCCCGAAAAGTTATGAATTTGGATATGGCAAGGGGGATCACGTGCCCCGATTGCCCCCCCCCCGGCTGGCAACGTAAAACAAATTATGAAATTTTTATTAGACCCACCACATCCTCGTTTCCAGGCACCAGTTGTGGGGAAAAAAACGCGTCGAATATTAATTGATTGTCAGAACGATTGTACAATTTGAAATCAATAATCTCCCGCAATCCTTATAAAAGGATGGCCATCCTTAAATAAGCTAGGATGATGACCCCGTTCTAAAAGAATGATGTACTCTTGAAGCTTTGTTTTATATTAGTGATTCACTAGATTCAAGATAATGCAGATCAGTGATACTGGCGCGATTACAACCGATTTGGCTTGCTTGGTATTACAGTGTAAATACGGCGAAACCGCCATTATTTGCCGCTGGCGATATATAGTAGTGAGCAAATTAACTCAAAGCGACGTGTGGCAAGGAAGGACAGGTTTCTGGTAGCTCTAGGAGTAGAATGTACACTGACAGATTGATCTGTGGAACAATATACGCTCACGTACCGGCCAGTATATACTTCCAAAGATTGCAGCGACTTCATACACTCGAAAGCATCAAGCTAAGCAACCCTGCTTAGATACCGAGGGACCCGCCACAGAAAGCGACGGATGTAGTCCCTCAGTACAGATGGATGACATACATGTAGGCCTAGGTGACCAAAGCGGCAGCACTTCATGATTCGTCAAATGACAGTGACAGCGATAGCAACAGTAGGCTTAGGCAATGGCGTGGTGCCTTCGAGTCTAATGTATTTAGGCTAAGCTACACTAAGCTCGAACACATATCGTATGCCAATTGGCAAATGGCAATGCTTCCTAAATCTCTCCCCCCCCCGCCAACCCATGCACCATTGTATATGGTATTGTACTCAATCATAGAACTACAAAGCACAGTACACCGTTCGATGGAGCGGCGGCAGAGCAGTCACATGCAGTGCACGTGGTTTCAGTGAGGCTAGGGTACGTCCATGTTGGCGTTTGAGCAGAAGCAAGTAGTACACGTCATTATACAAATGCTTGATATTAATTTTAAAGCGTTATGGTGTATATAAGCATAACTTATTAACCACAAGTTATTTCTTCGACAAATCAGGTTGTGAGTATAGCTGATCAAATGGCTATCAGAGAAAATCAAGAGTTTTAAAACCATTATGGATTTTATGGTCAATAATCTCTACTGTTGTGATCCTTATTTAAGGATGGTGTCAATCCTTAAATAAGGATGTGCCACTTCCTCTCTGTTTTACCACATGGACATTGATCATACTGACATCATTTATAGTTTGTTATGGAGGCTAATCAGTATGCAATTGACTATCGGATTTGGCTAGAAAAAATGTGCAATGTAGAATGTAAAAGGTGATCCTTATTTAAGGATAATGACATCCTTTAATACGGATTTTTCCCTGGAGATTAAACATAAAGATTTATTCAGATTCTAAATCACATAAATGACTTCGTGTTTGATTTTTTATTTGTTTTTGATTTCGCATAGATTGTTAATCCTTTGGCACATCTAGTGTAGATTTTGAAAAGATTTTTTGCTAGATTATGCTTGGAAAATGTGCACCAAATACTGTTTGATTATGGGCCAGATTTTTCACATGATTAGCTTCAGATTGGGAATCAATGAGTGATTTTAAGAAATCCAACATATAATTTTACAATACAGACGCCTACATACGGTTTAATATACAATTATTATCAGTACATTTAGCCAGTCATTGTAGTTATGGCTTTCAACAATATACATGCAGCATACACAACAGTTCAACATAACTGCACACATTCATTCATACATTGAAGTATATTGTTCAGTTACATCACTGGTAGATTGGCAACATAATATGAAGATTTCTTCTCACCACGTACCAGGGTACAGCGACTGATAAACCTTCGAGGACTAATGATCTTATCACGTTGATAAAATGTATCACTCACTAAACATAGGTTTGAGAATTAATCTTTCTCAGGTGTCTTAAACAACATAAGCCAGTATTACATTTTGGAGGTTTCTAGTGTCACTTTTATGCTTGATGCATGCATATTTGGAAGTAGATTCTCACAATCCTAAAGTAAGGATGAATTTATTGCTGTCATTCATTACAAACATTGCTTGTATCAATGCATCTCTATCAGTTGAATTATAATCAGATGAAAATAATTGTCCATTTACCCGGCACCTTCCAAATTTATCAATTCTTGGAAATGCATTACTTCATCATTGAACAAGTTGGTACAAAATAGTGTCACTAGCAGTGATCTCCTGTAAGAAACTGTCATCAACTTTAACTTTAATCTTGCTGGGATGCAGCAATTCAATTGCATGGTCAGTCAATAACGCACCACGATCAATTGCTCTATAATACTCAAACATGTTCTTCCTTATTTGGGTAAGTGTTTAGGTTCATTATACTTAGTGGAAATATTTCTGTCCACACTAGTAAGTTCGATTAAAGCCGTAGACATAAATGTTTCATCAATTGGTGTTAGAGGATCAGTAAAACAGTTGAAACAGAATTGCTGTGTGTATTATTTTGTTTAATATTAAATGTTTCTGTTACTGTTTGGAATATGTCTGCAAGCACTCCATACGCTCATACCCAAAACACCAGTACCCATGTGGGGGGCCATAATCAGCAACATCAGGAAGGTGCAGTGCTAGATGGTAGTTAACTGAAACCTTCCACTTTCCATAGACCTTCAGATCCTTAAGCAATCATTCTTTTGTCAACGTAATAGGTGGTGTATATGTAAATGGGAGACAGGTCATGTGGAGTAATGTGGGAGGTGTAACCCTCAACACAGCTGTAATGACATAGGGGAGCTCTTTAAGGTGATAGGGTACCCTCCTGGAATTTGAAAAAAAATCATACTAGCTTGTAGCCTGAGAGCATCTTAGAGGACCATATCATTTTGACAGTTATTAGATGAGCAGTAAAAATGGTACAAATATTCTAAGAACAAAACTTTATAATTGGTTTGTTGAAAACTGTAGTGCTTAAAAATCACCAAATTTGGAGGATAAATATGAAATAATATCTTCTTTCGTTTGGTGCATTCGTTTCGAAACGGAGCATTAGGTTTCTGCCAAAGCTTATACTAACCATCGTTTCAGGGTGAACTAATTAGGCTACTCATGGATTACTCATGCTGGGCATTCCAGAACAGCTACTGTATCGTGATTACACGTTCTTCATTACTTAATTGTCCTTTTGGTGCATCGATAACGTTACTACCCTTTTCCACAAATGTACAGCAATTTTTTACAAAGTTACGCATCCCTGGACGCCATATTTGTACCTTGAAATTGAAATGTTATTAATAGATAGATTTTCGGTTTTCGGCTATTTAGAAAAAAGTAACTTATTTTGAAAACAAGGACAAGATATTTTCCTACACGTACGCTCTTCTTGGTGCTTAGCTCCTATCGTAATAATATGCTCAGCACTTGATCATAAGGTCTGTTGTCCTGAATGTGCAGGAAAAAGAGTTTTTACCGTTCGTATTTCAAGGTGCTCGTAAAACAAGCGGTGTTAGTGTTTCTGCGCGTTATTGAAATGCTATCAAGGTGGCATATCTTAAACAATAAGGTAGATTCTCTCCGAATTATATACGGTACTTGAACAGAACTACCAATTGTAGATGACGTATTTTAATAATTCAGACCCCAAAATACATGGCGGACTCAAACTGCGCATGCGTGCGCGAATTACAAGATGGCGGATGCCAAAGTTTAAGGCATTGCGCTCGGTTAAATACGTTACTTATCCAAATGATATCAAGGTGGCATATCGTAAACAATAAGGTGGATCTTACCAACTTTTTTTCCAAAAAAACCACGTTATGGGTACTACTACCTTAAGCTATGGAGGGATCAGTTGTGGAGCCCAGCCACTTTACAACTTTAACTGGTTAGTTTGTGATGTTGGTGAAGCTTTGTATGTAACATACATATGTCATCTAGGAGTAATGAATGATGGCTTGAAAATAATCTCTACAATTTTACAGAGCAAGCAGAGACACTGATACTGGCTCACAGGAAGCAGCCCTGCAAAGCAAGGCCTGGCATAAATACATAGAAAGTTTTTCAACTGTTGTGTAGTCATGCCAGAAAGATCATCCTCATCTTTAATGCCAGTGGGAATCCATCCTACATCATATGGTACTTTGACATGTTTGACGATCTTGGAACTGTAACTTCTTGTCTTTAGGTAGAGAATAAAGGCACAGTTTGATTTCGTTGTGTGCCATACCCAATAAAAATGTGTGCATAGGGTCCGTTATAGACATTCGTACATTATCAAAGTATGGTAGCCTTATATGTTCACTATACCAAACCCCATTCTTTTTTTTTGAATAGAAAGGGCTTCGGTTTTGGATTTGGCAAGCAGATATTGTTTGGATTGTAAAGTTGTCTCCTCTGTTAGGTGCCATATTGATGTCAAGTAACTCATGTTCCCTGATGACCCTCTCATTGAAGGTTCCCTCTCAGCTTTGAACTTGCATCGTGAGCAACCATAGTCTGCTTTGTGGCTAACAAACTGGGAGACTTTTCGTAATGCAGGCATATATGCAGACAATGCAATAAGTGCAGCTTTTACTGTTTTGCCATCAGGATGTAAAGGCAAGCCATCCCACAAGAGCGGCAAGTCATCCACCAGTGGCTTGTAATCTGTTTATATTTCCTTTTGGTTCTGTTGGCCCAAGTATTATGCCAAAACCATTGTCCATCTTTACTTAAATCCCTCTGCTCATGGTAAGTTCAGCACTGTCATCATCAAAGCAGCCTCTTTATATTCAGATCTTTTGAATGGCTTAAACCAATCAACATTCAACATTAAACCAATGTTGTTTTAATTTGATAGAAATGGCACTGATGTGTCGTGAGGATTTTCAAGAAACTCCTTCCAAATTTCACCATCAGATGTTTCTAGTTTTTCACCGGATACTACTTCCCTGTTTTGTGATGTAGCCAACAGTGTATGAAGAAATGGTTCATCACTGAACATAGCTTTTAGCCACACAGAAGGTGGTATTAAGTGAAATGCTTTGTGATAGGACCATTTCTTCTGCGCAAATGCCAAACTTCTGAAATATCCAAGTTCACAACCACATTTTTCCAAAATGTACTGCATGGCAATGTGCAACCCTTTGAGCTTCTTCCAGATTGTAAAGACAGTTACAAGTGTCATTAGGGCAAACAACAAAAACTGTTAGGCAATGCAACCACTTTTTGACAGTGACGTGGGAAATACAGCATGTAAAGGATGTGAGGTAAGCTTCAGTACTACTGATATTAGGCCATAGATGCATGCAATAACTGGTTGTGTCAATCTGAAAATTATAGGTATCCTTAAGAGCAAGGTGCAAATCCATCTTAACATCATGTATGGAGATGTGATATGTTGTGCCCTGACTCTCGTTACTGCTTTTGGAAGGATTTGCAGATTCAGAAATGCTGGTCAAAGTTGCAGTGTCATCAACTTCATGCATTTTATTAATAATTTGTGTTTACTATGATACACTCACATACCTTGAAGTGATTGTCATTGGCATGAATACAGAACTCATTTTCACCACAATCTAATTGAAATGCATGATATGATGTATACATTATAATTGACATGAATAGTTCAAGTATGCAGCATAATTGAACATATATATTGTTCACAAGTAAAGAAAACCATTCTCTAACGAGAAAGTTGGTGGGATATAGGAATTGGAGGAAATGGTGGTGTATAAAGGAAGGGAACAAGGTTTTGAGAAAAGGGTAATGAGACAAAAATCCTACATTTAGCACTTCTTTAGGTTCTGTTACATTTACACGTGCTCAATATAGGATTTTTGTCTCATTACCCTTTTCTCAAAACCTTGTTCCCTTCCTTTTAACACCACCATTTCCTTCAATTCCTATATCCCAAGAATGTTTTTCTTTACTTGTTTCCTCTATTTTTAAATTATCATTTTTTATCGATTATTAATACTGGCAAGTGCCCCCCCGCTTCAATTACCGTCACGAGCAGACGCCCGCTTTTGTTTGGGATCACTGTATGGAACGCGGGAGAATTCTAACACGTCGTCTGCCCTCCTCTTTTGTTTGCACAATTCTAAATATACGTAAATGTCGCCATGGGAACGCTTCTGTTTAACACTACGCATAACGTAATGATTACGTATGTCAGCGCTTTATTCATACATCTGATACTTGAAGATGGCCTTCCAGGAGATTCTAAAGCGATTGGTAAAATTGGCGCTCTTTGAAACCATTCCTATACTCACCCGGGAATTAGAAGAAGAAGACGACGAAGACGACGACGGAGAAGAATTGGCGTGGGGACGAGGTAAAACACGAACTTTTTTGTTCTCTTAAAGCAAACAGTTTGAAGACTGGAACTAAACATTTAAAAGACCGCCTTTGCCTTCTGGATCGATAGGAACAAAGAGCTAAACTATCCGTTTCTTACTACGCGCTAGTCGCGGTTTTTTAATGATTTCACGACCCGGGTCAATTCCTATATAGGAACTACTATCATAGTTCCTGATTGCTCATTGTTATAAAATTACCTGCATGCTCACCCTCTTCAATCACTTCCTCTGTAAAATCTATTGCACAGACCCCAGCATATGTAGAGACATTCTCAGCATCAACCACACAGCCCATTCCTTAAGAAGTAAAGCAACTCATTCAGTGATGTATTTATATTTTGTTCAATCCTTCTTGCATAACATTAACCTGCACTATATTAAATTGCTCAATCTTTAGTCCTACATTTTATAAGGTATCAGTAGCATTACATGAGCACGAACTTATATGTTTCAATGGCTAGCACTCTTTATGCCTGTCCTGAAAGAACCATACCTATATACATATACATGCTATTGTATTTGATTCTTCTGCCTCACAGCAATTCTGTTGGATTTTTCTAATCCAGTACCAGCAAAATCGTCACTCTCTACATGAAAATTAATTACAAGCTAGGTTAGTAATTTGGTACGTTTCCATTCATGTACCTTATGTCCAGATCATGTCTGCAGCCATCCTCCCCACATGATGCATTTGCCTGCACTTGCTTTTTTGAACTACTTTCATGATCAACATCCAATACAAGTCCACTGTTGTCTAAAGAATTTAATTTATATAAAACTTTACGATCAGCAATCACAGAAGTGCATGAATTAGAATCCACCGTTGTGTTAGCGCAAGCAGTTGTAGATGCTGTTTCTGGTACTGCAGCCTCACTTTCCACACCGTAAATCATGTCTTCGTACAGTCGAGTACGAAAAGGTATACAGTCGTTTTCACCTTGCACAATTGCACGAATGGAGATAGTTTTTCTTAGGCATTTTGCTTGGGTATCGCATTGAAATAGGCGGGATTGCAAGCTCATTAAATGTGCATTTATGCATTGTGGAATGTGACTGTCACGTGCATGCTGACTCATAGTTTTTGCAACGCATGCAACCAACTAGCTTTCATGTACAATCCCTCATTGTAGGTTTGAGTTCATTCACGGTCTTATCGATCTCATCAATACGGTCGATGACGTTCTCGAGCAAGGCGAGCCTATCTTCCAGTTACCTTACTTGCGTCCTTAATGCAGATCGATCCCCAGAAAACTTTCGCGACTGTTGGATAGACATTGTATAGACGAATTCATGCTTTTTTATAGTCAACGCATCTAACTCGGATCGCCGGCGAAGTGACTACCTTCGAGCGAAAGACGTTCTACCCTTGGTTAGTGTACAAATAATACATGCCGGCAATGAGCTGACATGCACATACGCACCTTCTGCGTTCTTGTGCAGACAATTTTACAGGACGTGCTCCACGAGAACAGTGATGAATTGGCAGAGGTGCTGCCCTCATGTATGTGGTCAGACGTGAGTACGTTAAAGTCCAAGCTTCTTGAGTCAGTGCGGGGCCACCTCAGGCACAAGTACACTGTACCACCCGAGAAGAAGATTATGAAGAGTTAAGGTGTGTCAAGTTTAGTAAATAGATTATGATTACGCTGCATCCCAAATATGCTAATTTTCATTATTATATATATAGGACTACTATTCTAACAGACGATCTACTGTCCTAATGAAGGCCGATAGTTCCAAAGAAAACACCGCTCTGAGTTAAAAAGAAGCCGATTGACTCACGTAAGTTATATTCAGTGGTTATTGATACACTATACAAAAAGCGCGTCTGAACAACATTGCAATCGCACGCGCTGCGTGTGGTGCAGGTGCAAAGACGACAGTCAGACAGAGCGGCCCAGCTTCCTGATCCAAATCCACATCTCAATCGTGAGCGGCTTAGTTGTAACGTGGACTTGGCGGAATGCTCCTCGGAAGGCAAATCAGATGACTCAGAGAACTAGCTGAAGGATGAAATGCTTGGACAATGCATAGTTGAAACTGTATAACAGTTGTGCGCATGGTATAAATCCATTAATGAAAATTGATTTGATTTGCTATTGGATTAAAAGTTAGAATCGCATGCGAAATCGGTCGCTGATTGCTCGTTAGATTTTGCAATGAATTTTGCATGAAATCATATAAAAACCGTATGAAATATCCTATTTGATTTATCAATCGATTAGATTAATGATTTTGAGTATTTATCAGATATATAATCAAATACGGATTCATTATTGGATTCACGAACGATTTATCATCTGGAAGTCTATTCAATCCGATATGACATTATTTGTATGAACAAATCTCCAAGTCTTTATGGATTTGACACGATTTTTCCCTGTGAGGCCTTTCGTATAAAGAAGCAAGTACATGGAAAGTATAAGTATAACGGGAACAAAAAACAAAAAAAAGCAAACGAGTTCATCCGTTGGTCTCAAGCATCCCGGTGGGAAGGTCATCAGCAGCGGCGGCGGTAGGGTAAAAATGTGTAGCCGCCGTTATGAATAATGAAATGATTAATAAATGTGTCTCGGTTCTTTGGCTGGCGGAAGCCTAATTGCTCTGAACAAGAACAAGGAGGGATGTGCACCTGACATCACATTCATATGAGTTCATTCATATTAGAACTCATATGAATGCAAGATTACTTGCATTCATATGAGTTCAGGGATCAAAGGGATTAATTAGTGCACAATTAGTTTTAGGAACTTTTTTTGTTGACATACATGGAAATTAATAACTCTGTTATGGCAATGTAACAACGTGGCGGTGAAGGTGTCATGGTTATCTTGATCATAATGTAGGTACAGATAACCATGATGAGCTTGTAGCTCATCATGCTAAGATTACAGCTCCATGGTTTGTAGCATTTGGATAGCCTTTTACATCATCGTTGAAGGCATCATCTTGTGTGAAACATCAACATTTGTCAAGGGGATGTGCTTGTGGTTTGCTTCTCACTATGTATTCAATTTAAAACATAGCAAGTCCCTTAAGAGGTTTGTCTATTTCTTCAAGAATTTTTGTTCAAGCAGCGACATAATGAAATATGCGACTGACTGACTGACTTTACTATATGTACTTTATGCTGCTGCTTTTGTGCTTGATTATTTGATTTGCATACTTGTCTGATGTAACATTATGCTGTGCATGTGGTTTAAATATAGAAGCTAAAACTAAGAATAATTTACTTGACAGTAAATTTGTCAAAATGGGTACTTTAAATAAATCAAATCTACAATAATACTTATCTTGACCAATGCTTTGTTATATCAACTATCCAGATGCTAAGCTAAAATGAAACTTACATGAACAATAGTTATCTTAACTAATCCTTTATTATATCAACTACCTGTAAAGTTAAAATTGCTTATAAAAAAGCTTGAATGTACAATAATGGTAGTCATTTTAACTAATCCTTTATTTATCATATCAACAACCCATCAAGTTAAAATTACTTATCAAATTTACAATAAATGAAACTTACATGAAATATAGTTATCTTAACTAATCCTTTATTATATCAACTACCTGTAAAGTTAAAATTGCTTATAAAAAAGCTTGAATGTACAATAATGGTAGTCATTTTAACTAATCCTTTATTTATCATATCAACAACCCATCAAGTTAAAATTACTTATCAAATTTACAATAATTATAGTCATGTTAACTAATCCTGTATTCATTACATCAACTACCTGTAAAGTTAAAATTATTTATTTAAAAAGCTCAAATGTACAATAATTATGGTCATTTTAAATAATCCCTTATTGGTTATATCAACAATCTAGGTATAAAGTTAAAATTGTCATTAAAAAAAGCTGTACTTTCAACAGGATAATAATTATTTCCATAACTGTTAATACTGTTAAAACAACATTAAACTGTTACCTCTGTTTCAATTGTTTTAACCATTTAAGAATACGTTGTTTCAACAAAAAAAATTTTCTAGTGTGCGTAGGCATGGATTGCCGTGAGTCCCTCAATTCACTTGAAGACCCACCTAAGATATTTCTTCTGGCTGATAGGAAAGTATGGTGAGTTGCATCAGTTAGATTTCCCAATGGTGACGCCATAATTCATATGCATGTGACAATCAATATGAATTGACACATGCGTATTACGTTCATTTGAAATGGCAGCAAATGTGAAAGCCTTGTATTTGTTCTGTACTAAGTGTGCACAGTTTGTTTCAAGAGTAATGTACTACAGACATATGAAACGTGGAGTCTGTCCTGGTATAAAATATGGTGAGCCAGATGTCACGTTGGATGACGTCAGTCCTGGTAATGGCAATGGTGAGCCAGATGTATTGCATGACCTATAGATACTGAAGAAGACTATAACGATGACATAGCCGTAAGGGCCAACGATATTAACCTAGAACATTCATCTCAATCTTTTAACGATGATTTAGAAAATGAAACTGTAGTTATAGGTGAAGGCTTTGATTTCAATAGTATGTGTGAACTCTCTGATGAAAGGGATGAAGCACCGTTTTGTGATCAAGACCAGCTTCAACATAGAAGTCCATATCATGCTGTAGTTCATTTCAATACTCAATTTCACATTTATTTTCAACTGAGGTTCAATCTTCCTGAACGGGGTTTGCAACTCTTGCTTGATATTATTATAGAATTGATTTGTAAACTAGACAGTCAGAACATCCACAACCTAAAAAAGGAGCTTCCAAGTACTATTGATATGTTAAAAAGGCACCCTTCGGTAGAAATCAAAATCCTCATTATATGCTATATTGCATTTGCTGCAAGTGTGAATGTTCATACAGTTGGATGACTGCTTTTCTTTACATGTTTGTTCTAATGTCCAATATCCTAACCATCCACACAAAAGCCGCAGAAGCAGTTGTCAAAATTTGCTAGTATGTGGGATTAAAACTGGGAAGGTCTAGTCATTTAAGCCAAAGAAATTTTATGTCTATACCAGTATCATTGAAAATGTGAAGCTTTTGATGTCTCGTCCTCATTTTGTACAACTATGTGACATTTGGAAGGAACAGCAGAGAGAACCTGGTGTCCTCACATATATATGATGGCAAGGTTTGGGAAGAATTCAGAAAAAATGATGATAAATGTGCCACACAATTTAGGATTTATGCTCAATGTAGACTGGCTACAACCATACAAGCACTCACATTATAGTGTAAGAGTACTGTATCTTTCATTTTTGAATCTACCTCGTTCAGAACGATACAAAGAAAATATTATAGTAATAGTAGTGGACTGTATACCTGACCCTAGTGAGCCACACAATATGAATTGGTTTTTGAAGCCAATGGTAGATGAGCTTTTGATTATGTGGGGAGGAATAACTTTTCAACCACACTCATATGCAATTCCTGTTAAAGTTTGTGATTGTCTCTTAGGAGTAGCATGTGACACTCCAGCTACAAGAAAAATTTGTGGTTTCACTAGCTGTTCTTCTACTCACAGTTGCTCCAAGTGTTTGAAGACATTTAGCTGTAGTGCTTTAGGTTAGAAACTTATTCTGGGTTTGATCGACACAACTGGCCACTGCAAACACTAGACCAGCATTGTATTGCACTACATGCATTAGATAAAGCTACTTGCCAAACACAGTATGAACAAGTGGAAAGAGAATTTGGGGTGCGGTATTCTGAATTGGCAAAGTTGCCGTATTTTAATATATATAATTGACCCCATGCATAATGGTTATTTAGGATCTGCTAAGCATATGGTGTCCATTTCAAAGGACCTCGGCTTTTTTGGACATGCAGAATTTGAAAAAAATTCAAAAAAATGATAGTTCCATATGGAAATGGAAGAATTCCTCAAAAGATTTGTTCAAAGTTCAGTGGTTTAACTGCAGACCAGTGGCGTAATTGGACAAAAATACTTATTGTATGCCCTAAAGGGAATACTGCCTGATGAGCATTATAGTTGTTGGGCTATGTTTGTGGAAGCATCAATGCTATTGTTACTGCTTCCAATATCAGTTCATGACATACAAGCAGCTGATATGAAGCTTATAGAATTTTGCTCTGCTTTTGAACATCTGTATGGTCAGCAAGCATGGACACCTAATATGCATATGCATTGTCATTTAATGGAATGCATCCAAAACAATGGTCCTGCTTAGCATTCTGGCTTTACCCATTTGAAAGGTATAATGGTGTTATGCAATCATTTTTGGGTAACCGGAAATGCAAATGAAGAAGTGATTTACAGCATATCAAAGGGCCTCGTGTTTTGAGCATACTGGGATCCCTACAGAGCTCTGTGCTGACAGATATGAAGGATCACTTCTGGAAACCACAGTTGAATGTGAAGTCCAACTATCAGCAAAATGCAGCTTGCAGTTATATGTGCCATTAATGTTCATATGCTGCCAAGGATACATAGCACTGGTTCTAGAATGGTGGGAAAATGGTTTTCAGACTGGGATTTATGCTACCTAATGCAGGTATAATCTCTAATATATTCTGGCTATCCCTGCAGATGCCATTTATTCAAAAAACGTTTTTAGTGACCTTACAATTATGGGTGAACGCTTTAAATCCCGATCTCAGCGATCATCAATTATAGTTGCATAATGGTATGGAAAAAAGGACAAATTGATACAAGTGAATGTAGCAAATATCGGTAAGGAGAAGTTCAGCACTTCATTCAGCACATGACAAGTCCTGAGACTAAAACTTAACAAAAGCATCTATTTGCTGCTGTCAAGTGGTTCAGAATTCACCCAATGTACTGGAAAACCATTAGAAATCATTTCTACAGACTTTGAGCCTGAAGGACCAGCCACCTTTATTCCAGTATCATGAATAAAATGTCGTTGTGTTATATCTCCTAAAGAACTGGTTCAGTTTGACTATGGAGAAGACTGTGTTTTGATTGCATGTCCGATGATCTTTGTCACTTTTATTTATATCATGCATACATTTGGCACATCAAACAGCTTTATTTGTGTTATGCACTTACATGTGTTGAGACGGTCTACCAAATGTGAGCAGCGTTACGTTGCCATTGATTGGTATTCAATAACCAAAATATCAAAACTTTCATAGCATAAGCTACGTCGAAATTTTTTTTTACAAAACAACATAGCTGGCCTGTGAGACAGATTTATTATTGTCATAATTATACATATTCTTAATACATCATCTGAAAGAATCTGTGAAGTAAGGGTGTAAAAGACACGTATGGTTCTGTGTAGCTGTTAATAGCTCAATCGATGGCATACACCAGTCAATGTTTAATAGAAGGCAAATGCTAAGAGCATCACTATCATTAAATGATGGCTTAATCTCTCCATCTAAAATTTGTATCACATTATCATCCTGTAGGAGCCATGGACCTTGTACTCAATGTTGAATCACTTAATAACTTTGCTGTGTGGCACTCATTTTTCTTCAAATAGGTCATGAGTATCCTAACTCATAGTCACTTTTTTTTACTACATGTGATATGAGTGCATGTCTTGCAAGGTGGCAGAGAAGTTTCTGTATACAGCTGATTGCATGAATCATTGGACAGACAATAAATACAGCTCCTTGTATTAAATCCACCATTTAACACACCATCCAAAGTTGTGGGGAAGATTTTATGAAGTGGATAATCAATGAACTGTAACGTAGAAATGAGCCCAAACATAGCTAAAATTGCTGTCTTAGTTAACTTGCAGTTGAAAAACGATACAAATCCATCTTAGTAAATAGTAATGTAGACTTGAACTTATCTCCATACGTGTTTGATAAAACGTATTTGATTCATGTGTCGTGTTTCTAGCCCAGAAATTCATAAGGATTTTACATTAGAATGAATCTGAATAAACACACAGACAGAAGTCAGAACATGTGCACATAGAAGTGCGAATCATGGGATTCCAGACATTAGCACATACAAGTGTTCAACTTTGAGCTCATACAACACCTTTCAGTTAGTCTTAAAACCAGGGGTGCAAGATAAACGTCTCATTTCTTGTGTCTCGGAGGATGTCCTGGACCATACTCTTCTCCAGTTGGTTGCCGTAGTGGCGATAAACATGTTTCTGCTTTGGCAGGGCTGGGGCTGTCACTGCATCTGTCAGTTGGGCAACCTGCACACTGACTTCAGAGGTTTCCCAAGTAGGGATTGATGGGTGAATAGTGGTGGTTTGCCTGGTTCGGTGTCCTCTAGTCTGTTGGGAGGTGTAGCTAAGCTGCTCGAAATGTTTTCTCCAAGTAACACCTTTAGGAAACACTTGCTCCTGCACGCTGTGAGAGCCGAAAACCTTGGTAACGATGGCAGGTGCCCACTTTGGGCCTTTGTCATGTCTGGGACCGAAGTACAATGCATAGCAGGGAGTTCCAACTTTGAAAATTGCTGCCACTTTCTCTATTTGGTCACCATCCTTGGTCCTCTGCAACTTGGTGGTTTCTCTAACGAGCTTGGGCGTACTTCAAATCTGTTGAAGGAAATGAGTGTCCGAACGAAGATTTTGCATAGCTGTAAGTATTGGAAATGAGCTGAATTGGCAATACATACTGTGGATGGATGTAGGTGCGTACTCGTTGGTGTATTGGCCTGAGGAATCTGTGTCAGCGGGGTGAATGATCGAGATGTACAAGGAGAATCGAAGGAAGTTGGTTAGGAGTGTACAATCGTTATCAATAAATATGAATACCGTGGCAAGATTACAGCGAAAGGTACAAAGATTTATCTAGGCAGTGGTAAAAAAAAAGAATCTATTTCTGAAGGTTCGAGAAAAGAGATGACTGGCATGGAAAACAGGTTCCTGGAAGGCATTTATACGCTATTTCTAGCGGATGTTGTGGCAGCTATGAGTACACAGGCCACTCCCAGTAATGACGTTGCAGCATCAAGCAGAAGGAGAAAAGGTGCTGGAGATGGCAGACAGGGGAAAGCAAAGATCATCAGAGTAATCAGTTCTGTTGTATCATTTAACAGTTTATTGAAGGGCTTTGTGTGCGTGGATACAGGAGGACATTATGGCACCAGAAGGAGAGAAGGTTGCTACAAAAGATAATGGCAAAGCATTAAAGGGGAGGAAAAAGACTACTCATAAGGGCATAAAGCAGAAGCCAAACATAATTACGGTAACGCCATTGTGTATAGGTAAGTCATGTGCAGATAATCACGTTGATACATTTTTTGTAAAAGGCAAGACAAATTCAAAGTAATTATACTAATCTTTCCATATAATGATAAGCTAACTGTGATTTGAAGCCTAATTCAGTGTCCTCCACACCAGTAATAGGAAATCAAGTTCTTTAATTTTTCTTCTTGTTTGCCCACTGCAGAGCCAACTGTGTCCTCCATCCCCCACTCAGTGGCAACAAAGGTTTAATTTCCCTTCTGAATGATTTTTGTATGGATACTGGATTACTCAATGCAGGTGCCCAGGTTGCCGAAATGCCGCCAACTGTGTCCTCCATCACCCCACTCAGTGGCAAAGGTTGATTTTCCCTTCCGAATGATTTTTGTATGGATGCTGGATTACTCAATGCAGGTGCCCAGGTTGCCGAAATGCCCCAGCCAACTGTGTCCTCCATCACCCCACTCAGTGGCAAAGGTTTGATTTCCCTTCCGAATGATGTTTGTATGGATGCTGGATTACTCAATGCAGGTGCCCAGGTTGCCGAAATGCCCCAGCCAACTGTGTCCTCCACCCCCCCACAAAGAAAAAATGAAGAGAATGGTAATTTGACTTTGCCCTTACAGAGTGTGGATGCTATGTAGGAACATGCATTGAATATTCATACCTAAAACTGAAGGGGTTAGGGTGCAGCTGTTGATATCCATACAGACATCTTTGAGAGTCAATTCATGCATGCCTCTACCAGTTACAGTGCAGCTGGTTTGGTGATGCTATTGACTGCTGTTGATATCCATAGAATCTGATAATCTATTTACAAAATAGGAATAGCACAAACAAACAAACAGAATAGTCTTTACTATCTCATACATGTAGGCTTCCGCACACCATCAAGTCCGAGCAGGAACAGTGTCCATGACTGGTATAAATGCATGGATGTATTCATGCCAGGTAGATCCAGGGCTTGCGTGCTAACCAATACACCGGTATTGGTTATGAAAATAGCGTTTTGAGACGGAGCATTTGTACGAGTCATTGGGCTGGTATGGTGTCAGCCGCTGGGCTGGTATGGGGTCAGCCACTGGGCTGGTGTGTGTGTTCAGCCCTTGGGCTGGTATGGTGTCAGCTACGGTGTCAGCCACTGGGCTGGTATGGTGTCAGCCATTGGGCTGGTATGGTGTCAGCCACTGGGCTGTGTGTGTTCAGCCACTGGGCCGGTATTGTGTTCAGCCACTGGGCCGGTATGGTGTCAGCCACTGGACTGGTATGGTGTCAGCCACTGGGCTGGTATGAAGAAATGATATAGAGGATGTAGAAGTTGTAGAGAGTAGAAATAAGGAAAGACAATCTATAGCTGAAGTTGATGAATAGTGGAATAAATGATATGCATGAGGAAGGAAGGGAAGTTAGACCCCATACGTAGCCCAGTCGCCTACAGTAGAGCAACTTGCAGAAAAGCTAGAGAAGTTTACTAGTATTGGTTGCATCATAGAGCACCACCACCTTCACTTTGCAGACAATTGTGTGGAAAACGCGCGCGCGCGTCAATACCCGGAAGTCCCAAGGACGCGCGAACGCGTCCAGCTGATATTAGTACACAGTGCACTCTTGTGTTGCGTAACGCGTGTGTTCTAAGGCATGAAAAGTAGCTACGTTTCGTAGTAACACTTAGGGCTTTCGTATTATCGGATCTATTTACGAGGTTGCGTTGAAGAATTCCTGTGGAATAAGGTCAGAAGTTGCGGCATGATGTGGTGGTACACGATGAATAATAATTTTTATATAGCTGTGCAATGGCCATGTCGAAGCGTAAGCGCACATTGACCACAGATTACGTTTTGGGCATGCTGGAGGATGAGGATAGCTTCTCTAGTAGTAGTGGCAGTGATGGAGAGGATCCTATGATGGAGGGGAGTGATGACCAATTTAGTGATGATAAGACACAGTTTATCAACATCATCATGGTGATCGCCACAAAATAAACATTATCAAACTAGCTGTAGATAAAGACTAATTATCATGCATTATAGGTCTTATTGAATCAAGCACATTCCTATCTACTTGCTGCCAAGACTTATATGGTTAGCAACTCACATCATTTTCTTTGGTGATTTGAAAATTTCAGATGAAGAGCCACCAGCCCTTTGTCAACCTGTCAGAAGGCCAGCCAGGGATGTCGACAATGCTGAGGAGCCACCAGCCCCTTGTCAACCAGGGAGAAGGCCAGCCAGGGATGTTGACAATGCTGAGGAGCCACCTGCCCCTCGTCAACCAGGGAGAAGGCCAGCCAGGGATGTCGACAATGCTGAGGAGCCACGAGCCCCTCGTCAACCAGGGAGAAGGCCAGCCAGGGATGTCGACAATGCTGAGGAGCCACCAGCCCCTCGTCAACCAGGGAGAAGGCCAGCCTGTTGGGCCAAATGTGCCAATTCCAACAACACCTGGACGACTATTTGCACTGTTCTTCACAACACAAATAGTTGACATAATTGTCACAGAAACAAACCGTTATGCAGAACAAGTCATGAACCGTTATGCAGAACAAGTCATGGGGTGTAACGCATTTGCTATTTCAGCAGAAGTTCGGGCAGGGGTTTTGCATCCTAATGTCTATTGTTCGCCTCCCCGCACTAAGAGATTATTGGAGGCGAAACAAGTACCTCAACTACGCCCCTATTGCAAGCAAGATATCAAGGAATCGTTTTATGTAGATAGCAAGGTTGGTGTTCTAGCTATGGTTGAACATCATGTTTTTGCTGTTAGATACCTCCACTTCACAAATAATGACAACCTTCTACCGCGTGGACATCCAGGGTATGACAAACTTGGGAAAGTGCTTCTAATCCTGGAATTGTTCAACACCCAATTTCAAAGTGTTTACGACCCACACTGTGAAATTACTGTGGATGAATCCATGATAAAATTTCATGGGAGGTCAGGCATAAAAATACATTTCTGATTGTGTACTATGCCATAACAGGTCAACACTAAAACAGTACATTCCACAAAAACCCATCAAACGTGGAATGAAGGTTTGGGTGCTGGCAGATAGCCACAATGGTTATTTCCACACAATAAAGGTACACAAGCAATGAATGGAATACAAGCATTTAAAAATGTGGTTTTTATACAAAGGTGTACACAGGAAAAAGCAGAGATGCTGAGGACACAAGTGGCATAGCGCTTGGTGGAAGAGTTGTCCAGGAATTAACAGCGACACTCAAGGGGAAGTACCACCATGTATTTATTGACAACTACTTCACCAGTCCACAGCTGTTGCACCAATTAGTGGACTGTGGCATCTATGCTTGTGGCACTGTACGAACAAACAGGAAGGGGTTTCCTGAACTACTAAAAAAACCAGTACTAAGGAACAGGTACATACTGAAAACATTCATTACAATGCTGTAGTATGTGTATGCATTGCAGAGGCGACTATACCATCATGCAGCAAGACCAATTCAGCGCAGTAGCATGGAGAGATAAAAAAATTGTTACCTTGCTTGCTACCAACACTGATCCAACGGAGGTTGGAACAGTACACAGGAAACAATCAGATGGGCGCAGAGAGGAAATACAGTGCCCATCAGCATTTGTTTCCTATAACAAGCACATGAAAGTGGTCGACCGTGGCAACCAACACCGAATGTGCTACCTCTGCCGTACTAAATGCAGAAAATTTTATAAGTACCCTTTCTGGTTTTGTATTGATGTTGCCATTACAAACAGCCTGGCACTGCACAAGGAGGTAAACCTGTCTCCAATGTCAACTGCAGCTGGCAGAAGATCTTATAGGGGACTACCTAACAAAACAAGTTGCAGGGCGAAAACAAACATTACCATCAAGGCCTCTAGCTCTGCAATATTATCCCCAGAGGATTGCTGAAGGTACTACAGTACATAAAAGATGCAAGTGTCACTGCTGTTCAATGAATGGAATACGTCGTGACACAACATGGTGGTGTCAAGAGTGCGACATGTGGCTATGCATGACAGGCAACAGGTCGACGGACTGTTTCTATAAAAGGCATGCTAGTCTAAATGCAGAACAGTAATATGTACACTGATCTTGTAATGTATGCAGACACTTTATCATGTTTATGGGACAGGAAAACACTTGAATCACAGAATCCATTTACAGCATTTCAGTCTAAAGTAAATGAAATAATACAACATCTAACGTAGGCAAACCAACCAACGCGCACGAAACAAAAGCAACACGCAACTAGCTCAACGTAAAACGCTGTAGGAAACATGAGCGCTCATGCACATCTAGTAAGTAACCAATAGTAAACCGACAGAAAATGTGCTAACCTCATTCCAAAAGCGGCTATCAGGTACCTTTGGCATTCCAAAAGTCGCGTTCTAGATTTCAAACCTAAAAGACATAAATGCCAGGAAGGCACTGCGTCCATTCATTCTAGAAGTGCCAGCCGCCAGTAACAAGCACCATGCCCTGAATAAGAACCCATAATTCTAATAAAGATGCGCAAAAGATAGAATAAATTTGTAAAAAGGGCACGGATTCAACGAACAACCACCAAACCTAGACAACACATGAGAACTTAAATCCTATACAAGTGTAGATGCACAACCTGTCAGTACTAAGAACAAAATACAAACCTCTTTATGGCTTTTCCATAGTTGTGCTCGAGTTACGTGCGCGTCTTGACTCCGTAGAAAGATAGAAAACTATTTGGTACACATAACAACGATCGGCTACCACCATTCGGAAGAGAAACTATTGCAGAAAAGCTTTCCAAAATCGACGCAATAAAAAACTCTTACAGTTCAAAAGTTATATCACGCGACAGGCAATATACTTATTACTAAACAAAATTCAAAAATTAATTTCAGCACACACGTAACAATTCCACTACGTAATTTGGTAACTAATCTGTTAAATAACACATCCATCGAATAGCTTGCCCTGTGTAAGAGCTATTTTGAAGCCTTGGCAATAGAAAACAATATCCAAATTGAAGAAATTGAGTGAATAGGAGATGAATTCATTGATGAAATGACTAGAAAAAATGGGTAAACAAAACTAAAGAAATCACAGAAGTTATTAAAAGTGGCGAAAAGGAAATGAAGATAGTGAGGGAGAAAAAAATTGAAACATGCAATTAGAGTACACAAAGAAGGAAGAATTTTTGTAGAGGATTGTCTCGTAGAGAAAGGTGAAATGTAAGTAGGATGGGAGAGTGGAAAAATACATGAAAAAGAAAATAGGTAAAAAGATAGTGGGAGAAACATGATGAATGAACTCAGCAGATAAATAAAGCACAGAGGAATATTAATTATTCAGTATACATCCCTTAGAAGTATAGTGAATCTCTTGGCTACCGGTAGTGTTAGTCATGTCATCTCCAAGTTCCTTGCTGGTAGAAATCTAACGGCCTTGACCAAAGACAAACCTGGTTCTCCTCCTGATATTCGACCCATTGCAGTTGGTGAAACCCTTAGGCGTCTAGTGGTTCTCCTCCTGATATTCGACCCATTGCAGTTGGTGAAACCCTTAGGCGTCTAGTAGGCAAGTGTCTATGCCAAATCACAAAGGGAAAGGCCTTGGATTACTTCTCACCTCATCAATTTGAGGTTGCTTGTCCCTCTGGTGCAGAGAAGATTGTACAAGGTTTGATATGTTGCATTGAGGAACATCAGAATGAGCATGACTTTGTAGTGATGAAAATTGACTTGCGTAATGCATTTAATTTAGTCTCCCGTCAGGCACTTCTTGATGAGTGCAGCGCATACTTCCCTGAGCTCCTCCAGTGGGCTACATGGTGCTATGGTCAACACTCATTGCTTTGGTCTCCAATGGGAACAATAATGTCAGAATCTGGAGTCCAACAGGGCGATCCCTTGGGCCCTCTTTTGTTTTGTTTGGTTCTGCAAAAAGTGTTGTCGGCTATTGCATCTGATCCAATTTGTTTTGACCTTTTATTCCATGCCTGGTACATTGATGATGGCGTTATTGCTGGTTGAAAGCAAGCTGTTGTGCAGGCACTCAGTATCATTCAAGATCTTGGCCCACCACTTGGTCTCGTGATTAACTCCTCGAAATGCGAACTCTATGGGGATTGTGATCTTCAACCATTTCCATCAGAGATGAAAAAATGTAAAGCGTTTAATTTTGAAATTCTTGGGGCCCCGATTGGAGATACTATATTCTGTGCAAGGTTTATTGCAGAGAAGAGAGCAGGTGCTTCCAAATTCTTGGCTCTGTTGAAGGAAGTCGGATCCCTTGATTCCCAAGTTGCTTTGGTACTCCTTCGCCAATGTGGAGGATTCTGTAGATTTGTTCATATTGCTAGATGCATCCCTCCCTCCCTTGCTTCTGAGGGCTTGCATTTCTTCGACATTGATGTTCGCCAGTGTTTCTCTGACTGCTTGTCTATTGACCCACCCAACATAGCATGGCAACAAGCCCAGTTGTGCTTGAGTAGAGGTGGTCTTGGACTCCGCAGCTTATCCCAGCATTCAGCAGCAGCATATGTAGCTTCCTTTGCAGTGTCAGGCTATGCAACCAACACAAGCCACCATCTTCTCCAATCAAGAGATTGCTTTAATAGCCTGGTTTCTCCAGCTGATGTAACTTCTACTGATGAATTGCTGACTTCACCCAAAAATCAGAAGGAGCTTTCTAGTAGGATTGAACATAGTCAGTTTCATGCACTCTTTGAGTCCTTTTCACTGCCAAATAGGGCACAGCTATTATCAGTCGCATCCCCTCATGCTGCTTCGTGGCTTTCAGTTGTGCCATCTCCTGGACTCAACCTACATCTGGAATTTGCAGAGTTCCAAACTGCAATAAAATGGTGGCTTGGGATTGACCTATTCAGTGGGGAGAAATGCCCTTGTTGTCTTACCTTGTCATTAGATCCCTTAGGTCACCATGCATTAACGTGTCGATATAATGGTGACGTGGTCTCTCGCCACAATAGGGTTCGGGATAGTTTTTTTTGAGTCTTGTAGGCAGGCGGGTATTGGTGGCCAAATGGAAGTTGGAAGTGGTTTCGGACATGATGCCCGACGTACAAGGCCAGCTGACGTGCTTTTTCCTAATTGGGTTCTGGGAAAACCTGCAGCTTTTGACATAACTGTCACATCACCGCTTACTTCAATTACTCTACATGAAGCAAGTGTGACAAGTGGGTAAACTGCTCAGGTGGCTGAAAACAGAAAACATGCCAGCAATGACACAAAGTGCTCAGAGCTTGGATGGGTGTGTGTACCTTTGGCAGTTGAGGTTTATGGATGTTGGGGTCCTGAAGCACAGACAGACCTTTCTCGACTTGCAGCGCGCCTGGCAATTAGATTAAATTGTTGCAAGTCCCAGGCCACTTCGGCTCTCTATGGCAGGTTAAACCTGGTTCTAGTTAGAGCGAATGCCAGAGCTCTGCTGTCCCGTTCAATGGCAACTGGATGTTAGTCTCCTCACCTTCTCCGTTCCAGTTTATTGTTTTTTGTTTAGCAACATTGTGTAGCTTAAAACTGTAAATGATGTATATGGAGTATCAACTTAGTGAAATAACTTATAATTGTGTTTGTGTGTTGTACATCATCCTCAGTAAACAGAAAGACTCAATTCCAGTTGCTGCACCTTGTAACTCTATTACTTTTGGAATAACCTTTCTTAAGTGCCTAATGTATTTACCACACGTAACTTTATCCATAGTTCTTGAAAATGTTGTGATGCCATCAACCAGCTCCTGCTTGCATTTTGGTTTAACTTCCCTCCGCAGATTCAGGTGGTGTTTTCCAATAGTTGATGTTATTGTCCAGCATAAAGGAATTTGCCATCCTCGATGTATGCTTTGGATCATTACCCTGCATGAACCTGTGTCCGTCTGAATAAACACTCCTCAGAAATGGATGAAGTGCATTGTCAAGGATGCTTACATAAAATGCTGCATCCATTATGCCATCAAAGATATTGATTCCAGATGGACCATGGATACTGATTGCAGCCCAAACATGTACTTTAACTGGATGTTTTGCTCTGGAAAAAAAAGAAGTTATTGATAAAAGTGCTTGCAATTACTACATCTCATTTCCGTAGACTACCGCAATTCTCCCCCCCCCCCCCCCCTCTTCATCCGCACTTAAAAAAGGGTTCATGTTTGAATGAGCCAGTCGATGTAATTATGATTCCAGCTGCGTGTTATTCTTTTAAAATCCTCTTAGAGTGAAACAGGCACGCGAAAGCACGGTGAATGATTACGAAGATACGCTCGTTAAAACACGATTGACTCATCATCAAGCCATTCTTTTTTCGGTATGGGGTGTAAATTTGGTAATACATTCATGCACCATCGACAATACAATTGAATAAATCTTATGCTTAGGTGGTTCTCCCCTCTTGTGACAGCTGAATCGCCTATGGGTCTCCAGCTGAACTGTACATTCATCAGACCACACAACGTCCATGAATCCATGCTCGGCCTCATTGAGGTACATGTATTTCTGCGCCCATTCCAAACATTTGAGCTTGTTTGGCTTGTAAATCAGCTGGCAGTAGGCTGTTCCACAAAACGTCCAGCCTATAGTTGTTCGGCACCTCAAAATGGTCCTAATTGATAAGTAATGGCCACGAGAAATAACAGCGAGTGCAGCTGGAAAGCGCTAGTCTCATCATCCTTCCTCATTTGTTCCTCAATGATTTGTTTTATTCCTTCTGTGATTTTAGATGGCCTACCACTACCAGGACGTCTTCCGATGCTTCCAGTCTCCTTGTAACGTCTAATGAACTTACAGATCCCACTTCTCGAAGTTATCATGCCCTCTTTCATTAAACATTTGTGTACATTGATAGACCCACAACCCTTGAAATAGAATAGAATCCACAATTGTTTATAGCTCGAGTACACCATCCCATGTACTGTGCTACAATTATACGATGGAAGTACATGTAGCAGAAAATTTTACTTTAGGGCATAGTCTCCATAAAACGTTACGTTCCATAAAAATGCTACGTTCCACAAACGCAATGTTCCCAAAACGCTATGCTAATCCAACGCAACCGGTATGTCAACATTAATCACATGCGACGCTAACGCTATGCAAACGTTACGTGTACTTTCTTGTGACCGCTACTGTATACTACATGGTGTTTTCCATTTAGTTGTAATGTGAGGGAGAGAACCACTTTATTCCTATGGCCTTTTACAGCGGCAATCTCCTTCTTTCCCAGTGTATACAACAAAATCAATGAAGTATCCGTTGTGGGAATCCCCTAGCACCCAAACCTTAGTGCCACGTTTTATGGGCTTTTGTTGCATATACTGCTTTAGCGAGGATCTCCCTTGAAACTTTATCATTGCTTCGTCGACTGCAACCTCCCTGTGAGGCTTGTATAATTCCTTGCATTTAGCAGTCACATAATCTAAGACAGATCACACTTTTCCCAGTCGATCATATCAGCTTTGACCTCGTGGCACTAGTGTGTCGTTATCGAACAATATGCAGGTATTTCTGTATGTCCCTAAATTGGTTTCTGGAAATTCGATTTGCTATTGGACCATAGAGCAGATTTGGATTTGTGCTCCAATAGTCATCAAATGATGGTTAACGGTTTATTGCCATCAGAATGTGAAAACCAAAATATGTTCTTATTTCTTCGCATGTCACTTTTGTCCACTGTTCATATTTATTTTCTTTCATGGTGGCCTTCGCATAGTCGTTAGTCGCCTGAACGATCTGTTGTTGAAGCTCTTCTGTGAAGAATAGTTGGAAGATGGGAGTTTGGTATGAGTGTTGTTGGGCCACTGAATGATTGAAATGGATGGATGCTGTTTTCTGTCAGTGTGCATGTCCATCTACTTTTTTCCTGCCTTGATGATGAACCTGTTGGTTCCATGTTTACTGCTTGTTCTCCATGCACCTGTCGTGATGAAGTATACATTCCTCCGTGTGTTCGGCTGGGTATGCATGCATTTGCATATACATGTAGATATATTAGAATTGGGTCCTTGTACATTAGCTGCTCACCAGGCGTGTTGGTCGTCCCATCATACATGTGTTTAGATGTGTTTTGATTTGATGTGAAAGTGGTGTCCATAGGTTCTTGACCTTGAGAGGATGGTTTATTGATATCTTAGCATGAATTCCTTTTCTCACCTTGCATCCAGTCATCTTGCTCTATTTCAATTTCTTCTACACCACAGGTAGCAATTTGAAATGGCAACAACTCATCATCTGAATGAATGCTGTCACACCGATGTTGAACCCATGCCATATACTAGCTCCTACCGCTGCTTTCAATGTCATTGTCTGGTCTGTGTTTCCTTTTGTGTTCAACAATGCACTCTGCATCTACCTGTATGGTAGTATAGCGCATGCGCTATAGCTGCTCTTATTATGGACATGCGCAGTGTTTACACCTGAGGGTATTTAATGACGTGCTGTACAATCTTATTGGATTAAACACTTTGATTGCTACACTGGTGTCAGAAGTGGGATCGGACCAAATGCTACATGGCTGAGCAGGAAGAGCGGAAGGCTGTTTGGTTTAGCGCTAGACCGCCCGCTCGGTTTGCTAAGGGTGCTGACTTCAATCTCTGGGTCAAAAGATTAGAACTGTACCTCAGGGAAGCGAAGGTTCCAGATAACAAGTGAGGAGAGGAGTTGGTAGCGCTGTTGGAAGACGACGCCTTTCGGGTAGTGAGTCAGTCGGATTTTGTTAGTGGTGACGGGGTGGAGTATGAGGAGGTGAAGAAATGTCTGCAGGAGCAGTATGCGCCAAAAGGAGTCGAACTGGAATGGCAGCGCTAGCTGCACTCAGCCCACCAGGAGAGACCCGAGACCCTGTTAGAATTTTCAGGGCGGTTACGGATGCTGGCAGACAAGGTTTACCCTTCGTGGTCGGCGGAAAGACGACATGAAATGGCGAGTGAGCAATTTATTTAATTAATCTCTCCTGTGCAGATGAGTCTTTGGAGGCTGCACTTGCTTTGGCTAGCCTGTGGAAATCAGTGAAGCTGGCTCAACAAAGCCTACGCGGAGAGAAACAGGGGTCAGGTGCGAGTCTTGCCGTGTCAGGTGAACGAGACCTGGTACAAGGTGCATTGCAAGCTAATACGGTGGAAGGGTTGGCGTTACAAGTCCAACAGCTGTCACAGGAGATTAGTAAGTTGTCAAGTCAGGAAGTCGGTGAGAAAAGGAGCACTCCGAAAAGGGTCCCTGTTTGTTGGAACTGCAAGCAAAAAGGGCACATGCGGCGCAATTGTCCTCAGCGGAAGGAACGGAGTGTATCTCTGAAGGAGATTGGGAAGTGTCGGTCAGTGAAGTATACATCGGCTGTGGCAGGCACGTTGACACTGCAGGGAATGGTTGGGGGTCGTCCCACAAGTATGCTAGTGGATACAAGATCATCTGTTACTCTTGTGCATGAAAAAGTGTCGAATGACATTTCTCAAGACAGGAAACTCTTGACACCCCAATGTCCTGTGATGGCAGTTAATGGAGACTCGCTAAGTCTATGTGGACAGATTGACCTTGCTCTTACAGTGGGAAAGCATGTGAGAACTCATACTGTCTTTGTGCGTGAGATGACGCAGGAGTGTTTATTGGGAACAGACTTTCTAGAACAATACGGGTGTGTTGTTGACCTCGGGAGAAGAACAATGATAATGTTAGGCGAAACAATACCCCTAGACACCTTGTACGGGTCGTGTATATGTACATGTCATTGTTTGTACAGGAGACAGCTGTCGTGCCACCCTATCACGAGATACCATTGCAGGTTCAGTTGGAAGGTGCGAAAACAGACGGGGACTATGTGGGTCTGTTCCAGCCAAAAGCGGAAATGTCTACTCAACGTGGACTTCTGTTTGCCTGTCCTGTATCTCCTGTCCATGATGGCAAAGCAGTAGTTCAGCTGGTGAACCCCTCTGCAGTTCCTGTAACACTGCATTGCAAGGAGAAGGTTGGTCAGGTATCCCCATGGGATGAAAGGGAGGTAGTGAATATGGTTGAGCCTGCATTGGGCACATGGCTTCCAGTTCGATCAACAGAGGCAATTAGTAAAGCAGTTGGGGAATTAATGGGTGACAGACACATCGGGGTTGTCAAGGGAGGAGTGTGCTAAGTTGAAAGCA
The DNA here is from genome assembly GCA_963681505.1 of Eunapius fragilis. NCBI lineage: Eukaryota > Metazoa > Porifera > Demospongiae > Spongillida > Spongillidae > Eunapius > Eunapius fragilis. The sequence goes on from OY811971.1 coordinate 13,370,898, forward strand.
ATTTTACATCATTTCTCAGATGTAATTTCTGTAGGTGACGGTGAATTAGGGTGTACCAATGTCTTACATCATACCATCAACTCAGGTGACACTCCCCTGTTCATAAGCCGGCGCGGAGGCTTCCGTTTCATCAACGTGACGTGGTACAGAAAATGATCCAGGGAAAGCTCCAACAGGGGATAATAGAGCCGTCTGGAGGAGCTTGGGCCTTGCCTATTGTTCTGGTTAGAAAAAAGGACGGTTCATACAGGTTTTGTGTAGATTTTCGTCGCCTGAAAAGCACTACAAAAAGACGTGCACCCTCTTCCCAGGATTGATGATGCTCTGGACACTTGATCCGGCTCCAAGTGGTTTTCAACATTTGATTTGGCAAATGGCTACTGGCAGGTCGAAATGGATCCTGCAGACAAGGAGAAAACTGAGTTCATCACTCCGTTTGGTCTACATCAGTTCCGAATAATGCTGTTCGGACTAACGAACGCTCCAAGCACATTTCAGCGGTTAATGAGTATGGTCCTGGCAGGACACAGTTGGGTAACTTGCTTGGTATACCTTGATGATATCATTTTAAGTCGAACGGTGGAAGAGCACTTAATGCGGCTTACAGAGGTGCTACAGAGGCTTAAGGAGGCGGGGCTGAAGATCAAGCCTAGCAAATGTCATCTACTTTGCAAGAGTATGCGGTATCTGGGCTACATGGTTTCAGAGAAGGGTATTGCTGCGGATGCTGACAAGATCAAGTGTGTCGAAAACTGGCCTACGCCCACTGACCACGAACGCCTGCGACAGTTCTTGGGGTTTGCTTCCTATTATAGGAAATTCATTCGTAATTTTGCAGACACCGCTGCTCCTCTTCATGCACTAACAGAAAAATCCAAACCCTGGTACTGGACAGAACTGTGTGATAAGGCATTTGTGGCTCAAAAGGGTAAGTTAGCTTCGCCCCCTATTTTATCCTTCCCACAGTTCGACAGAACATTTGTGGTTGATGCTGACGCCAGTCAGGAGGGTGTTGGAGCAGTACTATCACACTTGGACAGTGGAAGGGTGAGGCGCATATGCTATTAGGATTCTTACAAAGGCGGAATGCCAATATTGTGCAACGAGACGTGAGTTGTTGGCATTGGTATGGATGGTTCGTCAGTTTCGAGCTTATCTATGGGGACGAAGGTTTGTTGTTCGCACCGACCACAGCCGCTTTGATGGTTACTAATTTTAAAGACCCCCAGGGCCAGGTGGCGAGGTGGCTAGAGATTCTCGCTGAATTTGATTTTGATGTTATTCATCGTCCAGGTCTTTGTCATGGCATTGCAGACGCCCTTTCAAGGATTCAGTGTAAGCAGTGTGGTATGCACAATGGCATTGCCACGCCGTGTTTGTTCCACAATGCATTTGGGGCTGTTAATGGTAATGGTGGTAATTTGTGGTCTGGATCAGATGTGCATTCTGAGGCAGGCCTCTCCGTTTTGCCACTGGAGAACCCTAAGGAGATGCAGGGGTCTGATGCTGATCTTCAAAGAGTAATTTCCTGGATAGAAAACTCGTCTCCACCAGCTGTTTTGCCAGGTGAGGGCAGTTACACTCTGCAGACATTGTGGGCACAGTATAAACACCTGGTAGTTCGGGATGGGGTTATGTTTAGACAGTGGGAAGATGTTCCGAGAAAGGGTTGCAATAAACATCTTCAGTTGGTAGTACCTCGGAGTTCGATAGACTCTGTCCTGCAACAACTTCATAGCTCTCCCAGTGGTGGACATCATGGAATGTTCAAGACTTTGGAGAAAGTCCGTTCCCGTTTTTACTGGTCGGGTCAGCGCCATGACATCGAAGACTGGTGTCGAGCTTGTGAACTGCGTGCGGCACGGAAGTCACCTCCACGGAGCAATCGTGCCCCAATGCAGCAGGTGTTGGCTGGTGGCCCATTCCAGCGTGTGGCCATGGACATCCTGGGTCCTCTGTCGCTCACGGATCGAGGGAACAAGTACATTCTAGTGTTAGGGGATTACTGTACGAAATGGGTGGAGTCTTATTCAATACCTAACATGGAAGCAAAAACTATTGCTAGCATGTTTGTTAGTCATATTGTCAGCAGGTTTGGAGCCCCTGATGTTCTGCACACCGATCAGGGGAGGAACTTTGAGTCCGCCCTGTTTAAGGAAGTGTGTTTGCTGTTGGGAGTTCACAAGACAAGGACTACGCCTTATCACCCGCAATCGATGGGTTGGTTGAACGCTTTAATCGTACTTTGCTTGATCTCCTTAGCATTGCATCGAGGGAGGATGAACGGAATTGGGACCTCTGTATATCAGCAGTGATGCTAGCCTATCGTACAAGTGTGCAGGAATCCACTGGGTGTACGCCATACTTCCTCCTCTTCGGACGTGAGGCCAGACTGCCGTGGATGTCATGTTTGGGTTGCCTCCAGATGTTCCACCTCGGCCGGTACACCAATATAGCAAAGATTTGAGAGCTCGACTGGACACTGCGTATGAGAGGCTGCAAGAACAGTTAGGATGGTGGCAGCGTCGTCAGAAGATGGTGTATGACCGCAGACAGACGGGAAGGCCGTATGGGATTGGTGAATGGGTTTGGTTGTACTATTTCAGTATCGTATTCATACACTTTTATGCTGATGGTGGAGTACATGGCCGCACTGTTCTGGTTGGTGACTCTGGAGAAGAGGCTAATGGTCGAGTGCAGGGCCGTACTGTTGTGGCCAGGGACATCGACTCTGGAGATGAGGCAGATGGAGAGCACCTACTGATGTGATGGTAGCTAGTGTGCAGCTTCATGCAGTGCTTGTACCTGCAGTATGTTGCAAAGTTCAAAAAAAAAATCACACTTTCACTTAGCAAATTAAAGTAATTAGAAGGGAGCACAAATACGCATATATACATAATACACACCAACATATTATTATTATTTAATTAAAGTCAGAAGGGATCACAGTCCTAGCCAGTATGGCCCTTGCTATGGCTCTCACCAGGGTGATATTCAACCTTCCAAACATGTCACTGATCACCCTGGCTTTACGAAATGAGGAAGAGCCAAAGGCCAAGCGTGTGGCCAGTAGAGCGAAGGTTCCTCTTGCTTCCTCACCCCAATTGCAGTACGTTTCTACTGCTAGAGGCACACACCTCCAGCCTAGTTCAGCACATTTAGGGTCATTGGCTGTGTGCTTTCTGTTTTCTGCAGCTTCAGCAGCAGCACCCACCCTCCTACTTGCCTCAGCCAAAATAGCAGGGGTAAGAGGAGATGTGACCGTGATGTCAAAGGCCGCCGGCTTGCCTTGAGCCCAGTCCCTCACTAGCACATCAGCTGGGCGAGCGCGATCCAGTCCTGGAGTGAGGCCACTTCCAGCTTCTAACCTTGCTGCAATGTGGGCTTGGTGGCAAAAGCTCAGAAAGACATCACGCAACCTATTGTGACGTATAACTACATCGCCACCACGCCGGCAGGTAGCAGCATGATGGCCCAGAGGGTCCAATGCCACATCAGGGCAGAGACCACATGAAGAGCCTCTGGAAGTGTCCAAGCCCAACAAAATAAAATTATTATGAAAATAAAAATTAATACTAGAGTTCAGGCAATGCATTTTAACCTCTAACGCGTTATAACGCATTGCGCGTTATACCGCCCAAATTAATGAGCTTTGTACCGCGTTATAACGCATAAATTATTCGTCGGGGTGGCAGTGGAACTTCTCTATTGTCAATCATCTTCCTCAACTCGTGCGCATCGAAGGATTCATTCCTGTGATCGAAGACTGGCACACTAAGATGTGCTATATACAGGTACATTGGTTATTGTACACATCACTATGTATGTAGTAAGTGATAAAGTGCTAATTGCTGCTGGATGTGATGGTGGGGTGAGGTGATGAGGTGTGGTGAGGGAGGAGCATGGCTAGCCTTGTGACTTAAGTGGTAATTGGTAATATCTCACCAGCTGTAAAGGTCACATAATGTGTTGATGATGTGGTATTTGATAGATAACCTGACAGCTGCCTTTCTCTGTAGGTGGTGTGGAAACGTTTGTACAACACATGCTCAGGATATGATGGAGGAACTTTGTTCCATCTGAGAAATGTGATCAACAGGAGAAATGTCGTGACAAATGTTAAAAAAGACCTAAATTCCTGTGAAGAGTTCATGGAGCTAGTAACAACTGATTCTGCTGCAATTCAGATAACAAAAGTTGATGACCTAGCAGGCTTATCTATGATGATATTGACCAGTAACAGCCAGGACCATTTTAATGAGCTAGCTACTGTGGCTAAGAATGTATGCAAAGGTTTTGCAGAGTGTCATATTCTAGTGTTCCATTCATCCATCCATTCTTCTGATCGAGTTAAAGAGTATACAATGGAAACATTGTCATTAGGGTTGTTTCTATTAGAATTCAAAGATGCGATTAGGGAAGGAGATGGTACAAGGGTATTACGATGCTGGAAGTACCTTTTAATCATTTTCCGTGTTACTGGGCATACCAACTATTGCCTTGAGGCTTTGAACTTTCTTACACAGAATTACTACACCTTGCCACCACGGTATGCAGAGCAGATGTTGGGGGGCGCTTTGTGAATAGTCAAGGTGGTCCAGGGCAGAACATTTCTGCTGACCTGCATATGGAACATTTGAACAGGCTGCTTAAAGATGCAATGACTCATCTAGGTGCCAACAAAACACCTCAGGCTATAGTCAGAGCCAGCAAAGCATTAGGTTGGTTGGAGACATCTTATCTAAATTTGACAACACAAGTGGAGTGTGGGTAAGTGGCAAACATACTCGCAGGTCAGAAAGAGAAGATCTTAATAAGTTAATTGTTAAACTTACCGAACTCAAAGTATTTGAAGAACTCATCGTACCTACCCATCCATGAAATGTAACAAACTTTTCACATCCATTAACAAACAGAAATTTCAGCACTGGTGGATGAGTAAGAATGTGGTGCAACCTGATGAAGGCCCTCGTGCCGAAATGCATTGTTGATCAGAGTTTCTGCATTAAAAGTTGTAAACACCGAGAAGTCAACCTAAGTGAAACCCCGAAGACGTTTGTAAGTCGTAACTAATAGCGCGCGCGCGTATTGGTAATTAGTTTTGTGGTTGGGAAGCGCGCGCGCGTTGGTTAATCATTGGGGTGGCCAGAGTACAGCGGTTTTACCGCTCGAGGCAGATTTAGCAGCCTTAAGGGGTGGATACAGAAGAGCTGTGAAGTATGGAAACGCGTGGGTCACGCTTAGCTAAAGGAATTGATAAAATGAGTAATTCCAATAAGAGCGCACTGCCACAGAAAAAGAACTGCATGGCGCTACAGATGGTTAGATGTGAGTCCCCAAGCATGAGCCCCTCGCAGCTAGAGGCTAACAGAAGAAAGAAGGAATTAGAAATGGCAGAAGAGAGAAAGAAAAAACAGAGCATGAATGATAAGGCAAACAGGAAGTACATAGAATCGCTAGACTCCACCCCCGTGGAAATGATTTATTTCTAGGTTTAGCCCTTGAGGTAGCTACGCTTGTAGATAAAGAGGATAGAGCAAAGGTAGAAACTGAGAAGGAAGTAGGAGAGATGGAAAAAAGGAAGGAAGGTGTAGCAGGGGAAATCGAGAAGGGGGAGTGTGTTATTGAAAAGAGCAAAAGCATGATGGGGATACTAGGGAATAGTGGAAAAGAAGTAGCAGCAGGAATAAGTGAGGAAGCTTCTTTTGCTAAAAAAAAGAAAAAGGGAGGAGAGAATGTAACAGAGGATGGAGGTTTGAGAGAAAAAGTGTAGTTTAGAGAGCGCAAACTTAAGGTGACAAGACTTGTGCCATTTTGCTCGGTTTCTGTGAAATATTTCAGCCGTACCATTCCCTTTGAAATCTATCTCAACTGGTAATGCATTCAGAGCTTTAAATTCGTCTACCATTTTTAGGAAGCTTGTGTACACTTCATATCCGTTGCTCTGAAGCGAGTCTTCTGGACATCTGAGATCACCGCCACCTTTTAAACAGATCACGCAAGTCGCCCAATCCATCGATCCATACGCGTAGGCTCATTTGTTTTTTTAATTAATTTTCCATGCAATGTATAATTAGAGAAACGATTTCATGGAGCTTGAAAATCTTACATCTTAACACGGCGCCCACTAATTCACTGCTTTGCTTAACTCAGTACATTACAATGTAAAAGTATACGAAGCTAGAATAGTAATGAGTGCACTCAATACAAAATTGACGAAGATACGTACACCTTAGCTCAGTGGAGAAGGTAATTTAAAATCGAAAAATGTTGGCTGTCGGAATGATTTGCTTCATAAAACATGTGGAAGAAAGCGCTAAGACAGTGTGTGATTTTGAATATTACTTTTAAAAGGATAGTGTGCTAGATGTTTTCAGTTCCGTCAAAGAGGGCGTGGCACATTTCAAGGCGTTATTTCTCGAAGTGCACCATCCCAATTTTGTGGCACCCCTTCTGATATCGATAGATATGTCCCAAAGAGCATGTACACCGGTTTTGGTGCTTTTATCCACCCTGTAACGATGTTGTTAAAAATTGCTGTTAACAGACTCTACTAGATCTGAGGAAACAGTGGAAAGTGATATTAAACAACACGGCCATGGAATTGGTAGATGTCTGTAGAAAACACTATGAAAAGCTAATTAACAGTAGCACAGATAAGATCAACCAGCTGTATGTTAAAGGAGAACAACTGAGGTCGGAAGAAGACAGGGGGAAGTTCCAAACAAAAAGAGCCACAATTGAAGAAGAAGTAAAAAGAAGAGAGAATGAAATGAGCAAATCCAGAAGGAAGAAGCTGCAGAACACCATCAGAAAGCACAAAGAAGGGAGGGTGTTTGTAGAGAATTGCCTGGTAGAAAAAGATAGGCACCAAGTAGAAAATGAAACAGAAGTGAGACAAAGGAGTGAGAAGGAAAGAGACTCAGTATCACAAAGGCCAGAAACCCCCGTAGTAAGGAACATAACAGCAGCCCCCCAGTCTACAAAGACAACAAGCAGTGGAGATAAAGACACCCGAGTAGAAAATTTTGTGAGGGGAAGACCTGTCAGTAGTACAGGGAGGACAGAAAGCAGCACAATAGAGGCAACACACACCCAATCCGTTCCACCACTAAATACCTCAACCTAACCCAAGACCTTTTACCAGAAGAGTGTGGAGAGCCCCATATGGGGAACACTCCATATCACAGAGGTGAGGTAGAACCAACAGATACCCGAACTTCCAACACCCTTGGGACTGGTGGGCCGCACAAAACTTGTACTGGGTTAAGGGGTGGACTCAACCTCAACAAGACTGTAGGTAACTGTTTCCCTCCGCAACAACCTGCAACCAGCAATAGCTGGGCATCAAAATGGAGTAGTTGGTCTTTTTAGAAGCCCTCTACACCACCGAGGAAGAAATTAGACCCCAAAACATTGGTGTAGAGGGCAATCACAATTGGATCTACGTCAGAAAAAGAAGATCTTAATAAGTTAATTGTTGAACTTACCGAACTCAAAGTATTTTCTTATGAATGTGGAAGAACTCATCGTACCTACCCATCCATGAAATGTAACAAACTTTTCACATCCATTAACAAACAGAATTTTCAGCACTGGTGGATGAGCAAGAATGTGTCTGCTTTCCTATAGTCATGTACACTATCCCGTTAGAACTTTCTATCATCAATTGTAATATGTCAATACAAGGGGTGTTTAGGTCTACAGTAAGTAAACATTGTTTAATGTTGGTGGGAAATATACCCTCAGGAAGGTTATAGCTCTGCCTGTAGATAAGCTCAAAGGCATGGCTAAGTATACAACCCCTCCCCAGCTATACAGCCTATTCAGCCTTTCAACCACAACAACCAAAATAGGGTTTCTTAAAGGTTTGGTCCCAGGCATTATTTAAGAGAGGTCTGGGAAGGGTGACTCACTCAGTCATCAGCCACTGCAGCTACAAAGTCATCCGACCCACCTCTCGCATCTGTACCTGTATGCACGCAATATACATGTATTTGCTTATGTGTATCATGTATACTTTCTATCATTAACTTCCACAGGCAGGCAGCACCCTCTGGGCTTCTACCCCAATAGCCACCTAACCATTGCCAGCGTAATGGTTTGGAACGCAGGCTGACCCAGTGATAGCCAGCGCTTATCATTGGTCCTTGCTGGCTAGGTAGCAAACGTCCAGCTGCGGCTGCTGCCTGCCCCTCAGTGGGCAAAAAACGACATAGAACATGGGACAGAATTCGGGTGACCTTAAACCATGCTTTCGTACTCAATGCATGGGGAGCATCCCAGGGAAAGCATTAAATGTGTATTTAAACAGGAAATGATTTACAATTACAACTTGTACACTTACAGTTCAATGCACATGTCACAACAGCTGCATCCAATAATATGATCAAATGTACTGTCAAAGTATGCCATCAGCATAGCTCTCCTGCACATAACTGTGTTGGTACAGTAGTCTTTCATGTCTTTACTAGCAGTGTGTTGTGACTTAAAATCAGCTTTTTTTCCAAAACAGTAATGCATTTGCTGGTTGGCACTTTCGTCCTGCTCTCCCACACTCCTGTACATATGACTCCAAATCAGCTGGTGGTCCCCAATGAATGATTTGGCAGACATCAACACAATCTATCCCCATGCCGAATGCAATTGTACATATTACAATTCGAAGAGGGCTGTTGCTGGTACTAAAGGAGGCTACAATGGATTCCTGCACAGACTTGCATGTTACACTTGTGTACATATCCACTAGGCGAAACTCTGCTAAACTAGGCGCTCCTACTGGTTCTGTAAACTCATTTTTCAGCAATGAAAGAAAAAAATGGTAGAGTTGTGTGCATTCTTCGTACCTTCGGCAGAAGATGATCATCCGTGGCAGTTTTCTTCTTAAAGTTTTCAGTTTCACAGCTAATGGACTGAAGGCCTCTTCAATACTCCCTTTTTGCCTAACAGCATACGAAACGTTAGGTTTGTCTGGTGATGCTGACACGACAACAGGGTTAATAAGACCCAGGATAGCTATTACCCTGTCTCTAGTAGTAGTTGTAGCAGTTGCTATCATACACATGATGCGAACATGTGGAGGAATTAAACTTCGAACCTCTCCAAGGGTTTTAAACTCTTTTCTGAAGTAGTCCCCCCTAAAGAATTTAGCATGAAATAACCCGGCAGACACATTATATGATGATACTAACCATTTGGTGACACAGTGCACCTCATCTACTACAAAGGCAACCAGGTTGCTCTTGTAAACATGTGTCCTCAGAATTTCTCTCCAAGTTACGTTCAACATCAGAAGCTCAGGACCAATGAAAACAATTTGCACTTCTCCTCTCAATATCTTTTCCTGTTGGAAACGGTCGTACACTTCGCTACTGATATGAGCTGCCGACAAGCCTCTAGAGCTCAGCGCAGCAACCTTAAAGAAGGTTGCCATGTATTAAACACATGAATGGATGTAAGGTTTTTTTTTACAAATCACTTACTTGATGCTTCATTAAAGCAATCAAAGGCGAAACTACTATCACGATGCTGCCAACGCGACGATATAGATAATCGAATGCGTAGGGTAACACAGAGAAACAGAGCAACTTTCCACAGCCAGTAGGCAGACTAATGAAGACATCGTGCCCTTCCATGAAGCTTTTAATAGCTTTGTTTTGATTTGGACGAAGTGTAGGATAGCCCAGTTTTTGAGCCGCTTGGATGATAACACTGTCTAGTTCCTCGTCTGACACCGCCATGGCTGGCTCTAGTATCATATGCACATTGGAGTGCAATTAACGTGACGTAGCCTGACGTCACAGGTGCTCTGCATTCTGATTGTGCGCCTTATATCAGGCGCACTAGAACGACTTTTGTGTACGAAAATCCCAGACCCACTTTCCACGTAGCGGTGATGTAATCCATCCGCAGCTATTGGGAATCTGGGTCTGGGTACGAGACTAAACGCGACCAGCCATCTCATATGTGCCATTCCTGTTGTATGCTCGATCCACATTGATTCTGTTCTTTAGCTTTATGTCACAATATCCCTGCCAACAAGAGACTTCAAAAGAGTCAAAGTGCACAAATTCACTGACTGCCCCACTTGTTGTATGACTCCTTCTAGAAATGCTCCTGTAATGACACAAGACAGAGTGTGCATCACAGACCCAAGAGCTTTCTAAGGATTACATATATGGGCAAATCCACTCTCTTTGCAGGTGTTGCTAGACTTCCTCTTGTGTTGATCATCTATGCACAGTATTGTCTCATCAGGAATGAAGAGCAGCTACCGGCATGCCTAACGAACCTGTGCATGCAAGGAGATAATCTCATGGTCTAATGCCATTGGTCGCATCCAGGTATCATCTCCACTACTACGGCATCCAGCATCTGTTACTTTCTGCTTTTGTGATAAGGCCTTTAGAATCATCTGGTAGCGAGCATGAGGCATGCACGTCTCAGCTGCAGGATAAAGTTTTCGGGCCATTGGGTGGTAGAACATTCCGTGTTCGTAGAGGGGACAAGTAACGTCAGAGCCTCTTTCAAAGACCATTCGGTGACAGACATGCATACGCGTGCAATGGCATTGTTTAGGAATAGCGCAACTAACGTCACAGAAGATAATAAAAAATATGATGCATCAGTTTACAATTGGCCGTAATTTAGTTTAGTATGATAGGTTTCAAAGCAATCTTCAAAAAGAAGGGGAGCCTTGCAAACTTTGCACCTGTATTGTGTTTGTGACCTTTTTTCCCCACTTGCTCTGCAGACCTCACACTGGGGACGACCACCATATGGGGTGTCTGCTGGCACCCTTTCAATGAATGGGCACTCTGTAAGTCTCAGTGGCAATTGCTGTTGTACAGTGAAATGTTTTGGCTGGTGTTTGGAGTAACCATTCAACAGTGCCTTTGCCACTGCAATGCGGAAATCTATCTGTGTGAGTTTGTTGCCATGCACTGTATTGTATAGGATTTGAGCATTCACTAAACAGAGATCCAGGAGGTGAAATAAAACACGTCTCCACCACTTGACTTGCCAATGCGAGTACCTGTAGTACAATACTAGTTGATCAGATTGATCCACTCCTCCCATGTACTTATTGTACTTATCTACTGCCTTTGGTTTCCAGATTTTTTCAGTGCCCCCAGTTACAAATCTTAATCTTCTCTGCACTTCTACCATTGAGTCATCATGCAGTGTTGACAGCAAAAAGACATCCCTTTTGTCCTTCCACTTGAGGCGCAAAACGCTGTCATCCATTGCCATCTCAGTGTACACTTCAAATTCATCATCCGAATCATCACTAGCCAGACCATCAAGGTACTCAATTAGGTATTCTGGATCTGAAGATGGCAGCTTGCATGATTTTGTTGCCATGTCTAGCATTGAGTGTGGGTATCGCAGCTGCTGTGCAAAATTGCACACCCGCCCGCTGGAATGGGTACGTTACGGCGCAATTTTGCGCTGCTGCCCACGAAAGAGTTAATGCCATTGATTCTAAGAAATGGAGCAATCTTCTGGCTGTTGTGGAATTGCTCTTTTGTCTCCCTATTGCCAATGGTAGGGTTGAGAGGGTTTTTTCCCTTTTGAAGCTTATAAAGGACAATCAACGCACATGATACTCTTGATCATCTTTTGAGGATCAAGGCAGAAGGCCCACCACTAGCAGAATGGGATGCTAGTCGTTCTGTAGAGCTCTGGTGGACTGAGAAAAGTCGTAGAGTCACACGGCATTTGAGGTCCAACAACTCATAACAGATACTCAGCTCCTGAAAATATGCTTATCATGGAAGAGATTATGGCAGCTTGTGCCACTGAAAAACATCCTACTGCCCTGGTGCGAAGTAAGTCACTAGCAATTATGAGAGGACCTTGTATTTTACTGTTATATACCCAGAGACGATCAGGAAGTACTTTGTAACATAAAAGTGGCACTTCGGACTTGTCAAACGCCACAATCTTTGTGACGCATAGCAGAAGCAAAGGCTTCAGAGAAAGCATCATGTGCGTCGACAGTGTAACATCATTACTAGATAATTGTTTTTAATGCTATTCCACAGATGCTTCACATCGTCCACAACATTGTCAGTGGACCAGAAGGAAATGTATAGCACTATTCTTACAGTGGAATACATGTCCACTAAAGAAAGCGCTAGTGAATCTGATGAGTACACAAACTTCCGTGGAGAAGCGCAAAAGTGGAAGAGATATTTCAATCACTTGATCGGAAGATGGTGAGGAAAAGATCCAGTCGATCTGCAGAAATGCGCTAAAAACGGTACCATGGAGAACCATATACGGTTCACAAGCCTCTGCTGTCATGAGGCAAAAATAGACGTTTAGTCTCCACTCCTCCAGTCTCCATGCCGTCATCTTATTATTTCATTTTTTATTTTTTGTTTACATGAATCCTGCCCTATATTGTATATTCTATATTTGCAATGCATAAAAATGCGTAAACCCAGACTTTACCACATTTACACCATTGCATAAACATCAGGTTTGCTTCGCAAGTAAAGATATGTAAACCTGAGCTTTACCTCAACTTTACGTCGCTTGCGTAAACTTGTTTTTTTATGCAGTGCTATTCATTGTCATAATTTGTCTAGTACAGGTACGTAGGCAGGGTAGGGTTTAAAAATTTCATAGGATATTTTTGGCAGAGTAGGATAATATATGGCAGCAATGATTTATCCTAGAATAGATTTTGGCCAAAAAATATAATCCCATGGATGAAATTTGGCAGCATAAATTTATCCTAGGCTCAATTTTTGCCGTGACAGTTCCGTAGGCACATCAAGATAAGATTCTCAAAACCTGAAAGAATACACAGGGTCTACTTTTTAAAATGATGTACCGAATACTTAAGGCATTATATATTCACAAGGGCAATTTCCGAACCAATATACATGTGCAAATATATGCACAACGTATTTGGAGATTGAGTTTCTGTCCCTTTGTATTGATATTCTATGTTTATAAAAATATTGAATTTCTCCTGCGCACAGTAGCTGTTGTGTAAATCAAGTTTTTCTATCAGTAGTAGATGACCAGCGGGCAATGACACAAGAAGAATTGTTTCCTTGAGTTTAAATTGAGGTATATTTTTCTCCTTAAACACTTCCACAGCCATGGGAACATGGTTAATAATAATTGTTGGGATATAGCTCATCACCCAGCCACTCAACTTCATGGTGTGCCAGCTACTCAACTTCATGGTGTGAACACTTTCTCATGTCCTTTAGATGTGAATTCAATAAATGTTTGTGATCAACTGACTGTTGCGTAAATGAATCAGTGCCAAGAAACATTACGAAACTCAAATCACCCAAGTGAACAATTAGATGGCCTTGTTCGTATTGTCGTAGATTGGCATTATCCTTTTAAACAAAACCATGTAAATACTAACCACTTGACAAAACGACATGCTTAGTTACTCCCTCCATGTTTGCTTTTCAGGTTATTTGGTAAAGATTGTACAAACACTCATGTGCATCTAACAAAGGAACTTTGAATCAATTGAGAAATTAAATGAACAGAAGAAATGTCCGAAACAAACTAGACACAGATGTCAATGCTTGTTAGGATTTTTTCCTCAATTTTGTTCACTCAGACATTATAGCAGCTGCTATTAGCCTCTTTGGAACGGAAAGTCATGACAGTAGGCCAGATGAAAACATCTTCCCTCCAGACCACGAAGATCATGATATTGCTGACAAAACCACAATACTGCCTTGCAGCTGCTGACTTTGTGGTTCATCAGTTTTGTTGACATTAGCAACAGAACAAGCCATCCACTTGGATCACAAACAGGTATGCTGAGGTGATGGGGATGGAGCTATTTTACTTTGATTCCAAGATGCAATAAGAGAGGGAGATGGTGTTATGGAGAGTTTAGATGTTGGAAATACTTGTTATTGTTTCGATCCACACGACACAAAGTAACGAAATTGAGGCTATGACACTCCTGACACAATACAATCATCTGTATACTCCTAGACTTGCCGAACGATTAATTTGGGGGCAATTTATAAACTAGAGCGAAACATACCAGCAGGCCTGCATATGGAACATTTAAACACAATGTGTAAAATCGGCTGATACACATCTGGGTGCAAACAAACACCTGCTTCCTTATCCAAGATGGTAAAGCACTTCGAACAATAGTAAGATTGATGGATGCCACTGAAGACAATTTCAGTACTCCTTCAAATTCATCATCATTCAGAAAACAAAGATGTAATAATGATGGTTACTGATATGCATAAAGAATTAGTTCGATTTTGTTCGTTGGCGATATAACCAATCCTTTCCCAACTTTGCCGCAATTTATATTAGATAAAACAAAAGTAGAACAGTCACAAGATGTACAGATGCAATCACGAGCACATACATCACAACACATACATCCCTTCCAATTGTTTCTAAAATCCACTGGGTCAAAGAACTGATCTTCGGCAAACTGTATTATTTTTGCAGTACGGAACAATATCAGGATGCAGAACTTATTCTTATTTGAAACATCTTTGTCATTTACCAGTAGTAATGCACAAGCATTTTTACCATCTTGTCCCGCACGACCACTTTCCTGGATTTATGCTTCAGTACTTACAGGTGGACCCCAGTGAATGATTTGCTGTATATTCGAACAAATCAATTCCCATGTCATACCCAACAGTACAAATTAGTATTCTCAAGGGACTGTTGCACAGTGGTTTAGGATGATGACATGGGGTATGGGGATAATGTATTCATTTTATTCAATAAGCAGTTTTTAAATTCATTGCAGAACCCCAATTTGTTACAAAAAAAAGAAATTCACATAGTTTAAGAAAGGTGTACCAACTAGAAGTGTAAGTGATTAGTACTTACTTCATTTTGTGTCCCTAACTCTTATTTTGCTATCTGACATAAAACTTGTGTAGTAGAGTATGTGAGTAGAGAGCTGTTGGTCTGCTCTTTCCAATCACTCTGTAGTTATAGGTACTTCTATCATACGTGCTGTAATATTAGCATTTTATACGTTAATAAAACGAAAAAATTTCCTACGTACTAACTTTAAGCACTTTTCTAGACGATTGTAGGACGTACTGGAGGAACTCAAAAATACACATTGATTCTCTTATGTGTTGCCAAAACACCAACGTAACCGACTCTAACCGATTTCTTGTTTAGTGCTTCTACTTACGTACAAACGTATGATATGCGGTGACTAATTTACAAATAATTATCTCAATAACTAAATAAGGTGGGGCTATGTTCTACGCGTATGCATATTGGAGAGTAGGACAGGCAGGTCCCCACAAAAGAACAAAGACGGCGCGGCGCGGCTTGCACCGTCTTTGTTCTTTTGTTGAGGCTTTGCGCTGTCTGCGCTATTTTGCGTATTTGTCTATTGTCGTTGTCTCTTGTGTTTGCGATTGATTGCTTGGATCTCTTGTTTATGCCAAGTTCCGTTTGATTGCTTGGGTCTCTTGTTTTTGCGAAGTTCCGTTTGATTGCTTGGGTCTCTTGTTTTTGCGAAGTTCCGTTTGATTGCTTGGGTATTTGTCTATTGTCGTTAAGAAGTCTCTTGTTTTTGCGAAGTTGTGTTTGATTGCGTGGTATTCCGAAAACTACTTTATACGTCTCCATTGGCATGGCAGAAAAGAGAAAGATCTGCAATTTGGAAGCGTATGATAATTACGTAAGAAAGTTTAAGAGTGATTGGGAGGCTGCAGGCTTGTTTATCAGTGACAAAAGCATTCTATGCAAAAAATAATAAGCTGAGAAAATACTGGGCCAATCGTGTGGGTCTGTTGAGGAATAAGTGGAGTAAGCTGAGTCAAGCCAAAAAGCTAGATACAACAAAAGAAGCTTTTCTCTCCTACCAGACAGAAATTTTCTATGAGCCTGCTACAATTCAAGAAAATCTAGATACACCTTTATCATCAGCTTCCTCATGTGAAGAGAGTCCTCCAGCTGTTGTAGGAGGTAGAGAAACAGGCAAAGGACTTACACCAATAAGCCCTTTAGATGATGTCAGCCAACGACATGCAAAAAGGAGAACCGATGCATTGCTTTCACAGGCTGAAAAGCAGATGATTACAACCACACAACTGTTAGGATATCTACTGCACAGGTATGAAATAAATATATTTTAAAAACCTTTAATTAATTTAGTTTTTAATGATTCACTTTCAGGGAAAATTATACTCATGATAGATGTGTAGCAGAGCTTAGCATGAAGCTGTTCAACTCAGAATCAATAGACATGGAACTTAGTTTAGATGAATCACTCCACATGCTTTCAACATATAAGCTTGGCCGATCGGCATATACAAGCTTAAGACACGATTTAAAGCAGAGGGTCAGCTTCCCAGCTCATCACATGGTCATGCAACATAAGAACAGAATTATGCCCACAATTCGTTCTGCAAGTGATGCCACAGGAGTCACTTTGAACCTCATTGAATCTGTACAAATCCACTTCCAGCGACTGATAATACACTTACAATTGCAGCCTGGAATGTACACAATGACAGCTAAAGAAGGCCTCGATGGTTCAGGGAGGCATGCTATTTATGATCAGAAAGGCAATGTGGAGACCCACAACATGATACTATGGATGTGGGTGCCCATACAAGTATCATAAGATGACCAAATTGAGCAACCAAGCACTAGCACAAGTGAGAGTGGGGTGATGATATGGAGGGAAGGTGCTCCTAATAGCCCTGATGCTGTTCGGCCAATTCTCATCCTCTGGAATCTGAAGCAACAGCTACAAACCCACCCATGGGAAATGTGAAAAAAAATAAAAAAACAATTACCCCCCCTGACCAGGGGACAACTTACTAGAGGTCATGAGGGACCTAATTGATACCTAAAACCGAGACAGGGGACAGAGGTATTTCGACAACTCCTCCCCGAGGCAGCACCCTACAGAGGGGGCCACAGGGAAGAAGAGGTATTAGAGGAGGGAGAGGCTCATACAGGGGAAAGGTGGAATTACCCCAACAGATGGGAATATTTCCCTTACTTCTACCTCACAAGTGCCACAATTAATAGTGGATGCTACTATAATAGAACATCCAGTGTGTTTGGCTTATTAGCAGATTTTGCACAGCCGGTTCAGGGGCAGATCTACCATGGTTCACCCGCATACCCATGATCTCCGCCCCCCATCTCGAACCCAGATCCAAGTATTAATAATTTAATGCCACCAATATTTAAGTTTTATTAACTTGGTGATTCAATTGATTTGCGATCCACATTTTAGTAGCTTGTTCTTCGGTTCCCAGTTCCGATTGTTGAACGCGTTGTTGTGCATTGTTTCAGTTTCACGTTGCTACCAATTGGCAAAGTCTTTCGATCCAGTTCCGTTCAGGTGGTTCTCATCGGGACCTACAACTCAAGGAAACGACCTGGGCGCATACCGTTGCAGCCAATGCAAGTTGCTGAGGTTCACTTCCCCAAAAAATTCAAAAAAGAGGGTCAAGTGTAAGCAGCAAGGTGCGATAGATGCCTAACCCTGGGTAGAAGGAAAGAAACAACGTGGTTTTGTTACGAGTGCAAAGTAGGTTACCTACTTGTCACTATAGTGCTGCGGTGCTTTAGTTTTCCCTTTTAAGATTAGCGCTGCAGTCAGTCAATCTGCCTGGTTTATACTTGGTCTTCATTTTATTAATGGCAATGAAGCTATTATGGATCCTCGTCCGTCGTAGGACCAAGTCCAATGTATGCATATACACTAAACAATAGAAAGATTATTTTAAAGAAGCAGAATGAATTCCGACCCAACAAAGATATGAGACCACGTGAAGACTGTATCTTCTGCTCATTATTTTCTACTGGGTCTCAAGGTAGCACATATCTCTCATAAATTATGTTAAGGCTTCATGTCTGCTTTCTGAGCATTTTTTGGGCCATGATGGGAAGGGTAAGGGGAGTCACATCAATGCTGTCATAGCAGCAGAAAATTCCAGGGAGGTGACGCAAGGCAAGAAGGTAAACATTGTTCATCAAATGTGTTTTTTATCTGAAAAGAGTGCACATGCCAATTATGCAAATAGGTGAAATTATGGTAGTAAAACAAAGCAGCATGTTGTACTGAAGACAATTAAAATATGCTATGGATAATGCATTATCAAATAAACAATTTCATACAGTTAAGTACCTCAAGAATGACGATATCAGAACTTTTAACACAGGACGTTGCAAGTACGTATAACTTCTACCAGTATCTATGATAAAAATTCAATGTTATTCAGATCTATGTAAGTAGCAAAGCATACCTGGTAGCTGATACAAGTAAAAACATAGAACTGTGCCTTTCATAGATAGCTTTATCAGTCAACAAATCACGTTGCAAATGAAGCAGTTAAGGATTGAATTGCTAAAATTAATGAAGACTCTTTGGACTGCATAGATACTCCAAGAGATAAACAAGTGTTGAAAGGTATAGTGTCTATATGTACCAACATAACATTTACATCACATTTGGAAGGTAAAAAAAGCAGAAGCTCTGTGAGAACAGCATTCAACATGTTACCAGTTAACCTCAAAAAGTATAATGGAATTAAGAAAACCTTGCAGATTGTAAGAAGTAACTTAACATGCATCCAGCAATATCTTCTTACTAAACATACATAGAAAGCTTAAGGAAATTAAAATAATAGGTAAAGGTCAAGGTCGCCATATGAAAACTGCCTGAACTCTCCATTGTCGTAGAATATGCATTTGGTGACTATGACACACACGTTTGGTGGTGGTCTTGAAAGTCAACCTCTATTAACTGATGGTACACTGTACAGAACAGCTGACAGTCCCACAACAATGGCAGCATATTAGAAAACATAAGTTGAACAGTCAAACCTCTATGCACAACAAACCATGGAGGCAAGTACAACACCTGGCAAAGAATAACTCTTGAAGAGTATACCTTTGCTCAAGCTGTCAAAAACACTTGCATTTCATACCAAATCTGCTATTTCTCAATCTTCCCCATTTTCTCAACCACAACTTTACCAATCACTTTCATCTATTCACCAACCACAAGTGTTTCAACAAACTGTATTACCTCAACAAACTTTACCAATTCAACAAACTGTATTACCTCAACCAACTGTAATTCCCCAACAAACTTCACCAAGCCAACAACCAATGTTTCAATCTACAATCCCAACACCTATCATGTACCCCATCCTCCTATTTACCAACCAAGTACTTCAACCAACTGTATTATCTCAACAAACTTTACCAAGCTCAGTTATGAAACAGATAGAGGATAGTAAAAAAAAAACCGATAGAAGATGGTAGAGATGAAGAAATTATATGTGCATGGGAAGAAGGTTGGGTTAGAAGTCGAAAAAATAAAGAAAGAAATGAAGGAAGTTAGAAGTAAGAAAATTAAGCATGCCATGAAAATACACAAGGAAGGGAGACTGTTTGGAGAGAGTTGCTTGAGGGAGAAGTGGGAGGTGTAAGGGACAGTGGTTGTAGTAGAAAGCTCAAATAAGGTTACCAACTATGCAGCAGAGGGAGGTACCAAATTAGAGAAGGATTAAGAAATCCAACTGGAAGTAGAACGACTCAGATAGGAAGACAGGATGTAGTGCAAATGGGGAGTAGTGGAGTTGGCAAGGTTGTGGGGCTGAACGAAGCCACATCAAGACTGAGGGAACTAGCATTGGGACTAGCAGGGAGGTGGTGCTGGAGCCGGACCGTTGGCCAGGCAAGCTGGAGCCAGAAGTGGGGCGGGTGGCTATAAAAGCTCTATACGTCAATAAAAGAGATACATGTAATATAGGCGTAGAAGGCGATGAAAATGGTGGGTTCCCACCCGTTTGCTACAATAACTTTAACCCTTTAGAAAGAGACTACAAGCTAAACTGGATTTTGTAGAAAACCAGGTTAGTGATATGGTTTCTATAGAATCATATCAAGCAGAACAATTCTAAACTTGAGAGGAAACTCCTCAAGGTTTGGTAGAGGGAGATCTCTCATCCATAGCTGATGGAGGTAACCCCTCAGCAACCTACAGCCCCCCTTCCTTGGCACCAGTTGATGCCCTGGGCCCTTCTGGGTTAAAAAGCCCACAATACCCTCTGTCTGGACAGAGGCCCAGACCGACCTGGTCAACAAGTCTGTCTCCAAACAGAGGGAGCCAAAAAGGTTACAACCTTTCAGCAACAAGCGCAATGTGCCCCAAAAGGGTAACCCAATAACCTGGAGAAAAGAGTGTTACAGAAAAATTGTCGATCTCGTACCCGACCCGTACACCAAGTGACCAAAATTCCATTTGGTGATGTAAGAATGAGCGCATCAACACCCCCGTATGTGAGACTGGTGCCTTATGACGTAACTAGCCAAGATGAACCCTGACGTGGGAAAATAAAAGCCTCGCTTAAAAATAAATGTTGCTAAATCTGTATATAAATCGTTTTAAACCTTTAAAAAAACGTTTAAGGTATAAAAGAGACCGGCAACTACTCGGGGGCTCACAAAAGGGAACAACAGCCTCTCTTGAGAAAAGAGAACCTTCAGTGAGAAGTAAGCGAGATAATAGCCACACTTCAGCCACTGAAGATCTCGAGTGCCAATAGATCATTGGTGCGCGAAGGGTGAAGAAACTCAAATGTAAGTGTGAGGATATATGGCTAAGGAATTACGATGAACCTTGTGGTATTCCCTCTATGCCTGCACCTGTCGAGTATGCTATCTCTCTCACGAATTACTGTACACCTTTCCCTACACGAGAAAATACAGGCACCAATGGAACATCAGGCGGTGGACGACAAACAACATACCACGCTTGATGCCCTTGGTTGCACGATAAGGAAAGGTCGTGGTAAGTCACAATAAAAATGTCCTCTTGAATGTTAGACCAACATCATATAAATGAGGACTATTGAGACTGGTGTGGACGCAGGGATAAGATATTTTCTCCCTGGCGGCAAGAGACCTACTTGCGCGCGCATCCCTCCATCTCTCATAAAATATATAACATTTCCTTGTTTGTCTCCCTTATCCTATCAACCTTTTTTCGTCTTAAAAATTACTCCATTCTATCTCTTAGTAGTACATTAAGTTCATCAGAATAGCTTCCCTCAATTTCCATATCTTCTTCCACAGGATTAATGTCATTTGTCATGTTATCCTGAGGAGAGCTGTCATCAGTAGACCTCCGAAGATTTTGTGGTTGTGTGTATCATAGAACATGACTTGTTCCTGTTCTTTTGCCACGCAGCCCATTGTTACAGAGGGGGGCAAGGACAAAGCAACCTGTGTCATGCATTAGGACTGAATTACTGCTGCGCATAATTTCACCATCAGCGTTTCCAACAGCATAACAAAAACAGGGTGCTCCGCCCTGTTTCAATTTCCCAGAAAATGTATAAATAATCTCCCATTCCAGAAATATTGACCGTTCAACATTAATCAATTTCATTACGACGATACACTCGTTTAAATACGAGTCATTGTAGGCGGATGGGGGGGGGGGGGGGGGGGATAGTGTATTTACATAATCTTATAACAATTTATCGATCCATGATGACAACTTAATATGGCGTGCGCTCAGAAGCAGTATTCAATCACATCTTTCGCAAGGACCCAGCTACACAGGAACTGTTGATTTCACTTAGCAATGACACACTAACTGCTGAAGGGAGCCAGCCCACTAGATCCGCAGTTTCCTCTTTGGCGAGCCAATAAAGGCATTTCAGGACTGCTTGTCGCTTAATTGATATTCGTTCCTTCATCATAGCACATACACCACCAGAGCGTTGTGTAGACACAGCCAATGCTTCAGTGTTGACTGCATTGACATGGCTTAAGGTTCATTGATGCTCAATGATTTTGTCTTTGCAGAATTGCTGACATGGAATTGCCACCCATACCGCTTTGTGCTTGACTTCCTGTACTTCTGGCAGATTATACAAAGCTTAGATTGCCATGGTTTGGTTCATAGTGTATCCAAGGAAAATCGATCTCCCAGTGTGAGCCGTAAGTACCTTTGTAGCTACTACGTTTGCACAATAAATTCAGTTCACTGTTGGAGCTTGCTAAGCTGCTTGGTTGTAACTACCTTTCAGAGCTAGAAATTTGCAAACGTGCAAATAATACTTAGCATCGCATCATTGATGAAATTTTGGTGGTACTGTCGGATTTTAGTGGAGCAAGATATCCTCTCCGAAGTTGCTGTTAGTCCCAATCCTATGTGATGAATCCTATGTGATGAATCCATTGATGTGTCAAATCTAAAACAGTTGGCAATACATGTTCATTTTGCTCTAAATGGAAAGCCAATGACCTGCTTTCGATATCCCAGATGGTAAAGCAGAAACTATTGAACAAAAATTGATGGATACTTGTCGAAAGTGTTCCATTCCTATGCCTAACATATTCAGCATTGGTAGTGATGGAGCAGCAGTTATGACTGTAAGACAGGTGTTGCAAAATGCATGAAGGCCCACAATAGTGAAATGTTGTCAATTCACTATGGAGCACATAGTAGCTCTAGCATGTGGGATGAGTTTTTATTTACTTTTTAGCGCTAGTACAAAAGTATGTACCCTGTTTTCTCATAGCTAAGAATTCAACTAAAGTACGTGCAGAACTTAACACAAACATGTGACGCTTTGCGCATCAATTGGAGTTTCGATTGTTTGGAATGTTCAGCTGTACAATTTATAGCACGGGTGGCGAGGCGAAATCCCAGAAAACCGATTTTAGAACTTTGCGAGAAGTTTGAAGTTATTAAGGAAGTGAAGGCAGGTAAACCAATAGATGATATATCGATGCTTGTGTGCAGTTTGGAATAAGAGTCAGGCTTCCCAGCTCTATAAAGATAAGGATGCCTTGCAAGTATCAGCACGAAGTGGCAGTGTGCCTGTCCACTCAAAGTTCAGAAAGAACAAAGCCAGAACATTAGGAATCAATCCCACTGTGTTTGACTGGTTTTGTTCTGTGCGATTGTTTAGAGGTGCTGGTAAATCCCTACGGACCCTACCTCTTGCAATGGCTTCATTTGGAAGATGAGGTTATGATTCCAACAAGCGAGGAGGAATCATAACTACACAATTCATGCATGTGCATAGTCATATATACACTTGAAGTCGCTACCTGTCCCTATATGCCTCTTGTACATTGCATCTGTTGAAATGCCTTCTAAAAAATATCACATAAATTTTGGCAGGTATGCATATGCATCGCCATGTGGAAAGTGTTGAACTCGATGCATAGTTATTATGCTAAAGTTATGGACATGGAACAATTATTTATTCTGAAAGGTTCTGGTTTCACTCTTTGCGTGCATTTTTTGTGGAGGAACCTGTGCCTTGACAGGGTAAGATACTCCCTATAAATCTAAATTTTGCGCACATGGCAACATGCTTATTATTTTCAGTTGCCAACATTCTGGATGGTTGAAAAAAGACAGGTCTGCATTAACATAAATGATAGACTATGTACAATGGGTATGTTAATTCTGGTGAGGTACACAGAAGGACCTATATGAAATGTACGTCTACATAGTGTAGCTGGGGTACTGGTAAATTCCTAAATGCTATAAAAAGTGTCAACTGGCCAAATCTGATCATACATACATCACAGACATTTTTGTCCATCTCACCTTATTGTGCCAGAGACCAGAAAGCAATTGATCTGTGATTGTTCTGTGTGGACATGTGGCTAGGTTGTCATAAGTAATGCATTTGTAATGGGACACACACTTGCATGCATGTAAAGGTGAACAATTTAAAGTTATAATGATGCAATTGAAAGTTTACAAATGTTCTTTGATACAGTCACACATGCATGCATAGACATCAGATTATAAAATTGTGCCGGCACTCAATGAACTGGGATTGTACTCAGGTTAGTTTTTGTTTAGTTTTAAAATAAACTGTGAAAATAGACATGTTGCACCAACATGGACACGAACAAGTCTGCATGAATGTCACAGGTAGGCCCCTGTTTGAAGTACTTTGAATTATATTCATTTACCAACAGCACTTGAATTGGTGAGTGTGAAAGGAGAACTCATAATGCATATATTACATCCACATGCATGCATGCACGCAGTGGGCATTGCGCGAGGCAGGTGTATACATACGCTAGGGAGATCTGCAAATGCGCGGAACCTGTAGCTGGCATGAGGACAATATGGAAATAGTCGATAACAGATTGTTTACTTTGCCAGGCACAACAACGCAGTGCGCTCAAGTGAATTACATTCCAGGTATGGGCGCCTTCAGCGGTGAATTGCATTAGAGGGCAACGTGGTTGGTTTGTTAAGACCACGGACTGTTTATTTAAAGAGCAATGAATGTGCCTTATTTTACGTATCTTTGAGGTGCGTATCTTTGAGTCCCTACTGTACAATTGCATCATTTGAAGTCACTTCGCAATCATCAGGGACCTCATCTGCAACAATTATACAAAATATTAGTTTAGCTTTCATCAGGTTTTGGCATTGTTGTCACCGAGTGCGTATAGTAAAACTTCCAAAAGAATGTTAGAAACAAGTACATTGATCATTTGGTACAAGATGTAAGCATTTTGAATTCTTTAGAGCTGACATATATCAGCACTCTCCATACAACAATTTTGAATTGTATGGAAACTAGGACATAGAAATCCTTGGAGCACATTTAAAAACTACAATAGTTAAAACAAACCTTGAGTTTGAATGGCTAGGTTACAAAACATTTTAATCAGTCAAGAAACTTCGAGCACTCAGGCCATTGAAACAATGTGTGAAAATTCATCTTTTGTAGAGCTGAACCCAACAATTTCCAAATTACCATGTTTTGCTCAGACTATACCTGTATCAACAGCTGATGTGGAAAAAGAAAAAGAAACACACCTACTGTTCCTCAAGTTGGCGTTCCTACTACACTATTCTTAGATCTGAATGCCCTGGTTGCTAACATAGTTGGATGGACAAATTTACTCAGTGACAGCCAGATACAATTGTGCCAATTATGTTCCATTCCATCTGGTGTTCCAACCAAGTCAGAATCCATGATAGTCGCAACGCGGATGGTTTTCCGGTACACGTAGATTACTGAACTGATTCCAAACCATGTATTTAATATACCTGTTCAGACCATTAAGGCAGCCTGCCTGGGAGATACGGAGACCAAGCGTCTCTTAAACCTCCTTGCAAATTACGCATTGGGAGCCGGACTTGGAGATGAACATGAGGGACCTAGCTCCCCACTTGAGACGTATCGGTCGTATGGCCGTACAACAGGAGATAATATGCCCCCACCTGCAGCTATCCATAAAGTTCCAGATCTGGAACCTGAAAAAAGGACAAATCAGCTGGGAAACGAGTAAAACAGATGGGTAGACCTACCCGAGATGGGGTTGAAAATATGGAAGTGACCTCATCAACTAGTTCCTTGTACGCTGTAGTGCATACAAATACCAGCCTCTAAAATAAATGGCTACGCTATGTGCTATGCAGCTTTGGCAACTCGCACCCTATTTAGTGCTTTAACATGTTTGGATGAGGTAAGTACATAAACAACCATTGTGTAATTCCTGAAGTGGG
The DNA here is from genome assembly GCA_963681505.1 of Eunapius fragilis. Classification (NCBI taxonomy): domain Eukaryota; kingdom Metazoa; phylum Porifera; class Demospongiae; order Spongillida; family Spongillidae; genus Eunapius; species Eunapius fragilis. The sequence continues at coordinate 13,396,426 of OY811971.1, forward strand.
GTATTATCCAGGTAAGTGTAAGTAAGGCTGCTTTGACCTCTTAGCGCGTGCCGTTTACATTATAAACTAGTAATGTACAAACAGGTAATTGTTTATGAATCAATCAACAAACCAGAACTTGATAACATGCACATAACCAAGCATACCCAACTAACCATATAATATGTTATCAATTTTAAGGCCTCGGATGGTTGGCTTGCGAATTGGCGGTGGTGCTTTGATATGGGGAAACGTGATCGCCTTTGCGGTGAAGCTAGTGACATCAATTTGACTACAGCCGAAATAGAAATCCAGAAACATCACGATGTCCTTTCTTTCGAAGGTTACAAACCAGATTGTATATTAAAAATGGATGAAACAGGACTTTTCTTTAAAACAATACTCCATCGCACTTAACTTTTGTCAAATGAAGGTGATGCACGACAACATGGAAGGGGCTCAAAGCTATTGTCTGCAAAAGCTATCGTTGCTTCAAAAACAGTCCACCTTGCATCCCATATTTCGATCAAAAAACACTTCGAACGATCGTCAGTACTATGGTCGGTGGTGGAATACTGTTTATTTTTGCCTCAAATATGGCAATGGACGAAGGAGAAGGTAGCTCTTTTAATTGACGGTTTCTTGGGTCACGACGACACTTGCTCGGATTCATTAGGCCAAGTTGTCGTGTATAAGTTTCCCCCAAAAACATCTGTTTTTCAACCCCTCGATCAAGGTGTGATCTGCACTCTGAAAGCCAGTTACAAAGCTAAACTTCTTGCCAGTCTTGTTGACACTGATCCAAACTATGACAGCTTGCAGCATATGTCAAGCAAGCTTCCAGCTGGGCAGCAGGTTTGAAGTATGGATGTCTTCCTCACATGTCAGATGTTGCGGGAATATGAAGGATAGCTGGAAAGCTTTCACCATCTGTAATAGCTGGATGTTGGAAACATGCCCACTGCCTTTCTACTGCTTATGAAGCGGAAATAGCAGCTGAAAGTCATGATTACCACTAGACCGTGCAGCAAGATACGATTCAACAAATGTGTAATCAACTGTCATCTTTAAACTTGTCACAACCTTCTGTCATGGGTATGCTTAAGTGTATGGAGCTTACTGAAGTAGTTCAGGGTACACGTTCTAAGAAAAGGTCTGAAACAGACATATTGAGTGAGTGGCTGAATATTGAAAACAGCGTTGTGTTAGCAGCAGTACAGGATGAAAGTGATGAGGATGAGTGTAGGTCAAGCTTGATCCATTAGAATCTACCTCAGTTGTGAAGAATGCCATAGCCTTGTTGTTCGAAGTGCATGAAAGTGGTTCTAAGCTTGGTGATGCACACATTATGAAGCTTGCAAGTGACGGATGTGCACATTTGCAAAAAACTTTAGCATCACCCATCTGCCATTCTCAAGTGCAGTGAACAATTGTTACATAATTATTTGCAAACTACGAACATGTTTCCTTGTATACGGGTATAAATGTACCAGACCACAAACAAGTTTTTTTGTATGTGTGATGTGATGTATGTGTTCATTTCAAGGCTTCATAACAGATCTCCAATTGTGAAATTGGGGAGGGTCAGAATAGGTTGAGCAAGTACAATGACTGAAACCTGTTATTCCTTTTCCTGCGACACCAAATATATGTGAACGTAAATGCAGACTCGGTTTTACCACGCAAGTTTCTCTTTTATAGATGTACATGTACAGTAGCGGTCAAAAAAAAGCATTACGTTTCGTTTTCGTAGAACGACCGTAGCACGATTGAACAGAATCGGTCGAACATCGTTCGAACATCGTTCAAACATCGTTTGTACAGTTTTGTTGATTATATAAACGATTGATACCGATTTACTAATCGCCACTGTTTTTATATAATCAGTACGTGAGCACACGTGTTTAAAAAATGGTGTATAGTGAGTACACGAAGCTGCGAATACTGTTTTACCATTTCAAGGGTTTGAAAGCTCCAACTTTCGCTCGATATCTTCAAGCAGAGAACTTCATTGTTCGCGACAGAACGTAGCGATCTTCATAAAGAAGTACCGTCAAACTAAATCAGTATGTCAACAATCGGGATCGGGTAGACCCTCAAAACTCACTGCTGAAGTAAAGGCAATAGTGGAAGAAGAGATGAGAAAGGATGACGAAACGACTGCACACCAGTTGCACCAATTGCTTTTGTCACGCGGGTACAGAATTAGCCTCCGCACCATTTTACGCTGCAGGACCTCCCTTGGATGGACGTTTCGTGGAAGCGCGTATTGCCAACTAATCCGTGACGTTAACAAAGTGAAGCGGTTGGCTTGGGCAACAGCGAATTTGGGGGAAACCTTTGATGACGTCATATGGACCGATGAGTGTACAGTACAACTCGAGAGCCACCGAAGGTTCGGCTGTAGAAAAATGGGTGAACCACCTAAACCCAAACCAAGGTATGTCTAATTTTTCGTGTATTTCTGCGAAATAACACTAAAAAAAATCTATACAGACCTAAACATCCCCTCAAAGTTCATGTGTGGGCTGGCATAAGTCGTCAAGGAAGAACAGGAATTTGTATTTTCGAGGGAATCATGAAGAAGGAACTGTTAGTCAACATTCTAGATACAACCCTTCTCCCTGCAGTTCAGAGGCTTTATCCTAGTGGGCACAGATTTATGCAGGACAATGACCCGTAACATACCTCAAGATATGCACAGGTGTGGCTTACACACAACGGAATAAAATGGTGGAAAACACCTCCAGAGCCTCCTGATTTGAACCCGATCGAAAACTTATGGCATGAGCTCAAAGAGTATATCAGAAGAGAAGTGAAGCCAAAAGTTAAAAGTGAACTAATTGAAGGCATCAAAGCATTCTGGGCCACTGTAGATGTTGCAAAATGTAACAAGTACATCAACCATCTACGAAAGGTGATACCAAAGGTAGAACTTGGAGGTGAAAACACCTCCAGAGTCTCCTGATTTGAACCCGATCGAAAACTTATGCATGAGCTGAAAGAGTATATCAGAAGAGAAGTGAAGCCAAAAGTTAAAAGTGAACTAATTGAAGGCATCAAAGCATTCTGGGCCACTGTAGATGTTGCAAAATGTAACAAGTACATCAACCATCTACGAAAGGTGATACCAAAGGTAGAACTTGGAGGTGTTGCTACTGGTTATTAAATTATTTATATAAACTGCTTGTACATGTATTATGTTTGAGCAATTTGCTGCTAACCTGGCATACAATCTTGGATGCTTCCGGGGGGTGGGGGCATGCATGTCATACAGTGTCATCACCACACCCACTATGTCATATGATACCGTCTTCACATCACCACACCCACCATCATACTATACCGTCTTCACATCACCACACCCACCATCATACATGTACTATACTGTCTTCACATCACCACATCCACCATCATACTATACCGTCTTCACATCACCACACCCACCATCATACTATACACCACACCCACCATCATACTATACCGTCTTCACATCACCATATCCATATCCACCATCATGCTATACCGTCTTCACATCACCACACCCACCATCATACTATACCGTCTTCACATCACCACACCCACCATCATACATGTACTATACTGTCTTCACATCACCACATCCACCATCATACTATACCGTCTTCACATCACCACACCCACCATCATACTATACACCACACCCACCATCATGCTATACCGTCTTCACATCACCATATCCATATCCACCATCATGCTATACCGTCTTCACATCACCACACCCACCATCATACTATACCGTCTTCACATCACCACACCCACCATCATACATGTACAATACTGTCTTCACATCACCACACCCACTATGTCATAATATAAGTGCCTACTCATTACCACATCCACATTGGTGCCTCTCTCTACAGCTTAATTACATGCACGAAGCCTTTTACAGGCCTGCCCAATTGAATCACAACAGTTCTTCCAAATAGGCTCGAACTGCAATGGTGTGTTCCAAAACTGTGGCAGCTGCATCAGTAGAATTCTTTTTAATTCTTCTAGTTCCCTCACTGGCAAGCCTGGGAAACCCCTTTCTACAGCAACGGTACACTTCTTGAAAACATCATTCCCAAAAACTGCCTCTTTTGCTAACTTCACAGCGAGGGTTGAAAGTTTCTTTGCATTGCAGAGGTGATGACTTGAACACACCACAGCATTCACACTCCTCAGCATTCCCTTCTGTATCTCACAGGAATCCAGAGTGATCCTTCCTTTCCTACATTCCTAAGAGGTAGTGGAGCTGGACATCCCACTGGTACGGCAGATAATGGCAGACCTGGATTTTCTCCATGGTGAGAGGTGGATGGTACCTGGTGAACATCATGAACAGGAAGGGTAGAACTGGCCTGATTAGTGTAGTCAGGATCTGGTGTCGGAAGTGATGGAACGTGTGGTGATTGACTGAACTGAGGAATTGCACCAGTAGCAATTGACTGATACTGATAGGGTGTATGTGCTGCCTGTGGTGAAAGACCAAACTCAAGAGGCGCTGGTGTTAGTTGTCTGCAGTGAATAGCAGATACGGAGTGGATGGTGATATTTGGTTGTGACCACTGCAGACTGCAGGACTGAACGGTTGTTGTTGGTACAACGTTGGAGTACTTGTACCCTGCCCTGAAAACCACTGTACTCCTGGAGCTGGATCTTGTCGTACTTGAACCCTCTCTAGGTTGTCCACACGCATGAGCAGGGTAGACAGTGACTGTTGGATTAAGTCTTGGGTAGCTATCACTGTTTGAAGGAGCTTTTCTACTCCCTCCAAAGCTGATTTCAAGCCCTTAACATCTTCAGTAAGCTCCATCACCTCCATTTCCAAAAAGAGTGGGTCTAAATGTTAAGAGTTCAAGGTCAATGATGATTCATGGTATTGTTAATGAACATTTACCTGAGTCACTCAGTTGGTCAGGTTCTGGATCACTCTCAACAACAACACAATCTCTCTGTAATAAAGAATGTACATTTGTATATAGAACTTAAATCTTATGATATATCCATAAGTGGTGGCTTGTGTAAATATATCCTACCTGAGAGGAGGTGCCAGGGGCGGAGGCAGGCGCATTATCAGATAACTGTCAAATGATATTTATTTTTAATAACATAATAGCATCACAATACACATTTTTACCTCAGCAGTAGAATGAAGGCTGAGAACAGGAGAGGATATATTGCCAACAGGAGGTACATGTATGACATTTGAGCACTCTCCAGTGAAAAGAATAACACCTGTTGACAGACAAGGTTTAAATTCATACATTTTTATGAATGAATACATACTCTTGCCCTCAGCAACGTATCTTTGCATAATAACAAACGCTTCAGCATATGTATACCATGTACATGGACAGGTACCATTTTATTGAGTAGCGGGTAACGACAAATGGAATTGCGCAATTTTAATTTTTGGGGGGAGGAGGCTAATGAGCGATTGCCTAATGTACATGTACATGTACGTGGTGTGTTTGTACATCACAGTTTAGTTTTTAATATTCGTTTCTGAAATCTACACTGTAGCAACGCTTTACCTGAACTATTTTGCCGCATTGTATGACATTTCTTATAGGGCTTAGTATTTGGGCGGCTCAAGAATTTGCCGATCGGTTTTTGTAAGCTAATAGCCTCTTACCAGGTTCTTTTTCCTTTTTGGTCTTTTTGGGGGGGTTCTTTGTCTTCGGCCCCATTCCTCCTTTTTTAGCCTTTTCCTTTGCTCCATCCTTGGTTTTGGCAACAGGAGCACGCTTTTTCCCTTTGCCAGCAGATACATCGGCGCGCACAGATGTTTCATAAGGAGTCCATGTTTCCGCCTCGAATCTCTCTTGATATTCAGTGATTTCTTCAAGTGAACCTAGAAATGTATCAATACAGTCATGTCTATAAATCTTCAATGAAAATAGTTCTCTTACCTACGGCCGCAACCTTTCCATTAAACCTTCTTTTACCATCCGCCACAACACAATCTTCTCCGACTTTCAGGTCTCCACTGCCCAGCGCTTCAACTTTATCACCATCAATCACTGATACTGAGTTTTCCTCTGCCCAATACACCAAAATGAATACCTCTGCAAAAAGTTACCTATCGGATTAATAATTCACGCTCTATTTGATCTCACTGCAAAGGCTTGCGGATTCCTTCAAAAAACTCCTAAGCGTCATCGTTCACACGTATCGTTGGTCCGTAAAAATGAACGATGCACTAAACACGTGGTTTAAAGAATTTGTTATAAATGCGTGCACATCGTTAACAAAAAAGGTGTCAATGATCGGCTTCGTATCGACTTCGTTCTGACTTCGTTCTGACTTCGTTTTTTAAAACCATACGCTACTGTAAAACGATCGTTCTACGAAAACGAAACGTAATGCTTTTTTTTTTACCGCTACTGTACACAAAGATAGTTAGGAGTAAATCTATACCCTAGCTGACAGTGAAAAAAAAAACAGTGAGTTGTAAATACTGTCATGAGAAAAACATAGGAACCTCTGGCCTACCTGCACACCGATGATCACTGAAAACCTGTTGCCATGCAAGGTAAGTATGACTACATGCAACATGTGGTTTGGATATGTGTGTATGTGTATCTGTGTGTGTGTGTGCGTGCATATGTGCATGCGTGCGTGCATACATACGTGCATGCGTGCGTGTATGCATGTGTGTATCTATGTGTGTATCTGTGTGTGCGTGTGTGGGTGTGGTATGTAGTGGCCTTTCAGGGTATTGCATGAAAAGTTATGAGGCTATTTCGCTAATATGGGCATGCATGTTGTGTACTTGTGCATGTGTGCTGGCTCTGTATTCAACCCTCTAAATATTGCACACCACTACCCACATGTAGCTTGGATAGGATGGAGAGTGTATATATTTAACAAGAGTGGGTTATATCATCATTAACACTCGTATCCAGGAATGTACTTGCTTTCGGGTGTGCACAACTGATACAGTATGATCCGTGCAGTGCATGCTGGGAGATTTATGTTTCGGGCAGCAGTATAGTGTAAGAGTGTATGCTAATGGTCTTCTATCTTGGACCTCAGATATCAGTATGCTGATATTGTCTGATTGCCTTAGGCTGTCAGAAGTGTGCTGTGCACATCTATTTTGTTCTCTCTGATGTGAATACCCAGTGGCGTAGCAAGGGGGGGGCAAGGGGGGCGGTCGCCCCGGGCGCCGAGTTGAGAGGGGCGCTAAAATCGTGGGGAAAAAAATTTTTTTATAGGTCAAACAAAAATTTTAAAAGTAGGTCTAAGGTCAGGCTCAGCATAATTTCTTTGATAATCGTACGGTACCGGTTGTATTCAGGCTCACTCAAGGAAAAATTATATAGCGATCATAGGACAACTATCGTTTGGATCGGTGTCTCTTGGCCTGAAATAGTTCGAAGAGGCAGGTAAACAGAAAATAAGTTAATTAACCCGCTAGTCTTGCTTAAAAAACTTTGTTGTCCATGCCCTTAGACTATGATAATAAAAATGAGTTTTAAAAATAAACCTTCAGGTTCGTACTACAGAAAGCGCTCGGCTCAGCGTGAAGTTGATCGCCAAAAGGAATGCGGTTCTTTGCTTAAATTCTTAAAAGTTGACCAGCCGGAGCAGCCAAATCAGTTGGACAATGAATACGAGCAGAGTGAAATGGAGAAAGTAGATAGTTCTCAAGTATTTGACGAAGAAACATCTGATATCGACAAAACTGATGACACGATACAAGTAAAGTCCAAGCATGAAGAAAATATTTTTGAAAAAGAAAATCGTTCTGGAGACTTTGCATATGAGTCTTCTGCAGAAGTGTCAGAACCAGAATCCGATAAGTTTCCTACGTATATCAAAGACATTGGTCTTTGGCTGCGGCCAATTAAAGACTCCCTGCGATTGCAACTCATTGAGCAGGGTGTCGGTGAACTGCAAAACAAAGCAGGCCCATTTGTGGAAGATGTTGATGAACGTGGAACTTCCAGATCTCTGACAAGTCAGTGGTTCATAAAAACTTTGGCAAATGGTAAAGAACTTCCTAGAGACTGGCTAATTTATTCTCCTGTCAAAGGAGCTGCCTTTTGCTTTTGCTGCATTTTATTTCCTCACACGCAATCAGGTCAAGGAGGTACAGTTAGTTCATTCGCAAGTCAGCATGGGTTTTCTAAATGGAGAAAGTTGAATCCAAGAATTCTTGATCATGAAAAGAGTCCATATCATAGGCAGTGTTATTTAAGCTGGAAGGAACTTGAGGCTGGATTGCACGCAGGAGCATTGATTGACCACTCGTTGGAACAAGCAATCCAACAAGAACGAATGAAGTGGCGTGAAATTTTAAAGAGAGTGTTAGATGTCATTCTGTTTGTCGCTAAACAGAACATAGCACTTCGGGGCCATAGAGAAGATGACGAGTCGCATAACAGAGGAAACTTCTATGAACTGATTCTTCTTCTTGGAAAATACGATGCAGTTTTGAGGGAGCATCTCACAACCGTAACTCTAACTGCAAGAAGTACATCGTATTTATCACCAACAATCCAGAATGAAGTGATAAATCTTCTTGGCAGAACAGTGCATGAAAAAATCGTTGAAGACATAAAGAAAGCAAAATATTTTACAATAATTGCCGATAGCACACCAGATGCAGCTCACTTGGATCAAATGTCGATTATCGTTCGGTATGTTGTCCTGCAGCAGAACAATGTTGAAGTAAGAGAATCATTCTTTGGTTTTTTTGCAATGAAAGGTAAAACTGCTGCAATTTTTACAAATCAATTGCTAGAGTGTTTTGAACAAGATAACATATCCATTCAAGATTGTCGCGGACTGGGGTTTGACAATGCAGCAACAATGTCAGGCATCCATACAGGTGTTCAGACAAGAATTCAGGAACTAAATCTACTGGCAGTCTTTGTACCATGCTGCAATCATAGCTTGAACTTAGTAGGGGTTCATGCGGCTGAAGGGAATCCTGAAGTTATAACGTTTTTCGGCACTCTGGACAGACTGTTTGCCTTTTTCTCTCAGTCCACTGGCCGATGGGATGTCATGAAAAGACATCTTCAAATCTCCTTAAAAAGGCATGCAGATACAAGGTGGAGCAGTAAGGCTGAAGCCGTTAAGCCTGTCTTTAAGCAGTACAACGAACTTATTGATTGCCTAGACGAACTAAGAAATAATGGCGATACAAGGGATACACGTTCTGATGCAGGTGGATTATTGGATAATGTTATGTCCTTCAAATTCTTGGTTTTCCTTAATCTGTGGGGCAAGGTCTTACCAGAAATTGATAGAGTACAAGCAGTTCTCCAGACAAAGCACCTTACCTTAAAGGAGGCTGCGGTGGCTTTAGAGTCCCTAAGGATAATGCTGGTTGAAGACCGAGATCAGCTTGCAAAAGGAGCGGTTGAACAAGCCGCAGCACATTGTGAAGAAAATGGAATCACTATTCAAGAGCGCATTAGACGAAGAAAGAAAATGCATGATGAACTTGGAAATGATGATCAGTTGTCAACAAAACAAGAATATGATAGGAAGGTGAAAGAAGTAATTGATGCTCTTCTTCAAGAAATTACCAATCGATTCAGCAAAGTACATGAATTGGACGAAGATTTTGGATTTGTGTGCGACGTCAAATCACTTCTTCAACCTTCTGATAATGAGACGAGTTCAATAAAGGCTAAGTGGATGAGCAGGTGCAAGGATTTGAGCAAAAAATATCCAGGACATTTGGACGACATTGAATTGCTGGAGGAGCTCTTGGCACTAGGAAGATTGATGCGGTCAAACACCTCCACGAAGCAAGGTGACGTTAGAAATTTTTCAGCTCTTGATATATTACGTTACATCTCGTCCATTTCACTGGATGCATTTCCAAACTTAGTTATTGTTCTGCAGTTATTCATCACCATTTCTGTCAGTGTGGCGACAGCTGAGAGAAGCTTCAGCAAACTGAAACTCCTGATGAATTATCTTCGGACATCAATGGGACAAGACAGACTATCAAATCTTGCAACATTATCAATTGAACACGAATTAGCCTCCAGACTTGATTACGATGACGTGATAAATACTTTTGCTTCTGCAAAAGCTCGAAAAATTAACCTGTAGATACAGTAATTCTTTGCGCAGTTTGATTTAACAATAGTTTGTTAAAACTAGTCAAGCAAAAAAACGCGGATAACTAAATTTTGGTTAATGATTTTAAAGTTTAAAACTTTTCTAAGTTTTCTGTTGCTTTGGTTCAGTATTAAATTTACAATCCTGCATTTCGTATCATTTGCATGTTATTTCTAATATTTATTTGTGAAATACGTTTGACTTGAGTTTATGGGTGGGGCGCCAACAAGTAGCTCGCCCCGGGCACCAGGAGACCTTGCTACGCCACTGTGAATACCTTGTCACATGGTGCTGCAAAGTATCCTCAGTTTGCTCATTCACCACCATGTTATCACACAGCCTGACAGTATCTAAGCAAGTTAGTGGAGATGGTTGTTTCCTGCATTGACTGGACATTGGTAAGGTGGATTTTCAAGCCAAGTGTGTAATTAATGCTAATATTGAATTGTATTGCAGGTGTACAGTGTGGTGCAGGGGAGTTAAAAGGATGAACCAAATAACTAACTGGCTGAATAGGTAACCATGTTGTATAGTGTAGGCACGTCTATGTTTATAACCAACGCCTGAAGCTAAACTGGCGGGGTTCTCCACATCCTTGTAGAAAGGGTGGAATGGTACGTTTACAGCCAGACGTTACTCAATAGGTTCTGTATGCATGTATAGCTATGAACAAGTGTGTATGGTTCCTACACATACAAAGAAGCAGCATTACATGTAGCTTAGATCCACATGGCAGGCAGCCTAACCTGATCGTACTCCACAGACATTTGTCAGCAACGTCCATCTGCCTCAATGGGCCAGTGACCTGAACGCAATTGATCTGTGTTCTGCATGAATGATTGGCAAAGCTGTCCCAAACAAAAATCGGTTTTCTGATGTCCCATTTTTGACATGTAAAGCTGCTGCTACAGTGTATGGTGCCATCCACATTTGTCATGCCAAATCACTGTCGTATCCATTGATCTGTTGCAAAAGCATGATGGTGTGAGCATAAAGAACGCCATGACTCCACAACCCCTTTCCATGTGTAGCTAGGATTGGATGGAGTCATGGAGAGTGTAAATGTCATCAAAGAAGGTGACAACAAAGCGCTCCTATCCAGCTATGTGCAGTGTGTACTACGCGTGCAATGCATGGGTGATTTATATTTTGGGCAGCAGTATAAATGTGTATGCCAATGGTCCTCTATCCTAGACTGATGCAGCCTTTCTGTGACTGGACAAACCACACCTTATGCACTGCTTGGCCGTGTTATTCGTACATTTACACGGGTGCTACGAAAAATATATATATCTGTTCACATGCCACTCCTTCAGCTGCACCTCGATTCTAAGCTCACGGCTGACATCACTATATAATCGAATTAAGAAAGAGCGGGGAAACTTCTATCAACCGCAATCGACCTGAGAAAGTCTATGCAGTGCTTACCCGCTAATGCAATTATAGGGCACATAGATAAACTGTGAATTGCTTTAATAGTTCGTTGTTCCAAGCCGGCACTGTACTATTCATTCCGTTTCGAAATGAATGTGATCTGGTGAAAGGGGAAAAAGCTGAGGTTGCTTTTAACCATCACATTGGAACCAATGTGAATCTGTCAGAACACCATGAAAAACTGCAGGCATTACTGAAAGCACAGACTGCAGTGAAGAAAATCAACGAAGTCAGAGAGGAAGAAGGGGTTGCTGCACCTCCTGCAGAGAAAGATGCTTGTTTCCATGGTGAAGGTAAAGCAGCAATGGACGATGTGTACCATCTGAATGCTTAGGTGACAACAATAAGTTAATAGATATGCGTGTTTAGGTAGGCGCAATTAAAGTACTGTTCAGGGAGCAAACTGGGGTTAATGGCCTGTGGTAAACCACTTAGGTTAGCATTGGGCCTGCGTGGGGCCGCAGCCGTTTTATTGTTTAGGTTAACCATGGAGCCAGCTTGTGGGTCTATATATGCCTTAGTGCGGTGACCCTGGCTATCGTCTAGGTCACTGCAGGAGGCAACTTTGATGCATCGCGCGCAATGTCGGATGCTAGACGTCGCCAATACACGCGCCTTAAAGCCGAGGTGCTGCGCCTACGTCTCATGCAAGCCAACCTGGTGGCCTCAGGCACCAAGCAAACCATGGTCGAGCAACTGCTGACCCACATGTCGTCCCAGCAGGATGCCGCACGGAGTCATTCCCCAACGGACTCCGACCAGTCTGGAAGCGACGAGGGCTCCTCATCTTCTCAGCACTCAGAGGATAGCCCGGCTGCCACTACTGTTCCTGTCACCTCGGGGCCCTCCACACAGCGTGTGGAGCCGGCCTGCAGGGCAAACACACGCCGGAGACGCTCCACAGGCCACGACTCCTTGTCCAGGGACGCTCCCACGGGGACGGTGGCCTTGAAGCTGAGAGTGGATCCTCGTCTGGCGCACACCAGCGTGGCTCCCATTCGATCTCATCGCAGGGCACCCACCGCATCCTCCGCACGCAGCAGGGTCAACCCCCTCCCCCCTCCCCCCCCCGCCCCCGGAGCCCTCGGGGGAGCACAGCCACTTTCCGGTGCGCGATTGTCGCCACCAGGAGACAGCCCCTGGCAGCAGCCGCCGGCACGCTCGTTCTCGCTCCTCTCGGCGTAGGTCCCGCACCCCTCGCCCGCAGTGGTGTCAACACGGGACGTCTGGCTCTGGTTCCAGTTCGTCGTCGAGCAGCGAAAGCAGCAGTTCCTCCTCGTCGAGGTCGCGGCACAGGCATCGCCGCCATCACCGCCGTCGTTCCAGTAGCCTTGAGGACTTCTGGGCTCCCCCATTCCCCTCCTGCACGTCCACCCCAGCCAAATACCTGGTTCGGAGGATTTGAAGAGGTTAATTTGTTAACTTTGATAAATTACTGGGTCCAGCAATGGGAGAGGGCACCGGCACAACCCTGGGTCAGGAGAAGCGGGAAAAAGAAAAGGGGGCAGGGTGTCGTCGAGGGGTGGATCTCGCTACCTGGCTGGAAGCGTGGAACATTTTTCTGGCAGTCCGGATTCAGACAGCGCCTGATTCGGCTCTAGCACTGGTCAAATACCAAGCAATCATGACCATGCTGTTCAGTTCATACCCTGCAGGTGTCTGCCTTAAGTACGACAGTACCTTCAGGCAGGCGGTGGCTAGGGACCGCTCCTACCTCACCCCTTGGGACCAGGTGAAAGAGGATATCTTGGTCTGTTGTGCCACTCACAATCCCTTTCAGGGTCCCAAACAGTTCCCTCCAGGGTCTGGCTCCTCCAACGCTAGACCCACTCCTGCTGGCCCCGCAGGCGCTCAGTCAGCAGGCCGGGCCACCCACACATCTTCCGGGCAGGAGATTTGCAAGCGGTTGAACTTCGCCGCGTGCACCCGAAACCCCTGCTCCTTCGCCCACAAGTGCTGGCTTCCAGGCTGTGGCGCGGACCACCCCGGGGGCTGGCCTGTCCCAAGGCCACTACTCCGCTGTCTGATAATCATATTCGTACCCCTTTACGACTCTCAGAATTCGAGGAGCTCCCGTTATATCCAGACAAGGCCTGGTCTTCCTGGCTGCTTCAAACTATTAAGTGTGGTGTTACTTTTGGTTTTATTGGCCCTCTCATACCCCTCATTCATCTCGTAATTTAGCATCTGCTGCCAAGCACCCAGATGTGATCTGCGCTGAGCTGGAAAAGGAAGTCACAGCTGGCAGGGTGCTGGGTCCGGTTGAGCACATTCCAATGGAAACGTTACGTTCCTGAGGTTTGGGTGCAATTCCCAAGAAAGGGAGGAAATGGAGGATGATCCTGCACTTGTCTGCCCCCCTGGGTAACAGTGGGAATGATGGCATTGACAAGGACCAGTTTCCCATCAAGTACTCTACTGTGGACGAGGCTATCTCCTTGGTGACGAGCTTCGACGCAGGGGCAGTCATGGCGAAGGTAGACCTCCGAGCAGCTTTCAGAATGGTCCCTGTGTCTCCAGGATCTCCTAGGCATGCAGTGGCAAGGGATATACTATGTGGACACTTGCCTCCCCTTTGGATTGAGATCGGCCCCATTCCTGTTCAACCAATTTGTTCAACCAATTTGCAGAGGCCCTCAATAGGATCCTGTGCCAGAACTATCAAGTGACGGCAATCCACCAGGGGTGGAAATAAGGATTGACAATTGGGCAGAGGATTTTCTGAGCATTCCCAAATTTGGTCAGCCACAGCCCCGGGTTGGTCAGCCATTCTTGTAACAATTTTCTAAGCACTACTAAACATTGCATGGATATGCTGGTCAGACTTCGAATGATCGTGAATGTTAGTTGTTTTCACACAATCAGCCCCAACTATCCATTTGTCACTAAAGTTTCTCCTCCCTGTTATTCTATCACTGTGCTTGGTACATATGCAACACTTCAACTTGTTCACTACTTTTGAACCAGCATCCATCTCAGTCTCGCAATCCAACCACGTTTTTGTTTGATACTCCCTATCATATTGCACTAACCACTTACTATATGTCTCATACTTCACCTTCCTTCTTTTCTCCATGACATCAATACCCGCATCCAACAATCCACCCACATCCAACGCACGCTTACGTTTCCAGCTGTACTACGCGGCGGTTAAGTTATTCATTGAGGTTAATGCATGTGTAAACTGAGGTTAATGAATTACAAACTGAGGTCGCGCTGTGGTTAATAACAACCCAGAAATGCACAAAAAAAATTGTTCAGACAAATTGTCTGCGCAAGGACGAAATTGCGCGGACAAAACATGGATTTGCTCGGAAAATGTCCGATGTCCGACCGTTATTTCCACCTCTGATCCACTACCTGGATGAATTTCTGATTGTCAGGACTTCAGGGTCGGATCAGTGTGCATCTTCAGTCCAGCGGACCTTGGCCATCTGCGACAGGCTGGGCATTCCGGTAGCACTGGACAAATTGGAAGGGCCCTCCACGACCATGACCTTCCTTGGCATTGAATTGGATTTGGTATCTCAGGTCCTCTCTCTCCCCTCGGACAAGGTGTCTAATATCACAACGACCGTCTGCAACTGGTTGGGGGGTCGTACAGCTACCAAACGTGAGCTCCTCTCCTTGACTGGCAAGCTGTCTTTTGCCACCAAGGTGGTCCCAGCGGGCCGCCTGTTTCTTAGACGGCTGATTGACCTGTCCACAACAGTGGACAGGCTACATCACCATCTCCGCATCGGTGCAGAGGCCAGAGCTGACTTGGAGTGGTGGGCCTGTTTCCTCCCACAGTGGAATGGCCGCGCCAAGTTCCTGGAGCCACAGTGGTTTAGTCCAGCCTCCTTGAACCTATACACGGATGCCTCCGATTCACACGGGTTCGGGGCCTACTTCGACAGGGCCTGGCTCAGGGGGACCTGGTCCCCTCACCAGACACTTCCACATTGCTCTATTTAGTGGCATGAGCTCTTCGCGATACTGGTCGCTGGTAGTGCTTGGTGTCGGAAACTCTGCAGTAGACATGTCACCTTCCATTGTGACAACAAGGCAGTGGTGCAGGCGTGGTCTGGCCTTTCATTATGGGATCCCTCCCTCATGGGGCTACTCCGGGAATTGTTCTGGGTGGCTGCCCACAACAATTTCACAATTAGGCTGGTGCATGTCCCGGGGAAGTGCAACGCAGTGGCCGATGCACTGTCACGTAATTTGATGACTCGGTTCTTTGCTCTTGCCCCTCAGGCCGACCCCCAGCTCTCAGCCATCCCATCCCACCCCACCTTACCCCGCAGTAGTGTCACGGGTCTCTGCCCTGTTTTGGGAGTCGATAGCTCCTTCGACAGCCGCTACATATGGGGCTGGGATTTAGCAGTTTGCGACCTTCTGCTACCACCACCGTTTGGCCCCCGTTCCGGCAAGCAAGCAGCAGGTGGTGGCCTTTGCATCTCATCCTCAGCTGTCAGCCTCCCCACCATTAGGTTGTACCTGGCAGCAGTCACATTCTGGCATCACACTCAAGGCCTCTGCAGCCCAGTTTTTAACAATCCCACATTGAGGCTACCGATTCGTGGTATTCGGCGCTCTCAGGCGGAGTGTCTTCCCAAGCGCTGTAGGTTGCCGATTTCCCCTCAGATCCTCACTCTGCTCCGGGGGGCAGTGGATGCAGACACCTCCATGAGTGTGCGGGATCATCGCTTGCTACGGGCGGCAATGTCCCTGGCCTTTTACGGTTTTCTACGGGTAGGGGAGTTCATGGCAACACCACTCCATCGGGTCCCCTTGCGGAGGCGCGATGTTTGGTTCGTGGGGCATCAGCTTGACCAGTGGGGACGAGGGACCGTAGTGTCGGTGGGATGCAGCGTAGACAGCTCTTGCCTAGTGAGCAGCATGAAACGGTATCTGAAGTGCTGCCCGGCCCCTAGCTCCAGCCCTCTCTTTATCTGGGATGATGGATCACCTTTGACCGCCAGGAGGTTTCGATCGCAGCTATGGGTCTACTTTGGCAAGTTGGGTTTGGACCCTTACCAATTCAATACTCATAGTTTTCGCATTGGGGCAGTGACTACAGCAGCCAAGGTGGGGATCTCTTCTGGGGTAATCAAGCAGTTGGGCCGCTGGCGAAGTAGGGCCTTCAAGACCTATATAAGATGTGACCCTCAGCACGCTGCAGCGGCAGCAGTGATGGCCAAGTGTCAGGACTGACTGCATCACAGTGGACTGGACCAGACTGTTGTTCACTTGCGCAGTGTCATGCAATTTTGTATACATTTGCTACCCCCACCCACAATCCGGCTCTTACGTACCTATGCCCTATGTACAGTGGGAGGCGAGTTTGGGGCGTTAACTTTGGGCGGGGCCCTGCGGGCTAGTCCCTTCCTTGCAACCCAAGCCGCGTCCTGGCCTTGGTACACAGAGCACCCAGTGGTGGTCAGCATCACACCTGGTCTCTGTTGCCGGTCATCCCAAACCCGGCCGACTGGGACCAGCGTCTCAGCTCAGTCACTGGTGTCCACAGTGGCTGGGTGACCAGCGTCACTGCCAGCCACACCCTGCAGCCGGGGTATTGGGATGGGGGGGGGGGGGGGGGGCTCAGGCCTAGTGGGAGCCACCCCTATTTCTCGCCAATCCATCAAAGGGTTTGAGCTAGATGGCGATAAGAGCTAAGAGCTGAGCATTCAAGGCAGGGTGGTTACCATGGAGTAAATTTAAATGTGGTTCATCAATTATTCTTGGAAGCCGTAGATATGGCATGGTCCCACCCTCTCCCACCTCATTATGTGGCGTGAAGTAGTGTTTGGTTGGTTGCATACAATATCATGAACAGTCATCAGGCAGACGTTCAAGGGGGCATGGCAGGGAGTGGGGTGGGGTGGGGAAGGCTGTGTCCTGGACCCCACTTAGCTTGGACGACAGCCACTTACACCTGTGTAGCTCAGCGTCATATTCGTTGGCAATATAAATTATTTGATAACCAAGGAATAACTGGGATGCTTCTTCGAAAAATGTGGGGATGGTTTGCTACCTATGTCGTCTGAAAAAAAAAGCAGGCTTTGCCTTCATTGATTGTAAGAAAAAAGAAGCACAAGAAAAAGCTCTCTGGATGTACGGAAAGGAGATCGAAGAAAGGAACATTACTGTGTCCCCGTTAAGGGAAAAAAAGACGGGAAAAAGAAAATGGAAGTCCTCAAAGTCGAAGTACACAATAATTCATTCGGTTCGTTTCTGATTCAACTCTAATATATATGGTTATGCCGAGAATGTGTTAATAGATGAGATATGCGAGTTTAGGTGGGCGTAATTAAAGTGCTTCATCAATTTTCATGGTGGCCGTAAATAGGCCCCCCCCCCTCGATGGCCCCCCTCGTTACGCCACTGGCGTGAAGCAGTGTTCATTCCGTTTCCGTTTCAAATCAAATATCTATGGTTATGCCGAGAAATACGAACGTCCCGTGGCGCCGCATTTGAAGTGTCGGGTGCCAAACGCGGTATATGACCCAGCCGATTAATAGTATACCTCAATCTACCCAACAACTAAGTGTCTATATAGCAGGCACACCGGTATCATTGTAAAATAAAACTTTAAAGCCATATCTAGACTTACTTCTTTTAGGTGTCCATGTTTCCAAAGCTTGTTATTCGGTCGTCTTCAGCCGGTGCCTTCAGAAGCATAGTGGGCGATAAATAGAACAATATTGTACGCGCATGCGTGCATATGCTCATGCCCAGACCTCGTTCCTGGGGATGAGATTCGAGTACATGTGCACAATACATCTTAATGTAGCTGCTCAAGGCGTAGTGTGATTGTTGAGCGCCAGGGGACATAATGCACTAGTGTATGGAACGCCGTATGATGCAAAACCTTTCATCAGGGAGTGGGCCATTTGATTTATATTTCGGCGTCCCTAATGTGTCACATTAGGCGCCCCAAAAAAGAAACTCAACTTGGACACAATAACACCACTACACGAAATTCATACGTTTCAGTTAGATAGGAAATGTATGCAAACACGGTGTTGACTCGTTTTGGAAATTTCCTTTATATATAATTGTCATGGAAAGATAAGTATCGTGTTTCATTTAGATTTCAGCACACTAAAAGCTGCAGTAAATTCAGTTCACTTGTCACTTCTACTTTGCATGATTCATGTACATTGCTTCATTAGGAACAACGACAGTAGTTCCTATATAGGAATTGACCCGGGTCGTGAAATCATTTTTAAAAAGGCGACCAGCGTATAACTCGCGTACCAAGAAACAGATAGCTTAGCACTTTGTTCCTATCGAACCAGAAGGCAGAGACGGTCATTTAAATGTTTTGTTCCAGTAATCAAACTGTTTGCTTCAAAAACGGTCGTATTTTTCGTCGTCCCCAGGCCAATTCTTCTCTAATTCTCCTCGCGCGAGTACAACTCGGGATAGGAATGGTTTTAAAGAGCGCAAGTTATACCAATCGCTTTAGAATCTCCTGGAAGGACATCTTCTGGTATCAGATATATGAATAAAGCATAAAACTGATATACGTAATCATTACGTAATATGGAGTGCTATGTTTAACCGTTCCCATGGCGGCATTTACGTATATTTGGAATTGTGCAAACAAAAGAGGAGAGCTAAACAACGAGAGGAATACCTCCAAGTCGAGACGACGAGTTGGAATTCTCCCGCGTTCCGTACAGACAGTACAGTGATCCCAAACAAAAGCGGGCGTCTGCTAGTGACGGTAATTTAAGCGCGGGGGGGGGGGGGGGGGGGGGGGGGGCGGGAGGGGAGGCACTGGCCAGTATTTATAATCCATAAAAAATGATAATAAAAAATAGAGGAAACAAGTAAAGATAAACATTCTCTGACGAGACAGTTAGTGGGATATAGGAATTGGAGGCAAAGGTGGTGTAAAAAGGAGGGGAACAAGGTTTTGAGAAAAGGGTAGTGAGACAAAAATCCCATATTTAGCACGTGTAAATGTAACGAACCAAAAGAAGTGCTAAATATAGGCTTTTTATCTCATTACCCTTTTCTCAAAACCTTGTTCCCCTCCTTTTTACACCACTATTGCCTCCAATTCCTATATCTCACCAACTTTCTCGTCTAAGAATTCTTTTTTACTTGTAGATTTTGATGTTGGTGAACTCAATATATTAATCTAAGGTGTGCGTACGACTAGTACAATAACGGTTAAAATTAATGTAGAAACCAGAGTAGTAACGTGCATGGCGCGTTACCTAATGACAGCCTTTCCATACAAATATGTGACAAACTGTCTTTTACACATCGGCAAGTCAGAAGGCTTCGTGCATTCAAGGTATTTGACTCTTAATATTGTTTTCCTTATAGTCAATATCATGTGACTAGCAGATTGATCGATGGGCACTCTGGACGCCAGGGCAGAGTTTAGTCTATCCAGACATAATATAGTCAGTATCTCTGGTCTATCGTACATAAGCTAAGAGCACAGAGGATATACCCGTAGCACCCAATCTATTCAAATGGTCCACATATAGAGAGTTACGTTTCTCATATAGGATTTGACCCCGATTATGAATGTCATTTTATAAACGCGACCCGCTTCTAGCAAGACTCCTGGCGAGCGGATAGCTTACCTTGTTGTCGTCATCGTACAAGAAGGCAACAACAAGCAGTTTCGTGTTTGTTTGATGTCACAAAACCACGTAGTTGTAGAGAACAAAACTATTTTCTAAACTCGTACCCAGTCTCACGTATTTCTTCTTGTTCTTGTTCGCATAACTTGGGATAGGAACACTTTTAGGAAATGAAAATCACACTAATGGTATAAGAATTCGTTGGCATTCTCGCTTCTGTGGTCAAAACGTCTCTAGGCTACATGACATATATCGGTGGTTGTTAGCAAATCACGTATAATTAAGCTTACTGCACTGACACGACTCGGATAGGTCATACTTCGCTCTTTATACGAAGTACTAGTAGTATACATGACGTAATCAAATGTGTACGGTCTGGGCACTACACGTAGTGATAATTAACTGTGGCATTGCAAATTGGGCACAACATGTATTTAATAACGTACTATAATCATTCTTGTGCTTCGATCGATATCGCTGTTGCATGGTTTGACGCTCTTTTTGAAATTGTTTTTCTCCAAGTGCCTTCACGTCAGGAAACGAAGAAAGCCAAACGACGAGCAAAGTACCTCCAAACTCGAGACGACGTATTAGATTCTGCCCGAGCGAGCTGTAGTGTATGAACATTGCTATGTGATGTAATGTACATAGACGCGCATGCGCGGGTGATAGATCATGCATGTGTATAGTGATACGATAGCGTGATAGTTGTATGCAAGAACGAATCCAACCACATAAGTGAATCTATAAGGAGATACACGACAGATATTGGCGACGAGGGTAGGATAGCTGTGTCGTTTGAGATTGGGAAGAAGAACGATCAAAAATGACACAGTTAGGTCGCATACAAGAATTTCAGCCCGACAATGAGACTGTTTCAGCATACCTCGAGCGAGTGGACCTCTACTTCGTGGCGAACGGAACACCGGCGGATAAGAAGGTGCCAGTTTTGCTGAGTTCCATAGGAGCAAGGACTTATGGGTTACTTCGAAGTTTGGTGGCACCCGAGGCACCGCGAAATAAGACTTTGAATGAGCTTGAGAAAGTGCTTAAAAGCCATTATGAACCGGTACCACTCATTATTGCGGAAAGGTTCCAATTCCATCGAAGAAATCAGGCTGTTGGTGAATCCATCACGTAGTACGTTGCTGAGTTGCGGAGACTGTCGACCCGTTGTAAGTTTGACGATTACTTAGAACAAGTGTTGCGTGATAGACTAGTGTGTGGGCTGAGGAACGAAGGCACGAGGAAACGACTCCTCTCTGAAGCGGACCTCACTTTGGCTAAAGCGTTAGAGTTGGCCCAAGGTTTTGAAGCAGCTGAAAAGAATGCTTAACATTTCAAGGAGATAGAGGTTGCTGTTCACCATGTGGCCAAGGTACAGTTCAGGTTAGATATCTGGAAGAGCTGTTCAGAACTGTATCTGAACCTGCGGCAGCATGTTCAAAATAGACTGGAACTTCATATGGGGAATTCTGGTGTGGTTTGAAAAATATCTCAGCCATTTTAAGTGGTGGAATGTGAAAAACACATTTTTAAGTAGCGGGAGACCCAAAAAAAAATCACTAGGGTGTTTTTGGTCTGTTTAAACCTTCAGTTATTATAATTCCACTTTACTCTACCACGCTCACGCGTTTCACTGCGGATATAGTAATGGGTCTCGCTGTGTGGTTCAATCGAACTTCAGTGATTCCTATACCTATACATAGCAATACACCACTTACCGTTTGTTCAAAACGACGATAGCTTAGAAAGCTGCCATCTTTTTCACACAAATTGGGTTTATTAAACAGTTGTTACAAATTAACTCCTTTTATTTTTGTTAACGGGCGGTGCGCGCGCTGCGTTATGGCTCAACCCTACTCATGGCAAGCCTTGGTGGAAAGAAACCTAAACCTGTGCATGAGAGAGAGTGGGATAAGCTCTTTTAAGGACAGATTCCTTGCTCATTCATTAAAAGTGTGGATGAGACGATACGCTTCCGTAGTCACAGGAGAAAGTGGTACTTCTATATGACCTACAACCCAGTAGTCATTCGAAAAGCAAGAGTGACAATAGTTGATCCGGATGAGAGTTACGTTCTAGGTACTAGGCAAAGGTTATTGGCAAGCCCATTGTTCAAACAACAGGGATCTGCACAAGATCTACCATCAGCAGCCCTCCCTCCCCCCCACTACACAACCAGATCATACTCCAACACCATCGATGACATCAACACTATGCCGGCTGTTAAAGTAAAACTCACCTACCGAGCCTCTGATACAAGGGGAGGATCAAGATCCAGTGCAGGGAGACTGTCTCTGTTAGGGACACAGCCTGTGGCCAACCACGATGCAGCTAGGTAAGCAGGATATATGGAGAGAGCTAAACACAGAAGGCTATACACACAAAGCAGGAGAAACCAACATAGACGAGAGAAGAGGGCTGCCCAAACAGTCTCTGACTGGGAGGCATACAATTTAATGTCAAAGAATCAGTTCGAAAGGCTTCACTTTCATCTTCAGGGGAACCCGAGGCTGAAAGTGGCCAAGTAGATGACGATGATGGAGAAGATCATGACGAATTTGATCTTGGAGACATGTGGTGATAGTTTTGTAATATTTTGTAATGTTGTGTTGTAATTTCAATTATAAATTTTTAAAAATGCAAAATCAAATAAATTTTTTTTTCAAATAAAGTCTCTTATTATCCCCTTTATGTCACTACAAAGCTATGCATGCATGTAAATATAAATATATAAAAAGCATAGGTTGCACAGAAACCCGGTGCCATTACTGAGTCATTTATACGTGGTGCCACTCCAGGATTGATTGAGGGTTGATGAAGTCATTAATAAAACTTCACTAGCGTCTGGGAGGACAACGGAGAAACAGATCGTTTTATTGCAATGGAATGAGAGCACAACGATCTACAGTTCTACGTTGGTTCCGTGTCATAAAACGGTGTGGTTATAGAGAAACAAACTGTTTTTAGTGCCCAGTCCTATAAAATAAATCTTGGTCGTCGTCATCATCTTCTTAGGAAGGTATAACTCGAGCTGCGAACGGTTTTGAAGAACGGCAATACTACCAATCGCTTCGAAATTTACCTTGAGGAGAACCGTGCTGCTCAAAGGCGGCGATATGAAGAGGACCTTGAGGAGAATCGTGCTGCATAAAGGCAAGAGGACTTCAAGGGAAACCGCGCTGCTAAAAAGGCAGAATTACGAGGACAATTCAGCTGCTATAAAAGCATCTGAAAGGAGTCAGTATTGGAATGACCCCCTCTGTCCGATTGACTAAATGTGCTGCCGAGAGGACGCGGTACCGGAGGGGTCACAGTACTACCACTACCACCCAAAGGTATGTTATGGCATGTTGTATTAACATTAATAAGCTGTGCATACAACATTTGTATATAGAGCATAGTCGGGCGGTGTTTGGTCGGACTTGTCACCCTACTACCTGACCAAACGCGGTAGTAGAGCCTGCCCGACTATTTACAGCACGGATCTGCACAAACCATTCATACCCCATCCCCATATCAACCACTGACAAACACATGAGTACACGCTTGGCCTGTACAAGTAGCACTGTAGTAGTTTGGCAGCACCAGTGGCTGTTGGATTGGTGTTTTAATTGTATCAAACCAAAATTGTATGGACTACTACATAATGGAATTTCAGTCTGAATACTACACCTATCAGCAATGCAACAACATTGTGCACTAATATTGTTCTCCTGGACAAAATCTGCTAGTAGAATCTGCACATAACCGGCATACAAATCATGTCCTCCAAGGACACAATACACTAGCAGATTCTGTCCCCCTCCAACAGAAAATATCCCCTACAAACACGTACACACACAAATACACTCATGCACACACATACACACATGCATGCACACATATGCGCACCACACATACAGGTACACTCACATCCATACATGTACATGTACACTCTCACATGCATACACAGGTTCATTGACTGAACGGATGGGGAAAAGGAGGACCCAACACATACAAGTGCATCTAATAGGAGCAAGCATACCCGAGTGGTATGAAGTCTGAATGCAAGCAAGCCATATGAAGGGACACACTGCATACTGCTTACCCCAAGAACTGTGATATTGTTTGTGTGGGAGTGTGTGCGCAGTTATTTTGTGTGACTTGTAGTGAGGGACTACTACATAGTCAATGTACACATCATACAGACATTTGTGTGTACAAGATTTCCAATGTGTTGAAGGCGTAAATTTTGGGTCTGAGTATTGTCAACAGCACCACTGTGGCCATATAATACTGGCATAGTGTATGTTATGCCATCAGTGGTGTAAACTGATTGGTCATCGCTTTGCTGCTCACAGGCAACGGTCTCCATAATACCGGATTTTAAACTGGCATGGGTGGAAACTACTAGGATAACGTACCATTCTAAATCATCTTCATGTATACCATGCACAGAGGTGGATCTCAACCCCCCCTTTTGGAAAATTCTGTATCCACCCCTGCAGTTGCAGTAAACACAAACACTGCGCCGGTCGAGTTTAAGTAGGATGACGTGTAGCAATTATATCTCAGTCACAAATACATGAGCGACAGCACGTGTGGCCTGTGTCCGAGAAAGAAAAAAAACGAATCACCCTCGTAGAAATGAATGAACATACAAGCTCAACTAGAATAAGTCATTGCAAAAGGGTTTGAGCTTACACACGTTATCTTAGCCTTTGGATCACGTAGGCTCGATCAATTCAAGGTTTTTATGTCGCCACGCGCCACCGTAAACTCCCAACTCGTTTACGCATCTGATGGACACAGGGAAAAGTTTCAAAATCCCAGTCTTGTTTTTTTTTTTTTTTAAATAAAAGCCATCCTGGAATTGAGCGTCTAGCATGGGAATATCGCAAAAACCATCCTGGGATTAGGCGTCCAGGGTGGGTAGATAGCTTAAAAACCATGCTAGGTTTGTCGAACAAAAACCATGTTGAGCTCATTTTTATTCATTGCTTCAATATGGTTTTTTGTTCGACAAACCCAGAATGGTTTTTAAGCTATACCCACCCTGGACGCCAAATGCCAGGATGGTTTTTGCGACATTCCCATGCTAGATGCTCAATTCCAGGATGGCGTTTTGTTAAAAAGAAACCAAGGCTGGGATTTTGAAACTTTTTCCTTTGGGAGACGCAGACCGGTGTAACCAAGTGATGCTCACGTGACAAGCGACTTGCAAATGTCAGGTCCACCTCCGGATGGCCTGGGCTATCGATTCGAGGGAGGGTGGGGCTTGATGGACAGTGTCTCGTAGTCACGGGGTTAAAATAGCAATGACGGCACAATGGCGGAGCAATCGGAAGATAAATGAACGACAACTTTCAAACGCTGCAGTTTTGTAATTGCTCATCACATCTCAAACAAAAAGGCGGAAAAAATAGCGGGTGCAGTGTTGTAAATGTGCTGCAAATTTGAACGCGAAAAGGCATTCTTTCATCGAGATCCATTGAAACCTAACTGTTCTGGTTGTTTAGACCCCCCAGGGAGTAAATAAAAAACTTTGACAACAAAATGCAGTAGTAAAATGGTCCGGTAATATATGTAGTAAGTTTTGAAGGACAGAGCTTTAAAGGTCGCAACGGTACTGCAAAATGAATTGAAGAAATGTTAAAAATCACATAAGCCCAGTTTCTCTTGCACTGCCCCAAATATAACCAGCTAGCTTCGAAATTCAATAAAACGAAGTCCTTTAATTCCCTTGTTTTCACTGCTTCTTTGTTCAGAGAATGACTAGATATACTAGTAGGCTCTGCTATCACTACGAGTCTACGTGGAGTACTCTTAGTTGGGCTTTGCCCGACCTTCGATTTGCGTAGCAAAGGTCGGGCTACGCCCAACACTCTGTACAAAGTAATAGGGGTGATATCGCGGAGACGCAGACACTCCAACGTATATCTTGAGTGCTCTTTCGCCCCTTAGTTTTGTAGTGTAGGGTCAACTCGGCGTTCAGCGCTCTCCATGTACAAATTAACTCAATGCAGGCTTATGCAGCGTACACGTACACACAGACATGTATATGATACATATACATCGTCTGGCATGCAAATATGCATAAACTTTCATATAAAAGTTCCAACGATGAACAGGCCTCTATATCTATTGTCTCCTCTAGCAAACATGCTGTATATAGAGGTAGAATGCAAATGAATCATATACGTTTATACCGGTATATATACACATGTACAATATCTAGCAATTGCAACCAATTCCCCTCTCACACATTACGCATACACCACACAATTGGTCCAAACCTGCTGTAACCAAACTTGTTCAACATAATCATGTCCCTTCTGCCACACAGCTACTTGGAGAAAAGCCGATGAAAAAGGGCAGACATCCCTACAGACAATCAATGAGAAGCCAGGCCCCTCCTCTGAGCTCCAGGAGGAGGCCATACGGCTGAGCTGGCTCAGCTTTTGGGCTCCATATCCATGACAAAGCCAGGTTATCAAGTATTCATTGGCAATGTAATTTATTCGATAAACAAGGATGAACTGGAATGCTTCGATGAATGTGGGATGGTTTGCTAGCAACCCTACCTATGTCGTCCGGAAAAAAACCGAGGCTTTGCCTTCATTAATTGTAAGACAAAAGAAGCGCAAGGAAAGCCTCTCTGGATGAACGGAAAGGAGCTCAAAGACCATAACATTACCGTGTCCCCGTTCATGGATCGAGGGGAAAAAGACGGGATGGAAGTCCCCATAAAGTATCCAAGTCGAAGTAATTCATTCGGTCTGTTTCCGTTTCAACTCTAATATCTATGGTTATGCCGTGAATGTGTTAAAAGATGAACTCTTACACATGCACGTTTAGGTGGGCCAGAGGTAATATAAAGAGGGATTGGAAACTCATAAATTAACACCTATTTAACACCGGCAATCCTAGCTAGGGTATAGATAGTTTCCACAGAAAGGTGTGAAGGAATGTAATCACGTAACGTCGCGTTAGACCACACCCACTGGTGGGAAAGATTATATGGTGGGGTACGCACGTGGACACCAAATCTTGGATTCGCGTCAATAGGCGTCATGGTAAATCACTGCGTTGTCGTTGGTTGCAACAATTACGTAGGAAAGAAACCTGGGCTTCGTTTTTTCCGCTTCCCAAGCCATCGGATCGTCGAAAAAAGGGCTCGATGGATAGCGGCAGTTCGACGAGAGAAATGGACTCCCGGAAATGGAGCAAGGATATGCAATGAACATTTTGTATTAGGTACGTTTAGAATGATTATAATACACCTGATTACCTAGCATTGTTATAAGTCTATCTCGTATACATGAAGGTGAGCCGCATCGTGACCCTGATCATGTCGATTTCGTTCCGAGTGTGTTTCCCACGGCACATAAGCGTACAGCGGAAAGAGTTTTCGTTCAGCAGCAATATGAAAGACTGCAGGAAAGAAAGAAAAAGAGGACGAAGAGGTTATCTGAATTTCAGAAGACATTGGATGTTGTAAAGGACGTTGAACGGAATGATGAGGAGACACACGGGAATGATGCTGGTGAACTGAATGATGAGGAGACACATGGGAATGATGCTGGTGAACTGAATGATGAGGAGACACATGGGAATGATGCTGGTGAACTGAATGATGAGGAGACACATGGGAATGATGCTGGTGAACATAAACCAGTAGGAGAACTAAACGTTGTACATGAGGTTGATATTACCAGTGCTCACAATGATGAAGAGCAAAATGCACCCATCATTACAGAGGAAGTTGTGGATGCTGCTGCCACACTCGTTCAGCTATCAGGGTATGAACAGTTTGTGAAGGAGCAAGAAACCCAAACTGAAACCTTTGTGGAGGAACTGATGACCAAGGTACATGATTTAATTGAAAAGAATAAATCGCTTAACCATCAGCTGCAAGAGTGTGCATTTTCATTTAAAATAATCGAAGCAAATGATAATTTGACAGCATTTTATACAGGTTTACCATCTTGGGTGGTATTCCTTCATGTATACATGTACACCATTCCTTATATTTCCCAAGGATGCTCCCTTTCTTCTATGGATGAACTATTTCTTACCCTGGTCAAGCTAAGGCTTAATTTGATGCATAATGATCTTGCCTGTCGTTTTCAAATTTCCAAAAGTACTATTTCTCGTATTTTCCATAGGTGGTTAGATGTGCTGCATGACAAAGTACTTGTATGGCCATCACAGGATACTATTAGGGAAAATATGCCACTGATATTTAAACAACTCTACCCCAGATGCAGATGCATAATTGATTGCTCTGAAATTTTTATTGAAACCCCATCATGTTTTCGTGTCCGAGCACAGACATATTCAAACTATAAAAAACACAATACAGTTAAATTTTTAATTGCCATTACTCCTTGTGGTACAATTTCATTTCGGTCGAATTGTTGGGGTGGTCGTGTTTCTGACAAGGATCTAACACAGAAGTCAGGAATTTTGGATTTATTAGAACCAGGGGACACAGTTCTAGCTGATCGGGGCTTTAGTATTGATGAAGATGTCATTTTGCATGGAGCTAAATTGGAAATACCTGCCTTTACACGGGGAAAGTAGCAGCTATCCCAAGAAGAAGTTGAATGGTCCAAGCAGCTATCCCAAGTTCGCATTCATGTTGAAAGATGCATAGGATTGTTGAAGAACAAGTATACTATTGAAAGGAACTTTACCAATATGCCTAGTAAAAAATGATGGTGATATTCATGGATCTACCATTGACAAGATTTTGATAGTTTGTAGTGCATTAACCAATTTACAAGCAAGTATTGTACCTGAATAATGTCAGTTATTCTATTCCTATATTGTTTTGTGCAACATTGCTTAATATATTATTGTACCTGTATGAACTGCACTATTTATATTACTGCATTCGGCTTGTATCGCTTGAGAGGATTTAATTGGCACAATCTGCACAGTACCATTCACCTTGCAGAATGCAATCTAGACCAACACAACCAACATGAAACCACTCATAAGGACAATCGTCGTTGTCACATGCAATCATAAGTCCCTCTTCCACATTGCGGCAAATGCAGTACAGCTTTTCAACTTGCTCAGATGATTGCTGTGTAGAGCCGCAGCTGGTATCATCAACTGTGCTTGTAGTGTTTGGACACAAGATCTGAGGGAGTACCACCTTCACGTAGAAAAGGTCTAGCTTGGGCTGTATTTCACCCCGCATCATCGGATCTCTTGTGATCCTTTCATGATGCATGCCACAATTAGTCCAACATACAAAATCACAATATGGTCTGTCACAAATAGCCAGCTGACCCTGTATTTGGTAAAAATATGCATGTGTTGTTGAAAGCTTTATACCTCCTTCACCGCTGTGTTCTAAATAGAAGTTGGCTGTGTCAACTGCAGCTGCAGGATCACTGTCTCGTATGCTGTATGGACAATTAATCTCTAACACACCCTTACCACAGCAGGTGCATGATACAAGTCCATCTGGTGAAGCTCCCAAATGTGGGTAGAGAGGATTCACAAATAGGCCAGCTTGTTCTATCTTAAAGTTCACATGAGTCTTCTTCATTTCCTGCCTGTACTCTTCACGGGCACAAGGTTCTTTCTCCAACCCCCAATCCAGAGCAGGAATCCCCCCCTCCTATGAGAATTCTGTTCTTTGAGAATTCCTTCAACAAGTGACTGTGGTGGAGACAAAATACTTGTATGGCATACAACACTGAATTTGGATGCTGTAATCCGACCCATTCGATGCGAAAACCATAATTCAGATTGCGTCTGCAGCTTTGTACACTTCTCTAAGTAGTCTGCTTCATCTTGTGTTATCTTTAGACCCTCTCTGAAAATGCGATCACACTCTACCTCTAGCTCTTCCTTGCTGATTGTGCTATGTCTTGGTTGACGCAAGTTCATGATTACGTCTGGTAGCTTCTTGACAGCTGGTGTTAAATATGGAGGAGCAGAAACAAGTGGTTGTAGCTGAGTTAAAATAGCAGACATTGGCATTATCGCCTTCAACCCATTGAAGAACATTTTCTGGTCTTGCGAGAATGGCTGCTGCTGTTTCAAATTGGTGGCAAATATTGGGCTGGTGTCATTGGCAGGCTGAGGCTCAGCATGAAGCTTTGGCCTTTTGAATTGGATGTCAGCAATACGAGCAGGCTGGTGCTATAGGATAAATAAGCATTGGCATAGGCTTGTATTACAATAGATATGCACTTATACCTTAGTACTAAACACTTCATTCCATTTACAACAGCTAGATGTAACAGCCGTGTATCCATTACGTGTAGCAGCTTCTACTTTGAATAGGATGGCAGCAACATGGGAACACCATTCACCTAAGCTGATATAAAAGAAATATCATACACATAATAAATTTGATTTCATAATGATCATGTAGTAGGCTCACCCAGCCATGCAGGTACAGTGGGCTGCCACTATTTCTCCAGATTTCTTGGTCGCTACCCAAGCGCTGTGAGCTTTTTTCAGGATTTTTCATGCTTGGGTTCACGAGAGCCTTCAATATCACACACTCACTTGCGTTTCTTAGATCCCAAATCTCAACAATGCGAACAAACCCACTCGTGAAATAATTGTACGCATCCAATTGCTTCCACTGCAACATTTGCTGGCGTGTGTAGACTCCAGGGCGATCAACAAAGTAGCAAAAGATATGGCCATATTCAATAGGTAGCCAATGAGACATATCGTTCACAAAGTTGGTCGAGTTAGCAGCAGTGTAGGGTCCTCCGCCAAAGATAAGTCTAGAAGACAAAGCTTATCCATGCATCTATGCTGGCCGATAGCATTCAAAGAACTAAAGTAATCCATTTCACACATAACTACAAAACACGTGCTCTTCCCTGATGCCCACCGTTGATTCTTTCCCACCAGTGGGTGTGGTCTAACGCGATGTTACGTGATTACATTCCTTCACACCCTTTCTGTGGAAACTATCTATACAAGTTCAGGCATACATCTAAGTATTCAAATTTTTTCTCAGTGCCTTGGTCTTCTGCAGGTTCTTCTTTTGTGCTGATTTGAACTGTTCCATCCATGCTGTGGCTTGTGACAAACCGCGGATGCACACCCACATGTAAACAACCATGCCCAAGAGGTAAGAACAGTACTCTTCTCTTCCCAGCCAGCACCATTTATTATCATGCTGCATAATGTAAGGGGGTTGATGGAAGCTATAACCCATGGTAAAGAGAGAGTTATCTTCAACAAACAAGCACCAAGATGCTGAGAAGTTAACAACGTGCTACAAGTGAAAGCAAAAAGGTGATAGGAAACTATTGCATTCAACAATTCTGAAGAGTTGCAATCAGTAGTCCTGGAAGTGCTGGGACATGCGGTCTGGGACACCACTGAAAGTCCTGAAGACGCATGAATCACCAGCCCTTGCCGCGGAAGAGACACCACAAGACTAACAGCACCACCATTGCTGTATTCTGCAGCATATTTACGATGGAGACCAAGGCGAAATTTCCTTCCCATAGTGCAACTTTTGAAGAGCATGTAAAGCTTTAGTAGTCTAAATATGCCTATTTTCTTCGCTCTTTCGTATTTCCTACCTTTTAAGTGCTTGATGTCTCCGCAATTCACGCAAAAGGTACAGCCAACGGGGACCCTCAAAATGCGATAACTGTTCTTCCACTCAAGCGGTGACGCTCAAACTATCACTACGCAACGCAACATAGAATAGAGTATGAAACTCCTACAGGGGTGACATGGTTGTCTTTCAGAAAGGTGCATTAGTTGCTACAGCGTGGATGGATAACAAAATGGTTACAGTTATGTCAACTAACTGTGAGGATGGAAAGCTAAGTTCCAAACTAGGAAATAAAAAAATGGATGACAAGAATTTCCCTGCCCTGAAGCCATTTTGTGATACTCAACACATATGCACGGTGTTGATCACAGTGATCAAATTTGCCAGTACTATTCAGTACAAACGAAGTCCAGAAAATGCTTTTGCTACATATTCTGGTTTCTATTTGAACTTACAGTAGCAAATGCCTTCATAATATATCGCCAAAACTTCAAACCAGATGAGTGCGTACGCACCTTTCTACTCACCCTTGCTGAAGAACTCATTGGAACATATTGTAGTAGAAAGAGAGCAGGAAGACCCCCAAGAGATCATCAAGCCATGAGTACAAGGGAGCCACCACATTTCCCTAAGAAAATACATTATCTCTGGCCATGGGTGGGCGTAATTAAAAGAGCTTCATCAATTTTCTTGGTGGCCAAAAATAGGGCCCTCCCTCGTTACGCCACTGGCGTGAAGCTGTGTGTTCGGTCCGTTTCCATTTCAAGTCTAACCGATTACCGGCCAATTTAATTATCCGTCAATTTTATAGGGTCACGGTCGTAGAAAATTTTCATAGCTTCTCATAATTGCGTAGCAATTAGGTGTCGTATTTAAGATGCGAACAAAAGCGGAACACAGTAAAATGTGTACGGGCAATTTCTATCTACCGTTAGTAGAGTGTTTTATGCATGTTGTAAAACCTATGGTTTCCTGCGATCGCTATTTTGTTCGTGGAGGCGCTCTTGCACAAAATATGTTGGGCGGTTAAAACCTGTTCTTATTCGACAGAGACTCGCTTTCATTCGAAATACCAAGTAAGAGTTCCATTCTATTGCATTTTCTTTAATCTGTGTTTGTAGTGCGCTAGATTTCAAAAGTATGATGGACAGCAGCTAACTAAAGTTTGAAGTGAGTTCTAATTATTGCGCGCAATCTATGTACCATTTGAATACGCATCTTTCTACACAAACAGTGCCAACCTAGCTGGATTTTGACCCAATTACGTTTGACGGCCAATGTAAAGCTTTACTGTATTTCAAGGTAAGTTTTCTACACATTGGTGGAGTGGTTGAGTGTTTCATGAGTTTAAACTAGTTGCCTATGTGTTGGGTGGTTGTTTGAAGTGAATGTACCTAAAGAGTCATGAATTCTAGGTGGATGTACTGTAGATGTGAAGGGTTGTTTTGGAGGTGAATGGAAGGGTATAGTTGCCTATGTGTTGGGTGGTTGTTGTTTGAAGTGAATGTACCTAAAGAGTCATGAATTCTAGGTGGATGTACTGTAGATGTGAAGGGTTGTGTTGGAGGTAATGGAAGGGTATATTAGTGGTGGACCATTGATGAAGGTGGATATAGGTACGGTGGCCCGGTAGGTCGCGGGTACGAGCAGCGGTTTGAGAGCAAAAATGAGTACGAGCAACGGTCTGAGAGCAAAATTGTGTACGGTCCGAGAGCAAAATTGCGTACGGTCTGAGAGCAAAATTGCGTACTGTCTGAGAGCAAAATTGCGTACGGTCTGAGAGCAAAATTGCGTATGGTCCGAGAGCAAAAACGCGCAGGAGCTGAGAGCAAAAATGCGTACGAGCTGAGAGCAGTTGTTTACATTGGATTTAGGCATTACGCCATTTGTTTTTTTTTCTTTAAAAAAATGGCTTCCAGATGCATAGCTAGCGTCACCCGTTTGTAACTTTTCCAAGGGCTGTTAACATCCTGAGGCAGCGCAAGGCAGCTATTCTCGATCCCTGATTGCGCACCGGTGTGTAACTGTTCGGTGTGTGTGTGTGTGTGTGTGTGTGTGTGTGTGTGTGTGTGTGTGTGTGTGCGCGCGCGTGTGTGTGTGTGTGTGTGTGCAATTCCTTTACATCGTGATGTGTATCTCTTTATTTGTCATACACTGGCACTAAGTCGGCTGACTGAAGTGTGTGTGTGTGTGTGTGTGTGTGTGTGTGTGTGTGTGTGTGTGTGTGTGTGTGTGTGTGTGTGGTTTGTCTGCATCATGCATGTCTATGTTCTGGGCGTTAAAGAAGGGAAATTTACTTTTAAATCATGCATACTTTCATTTATTGTTTTGACCACTATTAATTGGGCCAAGGATCTTGTAACACTCAAGATTGAGATACTAGTAATCGGCTTCAACTGCCCAGAACTCTCTAAGTTGCTGACATGTTGCCCCTCTCTCCCTCATTGCGTTGTTGCAGCTTTGATTGCCTCCCTGTCATTCTCAGGCTTGGGCAGTGCTGTTAACAGTAGGCGACGGCAGTGTTCAACACCAAGGTCTCCCTCTCCAATGCCATCTCTGCTCTGGACCCTCCCATTTCCCAGAGGGCCAAATGATAATGATATAAGCTTAACATTTCCACATCTTGTTGGAGTCTTCCTCCCCAGCCAATAGAGCTTACTTTCTGTCAGTAGCAGTTAGCTCCTCATGCTTCCTATTGGCTACCGGTGGTCGCTTCCCCTGGTTTGGGTTTGTACCTGGATTCCAATGAGTACCAGATGGCCATTGGTGGTGGCTTGAGTTGGATATCTATGTGCCAATACTGCTCTCAACCCTTTTGGTCACCAGAAGGGGAAGGGACCACCGGTAGCCAAGAGGAAGCATGAGGAGCTAACTGCTACTGACAGAAGGTAAGTTCTGTTGGAGACTCCAACAAGATGTGGAAATGTTGAGCTTATATCATTATCATTCCTGACAAGACCCTCTGGGGAATGGGAGAGTCCAGAGCAGACATGGCATTGGAGAGGGAGACCTTGGTGTTGAACACTGCCGTCGCCTACTGTTAACAGCACTGCCCAAGCCTGAGAATGACAGGGAGGCAATCAAAGCTGCAACAACGCAATGAGAGAGAGAGGGACAACATGTCAGCAACTTAGAGAGTTCTGGGCAGTTGAAGCCGATTACTAGTATCTCAATCTTGAGTGTTACAAGATCCTTGGCCCAATTAATAGTGGGACAAAACAATAAATGAAAGTATGCATGATTTAAAAGTAAATTTCCCTTCTTTAACGCCCAGAACATACACATGCATGATGCAGACAAACCACACACACACACACACACACACACACACACACACACACAACACACACACACACACACAC
Source organism: Eunapius fragilis (assembly GCA_963681505.1). Classification (NCBI taxonomy): domain Eukaryota; kingdom Metazoa; phylum Porifera; class Demospongiae; order Spongillida; family Spongillidae; genus Eunapius; species Eunapius fragilis. Next base: position 13,431,447 of record OY811971.1, read on the forward strand.
ACACACACACACTTCAGTCAGCCAACTTAGTGCACAGTAAATAAGATAAGACCACAGCTGTCCGTGCTTTTGGTAAATCTCCCAAGACTGCTCTTAACTGTACCAGTGTATGACAAATAAAGAGATACACATCACGATGTAAAGGAATTGCACACACACACACACACACACACGCGCACACACAACACACACACACACACACACACACACACACGCGCGCGCGCGCGCGCACACACACACACACCAAACAGTTACACACCGGTGCGCAATCAGGGATCGAGAATAGCTGCCTTGCGCTGCCTCAGGATGTTAACAGCCCTTGGAAAAGTTACAAACGGGTGACGCTAGCTATGCATCTGGAAGCCATTTTTTTAAAGAAAAAAACAAATGGCGTAATGCCTAAATCCAATGTAAACAACTGCTCTCAGCTCGTACGCATTTTTGCTCTCAGCTCCTGCGCGTTTTTGCTCTCGGACCATACGCAATTTTGCTCTCAGACCGTACGCAATTTTGCTCTCAGACCGTACGCAATTTTGCTCTCAGACCGTACGCAATTTTGCTCTCGGACCATACGCAATTTTGCTCTCAGACCGTTGCTCGTACTCATTTTTGCTCTCAAACCGCTGCTCGTACCCGCGACCTACCGGGCCACCGTAATATAGGGGTGCAGGGGTACACTGGTGATGTAGGGGTCCACTGGTGACGTAGGGGTACACTGGTGACGTAGGGGTACACTGGTGGTGTAGGGGTACACTGATGACGTAGGGGTTACACAGGTGACGTAGGGGTACACTGGTGGTGTAGGGGTACACTTGTGGTGTAGGGGTACACTGGTGATGTACAGGTACACTGGTTATGTAGGGGTACACTGGTGACATAGGGGTAAACTGGTGATGTTGTGTGACGGAATGCACGTATATAATGTCAATACTCAGCTCAAAACTGACCAAAACGAAGTATTACACGCAATTTATATATCTAACCACGCATGCGTATTCAATTAAATAGTTCTTTGGTGACAGCATCCGTCACACATCATCCTCCTTCTGTTGCAGGAAACTATCTTGCTGCACGAGACAATGCATCTGCATTCTTGTTGTGATCCCCAGCTCTGTAAACAACCGTGTATTGGTATGGTTGAAGTGCTAAACTCCTTCTACACAGGCGAGGGTTATTATCCTTCAGTCTGTCGAGCCATTCGAGCGATCTGTGATCGGTCTGAATTACAAAACTCCTTCCCAGCAGATAAACTCTGAAGGCATCGACCGCTAGCCTTATAGCCAAGCATTCCTTCTCGATAACGGAATAACGCTCCTCCCTAGTTAGAAATTTTGTACTGTAGTAGTAGACTGGGTGTTCCTCCCCATCATCACCTTGCTGGCAAAGCACCGCCCCAACTCCTCTGTCCGACGCATCCGTTTGTAATATGAAGGGTCTTCCAAAGTCTGGACTACTTAAGACGGCTTCAGAGCATAGTGTTTTCTTCAGCTTTCAAATTGCCTTTCTTGCCTCATCATTCAGCTTGAGTGAATTCGGAAGAGCCTTCTTGGTTAGATCCGATAAGGGTGCTGCGATAGTCGCACAGTCCGGTATGAACTTCCTATAATAACCGGTAAGTCCCAGAAAAGTCCTGATCTCCCATTTAGTTTCCGGCAAGGGAAAGTTCTCGATAGCCTCTACCTTGCTTCTCTCCAGCTTCACCATGCCGTTCCCAACAACGTGCTCGAGATAGACGCATTGGCTCATCGCAAACTGACATTTACCTCGTTTCACTGTCAAGCCAGCTTTCCTTATTTGTTCCAGTATGTCTGTCAAAGTGCTTCAGGTGTTCTTCCCAAGTTTCACTGAAAATGACGACATCATCGATGTAAGCCTCTGAATACTCTTGTGACCCTCGTAGAATCCTATCCATTAGCTTCTGAAATGAAGCTGGCGCACCACTCAACCCAAAGGGCATGACTTTAAATTCATAGAGACCCCAGGGAGTGATGAACGCTGTTTTATATCGATCTTTTGCTGCCACAGGGCACTTGCCAGTAGCCTCTAGTTAAGTCCAGCGTGGTGATATATTTAGTCTTTCCCAATCTATCTATAAGCTCATCCACGCGGGGCATCGGATATGCCTCCACCTTCGTAACTGAATTCAGTCGGCGGTAGTCCACACACATTCTCATTGACTTCCCTTCCTTCTTAATGAGAACTATAGGCGACGCCCAGTCGCTAGTGGACGGTTCAATTAGTCCCGCTTTTTCCATCTCTTTCAACTCCTTTTCCAGGCTGTCTCAGTATGCATGAGGTACTCGATACTGAGGTAGTTTTACCGGAAACGCATCGCCCGTTTCAGTATGATGCTCAGCCAAAGTCGTTCTGCCGGGGCTATTGCTGAACAGATCTGAATTTTTCTTCAGCAACAACCTTAGCTCCTTTTGTTGTGCTTCCGTGATATGCTTTCCTGTTTTTGGTTCTTCCTTTGTGATATCATTCCACAACGGTACTTTGCCTTCCTCCTCTGTGCCTTCCTCATCATTGAAGCGGTTTGTGTGCATCGGTGGACGAAGATGGTATTCCTTCAACATGTTAACGTGAAAGATTCGAAATCTCTTCCTTCTGTCATGCATGTCCACCTGTAGTTCACTAGACCCAAGCGTTTAATAATCTGATATGGCCCTTGCCACCTTGCAAGAAGTTTGCTCGTTTATGTTGGGAGTAGTACCAACACAGTGTCTCCCACCTTGAACTCTCTTAATCTCGTCTCCCTATCATACCATTCTTTCTGCCTTTTCTGACATTCCTCCATATTTTGTCTTACGACTTCTGCCATCTCTGCCATCCGACTTCTGACCTTCAGCACATAATTCACCACATTTTCGTCAGATTCTTCTGCAGTCTCCCACTGTTCCCTTATTACGTCTAAGGGGCCCCTGACGTCGCGGCCAAATAGAAGCTCAAATGGAGAAAATCCGGTTGTTGCTTGTGGTACTTCCCTGTACGCAAACAGGATATATGGAATCATCTTGTCCCACTCCTTTCCCTCCTCATCTGAAAATCTTCTGAGCATGGACTTCAGCGTTTGATTAAAACGCTCTACTAACCCGTCTGTTTGGGGGTGGTAAGGCGACGTAACAATCGGATGGATGTTCAGAAGTCTGTACAGCTCTGCCAACAGCTGGGACGTGAAATTGCTTCCTTGATCAGTTAATGTTTCACGAGGTATCCCTATCCTGGAGAATACGCCAATCAGCTGTTCAGCAATGTGCTCTGCATCGATGCTTTTCAATGGGATTGTCTCAGGATATTTAGTTCCGTAATCACACAAGACCATAATGTATTCATTACCCGATCGACTTCTTGGCAATGGTCCAATTATATCCATCGCAACCCGTGTAAACGGTTCTGTTATTATTGGTAACGGCACTAATGGAGCACGTTTGATCTTCCCCTGTGTCGATATCTGGCATGTTGGGCACCCTCGGCAAAACTCTGCCACGTCCTTAAATAACGTCGGCCAATAAAATCGTCTCAATAAACGACGACCTGTCTTCTCCTTCCCCAAATGACCGCCTAAGGGAACATCATGCGCGAGTTTCAGTACCGTACCTCGACAGCGCTTCGGTAACAGTAACTGTTCCACTTGAAATGTTGAGCTCCGCCCCCTTGGTGTCCATCTTCGGTACACGAGCCCCTCCCTCCTAAAGTATTCTGCTACAGATTCGTTTCTTTCATTCGTTGACCGATCCGCTGCCCTTATTACTTCTGCTAGGGTAGGGTCTTCAGCTTGCAGCTCCTTCAAGTCCTCGATCGTTGATGTCCGGATACTCTGAATTGCCTCCCTCCCGTGACTTTTCAGTCTCCTGAGCCTTCTTCTTGATCTCTTGTCTTTGATCCCTAGTCAGTTTTACGGAGTTCTTCATAGGAGACTGTCGTTCCGCTTCATTAGCTTCACTCTCCGACCTAGAGGGAAGAACATTATCACATGCAGCAGGTTCATTTACATGAACAAGTGTATTAGGTTGTGCACCAGACAAAAGCTCTTTTTCCTTTCTAATCAGCTCTTGTTCTTGACTTACTAAGTTGATGCTTGATCCTGTTCTACTTATCAAATGCGTTAACTCGGGAACATCTGTTCCCAACAAAACAGACACAGGTAGTTCCTCAGATAACGCTGCTTCCACCTGAATATGAGCTCCATCCAGTTCTACCTCCACTAAAGCAAGGGGATGAAGTTTGGTGTCTCCATGTGCACAGGTGATTGTCGTGACCTTCCCAACAATGACTTTCTCCATGGCAACCAAATTTCGACGGACCATTGTTCTCGAACATCCCGTGTCAAGAAGAATGTCGGTGACCTCTTGTCCCTCCACCTTGCCCGCCTTGTACATTGGTCTGCCACCTGCAGTCTCCATTCCTTGCACACCATACTTTTTTCTGGGCATTCCCTCGACATGTGTCCTTGCTTTTTACAGTGGTAACACGGAGTACCTCTACTTCGTTGACTATCTTCTCTCTTCCTCTAATAGCAGTCTTTCTCAGCATGACCTGACTTTCCACAATACTGACATTCACGGGAACTTACTCGGTTTGGCTTAGGCGTAGAGCTAGCCAACGTCTCCGTTTCAGGCCGCCTTGCCTGCTCGTACTCGTCTGCCAACTCGCCTGCCTGTACACATGTTTCTGGCTTTCGCTCGAGTACCCACAACTTCTTATCTATCGTAAGTGTGTTGAGAAACTGCTCTTTACCCACAGCATTCATGACATCCTCGACCGTGTGACATTCTTTCAGCCATTTGACTTGCCACTCCATCAGCCTCACGGCTAGCTCTCTGATCGTTTCCCCATCCTTTGGCCTCGCCGACCGAAATCGCCTCCTGTATTCTTCCTCGTTAATCCCATACCGGATGAGAATTGCCACTTTAATTTTCTCGTAGTTCCCACTATCTGAAGGAGAAACAGCAGCGAAGGCCAATTGGGCCTTGCCTGTTAACTGGGAAGTCAAATAGTGCGGCCACCTGTCCTCCAAGATGTTGTGGGCTGCCATTATCCTTTTGAACTTCTGGCTTTCTCGTTCTCTCGCTTCTCTTTCTTCGTCTCTTCTTCACCTCTCTGCCTCAAACTCTTTTTTGCGACGTTCTCTCTCTTCTGCTATTTCCACTTCCCGCTTCGTCCGGACCTCTATCAGCATTTGCAGTAACTCCTCCACCTTCACTTCAGCCATTGTATCCTTTGCGTCCTTTGTGTCGTCCTCCTTGTAGCAAAGACCTGAGCGTGTTTTTGACATGAAACGTGGCTAGGCCAGGGTACGTGAAACTTCCTGGCGTTCCAATTTCCGGCACCGCTGCCGCCATATGTGACGGAATGCACGTATATAATGTCAATACTCAGCTCAAAACTGACCAAAACGAAGTATTACACGCAACTTATATATCTAACCGCGCATATGCGTATTCATTTATATTGTTCTTTGGTCACCGCATCCGTCACATGTAGGGGTACACTAGTGACGTAGGGGGACACTGGTGACGTAGGGGTATACTGGCGATGTAGGGGTACAGGTGACGTAGGGGTACACTGGTGGTGTAGGGGTACACTAGTGATGTAGGGGTACACTGGTGACATAGGGGTACACTGGTGGTGTAGGGGTGCAGTAGGACTATAGGAGTGGTGATAGTGCAGTGATGGTGGTAGATACATCGTTTTTCCATATAAGCATTTAGATTTTCAGTGAGGTCATATTGATTTGGTGTGTGGCTTTATGTATTGCAACTGGGTCATTCCTCCTCTTATGAGCAAGAGTTGTGACTCACGTCTTCTGATTTTGCTCTAACTTCTCATATATGTTGGTCTTGATATGAAAATGACTTGTACCATTTATTGTGTTAATAATGTTAATGGTTTACGAAATATACGCCACTGAATAATTAATTTTTTGTAAAAGCTGCAACTTGGCACACTCATATATTGGCTGCTATACAATTGACAGCAGGGTTTTTGGCATCGAATTGAAGGCCGTGATGAGTAGAACTGATCTATGGCGATTATTTTGGGGAGTGGGTAAAGGGTTAAATTTCTAGCTTCATCAAAGTACATTTTTAAAAGATAGAGGTGTCTACCACGTGAAATACAAGTTTTTTTTTTTACACAACTGAAGAGACTATCAATGTCTATACGCTTCAGAAAAAAAAAGTTTGTATATTGATTACCTCTGAGAACCACACGAGATTTTACCAGAGGGCGCCATTTTTGTCTCATCAAAATTCACTTTTGTTTACATACGTTGCAAGTGGTGTTATGTAAACGTCTTACCACAGCTACCCCATGCTGTCATCGCAACCATTAATTAATAGCATGCAGTTAGTGATTGCAATCGCGCGCGTGATTTATTATTAGTACAACTGATCTTTCGATGGGAACGTGGCTCAGGTAAATGCAAGCTCTTTTATGCTGATTTGAAATGAAGGTTGTTTCATTTGTAGCAAACACCAGCAACTAGCTGATGGATCGCCCAATGTACCGCCAGCGCATGTAGCTATAGCGTCTGATGTACCGTCATTACACGTGGCATCTGGTGTTCCTCCAGTGCAGGTAGCATCTGATATACTGCCACCCTCTACCAATGTACTGCCATCCTCTACTAATGTTCCGCCACCCTCTACTGATGTACCACCACGTGCACCCTCGTCACCCTCTACCGATTTACCGCGACCCTCTGCCGATGTACCGCTACCCTTTACCGATGTACTGCAACCTTCTACCGATGTACCGCCACCCTCTACCGATTTACCGCGAACTTTTACCGATGTACCGCCACGTGCACCCTCTACCGATGTACCGCGACCCTCTACCGATGTACCGCAACCCTCTACCAATCTGCCGCGACCCTCTACCGATATACTGCCACCCTCTACCGATGTACCGCGACCCTCTACCGATGTACCGCGATCCTCTAGCGATGTACCGCGACCCTCTACCGATCTGTCGCCACTCTCTACCGATATACAGCCAGTGCACGTCGCTCCTGATGTACTCCCGATGCTTCCACATACGGCACGTCGTGGAATAGTGCAGCTTCCCGACTCGCCGCCTTCATCCCAGACTCGGAGAAGAATAAGAACACAAGTATGGACCCAGCGCTCCTTCACAGCACTATATTCAGGCCCTCGATCTAATCCACGCCCCCTTGCTACGATTCAGTTCCGTCTCGCAACTTTTCTTCAAACTTTTTTTCACATTCCCGCTCTGAGTCACCATCATGCAGCAGCTCTCATTCATCAGACCACTCACAAACACGTTCACCCCCTCCACATAGGTCCAGGTCTCACAGGTCCAAGTCACGGTCACCACACCGGTCCAGGTCACCATGGTCACCACACCGACCCAGGTCACCACATCGGTCCAGGTCACCACACCGGCCCAGGTCACCACACCGGCCCAGGTCACCACACTGGTCCAGGTCACCACACCGGCCCAGGTCACCACACCAGTCCAGGTCACCACACCGGCCCAGGTCACCACACCGGCCCAGGTCACCACACCAGTCCAGGTCACCACACCGGTCCAGGTCACCACACCGGTCCGGGTCGCCACACATGACCAGGTCACAGCCACCTACATGTTGTAGCATTGTGACTTCACAAGTCACACCTCATGGGCCTACTCTACTTGAACCCTATTGTCCACGTGGAGCAGTTGCATATTGGCACCCAGGTCCAGCTCCGTATTTCGCCTCTGGTCCAGCAGCATATTGTTCACATGGTCCTGCTTCAGATTGGCCCCCGCATTTGACTGGTTCATCACATCAATTGCCCACTCGTCCAGCATTACATTGGCCCATGACCTTACATCAATCAATCTGGGACAGATTGCACAATTGAACTTGGGCATCATTTGTGTCTTGCTTGTGTAGTATGGTCTGTACTGCAAGCATTTGATGCACTAAAGAAAATTGCTTTTTCATTGTCCCAGTTTACTATATAAAAACATATTTAACACTGGTGCTTCTTTTGTAAAAGTAACGTTTGCCAGAAAGTTGCCTCCATTGATGATGAGGGCATTCTGGCAAACGAGTTCTAATAAGAACTTTTTGTACATGAGTCTACACGCAATATGTCAATTTAGTAAACACTATGTAGAAATACACAGTACATATGGTGAGCGACAGCCGATTTTCTTCACGGGTGCACCAAGCATAGTCACACTCATGAGAGTGTGGCTATCTGAGCAACAACCGACTTTGTTCGTGTGGATACACGTTAGCAAAAATTGACCTTCACGGGTGCACCAAGCATAGTCACACTCAGGAGGGTGTGGCTATCTGAGCAACAACCGACTTTGTTCGTGTGGATACACGTTAGCAAAAATTGACCTTCACGGGTGCACCAAGCATAGTCACACTCATGAGAGTGTGGCTATCTGAGCAACAACCGACTTTGTTCGTGTGGATACACGTTAGCAAAAATTGACCTTGACGGGTGCACCAAGCATAATCACACTCAGGAGGGTGTGACTATCTGAGCAACTACCGACTAATCGTGAACAGTAAACATGTCTAAGCATGCATGTCTATGTATGTTTGTTTGTGGAGCTCAATAGAAGCTGTTGCAAGCTACACGTTATGTAGTCATGGTTCATACATATAGCTATAACTTACAATCTTGTATGGTAGTACTCAGGAATTGTCTGGCTTCAAGTGCCTTAATTGCTTTGGCAATTTCATTTGCTGTTAAAGAGTATGTACGTCCAGTAGCTGTAGATGGATTTACTAGGGTAAGAATGTCTGTTGGATCCACCTCCAGGATGTCCTGATGGCTAGGGTAGACATATGACTGTGCAGGTAGCTTAGGATGCAGAAAGTTTACTTCAACAAGTCGAGCGTTGACATCTACTTTCATCACATAACCGAGCCAACAACTGTCTTCATATGCTACAGTAACATATCCTTTCAGGGTTGAAAGTGGAAGAGCCTCCTCAATGACGTTTGCTGAAGTGACTCTTTCAGTTATTTTCATCATACCAAGAGAATATGGCATGACATCTACGGAGGATATTGAAATTGGTACAAAACTGTGATATGAACGTGTTCCAGGGACAGTTCTACTATACTTGAACCTCTCAACCAGAATCTTTGCCTCCTCTTCGTGGTCTTTCAAAGTTGAATATGCAAAATGTATGCCTTTGATATTTTGTGAAACGAATTCATATAATTTTATTGGTGTTAAGATCTGGTCTTCGTATGGACGTTGAAGACTTGCTTTTGCTGCAGTCCTTTTCACAGTCCCTGCTATGCCATCTGCTGGTGACTTGCCATGAGAAGTAGCAAAGAAATGCCACTCCGCTGGGACTCCAAAATCTTTCTCATGATGGCACAGATTTGTAAAGTTATAGCAGTTCTTGTATTGACCTGCACAACCATCTGACATGTACATGATTTTTTTTGGTTTTGTTCCAAAATGCTCTGTTAGAAATGAAACTAACTTGCGCTGGAACAGGTGTACCGCTATCGTGTCATGCTCCTTGTTCTCTGAAATGATGCAGAAGCAAACACTATCTAGTTTCCCATCTGTGTTCTTATAGTAGCACAAAAAAGGATGAACTGTTGCCTGTAAATTGTTCCAATGAAAAGATTGAACCTCATCTTGAACTACAAAACTGTAGTTCTCTGAAAAATCTGCAATGACAATAAACTCCCCAGGTGTGAGGTTTTCCTTTTTATATGCTAGAAACATGGCTTGATTCTTTGCTATAAAATTGTGCAATTGCAATTTTTTCAATGCAGCCATGAACACATCCAGAAACTCTTCAACTGGTACAATGCGGGTCTCAAGGTTGGCACGATCAGTGTTTGTCCACTGGTTGTAATGAACAGTTTCTACACCATTCTCTTCCATGACTGCTTCAAGCTCCTCTCGCAGCAACTCTGCTCCTGGGCATTGTGCGCATTTTCCAACTGCACAATCATAATCTGGTGATTCACACTGTATGGCTGCCAAGCAATCTTTGTAGTCAGTAAACCAGCCATTGGTTAGTGCCGCTAGTCTACCACCTTCCATCATCAGCTTAACATTCTGATGAATTGTACACACACATACTGAGTGAGTACCTGTGGCTCCTGCCAAGACACATTCTTTCGGTCGCAGTTCAGCAAATTTAGAGAATCCAACCTTGATACCTGGATGCTGTTGTTTGAATTGATGGTAAGCTTCTTTGAGATTGCACAGCACAAGCCTTTTCTGCTTGTGCTCTTTCTCTCCTTCATCATTTCTTACTGATAGAAAATCTTTTTTCCCAGGCATCACCCGACTGATGTCATCGTGGTGGTAAAAGGCTTTCACTAGTTTAACAGTTTCTTCACATAGTGGTTTTCCAGCCTTAGAGTTAGGACTAGACATGACCCCTTTGTCTTTTACAATCTTTTTGGCTAACCTTGCCATGTAAATGGTGACACCAAACTCTTCACAAATTCGTGCTACAGACCAACTTTTTGGCAGTACTGTTAAAATTCTTATCATTTCACTCCTAGATTTTGTCAAAGCAAATTTCTCCTTCAGCTGTTGTATAATTTCTGCACCATGATCTGCATGCAGAGCGTCAGGTCTAGCCCCAGTAGCAAGTTGTATGTTCTCTTCAACTACTTCCATTAATCTTCTACACTTTTCTGCTACATACCTTTGACTATAGATATATCTCTTTCTGATTGGAGAGACCTCTTGCGAGGAAAGCATTTTGTTTATCTTGTGTAATGCAGGACTACCGGCAGGTGAATCGCTGTCACTTGAACTGTCGCTATCTTGCGTTGAGGAATAAGTTGGCAGAGCACATTCCTGGGAGGAAAGACCGCTAGGCCCTGCATCTTCAGATGCTACTTCAGAACAATGCTTTTTAACAGCTATTAGGCAGTTTACACACAGCAAATCTCCACTTCGCAAAGACAGAGATGGGTATTCTGCCATAAGTTTCTCTGATGCAACTCGAAGATTTGAATATATGCGGCGCTGATGCTTCTTAAATGGGTCACTACAGTACTTGTGGCGATCGAGCGACATGACTTCGTACAGAATAAACAGCACGTGCTTTTGCCCAAATAAGGAAACACAAACGCGCTATGTGATAAAACCACATGTGGGTAGCTGTGGTAAGACATTTACATAACACCACTAGCAACGTATGTAAACAAAAGTGAATTTTGATGAGACAAAAATGGCGCCCTCTGGTAAAATCTCGTGTGGTTCTCAGAGGTAACCAATATACAAACTTTTTTTTTCTGAAGCGTATAGACATTGATAGTCCCTTCAGTTGTGTAAAAAAAAAAAACTTGTATTTCACGTGGTAGACACCTCTATGATTTAAAAATGTACTTTGATGAAGCTAGAAATTTAACCCTTTACCCACTCCCCAAAATAATCGCCATAGATCAGTTCTACTCATCACGGCCTTCAATTCGATGCCAAAAACCCTGCAGTCAATTGTATAGCAGCCAATGTATGAGTGTGCCAAGTTGCAGCTTTTACAAAAAAATTAATTATTCAGTGGCGTATATTTCGTAAACCATTAACATTATTAACACAATAAATGGTACAAGTCATTTTCATATCAAGACCAACATATATGAGAAGTTAGAGCAAAATCAGAAGACGTGAGTCGTAACTCTTGCTCATAAGAGGAGGAATGACCCAACTGTATGATAAAATGGTGTAGGTCTTAGTGTGTAAGTACATGTTTTATGTGATTAATGACATGGTATGTGTATGTATGTAGTCACCAATTTTTTATCAGTACTAATCAAAGGATCTTCTTATGGTATAATGAAAAACAGTTTGTTCCATCCTTCACTCCAGTGTGGAAGAGATGTACCTGACTGGTTTCTCTTTGCCTCTTGGTTGCTGCACAGTACTTACATTTTGTGACCCCTTTTTTGCTGCCTGTTCTTTTCTTGGTCAAGTAGTGCTTGGGGAAGTTTATGGGAGCTACTGTTGAAGCCAATGGCTGCACAACCCTTGGTAGTTTTCTTGAATTGTAGTCGCCTATAAGCTCTTTAGCTAGTTCCAGCCGGAACTCTCTTTGTTTCATTTTTTCCCCTTCTGAGTATGCTCTGTAAACAACAAAAGCATTTGTCAATGCTAATTCAAAGAGAAACCAAAAGATGTATTTGTAGAACTTTCAACATTTCAACCGCACGAGGTAATACGAGGAGGCCTCTATGTGGAATGTTGGACCCACATCTGCAAGAAATTCAAATACAGGTACTTCGCTATTAGGCACCATATAGTACAGGAGAACATATCCCTGTATGTTTTGATCTAAAAATGTAGATCATGATGGAAGTAAAAAGTATCTCACATTGAATTTGTATTTTATCCCATACAGTACTAAGTGCTGCGGAATTGGCTATTTCCTTGGCAGTTGTTTCTAATACGTTTCTCAGTAACGGTCTAAATTTTGAGGACCATCCATTTTGGGACCATACCAATTTTTTTTCACAATGTGCACTTCTTTCAATAACTGTATTTTGTAGCGCCATATGGAAGATTTGTCAACTACTTCAACAATACCTTTAGCTACTTCATCTACATTTTTATAAAGCCAATTTATTCCTTTGTGTTTTTGAATGCTAGCTATACAGCCGCAATGGTGAAAGCTTGTTCAAAAGCTCAGCTTCTTCTTTTAGTATATGCATCTGCCAACTGCTCGAAACCAACTCATACTGGTGTTATCAAAACTAGGCCTCGTAACTTCATCAGAGCACTTCTGCATTATCCTGTCAGACAAAGTAATAGGAGACCACATCCAGCCTCATTTTCCTTCTTTATTCAAAGCAGCATTGGCGCCAAGCATATGATACAACTGTGTAGTGACTCATCGCTTGCCAGGCAAGTGCTTTTTATATTGGTCCTTGAGCTTTAACTTTTCACCTTTCATGCACACCAGTCATTGATGGATAGCTGGACCCAAGTGCCTAGAAATGAGGCCTTGGTAGGGATTACACCATTGGAGCAAACTCTTTGACCACAAACGCTAATACGTGATAATTCCATTAACTGCCAGGGCTGTTTCTATTTAATTGATGACAATGGCGCTCCTCAAGTGATTGACGTTATACGTGAGAACAGCAAGTGTTTGAACTTTACCTTAGTCATGTTGGCTAAGTAGGTAAGTGAACTTCTATATTTTCGTTGAACAGCCCAGTTACGAAATCGTTCTCCCTATGAATATACATAGCGACGTTGACGCACAGGTATATCTGGTGCTTCGGTAACTAAGCAGACCCATTGTTATGATAACTGATAACATCTTTTTCACCTCACAGGTGTCAGTGGGTTTTCAGGCTTGTAACTGATCTGCATATATTATGGTTTGGCTGACTATGAAGCCCAAGATGTCATCAGCAACTATCAGCTAGAAGAAATCCAAGATTGTTTTTCCATGCATGTTTTGTGATTAACCCTGTAGTGGTTGTGTACAGTGGTTGGCTAGTGTGCGCATTCCTTCTAGAGCCCAGCTGAGGGTTATCTACCACCACTTCTATATTATCTACCTGTTCAGGGTCATCCGCCACTTCCCGGTCATCCACCACTTGGCGGTCATCCATCGCGTCGAAAAAAGTAGCTGTTGCCTCATCTACCTCAACTTGCATGCACCCTACGTAACCCTCAAATTCATCTTCACAGAGCTCATCAATATCATGCATGTCGAGAACTTGAGTGCAACGAGCGCTAACATTTAGTCACCCTTTACATTAATGTCCTGTTCATGGGTAGCGCGCTCAAAAGAGCTCATTTGCTCTGTTACGCATCAGAATGGCCTCTGGCAACATGATTACGTTTGTACGAACAAAACCGCTTGCACCTTCAAACTGCGTATAATACACGTCGTATGCATGTATTCTGCATTAGCTTTCATTACAAGGTTCTAGACTTTTCAGAGGGTTTGGTCATTCACTACTCCATATGTTCTTTCTTCCGACTTCCAACCATCTAACAGCCACATAAGCTCCTAATTTTCAACACACCACGATATCGAGAATTTTGCGAAACCTATTGGCACTCTGACTAACGAGTCGAGACAGGCAAAGCAAAGCGCCCTACGGAATCAGCTTCTAGCTCCAGATTTTCACCACCATCAAGAGTAATGATCATATACTTAACTTCAGCCATGAAATCACAGAAATTCTTTTCCTCCAATATTCATTAAGACCAGGTGCATTAAGTTTATAACGTGTGAAGCCATGCACGTTAATTTGTTAACAAAGGTCTCTTCATCCCCTTCCGGAGCTCGGAGAGTACTTCTGAGATGCTTTGGTCTGGTGGAGGAGGAGAGGTCACAGGGGGGTTACCAAGTTTTTTTGTGGTGGTGGTCTCAGTGATGGTGCTGTTGAGGTGGTCGAGGCCTTTGCTTTGGCTCCACTACCGGTGGTTCCCATGATGTTCTTGGGATCTTTTTTTTAGCTGGGCCCTTGCCTTTGGCCATCACCGCTTCAATATATAAGGTTTCAGTTTTAGCCAAAGGGGGCGACGATGTGTTCACATCCATTGGTTCCATCCCCGTGTTTCTGTTTGCTTTGGCTAACACACCACTTTTTTCCACTTTTTTGTGCGCAGGTTCCGGGTCTGGGACCTTTACACATTATTCTTTGGGGACTGACTTTATTTCTTTGGCCTGCCTCTTTATTCTTTTCAGATGTGTGGCCAAGCTCGTCTACATCCAATCGCCCTGTTTTCACTTGGAGGTCATCATCAGCCTTGGCCAGATGTTTGAGCCAGAGTTTGGTGTCCTCTTCATTCAAGCCAGCCTCTCTTATCTTTTTAACACTGTCCGACTTGGTCTTGATGAGGTGCACTCCATCTCCCCCCAGTGAGTTTAATTTTCTATTTCCCTGCTTCCTTCTCAGCCTCTAACCAAGCCTTCAGGAAAGCGGGGGATACATTTTTTATAGTCACAGGTTGCACCAGGTATAGACCCGTAGGGCAACTCCCTTGGGTCGAGTCTTCTCTGAGCACTTCTGTTTTGTATTTAGCTCTCAGCATCATTTCGTAGCACTCCAGGGCTTCCCCTATGTAGGTGTCGAGGAGGGTTTGTAATTCCTGCTCCTCTTCTGGGACCGGATCATAGGGTTCTGGAGCCCTGAGATAGAGGAGAGTTGCAATGGAAAGAATAGCAGTGTATCCCCCAGAGTGTGGTGCTTCAATAGCGCCACGTTTTTGAATAAAAGTGATTACTAGGTGTTAAGTAAACTGGGTAGATAGGTGATAAAGATTGGTTTATGGGCAGAAAAGATTACACCTATGGTATAAACAAGTACATGTACAAGCTAGCTCCAGCCCCACCTCCTTGCTAGTCTCAATTCCAGTTCCCCCGGCCTTGTCCCAGCCCCACCACCTTTCCAACTCCACTACTCCCCACTTGCACTACATCCTGTCTTCCTACAGCGCCGTCCACCTACAAGTTCACGCGAGCGACTCGCACTCCACTCGCTAACACTCGTACTCGATCCGTGTACTTGCGTCGAGCTAGAAGAAAATATAATTGGAAAAAAAGAAAACAAACTCGTGTGTTATAGCTACATGTATTAGCGCATGCCCTACTAGTGCACGCCGACAACAGTTCGACCACTGCTATACTAGTAAACTTGACTATAGCACGCCAGCGCCGTATACAGGCACGTTTCGCCTTACTTAGGGTGTTGAGAGACGCACCCTCCCTGCTACGATGCACTCCCCCCTTCCCCGCTTTTCGTATCGGGACTAAAGTGAATAACCACAATTTGGAACAGCACACCAAATCTCCCCCCCCCCCTTTCGTGTCGGGTCTGAAGTGGACAGCACCCCCGCCCCCCACCCCACCCCCCCTTCCACTTATCGTATGGGGCCAGAAGTGGACAGTACCCAGCCACTTTCCGTATTTTTAGTAAGATCACCTACTAAACAAATTCGACCCCCCCCCCCTTGAAGGCTGCGTATGCCCAAATGAATCAACCGTAGCACTAAGACGATATGTTGCCTTGCATGTAGCTATGCATATTAAACCTGGTATTAGCAGCAGTGCATGGAATAAGTTGCTTCATAGTAGAGGAGTAAAACTTAGGTTTAATTGTCTATCAATTGAGAGAAGGGGAGAAACTAAATGGTCTATAAACATACATGTAGCGCCCATAGTGTGGAAGAGGAGGGTCAAGACTACATGTGTATATGTCCTTCCAGATAAGGGTTCCAACATAACTCATGTACATGTTGACATCTTGTTTATATCTGCCAGCTGCAAACATCAACATCTAAGCAAATACACTCCACACCTCCACACCGGCGAGAGATCCATCTACAAGCTGTTGCATAAAGAAAAGACCACGGGACTCATCAGCGATATAGAGCGACCCAAGCCTGCTAAATTGCTGAGCGACGAGCAAATTCGATACATAGATGACGAATTGGCCAAAAATGATGAACTGACGGCTAGACGATTAAGAGCAATGCTGGAGACCAAATGGCCACAGATGAAGTCAGTCTCCCTCAAGACCATCAAAAGAACCCGCAGACGATTAGGTTGGCTTAAATCCTGCCTGAAGTATTGCCAAATGATAAGAGAAGCAAATAAAGAGCTGCGGAAACAGTGGTGTGAGTTAATGATTGCCGACAAGGAGACATTTGGGGATGTAATCTTTAGCGATGAGTGCACTGTACAGCCCGACAGTCATTCAAAGCTATTCTTTCGCAAGATCGGACAACCTAGAAAATTGAAGCCAAAACCAAAACATCCTTTCAAAGTCCATGTATGGGCTGGTATATCTGTTCGTGGTGCTACGAAGCTTGTTATATTTAGTGGAATAATGACTTCAATCAGATACTGCGAACTTTTAGATGCTGCGCTATTACGATCCATAACATCTATGTTTTTGGACGGGCATAGATTAACGACCCCAAGCATGCCAGCGCTTACACCAGAGACTTCTTGCAAAGGTGTTAAGTGGTGGAAAACTCCAGCTGAGAGCCCCGACCTCAACCCTATTGAAAATGTATGGGCAGCATTAAAGGCGTTCCTTTGTGACCAGGTGAAACCAAGTAACAAAGTTACTTTAGTACATGGGATTTGTACATTTTAGGAAACTATGAAGCCTGCAGTGTGTGAAAAGTACATAAATCACATTCACAAAGTAATGCCCAAGGTCATAGCTGAAAATGGAGGACCGTCTGAATATTAGTATTATTTTTATGTATCTATTGTAACCACTGCAAATGCCTATGCAAAGTGATTAAACCAGAACCAAACCATTTGTTCTAACATGTCTATATGTAATTGACAGCAGCCTGCACTAAGTGTGGGTATGAAGCATGACCTCGTCTAATACATAATGAAGCAGTCATTCCTCTACCAAAAATAAACAGCTATGATTAGCACTAAAAATTTATGGGATAGTGTCCAGCAAAATCACCCCTTTTAGTATTTAAATTTTCCGTGAACTCCAAAGAGGTTCTACTAACACATCCTAAATTGGTCATAAAGTTACTATGCACTGAATTTATAATTAGCCATACATTTCCTGGAAATTTTGAAAATGTTTTGCAAGGGTGATTTTGCTAGACACTGTTCCATATAGTGTTGTAAAAAACCAGCCGCGTAAGTGGGCCTATCAATTTGTCTTTCCATGCGGTTCTAGTACCTCGTTAGTGAATGTGCTATATATGCTGACAGTTGTCGAGCGAGGTAATATAGACAGCCGAATGTAACGATAATTGGTTAACCTACAGTATACGATCGCGTTGTTCATGTTACATGATACATGTGTGTGTGTGTGTGTGCGTGTCACTGTGTGTGTGTGTGTATGTGTGTGCATGCATGCGTACTGTGTGTGTGCGCATGCATACATGAATACAGTGTTGTGGATTTATGGTAACTGTTCACTTGGAGCTGCATTGCGATTTAGGCGGCGACATGACTCATCAATTGCGAAGATACAGGCTGGCCATGCTGACAGCTCAGTTTCTCCAGTCGAACAGGGAAACATTTTAAATGATGCCTCCTTGATAGCTTGAATCCTGATTGGATCAAGCTTCTTTTTATTGTTTTTACCATTGACGTTACTTGCTGCTTTATCTTGCTCGGAAAAAACTGCTCGTACCAAGTTGGCAGCAAAATTTTTCCTAGAACAGCTTCTCAACCTTATGTTGCTGAGGAAGGAAGTGGAATCCATCAACGTTGAGGTCTCTAAATCATTTTGGAAACTTCCTGAGGATGTCTCCAATGCAGTAGATGGCATAACAGTGTGGCTTGGTGGTTGAGAAGGACTGGAGGTGAGAGGGAAGTTACCATATAAGGATGGTGGTGGTCTGATTGGAGATGGCAATGGCAATGGTGGGAAATAGTCATCATCTTCTGGTGGGTCTGATGTTGACAGTGATGGTGGCAGTTGATTGGTAGGTTACAATGAGGGAGATTTGTTTTGCACAAGCTTTTCAGCTAGTTCCTTTAGCTGCTGAAGGACAAAACCTTGATCATTGATGGCTTTTAATATGATATCAGCCTTGCAGATATCCTTGCAGCAGCAGCAGCAGGTTGGCTGAAATAAAGTAGCAGCTGTAAATCATGTTGCAAATATTTCCATAGTAACCAAACAACAAAACAACAGTAACTACATAAAAATAAGTGTGTGTGTGTGTGTGTGTATGTGAGTTTGCAATGTATGTAGGGTGTATTATGCACAAACCTCAGATATTAGATGCTTAGGTATAAGGATCTCTCGCTCCGTCTCTCCATCCTGTTCAGATTGAGGTACTGTGATGACCTAAATGGTACATCCATAATAGTTACATCACACCCACTCAGAGATAGTAATACCTTTCTGATGCTTGTGACATAGGAACCTATGACAGAGGATTCCTTACTGCTGGAGGTTGATGTCTATTATATAAATTTGGTTACAACGATTTTAGTAAACAAGTATCCCTTACTGTGGTGTTTGGGCTATCTGGCAACTCTGTTGGTGTACTTGGAGCTACAGAAGGACCACTATTGCACCCTCCTTACAAAAATGTTTAAAAAAAAAAAAAAACACATGCATGTGCATTGCTAACAAACACAAGTTTATTATACATATAGAGATGTACAAACACAATGCACAAACCTGTGTATTTGTACTTTCTAAATTTTGCCTTGGAGCTGTGAGATCTGAGTCCTGTAAAAGGTCGAATAAACTATGGAAATTGATCCACAGGTGGAAGGGTAGTTTGCTTCGTTGTTGCGGGAGAACTGCTGTTGGAGTCCTACATGTATAAAGAGATGCAGATTGCTTATTTGCACAACATTGTTGCATTGCACTCACCAGCTCTGTTATCAATTTTATTACAAATGGACTGTCTTTCTTTGCCTTTGTTTACTTCTTCTTCTTGTATATGTTAATGTGATGCATAATTTTTTAAAATGCTACACATGTGGCACACGTTTATAACGCACACCTTGTCAATTTTAAAACTTTTTGGAGCACTTTCTCCCCCTTTCGTCTGCTTTATTTGTGCAGCATCAACAATGGCCTTTTCAGCAAATAAGGCTTTCTCTGATGCCTTAGCACTAGCTTGGTCTCCAGTAATAACAAACGCACTTGCTATTATGATCTAATAGTAATCATTAATTGCCGTCTAACATAGAGAATCTTTCCTTCATACACATCTGTACCAGTCCACTGTACTTTGCATGAAGCTCCAGCGATTGACTCCATAATAGTTGGATATATAACTTTGGCAACTGGGACTACACATACTGTCACCCTCAGTGAAATGTACGAAGGCGTGAGTTGCAATAGCTGTTTACGAGCAGATATGACAAATTATTGTAACAAGTTATTATTCATAGCCACAGACAGGATACGCTCACCTTTCAATGAATCTTTGCAAGCTGCACGCAACATCTTGATAGGCTATCACAATAAAAACTGCAAAAACTTGGAACTAGCAGCTGGACCAAAACTGCTAGACCGAAACAGCTGGTCCGCAATCACATGATTTTAAAACTACATGTACATTATTGGTATCCTGAAATACATGTAACGTCGCTCATTCTTACTTTAGGCATGGCCTGACTATTGTTATACAAGTAGTAATCCGGGTATAAAGATTTCATCTAGTAATAATACCTTGTGAAATCAGTTGTTATTTTAAGATACAGTATTAGTACATATAGGAGAATATTGAATTGAATGTAAATTATGACTGTAAATTATGACTGTGAACCAACTTTAGCCATTGCCCCGTTAGCGCTACCTTCCACAACGTCGGGCTACCCAGTTAGCGCTACCTTTGCATTGTGGAAGATAGCGCTAACTGGGTAGCCCGACGTTGTGGAAGGTAGCGTTAACGGGGCGTAGCCCCACCTATGCAAAACGCAGGTCGGATGTGTGTGTGGACTATTTGTGATAATCACCCACACTCGATATCGGACATTCCAAAACGTGATTGCAAACAATGCCCAACTATTGTGTACATAACGCCCGCTCGATGTAATCATAGATTGAATACCTAACGGTTCCGTAAGGTCTTCAATCTATGATGTAATTCATGTTGCACTGTACCGTAAATCGTTTTGTCGAGTGAGCGAGTGGCAATCGCAATGTACGAGGACTTGCGCGCACGTTAATGCACTCGAACATGGCTGGAACATGACTCGAACACGATTCGCACTCGACTCGCACTGCACTTTTGAGTGTGAACTTGTGGGTGGACGGCGCTGTATCTGAGTCATTCTACCTCTAGTTGGATATCTTAATCCTTTCTCTAAGCTGGTTCCTCCCTCCACTGCTTAGTTTGTAGTCTTATTTGAGCTATCTACTACAACCACTGTCCCTTACACCTCCTCCCCCTTCTCCCTCAAGCAAATCTCTCTAAACAGTCTCCCTTCCTTGTGTATTGTCATGGCATGCTTAATTTTCTTACTTCTAACTTCCTACATTTCTTTCTGATTTCGACTTCTAACCCAACCTTCTTCCCATGCACATGTAATTTTTTCATCTGTACCATCTTCTATCTGTTTTTCTAACTGAGCTATTTGATCAGAAGTCTTTTCGAGCATGTTTCTGCATAGTGCTAGCAATTTAATGGAGGGTTTGTTTCCATTTCCTTTTTAGATCATCATCGGTTTTATAAGCTACGCATGGCACAAATGCTATGAGGCTCAATGGGTAGATGCTGTTTCTAACACAGTCGTTTGCGAAAGCTAGATGGTGTTCAAGGATCAGTTTGGTATTTAGCATTTTGCTGTACATTTTGGTTGGCTGTTGCATTCATATCAATGTTTTGTTGTGCCCTTTGTGGTGGTATCTTTTCCATTCCCCTGTCCTCTATAGATCTATCTTCGTCAGCCCTGGCTCCTAGACTTCATTTCACTTCTCTCTACATAATTTTCAGTCCTATTCCCTGCACTATCACTGCTACCTCCATTTCCTTGTATTTCAACACCTCTATGACTTACTCTAACAGCTGGTTTTCTCTATTCTGGTGTGATCCTGTGTTGTGCTTCTCTGGCCTATTTACATGGGTATCTATTTGAGGCACATGACTTTCTTCATTTTCCTTTATTAATTCATTCTCATCAGTCCTTTCTATCTCAATTTCTCTCTCCTTCCTACTCTCTTCTAAGCCTGCTAAAGGTATCTGCCGCCTATCACTAGCCTCCTCATTAACATCTCCCTCTATTCTCACATCCAGTATTGGGGCTGGCCCCTCCCCCATTCCTTCTGCTACCGTATCTCTCCCCCTCTCTTCTATAGTAGTTGCATTATCATGCCCACTTACTACGTCCTAGGCGGGGGCTTGGTTTGTGGCCGGGACTGGATTCTGCATCAGGGGCTGAATTTTTGTGTTCTTGGCTTGCTTCTGTTGTTGTATCAGGGGCTTAATGTGGGTTAGAGTTCCATTCTTCGGTGGTGATGCTCGAGGTTTTGGGGGTGGTTGGCTTTCGCTGTGTTTTTTTCTCTTCTCTTCATCTGCTCTAACAGATGAACTGTTCATAGGAGGGACTAGAGAGTGTACCTTTCCTCATTTGTGCGCTCTTATAAGAGTCACCCTTAATATGTGAGGCTCTGCCTTTACTTCTAAGGTCCATTCAGATTCCTACCACTTCTTTTTGAATTACTTTCACATTTCTCATATTCCCCCCTCCCCATGCACACTTGTATCGGGAGGAAGGTGATAGCGTGACATGTGAAAAGTAATTGATGTGGAAGGGGATAACGTGACATGTGAGGGGGGGGGGGGGGTGGGGGATAAGAACAAAATGGTGGTGGAACTGAGAGAAAAGTAGCAAAGACGGCCTGAAGATGAGTTGCAAAAGGGGCGTGGAGAGAAGTAGCGAGGGGGGCGTGCAGTAAAGTTGCAAAAGGATGAAAAGCCAATTGTTCCATGATGCGCTGTATGTGGAAGAGCGGCAGGGGGCGCTCATGCTGCTGGTATATCTGGGGCCAAGGGAATGGGTGGTTCATAGCTGCTGGATCAGGTATGATGCCCGCTGCGGGTGGTTCATCAGCTGCTGCTGGATCAGGTATGATGCCTACGGGAGGTTCATGAGCTACTTGATCAGGTACGATGCCGGCTATGGGTGGTTCATCAGCTGCTGGATAAGGTATGATGCCGGCTACGGGTGGTTCATCAGCTGCTGGATCAGGGTCATCAGCATATTGAGCCGGTGCCTGCAGAGCAGCTGAGGCTGCCAGAGATTCATCGATTGTGTTGTTGCTTTTTACTTCCAATGATAAGAAATGTTGAGTATTAACCACTTATGACGAGCACGCTTACCTAATCCATGATCCCAATCTTTAGTACATTCCAATAAATGCGCAATTTCGATTTACTAAGAATCATTTTTAAATTACTAACACCATTTGTAATGATGTTATAGCTGAGGACAGTATTATGTAATAACCTCGAGATGTATCTAAACACTTCAAATTAGTGCTAAAAGAAATTAAAAACTACATCTTTCCATTTAACCTGCGGTTCACAGAACTAGCCGATAGATTTTTTTTGTAAAATGTAAGTACAATGAGAACAGCTACAATCTCACATTAGGGAGATACTGTACCGAATCCCAGATCTGGAAAAGGTCTTGATATGCGACAAAAACATGGAAAATCACGTAGGCGTAAAAGCTATGCACTAGAGTTGTGATGTTAAAATATATTGCGACCGGGATTGCTTCAATACTATGAAATTGTATAAGTTTGGTGGGAGGTGCTTCGTGCAGGTGCGTGTTAATAGAGACAATTATCTCAGGTGCTATCTATTGACGACAAAGTGTTGGATGGGTAAGTGTATTCTTTATAGGTTGGATAAAAGGAAGAGTACAAAAACTGGATAGCAGCAATCGAACGAGCAAGAGCAAAGCGTGCTGTAGGATTTGTATCATCCTTAAATGCCACTAGTATGGTGAAGCTGTTCTTGTAGGCCACATGAAGGGCAAGAAGCAGACGTATCTGATGGATCTTAAGCCATTTCTTTCTTGGAGAACTACCAAGTGAAGTAGAAATGGCTTGCAATGATCAATAGTAAGCACACTGTGCACATGCTATTACGCGGGCGTTATTCGTTTTCGGCATTATGTGATGCGCTCTAATTATTGATGTCTTATACGCATCTGCAGTACTTTAACGTTGTGGATGATTTTATAATTTCTTTATTCTGTAGATCACCTTTGGCAGCACTCTTTCATGTATCTTCCATGGATTTGAATGTACTGGAAATGCTGTGAAATCTACAGCTCACTGACTTGTTGAAATACACTACTCATTCAAGAGTTAAGGATAATTTACAAAGATGTTTCCTGAGAGTACTACTGCATCAAAATTTGCTTGTGGGGTAAAGATGTGTTCCTATCTTTTTCTTTCCAAAACGTTATTGAAAACTTAAATTTCATAATCTCAAACCTGTACAAACCTCAACGTTTGAACGGTACTCCATTTGACTGTAAACGTTAGTTATCTAATCGCACGTGTTGAAAAGGGCTTTTGATTAGCTGTTTTTAGTCTTTTTGAATACTAGTCTTAGAAGGTGAAGGTGCGATTTGTAACTTCTATATAGTCAGAAGCGCACTTTTAGCTAGTACCGTTCTGTACAAAGTTAACCATTAAAACCATCCTGCCGTGTCTGGTTTGTTACCTTAAGGGGGTAATTACCTATTGTTAACACATGCTGTAGCTATCTCTGCTGTCACCAACATTTATTCAGGTGAAGAGAAACCGTGTAATGCTACATACTAAAATGATAAAATGCATGCAAATACCTTACACTATGCTTGTGCCCATTGCATTGGTTTGTCGAGTCTATCTCGTAGATGCCTTACAACACTGTGAATAGTTGTCTATATAGAATTATGATATTTTATTTGTTTGGCTTGCATAAAACTATACTTACCAACTGTTCATTTGGTGCTTTCTTCTGAGAAACCACACAACTACCAAAGCTATACAGCACACGTACACATTGCAGAGGTATGCAAGTGTCATACATTCAATTAGTAGCACCTAGAATTAGTATTAAATGGCACGAAAGAATATATGTTACAAACCCATTCTCTTTCGTCCAGCGAGGATTATATATCCAACCTTTTTCATTGGATGGCTCACATATGTTCATTTACTTCTGCCACAACAAAGTATGAATTCAAACTTTCTGTGTCAACAAATACAACATCAACTTCTGCCACAAAAAACTTTCTGTGTCAACAGATTCAACATCAACTTCTGGATAGTGTGGAACATCCACTTTAGCATTGCAGATAGTTTGATTAGGATCTATGCAGTAGACATGAACTGACCTTGCACTGCCTGCTTGGACCTTGCGATCTATTTATCAGATGAGTTGGACACACAACCTTCTATATTCTCTTTGAATTAGCTGTGGTTGTCCAGTCCATTCATCAATGTCAATAGTACCTGTATCCAAAGTCTTAGCTGAGTAATAGACTCTATCAAAGCCACATACGCCATTTAAGCAATAAGAGATACGTGTCACACCAGTATCCTTTGATAATTTCATTGATACTATATATAAATAAATAATCGGAACGTAAAATAAAAGGATACTTAGGTGATTAAAATGTAATCATTATAAGTCAACAAACCCCAGCCCACTTCTCCATTTGATGCGGGATCATATCCTATTTCTCTCTGCTATAGTGGTTGCATGAACGGTCGAATTGATGGTTTGTGGTTGGTTGATGTAGTTCAATGGGATGGCAGTAACAGTACCGAAAATCCCCATAATAGTAATGATGTCTATCTCTCACATAAGTACCTACAAGGTTGCAACATTGCACCCTTGAAATCCTCCTGCACTCGTAAGGCCAAAGCACCCAAACATGTATTTGTAGTATTTCCTTCCTTTTGTTTGAACATGGTAATATTGACAGAGCTGATCATTGTGGTCAACACCGCTCATCTTTTCACTCTATGTTGTAATTGCCACTGGGCAATTGACCTCCAACGTTGTACCGTTTTTCCGTGTACGTTTTGTTGTGTCATTACATCTGGTTGCACATTGGTTGACAGCACCACAGCATTGACCTTGTTGTCTAGCCAATAAGTAGCTACCAGTGGTCCCTGTTGCCTTGCTATTGTGTCCCCTCTGTTGACTAGCCCAAGCTTTGCCCAGCATTTAGCCTTTGCTATTCTGTCGTACGGTACCACAAGCATAGGTCCCTCTTTCAAGGAGCTCCTTGAAATGACTTGTGGAAGTAAAAAAATTGTCGCAGTAGATATACTGATTCTTGTGTTTTAGATGGTCAGACAACATAAGAACCACTAAACCGCCCAGAGTTCCCTCACTTGAATTACTTTCTTTCCCAGTATAGTATTTTGGAGGTATGGTTTTTTGGCCTGCCTTTCGCTCAACAGGTGCCTTATGGGAGGTCTCCAATCTAGCATCTCTCTGCAGAGCTGCTCCCTTTCCAGGTCTAGAACTTTACGGTCAGCTGTGGGTGGGGGCATATTTCTTTTCCATGGCTATGCAACCGATAAGCCTCAAGTGGGGAGCAAGGTCCCTTCTCATGCTTCTCTCCTAGTCCTCCTAGTGCGGCTCCAGTCCTGATGCGTCTTTGCAAGGAGGTTCAAGAGACGCTTGGTCTCGCTATACCCATGTTGGCTACCTTAAGGGTCAAAACATGGTTCTGGCCTTAATGCATTGGCCATGACACATTTCAGCCGTCTCCTTTCAGTCATTCAGGTGGATCTTTCTTCCTCTCAACCACGTTTTCAGCATCTCTCCAGGCTTTGACAACCGCGAAAGGGAGATGGTCTGCTCAATGTACAGGCCCGCCGGGTAAGTGTCCAGAGCAAGGTGTTCCTGTAGCACCTCAATTTGATATACAGCTCTCAGATGGTCTCTAGAGGTCCAAGGTATTCCTTTGGGTAAGTGTCGGGGAACTTTTACAGATCAACCTGCTACACTGAGACCAGAACGAGGGACTCCTGTAACAGAGACCCTATACGCCATGGGTTGACCTCTCTCATATACTATATTATTGCCTCAGGGCAATCATTATTAACAAGCAACCCATCTTTCAATTTCATTTGGTTGTGCATTAGTTGATAGTTCTGACACCACTCTGTTGTCAAGCCATGCAGTGGCAACTAATGAACCCTTTTGCCAACAAATCATATCGGTGAAGTAACTTGTTACTTTTGTTACTTACATGTGTTATATACTTACCGTTTTTGTAGACCTACCTCTCTCTCTTTTTTTCCCTTTTTTAGCTCCTCATAGTTCTTGCAATCAGTTCTGTGCCACATGCATATATACCATCCTTAAGTACAAGTGGGGCAGGGCGATGTGATGTAATTCTTAGTAGAGGTGGGGATATTTCCCCTTCAAATGACTTGAAAGGCTTTTTACAACTCTAGCACCTAATCCTGTCTCACCATTGTCTTCCCCAATTGTCCAGTATACACATTGAATCTGTGCACATAACAATTGTTGGTATCTGCCAGGCACCACACCTTTATGCCATGTATTACTGGTTTCTTTGGAAGATACTGCTTCATTCTGGATCGCCCCTGGAATGGGATCATGGCCACATCAACTACCACCTCCTTGGCTTTATTGTAACAACTGGTGAGTGTTCTGGAAATATCATTGATCACTGGCCGTCCTTTTCCTAGCTTGTCATATCCAGGTACCCCTCGTTGTAATAGATCATCATGTTTGGCGAAGTGAAGATATCTCGTGATCTCCATGAAACGGTGCCTTGAAAATGTATTTTCTATTGGAGCATAGTGTTTATAAGAATCAGATTTCTAATAATCAGATAGCTCTGGTAACTACACAACCTTCATGTGCATACAGAAGCCAATGTAAGCCTGCATATTTCTATCCATGCACAGTATTTTGCAGGCTCCATCAGTTCTTTGGCAAATGTATTTATATTATATACATTGTAATTCATAGTACCTACATGATAATAACACACTTAATAATAACTACTTATTAAACAGACTACTACAAGTACCTAGGCCAAACTAATGTTTCAGACAAAATCTACTCCTACTCAAATGTTCGGGCCAGACTTCTTGTCACAATTGCTCTTGCTATACTACGAATTAACACCAGACTAAGTCTGCCAAAAAGATCAGCAGTGAACAGCTGCTCGCTGCTCATGTGATCCGAATGAAGCCTGCTGGTCACCAAATGTAATCCTTCAAGATATGCAATGACTGTTTACACTCTACCTTAAACCTAACTAAAGTACCAATGCATAAACTACTCACATGATTTGGGCAGACTTCTTAAATCTTTCAGCTGTTGTTCTTCTCTTGCAAACATTGCAATAGACGATTGTTATTTAGAACACTCACTCCATTTATTAAACTCTATCTACTGGAGAAATTCAGGGATGCTCTTGAGTGAGCTTTAACCATACCTGTGCTTCTTTATGCTCCTCTTGAGTGAAACGTGGCACTATAAATTTATTGAGACAGGTCAATTGTATTTGGCAGCTTTGCATGTTGGACACCCTGCAATATGATTTGCAAACAGTACTAAAAATGTTGTGTACACTGAAGTGCTTTCATAAGTGCATTGAGCAATGTAATGAACAGGTCATATACATAATCCATTTTAAAATGATCAGCAGTTGCAAGCAAGGCTGCAATATGCACACTTGTCGTGTGTAAAAACTGGTTCATTTTACCAAACGTCTACTCGCTTTAGTGTATGGCCCGGCCCGGTGCCTTATTTATAGTCATGGCAAATGCTTTTCTAACAGGAAACTGATGTCGCTGCCACTGAAATCCAAAATCATCACCTGGCTGAAGGGTTATGCGTGGAATGAAGACTACACAACCAGTATGATCACCACTTGTTTTATTTTTGCTTCAGGCAAGTGAGTATTGTGCGCATTTTAAAGCAGTAGTCTTGTTCCATTGCATAACCCTTCCTTGGGGTTAAGGTTCCTTTAAAGAATCATTGGCATTTCCAATTTTTAGGCAAAGCTGATGTGGTGGCATGCCAGCAGGGTTAAGTGTATTTAGGTATTCAATTGGCACACTGATGGCCTCATTTGTGGCAACCATGCTGTCTGCGCTACTCCAAATGAAGGATTCACCTGGAATCTGTTTGGATATCAGTGTATTGATGTTATCAAAAACTGTGTTTTTAGGTGCCAGGATTGCTCTTTCAGCCATACCTAGTATTCGACACGTTTCCTGGTAACTTGTTTGAAATTGACCATTCACTGTGTGTAAATGCTCAAATGATGTTTTACCTCTGGTGGTCTGTGTTTAGCAGAATTCGCAGGTAGAAAACATCACCAGCCAAAGGAAGCACTGTGTACCTGTCCAATTGTATCAAACATTCTCTGATGAACACACCAGTAGACACCATCTTTGTTGTGTTTAAAAGTTGGAAAATCACAATATCTTACATTTGAGCCGGGATTGTGCAAATTGTAGTCAAAGAATGCAGTTAATTGTGTTTTGTGAGCAGGTGTGGCCACCACCTGTCTGAAATTGTCTTCCTAGAAGTATACCATCTGCTGATCAGGTAGATGTACTTGAAGACCAATGACAGAAGGCTTGCGGCTTCGCATGTCAAATCCAAATATGCGCCAGCAAGCCTCTTACTGGATCCAATCGACAGCATGTCTTTGTACTCGAAAATCCTTACCTGCAATGGAACATCTGTGTCATTATCAGGTGCATCTCTAGCACTTAAAGAGCTTGATACCTTTTGGCCACTACCAGCAATGTCTTCTTTAAGCCATAGCTTTGCTCTTGTTTGGTTGATAGAAGTGAGGCAAGTCTCTTGTATGTTACGGAAGCACACTTCCCCATTCCTCCTGATGTGGTAATACTAGTGGCGTGAAGGAGCCATGTTCTACATGTACCTCCTGTACACGTTGGTAATAAGACCTCTGCTTTTGGTGTTCATGAAGGCGGTATGCTGATGGTAATTGCATGCTTCGATAAGAGGTAGCGTTTGGGTGGATAACACGTACATCAAAAAATGGCCCGTTGGTGAACTAATCTTTTTTGTTCCTTTCAAATAATGCATATCTGTGTACAATGTAATATTTTTAAATGTCTTTCCTTAGCAAGCATCGTACAAATCAAAGAAATACAACTATAACTGTGTATAAAAGCGCACTTATGTGTCTTTCCTGTAAAAAAATAATCTATTCCTAGTTAGCTACTGAAGGGGTGTCAGCCACAAGAGTGGCCAGCTTCTGTTTGGTCTGCAAAGCTTGCTCTTGATTTAGTTGAACTGATATTGCAGTTCTTCATAGTTGCAATGCCATCAGCACTCCTGCCCCTAAACGAGTAAAGAAATACGTATATGAATGTGGAACCAATACAATATCATATCCTTTGCATACCCATGATCAGGAATACATTTTTGTACTCCTTAGGTCAGGAATACATTTTTGTTATCCCTAGGTTTGGAATACATATTTGTACTCTGAAGGTTAGGAGTACATTTTTGTACTCTCTATGCCAGGAATACATTTTTGTACTCCCTAGGTCAGGAATACATTTTTGTACTCCCTAGGTCAGGAATACATTTTTGTACTCCATAGGTCAGGAATACATTTTTGTACTCCCTAGGTCAAGAATACATATTTCTACTACCTAGGTCAAGAATACATATTTGTACTACCTAGGTCAGGAATACATTCTTGTACTCCCTAGGTCAAGAATACATTTTTGTAAGCAATTAAATAAATCACCTTCTAACCCTTTCCAGCTGTCCCATGAAGGTCAATGACCCACTGCCCTTCATAGCTGAACAGTTATATGACTATTTTTAGAAGCTCCTCTGCTGTTCCTTCATACACAATTATATTGTGTACTCGTGACTGGAAATGTTCTGGTGAATGTTTTCCATCTTGAGCCCAATGGCCCACAATGACTGCCATTACAGATGGAACCAAACCAATTCCTTAATAAATAAATTTAAATATTTTAAGTGAGTACAATTGGTTTACCTGGATGGACAGGTTCAGCTTTATTGTATGCATAAAGTCTTGACATGTGGTTATAACACTTCTACAATGCTCTGTCTACTGCAGGTATTTGTTCTGGATCACAAACCATTGCAAAATTAAATAGCGTCAACGATGCATTCAAAGAGTTATTCTGCCTTGAAGTAAAACTAAGTAGCTCCATCTTTTCAGCCGTCAAGTCCTACGTATACGGAAAATGACAAATGAATTACACTGTACTAATTAGATAATAGTTAATATGTTATTACATACTTGTTATTACATTCATTTTTAAACATACCTGGGGAATTTGGGCAATAATAAGATTGGCTCTTTGAAAGACGTTCACTGCGCGATTGATGTCAGCAGCAGTAACCATTATCGGGTCTGCACAGATTACATAGCCCTAGCGTCATTTTGATGGACCATGAAGCAATCTGATGACTCTGTTGTCATCATAGTTAGAGCTGCTTGACAATGGTTATCGGGTCTGCACAGATTACATAGCCCTAGCGTCATTTTGATGGACCATGAAGCAATCTGATGACTCTGTTGTCATCATAGTTAGAGCTGCTTGACAATGGTCCTTAAAGACTTGCGGAATACTGTTTGTGAATAGGAGTGTCAATCAGGCGCTTCTCTTCCGCATAAGTGCCAAACCTCTCCACTTCCTCCTAGGTATCGCTATTTGTGCACTTATCATGTTCTTCCTTACTCCAACGAGAGCTCTATATGTTTGGCAGTGTATTTTTAACTCGTTGAGAGACATCTCTTTACATAAAACCTCCAGTGCACTTTGTTGAAAGCTTGTTTAGATGATGCAGGGGAACAAAGTGATTTTGTTTCTTCCGTGGGGTCAAGCACAGGTTCTTCTTTGAATTTTTGATTTTTATCTCTCCGTTTTCAAACATGTTCATCACTTTAACCCCTAAGGGGTACAATAACATTCACAACTAATAGTTATACTTGAGTCTATGCCACACTCAACATGCATTTTCATTTTTTAATTGTACAAGTAATAAAAACATTCTCTAAATGAGAAGGTTGGTTGAATATAGGAATCAAAGAAGATGGTAGTATAAAAAGCAAGGGAACAAGACTTTTGATCAAAATGAAATAGACCTATTGTAGCGATTTGTCATCATATTTAAATGTGCATGCTAATATAGGTGTATTTCATTTTTACATTGGAAGTCGCGTTTAGACAAACCTTTCTCTAGTAAAACACTTTTTCGAATGACTTCATGTTGATTGCAAATACACAGAGGAACCCTTCTCCAGTTTGCATTTATAGGTCCCTCATGGGACTGTACTCTTCCAAGCCACATATGTCCACTATTTCGAGTAAGCATTTCTCCCCATCGATAATGACTTGTTTCCGATATGTGTCTTTGATAGTAGGGTCAAACACGTCGACGAAGCAATTATGAATCAGCTGAACAGTGAGGGAGCTTCCCCCGAACCGCCAGCTGGAGTAGTCTAGAGAAAGAAATTTATTCTAGCTTACCTCCCCTTACCAATTCGCCAAACTGCCCTGAGGGAATGAGTGTTGGAATGCACATCACGTCAAGAAGTCTCTATCTGCTTTCAATAGGACTGTCTTTAACATTTTGCATCTTGTACTGCTCAATATCTGTTTTTGTTGACCCTTGTTTGTCAAGCGATAGAATATGCTATGCATGTATAGCAGGCACATCATCAGGGACAATTATAACTTTTTTGGGATGGCCGGACAAGATGTGAGGGGTTACATGAGTTTGCCCAGACATGTTTTCCAAAATAGCCGGACATTTTTTAAAGTATGCATAGACACAAAACGTTATCATGATGGAAAAAGAGAACATCCCTTTCAGATAGGTATGCTCTCTTTTGTCATCATGTAGCGCACATCAAATTTACGTCTCATCCGTGCTTCATTGTATTATCAAGAGTTGTCAACAATTGGCCTATGATGGAATGGACCAGTTGCGCGTAAGCAATGGAATGTTGATTAAACATTTGATTGAACGTGACGTCACGTCCAGACTGCTGGCACATGGGTCTACGGTTTTGACTACTATGTCTTAAAGTTGTCAGGCCAAGTTACGGTAACGCGATTACGATTTGTTGAAAGGGAAATGGCTGCTGGCTCTTCTGATCCGCATGTGGCGCTTACTGCAGCCGACATTCCAGGCGCGGATCTCGCTGAACCTTTCGATAGGCATACTGTACCTGCTCTAAGATGGTGGCTGTTGTGCAGGGGAATAAGCGCACCAGGTTCATGGAATAAGAAGAAGCTTATCGACAGGTAGTTTTAACATTACACGAGCGAATATATAATATATTATTACATTCCATTATAGAATGAATCTAGCTGTATTTGGTTATATGACTGTTGTGGATGTGGATGGTTCCTATCTGTACAAAAAGTACAAGACACTCACAGATGCTGGACATAGGTTAGCTCCCCTGACTGCCCCCCCCCCCCCCCTCCATCTGGCTGGGTGACTGTATCAGCAGAAAACTTTATGCAAGTTGCTCCTGACATGCCTACTGTTACAGTTGGTCAGTACATTTTACGATTATGAATTGATTAGTGGCATTTGCAATATGTCTTTAACAGGTTCGGTTTACACATACTTAGCTGGTCATGTTTGTCGGTCAGGTGACGAAGGAGCCTTCCAAGCACTCACACGTGGGTATGCTCACGGGGCATCTGGCAGATTGGAGAAACTTAGTGTCAATACTAACAATCCTAAATATTGCCATTTCTGTGCTACAATGAAACCATCCATGAAAACAGGAGTGTATCATGCTTACCTGTTGTTAGGGTCAGATGCTGAAGGTTTAGTATCTATTCTGGCAGCAACTTGTGAATGTGTAGCAGGGTACGTTATACTTAGTAAAGAAATGTTTCTGAACTTTATTTTATTCATCAAGTTGCACTCATGTATCAGCAATCCTTCATGCTCTCACTGCAATTGAACCAACATCATTTATTCCAAAATTGGGCATTTCATTGAGTAGGGGTGAAGAACAACCCCTGAAGAACAACCACTCCCTGTGACATCGTATTTATGGAAGTGGAATGTTCCAAAGAACAGAAAGGAGAGTACCATACCTATGTCAGATACTGTTTGAAAAGCATGAATATTCAAAGCAGACAAAGAGGAAGATAAAACTTTATGATCCAAGGCCACCACAATTTTGAGGAACTGCATCAGATAGATTGCCAGCACTATTGGATGAAATCAGAGGTGAACAGTTGTGTGTGTCACTACTATTTGATAAAAATTGTTGCCATTGGAATGAAGTCAATGATCAACATAATGTAGATCAACCATCTGCACACAATGTACCTGCACATGATATTCTACAAACAACTATGACTGCTTTCAAGGAAATGCTATGTATAAGTGAGGCCGAAGCAAAAAAAATTGAACAAGTCACACGTGATCAAAGGCAATGTTCTCTTTGGTTTTCTGCTCGTCGAAATAAAATTACTGCTTCTAGTTTTGGAAGAGTACTGTCTCTTAGGAGAGAAACATCACCTGATAGTTTAGTTCTACATATCATACAACCAAAACATTTTTCAACATTGTCTATACAGTATGGAATAGATAATGAACGACTGGCAATACAGAAGTATCTCTCTCATCAGAATACACATGGTCATCCTAGTTTAACAGTAAGTTCATCAGGGTTCATCATTGATACAACCCATCCGTTTCTAGGTGCTAGTCCTGAAGGAAGAGTGTATGATCCAATTGATTTTCAGAGGCCTCATGGATTTTTAGAAATTAAATGTCCATACTCTGTACGTAATCAGACCCCAGAGGAAGCATGCTCTTCGCCAGGCTTCTATTGTACAGTGGACCAAATCTCTGGATGTTTGCAACTTAAAGAAGGACATTCATATAATGCTCAAATACAAGGGCAAATGGGAGTTGGAAGAAGGCCATGGTGTGATTTCATAGTGTACACAACAAAAAGGATTAGTGTGAGAGAGTTTCGTTTAATGAAATGTATTGGAATAATACACTACTTCCAAAATTAATAGAATTCTTGAAATTAATTTAATTACATAACACAATTAAGTTTAATACTCAAGAAGGGGAGCACGGGCACATCTGAGGAGAATGGCTCTTGCATTCTGCCTCATCAGTGTGACACCCAGCAGGCAGTACATTTGGCTCAGTGCCTCAGTTTCACATATTCCCACTTGCATGGCTAGCCTCTTACTCAATCTGGAGTAGCATTCTTGGGCTTCTCATCCCCAACCACCATAGACCTCCACCACTAATGGAATACATGACCAGCCCAATCTTGCAGACATCTGATCGTTCTTGGCATGCTTTCCAATCTCACCAACCTCTGCAGAGTTACCTGAAGCCAAGCTCGCTTCCAGAATTAAGTCCGTATTAAGCGGATGAATGACTTTCAGGTCAAAGGCTGCAGGGTTGGAGAGGGACCAGTTTGGTACCAGCACATCAGCTGGCCTAGAAAAGTCTAAGCCTGGACCTTTCTCCAGTTGAGGAGATAAGCTTGCTTTGGAGCACAGATTGGCAAAACAGTCTCGCAGTTTATTGTGTCGTGCAATGACGTCCCCTCCAGAATGACATGAAAGGGCATGGTGGCAATCTGGATCAAGGGCACTTGAGCAGAAGGGACATTTACTGTCAGCTGAGAAGACAGGTAGACCTAGCCACCATTTTAATAGGACTTGCATCTCTTGAGGCTCCAAAGCTAAGTCATTGTGTATGCAAGGAATAGCTCTCAACCAGGCATTAGCATTACTGGCTGATACTGCTCTGAGTCTTGCTCTGGTACAGACTGTGCTGTTAATAAGAAGAGTCTGAAAGGAATTGTCTTCTATTTTGCCTGATAGATGGAGTATAGCTAGTCACTGATTCAAATGTGATTGCATCAGCAGAGTTGATCTTTGTGTTGTAGAGTGCTATTGCCTGTTTGAGGTGATGGGAAGCATTTGGAGCACTTGTGACATCAATAGCATTGGACAAAGATGAAATAAATGCTCTGGAGGAGTGGTTAGAGACTGATGTCAATCCAAGACCACCATGCCGTAATGGTAGCTGAACTTGTTTGGAGGCTGAAAGTGTAAGTTCAAAGGCTGCACATTCTTCCAAACAGTGGAGGACATCTTCATCAAAGAGCATAAACTGCCTTAGAGAAGAATCACATGAGGAATTGAGCGACCTAAATGGGACAGCTTACAAAAGCTAGCACAGTGGCGAAGTAGCAAGATGGATACTTGAGGGTCACATAGCTGAGGTAAAAGATGGAGAAGAGAACAAGCCTGCTTTCTCTTTGCCTCAATGTATTCACCACAAAATTCTGGACTTCCAATCGGTGCCCCCAGGGTTTCAAAGATAGGTGTAGTTGATGTAGGGATGCTGGAGTCGAACGGTTGAAAGGTATCTGTATTAGGACTGAACAGTTCACATTTGGATGGGTTAAGGGTCAGACCATTTGGCTTGCCCTCTGCACCTAGGACCTCTAGAGCTCTGAGCACAGCAGAGCCTGGACCAGCCAGGGCCCCATCATCTAAGTACCAGGCATTAAGCAAGAGCTGTTGACATTGAGGGTCAGCTGCTAACTTTTTAAGAACTGATTGAAGGACTAGAGCAAACAGTAGAGGGCCAAGGGGATCGCCTTGCTGAATCCCTGATGCCGAGAAAATTGAACCAACAGGATGCCAAAGTTTTGGATGTTGTGAGTAACACCAGGAGGTCCATGGGTAAATCTCTGGAAAGTGCATTAAACATTGTTGGAGAACAGCATCCCTAGATACAAGATTTAAAGCATTCTGCATGTCGATTTTAATTCTATGACAGTTGTGTCCTACCAGAAATAGTGAGTCCAATACATGCCCTGGGACTACCAATTAGAGATTTTAGGTTATAAGTGAATCCAAATCCATACACATTGATTGTACACATTGCATGCTAGCCAAAGTCTGCGTCACTATCACTTGTATCTTCATTTTCCGAGTCAGATAAATCTTCAAAGTATTTGTCAACATCTGCTTCGGATGATGTTTTGGGGGATTGTGGTACAAGTGCAGTGTGGAAGTTGGAAAGGAAAGCACAAATACAAACAATCTGATTACTGAGGCGTGCCATTGATAGTGGTATGGTTGATTTCAGTATTTTGTAAGTTTGAATTCTGCCAATAGCCCTTTCAACATGAATTCTGAGCGATGCTATCTTGCGGCCAGCTTCAATTTCTTCATATGGAAGTTGCTGCCTGCCATCCATAAATGGTGGTATGTTAAGATCAATCCCCAACTTCTCTAGCATATCCTTGACTGTAAACCCTAGGTCAGCCATTATTGAGATTCCAGGCTTGTCCTCTAGCTTGGTTAGTAATACGTGTTAATTCCACATCGGATATGGAGCCAACATAAAGTGGAGAGATGTAGGAAACAGCCCCATTAGGAGTACATGCAATCAAAACTTTGCAGTATTGTGGTGCTTGTACTGGCTCCAGGTTGATGACTGCATTTGTAGGTCTGTTGGTGTTTCAATGAAAATCTCACTGCCATCAATAATAGCAAACGTGTTTGGTAACTTTTCTTTAAATACACAAGGAAGAGTTCCAGCAACTTGCTGGACAGAAGGCATCCAGTCCAACTCCTTCATATGATGGTAGAGAAAACAAATCCATGTAGTGAGGTATCTTGAAACTTGACTAGTCGATTAACCATAACGAAATGCTAGGTCTTTAGTCATGAGATTTAGCCTTAGCTTTACTAACGCCAAAAACAGTTGATTTACTGGATCTAGTTTTCGTTTTCGATTCCGTACACAAGCGCCCTCCTTTGACCCCCAGTATTGTAGATTATTAACAACTGGACTAAGGAAGTTGAAAAAGGCCAAAAAAATGCGATATGATATGAAGCCAGTATAGAATCTTACTAGGCGATCATCGTGTTTGACTTGTTCAATCCTGAAGTTAATCTTTGTAGGTGAACATTCGATTCTTGACGTATATTGAGCTTCTAGATATTCTATACGGGCTAGCAGGGCAGCATTAACTAATGGTTCTGTCTGAAGGGAGCTAGATAGAAAACCATCAGTAGGTAATGCGCTAGACAGAGAGGCATCGTCAACATTGTTGGGTAACTCGTGCACTTGATAGTCGCTCACTAGTTGTTCTCTGACATCAGCTGCAGAAAGTGGAGGTTGATTAAAGGTGGATGTTGTCAAAGACTTGCTGCTTGATGGTGCCGATGATACTGACGCTGACGATAGAGAAGCTATACTACTGTACAGTCTAATTAGCTGCTAGTTGACCTCTCGGTTTTTTGCCCTTTTGGCTCGAGGCCCTGGTTTGAGTGGCAAGGATAACCTTTTCCCGAAGGTAGTTTCGGGATTGTTCTTCGCATCGCTGTTTGGAAAATGTCTGGAGCAAATGCGATGGTAAGGCTTTATATCCTTTTCCTGTAAGTTAAACACGGTAAGCCAGATAGCTCTCCTTTCCAGGTTAGTAAGAAATCTATGAAAGGAGGCATTTGGATCGCTGGACTTGCTGTTGTTACACACTCGGCACCATGTGCCAGGCATAGCAGCTGTTTATTCCGTGAGGTTTCCAAGGGATGGCTGTATACACGTTGAGCTCCGTTCAAACACTATACAAAAGTAGCAGTCCGGATGTGACGTCAAAGTAATCAAGGATGATTAAATTCTTTGTACCTTACGCGCAACTCGTCCATTGCACTTACGCTCTTCAAATGCCCCAATGCTACCTTATGTATTTCGCTACTTGTGTGCTCCATTATAACTGATATCTTTTGATTGGTAGTACCAGTAATCCAGGTCATCTGGAAGTTTCGCATCGAAATAATGCTGTCCTAGTAGCGTTTACATACATCGCAATAAAAAAATTTATGTGGACATTATCGTGCAGCAAAGCCACGCGAGCGTTTCGTGATCTAGTCCCGTTGCCAGTTATCGAACGTAGCATTCATTACTTGTCATATATGTGTTTTTTTACAGCTAGGGCTTTCACTACCAAAATCACCTGCACATTTTTGTCTGGCCATTTTGTCTGGATAGTAAATTGACCGCCAGACAATAGACTAAATTAGCCGGACAAATGTCCGGTGTCCGGACGTTATAATTGTCCCTGCATCATCAGTCAATGCTTTTTCAAATATCGTGCTAATGTAACCTGAGAGTTTCGCAACATTTGTTTGGGTGGAAGCTTAGGAAAAAATGTATGTTCTAAGGCATAGAATATAATTGACATTTCTGTGTGTACTTATGTTAAAAACATAAAATACTGCCATGTAGATAGGCATCACGTCTTTTAATGTCACCCTGCATATCAAATTGCTGTCGACCATTATGAATGCAGACTTTCCCCCTGTCATCACCACTATCAAGGGCTGAATCAGACCTTTCGATTCAACTTCTTGCACAATTTCTGTTGCCTGTAGAGTTAAAAGGTGATTTATGAACATCATAATGGTACTATCCCACAGACTTCAAATACAATATCCTTGTGTAATCGGCAGACGAATGCTTATCAGGCACTATATAGTACAGGAGAACAAATCCCAAAATGTTTTGATCTGAAAATTAAGTACATATGTAGTAGTATCATGACGTGAATAGTAAAACATCATATCTCACGTTACAGCACTAAGAGATGAGGAATCTGCTCTTTCCTTTGCAGTTGTTTTGAAGATGTTTTTCAGTACTGTTTCCATTTTGGGACCATACCATATTTGTTTCATCATCCAGTCCACTTCTTTCTGGGTTTGAATCAAGGTGAGGTATATTTTTTGTTCTTTTTTATCCATCTATGTGGGACACATTTTTGGGGTTCGAATCCTGGTGAGGTCAATTCGTTTCCCTTCATCCTTTCTTTTATTCTTAGCAGGAGGTGCAATTCTATCGCAGGATGTTGTCTGTGTTGTAGTATTTATTCATGCGATGTTTTTTTCTTGCACGGCAGTCGTTAATATACGGGCAGCTGTTACGCAATAGGTGCACAGTAGTTACGTTTAGCAGCTGTTACACATTGTTATTAGTTTGCAGTTAGGTGTTATGATTAACGTTTGAACATACCATTTGGCCTGAGTCGCCTGATGTTGAGTGCAACTGCTTCAAATGGGATATATACTGCAAGAAAAGCTGCAACAAGCAAACGAGTACATATATAAGATAACAGGACCATAAACTAGCATCGATTTCAAATTTTCCAAGCTAAACAACTCCTGTCCTTCCTATTATCAGGACTTATTGCCGCATCCATATTTACTTTAGAAGAGATCCATGTGTGTTGTATATACTGGACTGGTGTGTTGTATAAACTGGACTGGTGGGATGTATGTACTGGACTAGTGTGTTGTATATACTGGACAGGTGGGTTAGGTACAAACAGTGGTAGTCCCCAGACTATTTAGCATTAGTTGGTGGATAATCTTGCTATCCATGCTTTGTTTGTCTTATGGATATGACCTTACCAAACTTCCACTCGAAAGGCGGAGCCTTAACAGAACATCTGATCTTGCAGAATGCTCCAGTCCATTGAGGATAATTAGGGCAGCTGCTATCCTGTACTGCTGACGTTCACTAGGCTTCTGTACTCTGCCGACAAATGCCATATGACCATTAAGGCAATTGATTTAGCCCTTCAGGCAGGGGATGTTGATGACCTGATAGCTTTGCTTGAAGGGGAGCTTGTCCAACTTGTCCAGTGAGGATGGGGCTGAGCATGTTGTAGTTAGTGAAGACCACTCATCCATTTGGTCTAAGCTGCATTGAGAGACACTTGAAAGTTACTCATGCTGACCTCAATGCCATGCTACAATCAAAGCTCAAAGATGACCAACAGTTTCCCTGTTATTGCTGTGAGCGTTTGTGTCAGCGTAAACAGGTGTCTTATGTAAACTTTTGCCTAGAAAAATACAACACAGAGGCGAACTGTGAATAGTACTAGGCTTGTATTGTTCGTATAGAAAGAGGCGTTTGAAATGGCACGCAATAATTAGAACTCACTTCAAAATTGGCTTGGGTTAGCTGCAGTTCCATTTCATATTTGGAACTTAACTGTAGCGTATCTTCTCACAATAAAACCTGTCTGAGAACACAACCATCAAAATAGAGCCATTCTGAGAGAAACACACATATTGTACCATTAATGTTAGTCCTTGCATTTCCATTCCATCCATTTGACAGCACTTACATGGACTAAAATTATGAATACAAGTACAACGGGTGTGTAGTAACAAGCTAGCTAACTGCGGCATGAGAATCCAATGCACCATTCTTTGTGGAGCGAGGTACCAAGGGACGATTGGTCCATTTATCTTGTCCTTCGTGCAGCCTATACTGCTGAGAGATGAGCACAGGCCTATACAATTTCCAACGCACGACTATTTTTTTAAATATTAAAAAAAAACATTGTTTGGGGTTTAAATAAATGAACAGATCATGTGTCGTGTATGTATATTGTGAGAAACTAGTACACAAGATAACACTGAGGTTGAAGTACTGGAGTCCTAGAATCATATGATCAATGAGCACTATCTTAAAGGGGAGTGCATCCAGAGAACACTAGCTTGTTACTGATCATGAATCAGTCAGTCGCTTGAGCTTCAAAATTCATCTGAGTCAAAGTCAGTCAAATTCAAGCTGCATTCAACACTGTACTGACGGTATACATGGTACAATAAAATAAAACTTCATTCACATCAATCTGAAATGTTACCACTTTATGTCATTCCTGTTGATTGAGCACATGTGCTACCGCTACCATGGCCAACAGGCACATCACAATGCTTCCTTGGTACTAGTATTGGTGCAGGTGTGCTGTAAGTCGAGTAATGCAGAATATAAATTTTTTAAAACAATGTAGGAAGTACTGATACTTAATTGCATCATTCCACCCTGGAGTTGATCTATTAACACATGTATTTAGTTATCTTGTACAAAATGATTGTTACTAAATACCAATCTCATAGCTTTTGATGCCTTCTATGTGATTCTTGTACTATTACGGGTGTATCCAATAATTCTGTATGATGCAAACATGATT
Organism: Eunapius fragilis; assembly: GCA_963681505.1. Lineage (NCBI taxonomy): Eukaryota > Metazoa > Porifera > Demospongiae > Spongillida > Spongillidae > Eunapius > Eunapius fragilis. The sequence goes on from OY811971.1 coordinate 13,472,928, forward strand.
TACATATATCAACATATATGGACATCTACCTGGTTCTTGAGGCCTTTGTGATAAATTTTCTGGGGTGGCTGACGCCGACATTGCAGGGGATGTCAAAGTCTGAAACTCTTGCTGCTCTGATCCTTGCAATGTTAAAAACAGTTATCATGCTTAGTTTATAGCACAACTTATGTTCCTTATTACCTGCACTCACAGCCCACTGGGGAGCACCAATTGGGGCTTGCCATGTAGAAGGCAATCCTGCAATCCTCTCCTTGCGCTGAAATCCAATCGATTCCTTTTCTGCCTTCTTCGCAGCCAAGCGTTGGTCAAGCTTGACAATCAAGAACATCAAGAAATGCAATTCCATAAACATATAATTATTGGCATTTGAAAATTACCAGCTGATCTCCAAGCAGGGCTGTGGGTTTCCTTCACTTTTTTCTGCTGGTATTTTGTGTCACTCTCTGATGTCATATACGAAGGATCAATCTGGTCCCATTTGTCTCTTTCTTTATATTTTAGAACAGTTTTTTTGTATTGATACTGATACAACTGCTATTGCATCAAATACCATTTGTTTTTGTTATTTTTAAAATAACCTTTTTACGGGATCTTCGTTTTTTTGACTTTTTTAAATTTGCTGTTACTGTTTCAACTCTTGCCTCTGCCAGATCTTTAAATTGCTGTCGCAATACCTGTATACTGCTCCTGTTGATCATGAATACATTTATTTGCAACAATGAATGCATATGTAGTGAATTAATATATTTTCCATTGTAATGTACTCAACCAGAAGTATTGTATAAAGTCTGAGTACATGTAACTATAACACATTGTCAAATGGTTAAGCATTTCAAAATCCATATATTTTGTACAAACAGGTGAATGAAGTGCTCCCAAAGATGAATTGATTCTGAAATCAAGTTATTTTGTGATAAAGGAGAAAGCACAAGGTTACAATACAAAGTTGCTGAATCCCCACCAGAATTGAACCAGAGATAATATATAGAGGGATTGGCAACGAGTTCACTTAACGCTAATTAACGTGTGCCATCCGCACGTGAATCCATAGAAATTTCCTGTTCCCAGGCAACCTTGTACAGGCACTTTGAGTATGAAAAGCTAGACATAAGTCCACTGATCTGACAACCAGTTTTGCTTTATTCCTCAATCAACTATAATCCTATAGGAATGGATTGGCATTGACCTTTGGGTGATATGGTTTACTAGCTTAATCCTTGCTAACTTACAAGTTACAAAAGTCATCATTATATCCTGGAGGCTTCACAACCATGCAGCACTAATTGCATTGATACAGAGCCACCATAAATTGGCGCACTGTGAACCTTACTAACACGTAATGGCCTGTTCCAGTAAAAGAAGTGGGGTTTGGGCATGTGGAGGTGTTGGGGGGGGGGTTACTAATTTGGCGGTATTTATAGTTACAGTATAGAGCGGGAGGAGGGAAGATGAGAGTCACAGGACTGTTTTTCCTTTAGTGCAGCCATGCATTATCCAAATTCCACTCGATCCAGACCCCCTTCACAGTGCACCAGCTCCTGAACCCATTCCATTACATCACAACTCAGTGCTCCTGTTGAATCCCTTTGTCCCACCCCCCCCCCACACACACACACACTCTTCCAAGCAACAATAAATCCCATCCCCTCACCACAGATGACAAATGGGATTGTGTAGGGGGTATTTTAAGGTTACATTTGAGATGGGTGTGAGGAGTAAGTAGGATCGTTTGAAACCAATCGGACTTTTAAGCAGTAGTGGTTGCATGCTAAACTTTTATACACATTTAAGAAGGGAACAACACACTCTTGTCAACGGTTATAAAAGCTGGATAGAGCAGGCTAGTGGTAGTACTCAACGATCAAGAAACAGACTATTCTCGCGAGGCTGTGGACGCCGTGAATAAATTCACATTCCCTTCGAAAAAATGCAGGTTGTCAACCAAACGCGTGGTGCACATCACTATACTTGGACGCTAAAATGTAAGGAATGTGCTACAAGCCAGTATAGGTTTTATAGTACTTGCTTGCTTAGCAATGACAACACTGTCCCACAAGATTTGCATACTCGATATGTTATACGGGTGGTTCTGAGCGCGTTATTGCAAAACAAGAATGGCACGCTAAAATACAACCATTTTTAAGTTGGGGTAACGGATTTCAGAAAGAACAACCCGTCGATTCACTAGATACTGTCCCACAAAAAAGAGCGCACCCAACATTGGAATTTTTCGCTGAACTTGGACAAAAATAAAATGACGCGGAGAACTCTCGATCCTGAAAAACTTGTTAAAATACACATATACAATAACCTGCTTGCGTACTACAGTGAAACGTGCTTATCCATCTTTGTTCCAAAATGCCAGTGAATTTTCGAACCCCTTTCACACTTCGATGTACGTGTGATTCCAAGCAGGTCGGATGGCACACATAAAATTGCAAATATCTACGGCTCACGTGACGCGTTGCCAATCCCTCTATATATTATCTCTGATTGAACTAAATATTGATCACTTGCTGATACACTTTGCTTTAAAATTGATGGTGACATAAGAATTTAGATGCCCGAACATACAGTAGCCAGCATTGATAGTGATTTCTTGGCAGTAAAGTATGTATTAAAATGTTTAACAAGTACTTAACACCTTACTCCAAATTGAGTAACTATGTTTTTCTTTGCAATCTTTGTTGCAGCTTGGAAATATTTTTCAGTTTGAAATTTATAATCAGAATTTGACCTCAGATCCCATGTGTCTCGATCATATCCTGAATGATCCAACTTATTTTGAAACACTCCAGATGGAAATTCTTTCATACACTTCAAACAGCCACGACTGGCACTATGCCCAGCAAAGCCACATACCTCCTACATGCTGGTATGTCACATATTACACATATTAGTGCTATATGAATTGTAATGAACATATGTGACTGATCATGCCACACATTGACGCCGTCCCAGAATTTAAGCTAATCATCTACAAATGGACCTAAATATGAGTTAATTCCCTTTTTTGGCTCTGATGGTCCTGGAATTATTCCAAGCAGTATTATATTTTGCCAACCTAATAAAGTACTCCTACAGAGTATGTGACATGTTTATGTGGCTGAAACCAGTCATAACCAAGTCCTACTACTTAATTGTTTGGGAGTGATAAAAATGCCTTTCCATAAACTGTTTGAAACTCCCAAATTTTGCCATAATATATGTCTAATAGAACATCTTTATCTACCATTCTATTCCGCCATTGCTCACATTTTTCAAGGAATTGTGGCTGATTTATTAGTTTAGTGATAGCATCTTTAAGATTTGGTAACAGAACTCCATGCTGGCTTGTAACAATCCTTAGTCCTAGTTAGTTTCAACAGTTCCTTTCCACATGCTTTTCTAAATTGTGCTTGTATGGCACCATCTTTCCACTGTGTGTTTAAGTAATACAACTACTGAAATCATACTCTGAATGGCATGATGGACATACAACAAAATGCTCAAATGATTGTATTGATCCACTATTTATCCTAACTTCAATAGTTTGTGGATAGTTCTGGATAATACTGTACAAACTGACGTTGGACACTAACCTTAAAAATATACGTATGAACAAGAAAAGACCATCATGGCAGCATCTGATACTCCAAAGCACAATTGCCACACAGTGAGAAATATAAACAGACCATGTAGTAGACGTACAGATCCATTACCATCATCAGCACTATTATGACACTACATGAGATTATGGGTACGAAATTATGGCAGTAAACTACATTACCATGCACCCCAGCACACATATACATAACACAGCTAGCTGATGTTGTTTTACCTCAAAATAATCTTCATCACCGATATCGCTGCCAGATTCACTTGAAGTTGAGGCAGTATGATCGCCTGGAGATTCACTGCCGGATGAGCTATTGTACTGGGGTTCGGGACTGCCATGGTGCAGTTCCGCACTAAGCTCTGCAGCAGTGAAGAAAGAAAATTTTCTTTCGTCCAAAGTTATAACACAATAAGGCATACCCTATGGCTGTCACACATACGTTGACAATACGCAATCATTCACGGTGACAATTAGGAGTTTTCTTGCTGTGTATAACGCATGTATACGTTCTGCCTACATGTGTTTAACGCATGTTGTAACCATTTTGTATACAGCGTTAGAGAACAAGTGGAAGGAGACTGACATCCGCTCGAGGATATATTGGGTGGATAACACCTATGTATAACGCCGTATGTGGAGATGATAACAAGCGTAAAACGAGATCATATTTACAGTGAAATCAATTGTATATATAGGGTGTACGATAATGCATGACGCGTTATGATGCATGCATTCTGGTTTATTGACTTGAGTATGAATAAACATAATAATTCATCATTCAGATATCGCAAAACTAATGCTGTGTTCTCATTAGTTAACCATCTAGGCTTGCAATCCAGTTGGGGCTGCACCTGCAAGACAGATTCATCCACCCTTTCTTTTCTTGCTACTTTCAACAGATCTGTACCCCAGCTCATCAATCCATTTATTCATCTTGTCTGATCTCCAGTTTGGCCTTCTCGATATCTTTCCATCTTCCATAGTGTCTTCCTCAGACATCATACCCGACATAACGCACTTCCAAGCCCCCTTTTCATCACTTGTAATAACTTTACTGCGGCGTTCCCAAAACTAAGTGAACGAAACTCAATTTCATATACATTACGAATCAATATCACCAACATACTCTTTGCTGCCTAGCTCTTGTACTTATACTTCTTGTAAGGCCCTCAGTTAGCACTCGCTTGAGTGACTTCCTGTAGGTAGTGAGTGCTGCTGCATGCAAAATACAATATATATATTATACATACAACTATCAAACACTACATATAGACTTACACTTTACTTGCTCGTATGGAAATTCTTTCAATACACAAACAGCCTTGTTGTGAGGACTTTCGATGCTATATGCATATCAATACATGTTTAAAAGAAAATTTGAAAGGTCTTCTTGCTTACTTTTCATCAATTCTCAGCTGAAAGTCTTCATTGAAAGACTTCAAAATTTTGTGAACACTGCTCTGTTCAATTGAAAGCAACTGCATGGATTATATGTTATGATTTATATTTATAACTGACAAACCTGCAGAAACAATGGAGTGCGTCTTTTCCTTTTTGCAGGTGTTTCTGAGTCCGTTGATGCAGAGGTTTGGGCAGCCTTTAGTGCTTGCACTTTGTTTTCAGGCAAACTTAACTGCTGGCAGATTGCAAGGTTCAAACTTCTCATTGATTTTAGAGACCTCGTTGGCGACCAGTGATTTGATATCATGCCACATTATTAATACATTTCTTTGCAGTGATTGGACGGCATGTTCATTGACTGAGAATTGGCAAGTCCATCTACACTGTGAAGATGTTGTCAATTTAGCATCAAACACGACTGTAACGGTCTGATATGCAGACCGAATTATTCTATGTGTGTTCATACATTTCAGAATTTATGGCCTTGTATTGAGCAGCATCTGTCGGGTACGCTACTATCAACTGACGAGTAGGAAACCAGCGGTCTCCTATATAACAGGTACGAGTATTTCCGATCGACCATTTGCAATTGCAGTGACAGGATCTGCTGGAGCTGGTGGTCTACCACCGCGAGAGCTGACAGGTGAGGTGAGCTCGTCATTAAAAGGCAGTGCTAAATAGTATAGCGTGCAAAGAGATGGAGCATTTTGTTGAGTACACACACACCCACATGCATGCACACGTACCTACAGACGGTATTCTGGCCGAAGTTGTTTCAAATTCACTAACTGGATTGGTTCCTATTCCAAGAGTAAACAATAGTATCATCGAGAGTTCCTGTAAACATACGAGAACGTCGTTTACCAGCTGGACTGGATCCATAGAACAATTCAGCATTTTGTAACCCGAAGTGTGAGAGTCACCGAAATCATAAGAACCCGAATAGAGAGATCGCCTTGGTGAGTAACCATATTCTTCCATTGTTGAGAGTCTCAAACAGCTGATAGACAATGAACCACTCTGCAGCTGCCTATGCGCCACGCATGCATGACGCATCACCAAATTTTTGAATTTCAATATCTGCCAAAGGCAAGATGGAAGAGACGAATGAACGATACAGATGCCGGAAGTGTCAACCATACTTGTCCCGTTCGGTCTATTATCGGCATTTAAGATGAAATAGATGTTCGAATACCAGAAAAACTACGTCATGAGAAAGTCAAAAGCAGCGCAGTATTGACATGGATGTATAGAGCTTCCATATCGGAAATGATAGCAATGGGCTGTGTAACATTTGCATTTTTTCCACACATGTTGTTCCTTTTCCCCTTCTGATAGGGATTGCCACTTCTCCCGAGAAAATGCTTGTATGTACTGGTTTCTTCTCGTTTGAGGGTGCCAGGGCTTGTTGAAATTTTTAGATACTGTCAAGAATGTTTTAGATGCTGCAATTGCTGATATTTGCATCCCAGGGTATGCTTTGAAGAGTTTGTTATATTCTTCATTGATTTTGTGCAGTGTGTTATATTCTTCATTGATTTTGTGCACGTGAAGCTTATTCCCATTTTGTTTTGTGTTCTTGTAGCAATCCATTATGGCAGTTCTGGCAAATTTGCACTCCATCTAGGAAATAGTATGATCATCAATGCGTACATTATTGTCTTGGCAGAAACTGTATATACAGTGTAAATATATTCATGGACTCATATTTCGTCGCGACTGGTCACCTTTCGGGGATACAGCTGGTGGCTATGGTTCCTTATATGGATGTATTGCCTGTGACCGCATGACTATTTAAAATTATATAATTCTACCGTATATTTAAAGCCATTCAGATGTAAACAACGCGGAGATGTTAGAGTGTCTTTATTTAGAACATAGTCTTGCTAAAAAGTAGTCAGGGGAAAAAACAGAGAATGCACATATTGTGTACAAAACATTCCATGTTAGTGGACACAGTCCGCCATCTTGCATAGTTCTTTCCATCATCGTCATTCAGTGTTCGCGATTCAGAAGATTTTCTTCTGCAAATATCTTGCCTCTGAACCTAAGGATTGATAAAATGAGATTAACAGACTATTTTAGCAAGCGCTAACCATCCACATACAGTCAAACATGTTATAGTTGATTCTCTAAAGCTGGTGGGCATTATTCTGTGGACATTGACAGTGGCATATCGACGAAGTCTTTCTGCTACATATGTGGTCGAGTTTTCAAGGTAAAAAACTGCATAATATATCGTAGTGATCGTCAACTCGGTTTTGCTCTAATGAAGTGGAAATTTCAGCCTTAACCTACCTGAGTACTGTCTGGCTCGAAACGTTTTTGTAACGGTTCCTTTGCTGCTTCGGAGTCATCTTTGGTTTCAGAGGAAAGTCGCTTCTACGCTGTCTGCGCTTTCCCTGTAAGTCGCACTGGCAACCACAACCGCTTCTTTTCGTCGTCCCAACCGTTCACCAAAGCAACGGCTTCGAAATGGTCTATCCACTCAGCCCAACTTGACAAACCTGAGAAATAATCAGGAGGGCAACTAGTGCTAATGGACGCGGTTACCCTTTCAAGCTGAGTTGGCCGAGTGGCTCCAACTTCTTCGCTCTTGTTTGCCATCCTGCCGACTACACCACGTGTCGTGGTATTGCCGAGAGTCTATAGCAAATCATTGTAGTATAAAATTGCAAGCAGACTGCCCCTAATAGGGCAATACAGGGTTTAAATACAACCACCAGCGCATGCGTGGAGCTGACCAAACACTATGCATATTAGTATACAGAGTTATATAGCATTGCTACACTAAGTGCAGACTGGCCAAAAATTTGGCTGTGAGATAGTGTCCATTTGGCTGACAATGGACAGTCCAAGCCATGCTGTTGAAGACAAATCTTCTAGTGTAATACTAATGTTTTTGTATCTCTTATGTGGAAATGCAGAAGTTGATTGTGGAAATTCTGTAGGACGTGCTCTTATCTGGTGCAAGGTGTGCAGTGTCTTTTGTGTGTTGGAAATTGCTTTCCAATTCTTGCAAGAAAATGCCTCCAGATATGTGACTCCATTCTCTTTAGGGAACCAATGTTCGTTGAACTTTTTCAACAAGCTTTTGATTGTGATCAGCATTGAGGCTTTACATGTCAGATGCATTGAAGGTGTGTCTTAGAAAACTTAGTGATACTGCTTTTTAATTTCATGCAGTGCTCCACTTGGAAGGCCACCTTGGGCGATTGTGCGCACTGCAGTTTGTGCGTATTATTGTCTTTTGTTCACAGATGAATATTCAGTACGTCTAGCAAAAATTGTACTCTGATCTTCATATTGGTATAACCATAAATACCTTGCCATCATTACTGCATTTTTAATTAAAGTTTTAATTGACCTGAGAAGTGAGGTAATTGCGTCATAGTATATATATCAAAGTGTAGGTCTTAATCAGGGCTATCTAAGGATATATAATTATTGGTCATGAAATAAAATTTTTCATGTAATAATGTCAATGCACAGGATACCAAGGTCTTAAGTGCCCCTGAGATTACACACACCTCTTGTACTGAAATCAAATTACATCCATCAATACCTCAAGGTTGTGACTCCTTCACTGCAACAGTGCCACGAGAGTAGCGACGTTTTGTTCGCTCAGGTATATCACTGATACCAAAAATGCATTCATAGCAGTTCCGCCTGCTCATTGAAAAAAAGAAAAACAAAAGTTTCAACATTTTATTTTTTACATGACCCAGGCTCACATTTTTGCATTTTAAAATGACTATGCGAAAAGAAAGTGCCCAGTGGCGTGGTTAGTATTATACCTTTTCCATCAGAGAATGTTCAAGAATTCCTTCTAGCACCTACTCACGCCTTGGTATCTTTTGACGATGACAACATAACCAGTGTTGTACCTGTGAAACTGATCAGTGGCGCTAAAGGCGACAGGAAAGTGGAGAAAGGTCTTTGATGTGGCCTAGCGACAAAATACCTCCGGAAGAGTCGTCACACTTGGTATTCACTATAAACTGCTGATTGATGTGTAATCAACAAGTACTCAACACCAATTTGCAGGAACTGATCAGGAAATGAACTGCTCACTTGACGACAATGGAGAAGGTGGAGAGTCAGAAGGTGGAAGAGGCGATATCAGCAGTACTGATGAATGTAAGTTAACCGCTCACGCCCCCTTTAACAAAACCACGAGGCTCTGTTTTAAGCGTGCCTGTATATATGTATGCAGCTTTGATTTGGAACCTAGGGGGAAATGTGATTATAAGGGTAGTTGATATTGCCAAGACATTAATTTAATGTACATGTACATGTATATAGCTTCAGATGGAAGTGATGATGAAGTGCAGCACAGCTGCAATACTGTGAAGCCACCTGAGAAGCCACACATAGCTGAGAAGCATCCTCCAAGAAGCCTTCTTTGATGAAGTCCATAACCAATAATGTATGCAAATACCTGGAATGTAGGGTTAATTTGTCCAATCCATATAAAACATAAGGGGCGACACTAAACAGGTCTACTGAATATTGTGAAAATCTCAGGTAGGTTAAGGCTGAAATTACAGCGAAACCAAGTTGACGTTCACTACAATATATTCTGCTGTTTTTATTACCTTGAAAACTTGACCACATATGTAGCAGAATAACTTCGTCGATATGCCACCGTCAATGAATGTCCACAGAATAATGCCCTCCAGCTTTAGAGAATCAACTATAACATGTTTGACTGTATGCGGATGGTTAGCACTTGCTAAAATAGTCTGTTAATCTCATTTTATCAATCCTTAGGTTCAGAGGCAAGATATTTGCGGAAGAAAATCTTCTGAATTGCGAACACTGAATGACGATGATGGAAAGAACTATGCAAGATGGCGGACTGTGACCACTAACATGGAATGTTTTGTACACAATATGCGCATTCTCTGTTTTTTCCCATGACTACTTTTTAGCAAGACTATGTTAGAACTTACTGGTATCGTTTACATTGTTTTAAAGAAGCTTATATCTGAATGGCTTTTTATATACGGTAGAATTATAAAATATTAAATAGTCGTGCGGCCACAGGCAATACATCCATAAAAGGAACCATAGCCGCCAGCTGTATCCCCGAAAGGTGACAATTCGCGACGAAAGGTGAGTCCATGAATACATATACACTGTATATACAGTATCTGCTAAGACAATAATGTACGCATTGATGAACATACACATTATTGGTATTTCCTAGTTGGAGTGCAACTTTGCCAGAACTGCCATAAAGGAATTGCTACAAGAACACAAAACAAATGGGAAAAAGCTTCACGTACACAAAATCAATGAAGAATATAACAAACACTTCAAAGCAAACCTTGGGATGCAAATATCAGCAATTGCAGCATCTAAAACATTCAACAAGCGCTGGCACCCTCAAACGAGAAGAGACCAGTACATGCAAGCATTTTCTTGGGAGAAGTGGCAATCCTTATCAGAAGGAAAAGGAAGAACATGTGTGGAAAAAATGCAAATATTGTGAGGAAAAATACAGAGATCTCACAAAATCATTTCCTGTCACACCCTTCTGCAACAAATCAGCTAGAAAACAATGCAAAATACCAACTACATGTACATCAACCACATCAACAGCCAAACCATCAGCTCCAGTCACACCGTCATCAGCTCCAGTCACACCGTCATCAACTCCAGTCACATCGTCATCAGCTCCAGTCACACTATATTCAGCTCCAGTCACACTGTCAACAGCTCCAGTCACACTGTCATCAGCTCCAGTCACACCGTCATCAGCTCCAGTCACACTGTCATCAGCTCCATCAGCTCCAGTCACTCTGTCATCAGCTACAACTAATCTGTGTGAAGAAACATTTGTGAAGGAAATAAAAAAAACATCTGAATGCGTCATGTGAGCAGATGTTTGGCAAAAGTTTTGAGAATCTTATGGAGACATATACAACCAAAGAAAAGGTGTCAATAAATCATACAGAACATCATACAGTGAAAAGAACGGAGGAAATTGAGAAGGAGATGAACAAACATGCATATGATATGGTAGTGGCAACTCGTACCTACTGGAATTCATATAACACTACGCGACTAACCTTAGGACTGGAGAAAAGAGATGCTGCACCATGTGGCAGCAAAGTAGTTGAAAAAAGAATACATGGCTACTCACAGCAACACACTGAATCTGTCATTAACAAGCAATCTCTCCTGGAGAAAGCCAGAACATGGGAACCTGAATAAAAAATCAATTGGTCAAAACTTGCATCCCAGTATGGCTTGACTACAGAAAATAGAGGACAAGTAATCAAAGAGTATCTTGCAATAAATAACATACCTGCTGCAATCCAAATGACAATGAGACAAGGGAGAGGAGCCAAAAGAAAGCTTTCGAGATTTGGGATCTTTGCTCCAATGTTAAAGCCTGTCAAAGTACAAAAGAAGTGCTTGGATGATAAGATTGCATGCGGTGAAATTCAATTAGGCATACCTGTGACAAGTACTGAACTGACCAGTTATACTATCAGCCAGGAAACAGAACAGGTGATTCAAGTAAAAACACATGTTCAAGGTATGTTAATACCAATAGAAACAATAAGGAAACAACTACTGCAGAACCATGAGGCACTAGGAATCATACGTGCTTACACAAACGAAGAAGTAGAAGGAATGAACACTACTGATCTTATCAAGATAGCAGAGAAAATGAGGATTCCTTACACCAATGATATTAAAGAGATGAGGCGTAGTGTGATACGCCATACAAGGACGAGGTTCTTCAAGACTTGGCATGACCATGCAGAGATTGCAGGCCACAGTCACTTTCTCTGCACCATCACTAGTATATATGATCCTGCTTTCTATTACACAACAGAAGAGATGTTGGCTAAGGAGAAAAAAATAGATGTTGAATTTGTAGTAGAACAGCCAGAAGTATACATTATAGCACGGTCAAAGTCATCATTGCAGGAACAAGCAGCATTTAACAAATCAAGAACAAAAGATTTAAACACACTGTCAGTACCAATCACTACAGCACATGGCGTACCCATTGATGATATTCTTCGGATCTTCCATGGTGATGGTCCAGCCCGTCAATTTGAGGCAGGAAACAATGTTGGGGGATATCATCCATGTACAGGTTGTGGGGTTTTGAGTACCTTGTTTGATGACATTGTTCACAGCTATCGTTGCAAACCAACAGGAATTCATTCTTGCTGGCAAAGCATGGAATGGGGACAGCTATGAACAAGTTATCAGCCAAACAATTGCGCACATCCTGGAATTCTGATTCCATTCAAGCATCTAAAAGTGCAAAGATCCAGTTCAAAGTGCAAAGATCCAGTGCAAAGATCCATATCTGCCAAACAAGTGCATGTCAAGCGCGGTACTGAAAGGACCAACAAAAGACGACAAATACCCAAAGGTACTTTACAGCATCGATAAATGTTGGATCGATAAATTATGAGCATACATGGTATATCGCTAAAATGGAAGGAATAATAGTTACAACAGTAGATACTCAGACCTGTATACAGCTGTCAGACATCGGTCAAAATCCGACCACAAACAGCCCGTGGCACATCATTGATACAGACCATCGGTCCAAATGACCGCTCCATTTTGATTGGTTGATTAAAATCATAAGCATGCTATAGCAAAAACTTCATTTTGCAGTAGTATTCTAATTGATGATTTTCGTTTAAGATGGCAAAACGTTCCAAATGATAAGTGTTAAATACTTGTCGTTTGGAACATTTTGCCATCTTAAACATCTGGCGTGTTTTTAAAAAGTGGCAATCCACTTACAATAATGAGTGCCAAACATTGTAGATCAGGATAATACACTTACTGTGGTGTGCCGTTTGTATGATTTCATTCGCTCAACTACGAACTTGTCTGAACAGTGATTTTTCTACCCAATCCCAAGTCGTCCCCTGGTCGTCCCAATATTTACCTATGTCGTCCCCTGTTTTTATAATGAGCTCTTTTAAAAATATAAATAAAAGAAATAATAATTGCACGTACACAAATCCTGCAATGTAAACATGTATTGGTAAGCGCGCGTGTATGCTGATCAATTTTTTAAAATGATTTTCATTATAATACGTACGTGCATGTGACCATTACAGCTGATAATTCGCTTTTGTTTTTTTTTTTACAATTAGCGGCAACAAACAAGTTACGCAAAGCTATTTCCTGCGCTTCGCACAGTGGCAATTAGAGTCCTGTTGTTGCCCATGTAAACTGCTGTCGTCGGGTGTTCTTTCTCGTCCATGAATAGAATAATGACTTCTGACCGGACAAAGTTAACCAATGACCACCATGATGACACATTGTTCATTTCGATAGAAGGTCCAGAAATTCTAAAACCCACGCATGAAAAGCGACCTACAATGCAACAGTTACGCTACTTTTTTAACAACGTATACAAGCTGGCTTAACTTGGGAGAATGCCGTGTATAAGTATTAAACATGACACATGTTCATGTAATAACAGTATGTTATAAAAGAAAAATTTTAATTATTAATTCAATGTCCCACCCAACTAGTCCCCAATTCCAAATTATTGGATAAACCACTGCTGAAGCATGGGTTCTGTCACGCAAAAATTGTATTAGGGCGAGTGTACCGGTGTCGCAGGTGATAATGACTCCCGTATAAATTGACTCCCCAGTCATTGATACCTAGGCATATATGACTCCCGGTCAGTTATGCCTAGGCATAACTGACTCTTCAGTCGTTGGCACCTAGGCATATATGACTCCCCAGTACTAGTCATTCACGCCTGGGCATATGTATCTCCCCCCTGATGAAAATTACTCCTGGGAGTTATTGTAGCCTAGGCATAATTAACTCCCCAGTCATTCGTGCCTATAGGCATATATGAATCCCGGTCAATTACGCGTAAAGGCATGATTGACTCTCCAGTCGATACGACGCCTGCCTGCTCGTGCATACTTGGTTGGATCTTTACTTGTACTGCAGCCACACACACACACACACACACAAACACACACACACACAACACACACATACACACACGTCACACACTGATACTGATACATTGGTCATAGTGTAACACACATGCGCAAAAGTTGTCTGCAATCAGGTGATGTGCATTACAATAGGTTGGGGTATTTAGAGCAACTTGAACATAACGAATACATTTTTGCTCAATCAATAGACACACATCTGAAATGATATCGCTGGCTACATTGGTAGAAGTGAATAACATTACATAAATAAATAAAAAACATGCATAAAAAAAATTAAATAACATTTGAGTCCGATGGTTCTGTCACTAATCATAGATTCTGCTATTTATAGCAATTTGAACATAGCCATGTGTTAGGGATACATTTTTGCTCAATGTTCACACATCTGAAATGATACCACTGGCTACATTGGTCGCATTGAATAACATTTGAGTCTGATGATTCTGGTAGCTTGCAATGCAAATAAGGTGGATATGGAAGATTCTCATTTTATTCCTTTTAATTCCTCTTCGTTCCAGGGCAGGGGGGAATGGTTTTAGACACTTTTGGATCAAGCAAGCTATTAAATGGTCACGCATCTTTGATTGATCAAAAGTTACTCCCAGTAGATCTTCCCCCAATGCAGCATGGTAAGCATAAGCAATGGAAAACAATCCGCAATCCTCACCACCAGTCTGCTTTTGGACTGGAATAGCTTTGACAGTTAAAGTGTTACCATTTGCAGCTTCTTTGTAGATAAGAGCAATCTGTTCTTGTAGACTGCCATGTAAGTTAGGGGAACATTTACTGTCATACAGCCTGATCTCATCTTGATGATAACTAGTGGCCACCCAGTGATCTCTTTCAGCAACAAATAATATCTGTACAACTAGACATGACAATTTCAATGTGCAGTGTCCTAAAAAATCACATATATGCCAAATACATACCTTCCTGTAATGCTCCATGACTTTTTATTGCTGAAGAAAAGCCCTTATTTTGGCAGAGCAATGTTGATTGAAGGCCTCCTAGTTGTGGGATTTGTTTCTTCATAAGATTTTGAGCAGCCTGAATATGCTCATCATTCAGCATTTCATTGTTTTCTATAGCATCTTTATGCTTGAGAGTGAGGCACATTTCATCCAGTATAGTGTTTTCTAATATGTGACATACAAAAATAATTATATCAACATTTTATATTATGATCTAACCTTCTTTGGCTGGTTTTCTTTCTTGCTTGTTTTAGTTACAATTTTCTTCATTACCAGTGCCTTTTTCATTATATTGTTGTATTAAAAAGTGTTTACCTACCTGTTCAGTGTTTATTGGATTAGGAGTGAAAGTTATAAGGCGAGAAACATTTACAGTAGTTTTCAACACTTTTCCAGTAGAATTTTCCAATCGACAGACTCCTTTATATAATACTTCATACACTTTATAAGGTCCCAGCCACCTTTGCTTCAGCTTATCTCCCTTCTTAGAGTCTCGATGGTTGTTTCTAAGAAGTACAACATCCCCTGGACCAAATTCCTACAGATTTAATGGGTATTGCATTATATAACAGTGTAGTATGCAGTACATATATACCTTCAGATTGCAATGTTTTTTTGTCATAGTAATACTTGTCCTTTTCCTGTGCCTTCTTTATATTCAATTCCACTTTTTGAGTTATTGCACCCTTGATCTTATGAATCTCGTTTGCATAAAGAACTATCTCATTGACATTCTGGTGACTATTTCCATGATGGCTAATTCTGCTGTGTGTGCTACCCTTGCCACTATTGTGACTAGAATTACCATCACTGACATCATACTCATCACATCCACCGACATCATACTCATCACATCCATCACCAATTTTTATATCACCATCATTTTTATCCTCACCATCACTCTTTCTATCACCATCGACACATTCATTATACTCATCACATCCATCACCTCTTTTTGTATCACCATCATTATTATCCTCACCATCACTCTTTCAATCACCATCGACACATTCATGGTACTTATACTCATCACATCCATCACCTCTTTTTGTATCACCATCATTATTATCCTCACTATCATTCTTTCTATCACAATCAATATGAACACAATCACTTCCATCATCATTTTGAGGTGTATTGTCACTCACGGCACCATTGCCAATGTCTTCTGCTTTTAATGCGTACTCCATATCAATAGGTAACTTCGACAATGTACATGTATGTATAGGATTGCGGTAATGAAAAGGGCTATATACAACTGCATGATACTTACCGACAGTACATGACTTCAAAGGGTGTAAGTTTTGTGGCTTTTTGTACATTGGTCCGATACGCAAATAGGATAGCTGAAAGATGATCATCCCAGTCATTTTGATTGCTATTGACAAGTTTAATAAGTGATGCTTGCAGTGTCTGATTGAATCGTTCAGTTAAACCATTTGTTTGCGGGTGATATGCAGAAGAAACTTTGTGTTTGGTTCCTGTACAATGAAAGAGTTCGTGTTGGACTGCATTAACGAATTCTCTCCCCTGATCTGATATTATGACCTCACAACATCCTAGCCTATATATGTCAAAGAAATGATGAATTTTAAAAAGTCATGCTATATGAAATATACTTACCTGCAGAAACACTCATACAAAAACAATGCTACTCCATGAGCAGTCTTATCTTTAAGTGGTGCAGCTTCTGGCCATTTTCTAAAATAATCAACCAAAGTCACCACATACTTATTTCCATTGACAG
Source organism: Eunapius fragilis (assembly GCA_963681505.1). NCBI lineage: Eukaryota > Metazoa > Porifera > Demospongiae > Spongillida > Spongillidae > Eunapius > Eunapius fragilis. Next base: position 13,489,626 of record OY811971.1, read on the forward strand.
TTGTGGGCAGTGGACCTATGAGGTCAATACCAACCTATTGCACAAAATTAGCCAACATGCTATGCATAATTTAGTATTCATGACGAATAAAGACCAACCTGATGCCACACATTTGGAACAGGAACTATTGGATGGAGTTTGCTGTTAGATTTGGGAAATTTTGCATTCATTTTTTGACATTGCTCGCAGTGTTGAACCAATTTTCTGATTTCTTCGTTCATATTTCGCCAATGAAAACGACTTGAAACCTTCTCAATTGTTTTATCTCTGCCCAGATGGCACCCTACAGCCCAATCCATGGGACACTGACAAGTTATAAAGTTTATATGTATATACCTTCTATTCCAAAATGGCATGACTCAAGTATCCGCCTTTTTTCATTGTCTGATCGTACGCATATCTTCCACTGTGGTGCCTCGTCAATACCATCTTTCTTGTAGTATAACATTCCAGTTTCAAACTTGAAATTGTTTTTACACTTGCGTCTGAAATTCGCCTTCTCGCCCTTTGTCATACCCTTAGGATACTGGCTGCTACGTAAATACGTCTCCACAGCGGTGAACTCATCATCCGCCATCGTAGCTCTCTTAAAGCGCACCAAAAAAAAACGTGGTTCAAACAATTCCAGCTGGGGAGTCATATATGCCTTGTGGGAGTTATTAGTACCTTAGGTGTCAATGACTGGGGGAGTCATTTATGCTTGGGAGTCAATTATGCCTCTGACACCAGCCTTGCCAAACATGTATTGCCCAGGTACAATTTTGGTAACCAAATGTGTACCGGTCTTGCCAAAAGTTTGCCGTGTTGAGCGCTAACATTTTAATGGCTATGTTTTTATGGCAGCGGGTCCTTGTATTAAATGCGCTGTTGTCCTTCACTTTTCGTCCAATAGTACAACTGAATTTAATTAAAGATCAGTATGTTCCTAAAATTGATCAGTCATATTAGCACCTTGTACACGTGGCTCCAAAGCACGAATGACAGAAATGGAGGTAAGTCATGAAAACCAGACTTTGTTCAGCGATTCAACCACAGTTGCTGATGATGATGGCGCAAAACTATCAATGCGGTCTTTCTCTACCTCACAGAATCGAGATACCCTAGCGATTCCAGCGACATTTTTAAAAGGGCAATCAGAAGGAAGGCAGCAATGTGCGTAGTTCGAGATGGTGTTCTGTACGTCCAAAAGAAGAAAAAGAACGATCATTAAGTTTATAGGAAGACAATGAAGGTACCTCCAGCATTAATCTATGACTGTATGATGACTGCAGGTACTGGAATTGAGGTTTGTAAGAACTCGACAGGAGCTACTAAAAATTATAGCAGCATGCCATCATGATCTAACTGCTGGACATATGGGTTTGAAGCAAACAATTAAAAGAATCACTGAACGCTATTAATGGATTGGGATACTCAAAGATGTACAAGAAATGGTACATTAATATGCATTACCATTCTTGGATTACCGATGCCTAATGTGGAGGTGCGGGACGGGGACTTGAGGTGCGAAGCAGTTTAGCTTTGGGCGCTGGCCTGTTAGGAACAGCATGAACCTACTGCAGGAGACTAGCTGATTGGGGCTCAGCAGTAAGGCGGTAAGGGGTTAAAGGTCATGCCATCATGTCACTAGCCACGGTTGATGTGTGAAAGACACTAAACAAATATGGATGGGGGGGGGGGGGGGGGAGAGGCGGGAGGGTATAATTGTAATATAGCCCAAGCTGCTACTCAGCTTCCATATGCGCTTTAGTGTTCGTGCCAGTTATCAATCGCAGTTATCTATCAGAAATGTTCTTTTTTATCCATTTATATTCTCAAAGATTCGCTAATGTGATGCCTGCCAACGAGTGAATAGAAAAATGGTCATCTCAACCACCACAGTTACATCCTATACGAGTGAAGGCTCCATGGTATCATATTAGGATTGATTTCATCAGCCCAGTGAATCCTACATCAAGCCAGGGGAACCAGCATATTTTAATACCGCGTCCGCGAGTAAAGTGGGTAAATTTAGGCCATTTTTGGGTCAAGTAAAAAAACTAAAAGGTCCGCTGATGAGTATTTTTGTTTTCAATAACAGGAATGTGAAAGTACAACTCTTGAGACGACATTGGATGCATTTTGTGAGAGATCATTCAGCTTGCTGGATGCTACAAATGCGGCGATATAAAAGGGGTCCATTCCGATGAAACCTTAATTCATCATCGTCGAAAAACGGCAGTAATCACATTGTATAGGCCAAGTTGCACTTTTACACATTTCAATTGATTGTCAGTCGTACGCAATGTATTTTTTAAACTGTGTGCATGTGTTCTGTCGTGTCTATAGAACGCTATACATTACCGCATGCGGTTTAACTTTGCTGCTTTGCGAGTCTGCATGCATATGTAATTTTTATTTCAGGGAAACCAAGAGCTGCATTGATATAGATGGCTTATCACAGCAATTCGGTCGTCCGCACGCGGGCGATTGCAAAATCCGCAATCAGTCACGCATCCGTGCAGACAACAAACGTGTGCTTACGGCTATCGAGATCATGACAAATTTGAAACTCCACCGTCCAATTCAGAACGGGAATTCTCAGCCTTATTACATTTTAATTAACCGTCAATATTTCAATTTATTTGCCAAACCTTCAAACACGCTGTCAGTAATCACTGTGAGTCTACTTCGCCGGTTATTTGAAAGGTATGTGATCATACATGTCATTTGACAACAAGCTCGGCTAGTTTTTTCCGCCAGAATTATGAGCATGGACTATAACTGCTTGCAATATGATAGATCCAAGAATTCAGCGAGGGTCGGGTCTAATTAATGAGGTGGCGTTTCCATGTCGAACTGGGGAGGTGTATGTGCAGCATTCAAGGTAGAGCGAAAGCACTGAACTTTTTGGAATTCGGAACACCGATATAGTGAATAATAAATTACATCCATAATCATTATTCACGGGGGACCTCCTTGCTGTGCTCGTAAAGCACATGCTCATTGCTGCTGGCATGCATGCAAGGGATACATAAAACATGACTTTAATGTCTGACAAATATGGTTAAGCTGTCACAGTACGTGTATAATCTATCAAATTACAGCAATGATCTGTAGCACGTACGCTATACACATATGGAACTCAAATGCTGCATGCGTGTGAGTAGGCTTAGATTTTTGTTCCAAGTGAATACTTCTTTTCCAAGATCTGTACGCGTAAATAATGAGTGGCAAACGACGTTTATGCCATCATTGTGGTGAATACGTATGTAAGTCGACTTACTTTGAGCATCAGAATATTGCAAAATACGACATCGATCCATGCACCGTGAGATACACGACAAACAGCAATGCTGAGGATGGTAAATCCCTCAATATCAATTCATGTATACATATAGCCATAAGCAACTTTTATTGCACAGGCTTATTATGTGGACAGAAGAGCGTAGATGATGTGTATGAGCCCAACACCTCTGAATCATCATCAATTGAAGAATCTCTACACAGTGAGGACTCCATAATTATGAACAGCACCAGCTGTAGTGAATCTTCAGAATCTGAGGTATAATTATTGCTTGCTATCATCTGGTACATGCAGATAAAATTGTGCTACAAAAATTACATTAGCATGCATAGGGTTTCATTATTTATATGCATGTTATCACAATGTACATCATCTTTATTAATCCAAAAAGATATTGACCCTTTTATTTGTGACTGTATTTATATTGCATATGCAAAAAAGCAGCATAACCAACACTAGTAAATAGTTTTTTGACCTTGTTTTATAAGTTCAAAGTTCTAATTCATACTACTATTGAACATGCATGAGTTGGTCAACCTTACCAAAATAACAAAATGTATCATAAAGTACCACACATGGTTCTATATGCTATATCATATAATTTTAATGCAGTCAGTTCATTGTATATGTATAACTAACCACATAGACGATCATTTAATGTGCAGGGGGATCCAAAAGTTGCATTAAATGATACAACTCCAAAGCTAATCGTTAATTAAACTGAGCAGTAACTTTTATTTTTAATCATTGGTATGTTGTTTGATTTAAATAACATAATTTTTCAATGCTCAGTTCTGGAGTTTTACAACTTCTATCAATTCAAAGGTTTTGCGCAACTTTTGGATATTGTACTAAATTTAAAAATTAAAATTCTTTGCATAGGATGAGTCAAATTCAGATGGCAGAACAAGAGGAAAGCTAAGTTCTGAAGACGCAAAGTCTCCCCTTCGCATATTGCTTGTGTTCATTTCAGTATGGCAGCTGAGTTTTGGAATATCAAATGCAGCTATTACAGTTCTTTTGGCATTCCTGCAGTACTTTTTCAATTTAGTCACAACGTGCACAGCACACATATCTTCCAGTTTATTGGGATGTCCAAAAACTCATAAAACTGCTCAGAAAATCATTGGCTTCACATGTCTATCATTTCAACGTTATGTAGTATGTCCGAAATGTAATTCAATATATAATTTAGAAGACTGCATCATTGTCCAGCCAGGTGGTAAAGTTATGTCTGCCACATGTAAGCATTTGGAGTACCCAAACCATCCACAAGCCCATTATAGGAAACCATGTGGATATGAACTATTACGAGCTGTTTAACGGCACAAATCAAAGGCATCATTAGAAGCTAAAAAGCAATATTGTTATCAGCATCTCAATGATGCTATTCGGTTGCTAATAAATTGACCTGATTTTTTGTCAAAGTGTGAGCAGTGGCGAAACACATACAAAGATAGTGATCCTGAATTATTAAACTGACATATACGATGGGAGAATTTGGGAAGAACTTCAGACCTTGGATGGAAAGGGGTTCTTGTCACTTCCAAACAATCTTGCATTGGGTTTGGGATGCGATTGGTTCCAGCCCTATAAGCATGTAACTTATTCCATTGGTGTACTATTGTTAGTTATTTTCAACTTGCCGAGGAAGGAGAGATTTAAGATGGAGAATGTAATTTTACTTGGTTTAATTCCTGGCCCTTCTGAGCCAAAAAAAAGTAATGAACTCTTACCTAGGCCCTTTTGTTCAAGACCTATATGAATTTTGGGAAGGTATCATGATCTGGAGCAACCTCTCACAGTCATTTGTTAAAATACGTTTAGCATTGATTTGTGTTATGTGCGACATTCCTGCAACAAGAAAAGTATGTGGTTTTGCTGGACACAGTGCTGCACATGGATGTTCAAAATGCTTAAAAGAGTTTCAGTTTGGTATATGTGACAACAAATTGGATTACTCTGGATATGACAGAGACTCATGGGAACTCCGTACGAAAGATAACTACAATTCTTGTTCAGAGCTGTATTTAAAGGCACCAACAAAGACAATGAAAAAGAAAGTTGTATCAGATCATGGTGTATGATATTCCATTCTCACGCAACTACCATACTTTAACATTGTACGAATGCATGAGATAGACCCTATGCATAACGTTCTGTTGGGAACACCAAAGCACATTATGAACAAATGGATAGAGCAGAACATTCTGTCAAAAGCACAACTGAACAAAATATCAAGTATGTCATCTAAAATAAATGTACTAAGAAGCATAGGTAGGCTTCCATCAAAAATTGCATCAAGCTTTTCTGGCTTTACTGCTGACCAGTGGAAGAACTGGGTTACTGTGTATTCTGCTGTATGTCTTAAGGACCAACTACCAAAGCATCGCTTTCAATGCTGGCTCTTTTTTGTTCGTGCTTGTTCAATTCTAGTTAAACGCACTATTTTAAAATGCAGTGTAATGGCTTCCGATGAATATTTAGTACATTTTGTAAATCATTTGAAAATTTATATGGTGCTCAACATTGCACTATAAACTTGCACTTACATCTGCACCTGAAAGAAGTTATTTTGGATTATGGTCCAGTTTATGGATTATTATGGTGCTTTTCTTTTGAACGATTCAATAGAACTCTTGGTGACTATTTTACAAATAATAACAATATAGAAATGCAGTTTATGAAGAAATTTTTGACGCATCAGCACTCTAGTACTCTTCATTTATCAAATGAATATGAAAAGTTCTTGGTAAAGTGTAGAGAGAAAAGTACAACAGGCTCAATCTTGCAGGGCACAACATCAGCTGTTCTTCAAAGGGCACTTGCATTCTCACCAATGTCAAACTTAACAAAACTTGATTACAGTATATGAACAAAGTCAGTGGGGGAACTTCTTCCACCAATCAGTACAAAGTACATGCAACCTGACATGACTGAACAACTCACAGAATCGTATAGGCACCTGTATATAGAGTTTAATTCATTGTTAGTCATGTACAATATTTCCAGCAGGGCATCTATTGCAGGGCATATTGTGCATTCAATAATGGCACGAACTGATAAAGGTTCTGTCGTTTTTGCACGCTGGCCTTTAAAGCAACCAGATGGCCTGCATGTTCTTTCTGGGGATGATAGCACCTTCTTTGGAGTTGTGCAGTATTTTGTTGAGCACACTATTTCAAATGGCACCACTTCGAAGTCTCACTTATTTGCATTGGTGAAATGGGCTAAGCCACATAGTCAACATCACTGGTTTGGTCAGTCAGCCAGTGTGTGAAAAGCCATCAATTCGGTGCTTTATTCCTATTCAGCGCATCCTAGGCATCTGTGCTCATGCAAACCTTGAAGTGCAATTTGATGACTCTAAGGAAAATGTGTCTGTACTAATTCCATCCATTAGTTTTGTGTGAGCTGTTGAATACATATGCATCGCATTTTTATTGTAATGAAGGGCTATTGCTATTATATCTTTCATTACCTAATACATGATGCGCCTACAGCTGTTTAACTTGTTAGGCTTGCATGCATATGATATACTAAATTTTTTAGCTGCACTTAATGAATTTTAACTGATACTAGCATTGCTTTAATAAAAAAGCGCGGTGTTGCAAACTCCGATACAAGAATTTACAGCGGTTTCCGATGCCCCCTAGTAGTGCGGGGGGTGCCACCCTCCCCACAGTCCTCGGGCGGCCAAAAAGGTTAGGCCCCCCCCCCCTCCCCCGCAACCTTTCTACGCCACTAGCAATGCAATGCAATTTGAATATATTACGTATAAACGCTCGTCCCTTTAATTGCTAGCTTTTAAGAAATAATTTACTACCGTATAATTGAAATACATTATAAGCGCGGTTGATTTGTGCACGTGAGTAAAGACGGCAATGGAAGTCCACGGATTCTATGGACGGCCGAAGCATATCCAGCAGTCCTCAAAATCGGACATAGATATCAAATTGGAAAGGCTCACTGAGGCAGTGCAAGCGAATGCAGATTCTATCAAAGGAGTTGTGCAACAGATGGAAGTGATGTCTACGGAGATACGAGAATTAAAAACAAAAAAGCGCCATCACCAGTAACACCTAGCCCTGCTACTACCCCTGGTTCGTCAAGAAATAGGATTCCATCAGTCCTAAGTGTGAGTTGAAAAAAAAATGTATGAAGTATAAAAATGATGCACTGAACTGTCATAATTTGTCCGTCTGTCATTTAGACGGCAGTCAAGTCTATCTATGCAAGCCTCACTGCGAAAGACCCTACCGTATGCAGTATACCCGATATTGAATCGATATTGGTCGACACGCGTCAGCATTTGTGCCGTATGCAGTTATTAATACGTCTAATATGCAGGGTCTGCATAACACCTGAAATGGACACTTCGGCTATACGAATAGTATGCAGATAGTCTGCATAATATTCGTCACCGATCTGCATACTATAGCGGGTAGTATGCAGACTAAGTCGATACGAGTCTGTATATCACACTTCACACTCGGTACACCATTCCGCACATCTCCGTGCAAACCACCCCCAAACCTTTCCATAACTCATAATAACTGCTGTAGTTTTAAAAGAAGTATTATTAACACTAATATAGTTCAGTTTCGCACACTGCCTGCATTCTAAAAGTCATTGGGATTAAAATCCGAGTCATCTTGCTCTATTTCTGCTTCAGCCGCTGCAGCCGGCACTTCCAATGCAGGTAGGAGGACAATTTTGACGAAGGCAGGTGGGCATCCTTCTGGTGGAGGCCGTTTTGAAGGGGATCCGGTCGCTCTTCTTTTCCCCTCCACCCAACACGAGCCACGGTTTTTCTCGTGCCGTTCGTCCAATTTTGCAATGAATGCATTTAGCACTGAAACACCAGTGTATTTTATAACGGTTACAGATGTTGCGGCAAACTTACTGTCAGACCTCCAAGGAAGCTGATGTCTGACGATGGTGTCGTCACCACTTTGATCGCTCTCGTCAGTCATGAACTGAATTGTTACTTTATCCCACAGGGGGTGCTCGTTCGGCCGTACCATCGCTCTTCGTTTTTCAAAAAGCTAAACGATTAGTGCTAATCACTGAAAACATATACAATATATGCATCTGTAGGCTTACTCTGTGAGTTCGCGCTGCTTTTTTTCGCTTCAGATGATCCTTTTTCACTTTCTGTAGTGCGTCCCTAACTGCGTTTTCTTCAATATTAGCACGCTTCAAGCTTTCAAAGTGCCTATGGACAGCTCCTTAACGACAAAATAACGGAATGCAGGCAGCCACATGAACTTTGAAACTCACGGTGCGCAGTACGGAGCGATACTGTTCCGTCGACACTGATCTCTTTCTTAATTTCCAAAAATATTCTTCTATTATGCGGACTGTCAGCCCTGAAGGTTATATTTCGAGGCAAGATGTTAATGCCTGGATATGTCTTACAGCAAAATATGACGAACCTTTCAGTGAATTCAAATTGATGGTCGTCTCCCATTGCGGAGTACAACAGTTTCACCTTATCCTTTTATTCAAGGGTGCATGTTTTACAATTATAATCATATGGCATAAGGGACTAACCAACGCATCCTTTGGTACAGCTTTACTCCTGCTCTCTGCGGATGGTCCCGTCGATCGTGACTGAGCAGCCTCAAGAGTTTTTACTAATGTCACCATCTTCTCGTTTTGGTCTTCAGTTCGCCGTCTGAGCTTTTCGATCTCGTTCTGTTGCGTCTCCACAATCGTCATGACATCTGCTATCGACGGCTGCAGCTGTCCATTGGCATCGTCGTCAGCTCCAGGTCGCGGTGAGTGGGCAGGTGTAAGCTGAATTGTTCTGCCTCTCGGTCTGGATGTACTTCGGCTAGGGGTTGTAACAGCACCATAAAACGTTCCAGCCATTGTACACCTTATTGATATCGCCTTGACCTAGTTTGCAAATAGCTGTGCAGCTGCTCTGTCAGCGCATGCGATTCCGGTCCGCGCCAGTGCATATGACAATTTACATGAATCACGTTTTTTTCTTCCCCATATACTTTTCAAAAGCGTTTTAAATGCAAGCGCCGACAAAAAGAAAGCTTTGTCCCCATTGCGGAGTTCGTCTTTGTCGCTCCGCATACTACTTGCATAGGCGACAATTCTACTCTTTCGAGACAGGGCAGTGGCAGAAAAAAACAGCAGCTCCTCATCAGCAGGCTAATGAATGCGAGGCTGACACATTTAGTGTCAGTATGGATACAAGTGCCTTTGATGACTCTAAAAATGATTATTCATCTTCTGATCTGTCTTCGTCAGAATCAGATACACTGGGTCAAGACACTTTACAGGTAAGAAATCACAATCTAATAATAATAATAATTCATGCATGAATTAGTTTTGTGAGGTACCTCTAACCAACCAAACAAATTTTTTTCATAAAGGATTTAGTTGAAGTGGAAGGTCATAGTTTGTCTAATGACATTCAGAGTGACATGGAAACCACAGAAGAAACTGAAGATATATTTATTGGTTCTGAGGGCCATGTACACACCACACAACAACCTCCAGTGACGGATAATCCCAACTCATTGTATGTTCTGCAGTATATATTACTATTTGTTCTGATATGGAAGAGCATATGTAAGGTTGCAGACAATGCAGTGAAAATTTTATTGAAATTTTTGAATGTATTGATTAAACTTCTGCTGAAAGATAGCCCAGATGCTCAGTTTGGCATTCCTTTAACACTAGCTTCTGCTATGAGAACATTGGGCATAAATGATAACTTTAAACAGTTTATAATATGCAGCAAATGTCATTCCCTATATACTGTTGCGGTTGCATTGAAAATGTTAGAGGAGTGATGTGTTCTAAGAAATGCAGATTTGTTGAGTTTCCAAATCATCGCCAAAAACGATTTCGGACTCCTTGTGGCCAGCTTTTAATGAAAGAAGTTAAGCAGACTTCTGGGAAGACAAAGTTAGTGCCTAAAAAAGTATTCTGCTATAAAAGTGTCATAGAATCATTGTCTGATAGGTTAAAAATGCCAAAGTTTTTGGATCTAATAAACTACAGTCATGGCCACAGAAGCACTAATGGAGTTCTAACAGACATATTTGATGGAAAACTGTGGAAAACATTCCAAACAGAGTTTTGTGGAGATATAAGAAATCCTGCAATAGGCTTTATGCTGAATGTTGATTGGTTTAATCCGTTCAAGCATGGTAATTATTCGTTAGGAGCCATATATTTGTCGATCTTAAATTTACCAAGAGAGCTTAGATACAAAGAACAAAACACTATGTTAGTGGGATTAATTCCTGGTCCCAAAGAGCCAAAATTAATTTTAAATTCATTTTAACACCCCTGATTCAAGAGCTTTTGCAACTAGAAAACGGTGTCCAATTTTATTCAACTGATGCAATTGGTGAAAAGGTATTTGTTCGAGCCTCATTATTGGCAACCTCTTGCGACATACCAGCATCTCGTAAAGTCTGTGGATTTGTAGGTCATAGTGCTACAAAAGCTTGCAATAAATGTTTAAAAGGCTTTAAAAGAAAAGAAGACAAAACTGATTATAGTGGTTTTGATGCAGATTTGTGGCCTAAACGCACTAATCAAGTGCACAGAATGCGTGCTCAAGAATATCTTAAGTGCACAAACAAAGTGGAAAGAAAACAATTCGAGAGCTTGCATGGTCTGAGATATTCTGTTTTACTAGATCTGCCTTACTTAGACATTATAATGCATTGCGCAATCGACCCCATGCATAATTTATTTCTGGGAACCAGTAAACATGTCATGGAAGTGTGGCAAAAAGAAAATCTTATTACAACAAATGATTTAGTAATCATTCAAGATAGAGTAAATTCAATAAACCCACCACCTGATATTGGTAGAATACCTTCCAAAATATCTTCCAATTTTAAGGATTTCACAGCTGATGAGTGGAAAAACTGGACACTAATTTACTCAATGTATGCTTTGAATGACATTTTACTATCAGAAGAGTTAAAAATGTGGGAACATTTTGTAAAAGCATGTTCAATTGTTTGTTGTAGAGTCATTACTGCAGAGGATGTCAAACAAGCTATTGTTGGAATTCAACAACTCCTTTCAAATGCTGCATGGACCAGATAGTTGTACAATTAATATGCATTTACATTGCCACCTTGCTGAAACAATACTGAACTTTGGCCCTATCTATTCATTTTGGTGCTTTCCTTATGAGAGATACAATGGCATACTTGGATCATATTCAACAAACAATCATGTACATGTACATGATCCGAGTATGTGTGCAACATGTGCGCGCATGTGTTGTGTGTGCACATGCATGTGTGTGAATTCGTGCGAGTGTATGTACGTGTGTGTTCAAAAAGTATAATAAACATCTAACCCGCGAATCAACCATCTCCTATGTGTTAGTTCCCATTTCCGCGTCCAGCAACCTGTTATGAGACATCGTTTTAGTTCGGGAATAGGTGCGTGCCGCGGCTATATAATCTCTGGCATTTCTCTGCTATATCTGAAAGGCAAGTTACCCCATCGGCATGCATGCTACGGGTAAGTACTCCATGCATGCTGTTAGATAGAATTGACTAACCCCTCCAAACTCCAAAGTGCTTCCCCTCTGCGGTCTATATTAAACTAAGTGCTAGTCACGTGATACAGATAATAATAATAAAAAAAGATTATTATGAGTGATGCCTGCTGACCAAGCCACCAAGGATTATGAATGCTGCACAAGAAGCTTATGAAGGCATGCGTATTTCCACTTGTTAAATCGATCCGCATTTCCCATTCTTACTACTCCGCATTCGGTCCCTCTAAATACTGCACAGCATTCTGCTCTTCATACTAGTCTTCTCACATACGAGTCCCATATGTGTCCGGATACTAGAGCTTCTGCATACGTATCCGTATATGACTTAGTATGCAGTGTCTGCGCTACTCTGTATACGGTATACTTCCGCGCAGTGAATGGTTGCACCTTAACTTTCTATGAGCAGATACGAAAGACTGTCAGTGTATACATGATCCGAGTATGTGTGCAACATGTGCGTGTGTGTGCACATGTGTGTGAATGCGTGCGAGTGTATGTACGTGTGTGTTCAAAAGGTTTTATATTATAACAAACATCCAACCCGCAAATCAACCATCTCCTATGTGTTAGTCCCCCATTAGGTGCGTGCCGCGGTTTATATCTGAAAGGCAAGTTACCCCATCGGCATGCATGCTACGGGGAGTACTCCATGCTTGCTGTTAGATAGAATCGACTAACCCCTCCAGTCTCCAAAGTGCTTCCCTCTGCGTAGTAAGCTAGCCACGTGATACAGATGATGAAACAATATAATTAAAAAAAGAATATTATGAGTGATGCCTGCTGACCAAGGATTAAAGCTAGCTCCACCACAGCTGTCCGCAGACAAGCGCACTGCTTCTTTATGAATGCAGCACAAGAAGCCTACAGGTATACGTATTTCCACTTGTTAAATCTATCCGCATTTCCCATTCTTACTGCTCCGCATTCGGCCCCTCTAAATACTGCACAGCATTCTGTTCCTGATACTAGTCTTCTCACATACGAGTCCCCATATGTGTCCGGATACTAGAGCTTCTGCATACGTATCCGTATATGACTAAGTATACAGTGTCTGCGCTACTCTGTATACGGCATACTTCCGCGCAGTGATTGCTAACATTTTTGTTCATAGACACAACTGTCAGACAGAAAGAACAGAAGCGAATGCAAATGCTGCATTCATCTGGTCCAAAGAGAGGGGGAATATGGCGGCATTTTACACTACAGAAATGACATCACTGTCTGTCGAAGATACATCCAAGTTGCCTCAGTTCGATGGATTTGCACTATCCTTTATTACATTGGATGGTCCAAACTGTACTGTGAGTTATGCTACAATTTTTGCTTCCTACTCAATTTCCATTAGGTTACTGATATAGTAAGGGCACTTCGTCAGCATAACACAGCAATGAACAGATATGCGTACACAATCGTTTGCTTCCAACCTGTTGACTGCATACATCGCATCAGTGAAGAGTTCAAAGAAATGCAGCTAACAGTCCAGGTGGCATATTGTTCAAAATCAGTGAATTCAAAAGGTAAATGAACACTATCACTATGGTTGTAGAATAACATTTAATATCCCACAGGAGCATTCTTTGATACCACAGTTGTTCCTTTTGTGCTCGCTTTTTCTGGAGATAGTGCTTCCCAAACAGAAAGTGTTCACTTCCCTCCAGAACAAAGTGATTTCTTCCAAGGGACATTGGATGATGTCTATAAGTCACTATTGTTGGGCTTGAGTAATGAGAACAATTTTGTGCTAAGCACAATGCCAGCAATAGGTAAGTACATGATTTGAATATATCTAGCTGTACAGCCCAGTGGTGCCTAAGTTGTCAATAGCTTCAAAATACTTTCAAGAAGCAATAATATTATGAATGTAAATATCCCAGCATATGGTATGTGAGATCTTTTACATTGCTGTGCTTCATATGAATGTGAATGATTTTATAGGTGCAAACAAAAGAATGTAATGAAATATCAAGTTCACATATTGTAGAGACATGCAGTGCATTCCTAAGATATATAACTTTAAAAATATCTCATTAATTTAATCAATTAATACACTGTAAGACTTCAAAAAGCCTTTTCTAACAGAGCATGTCCACTCTTCAAAACTAGAAATAAACAATTTTTGAAATTTCAAACATCTCTGTGGACTCTTAAGTTTCAAACATCTAAATTTGAAATGTCAAGCAGTGACTTCAGTACTCTCAAATTTTACATTCCAAAGTTTGAAATTTCAAAAAATAAATTACGTTCAATATATTAAATTTTACACAGAGAATCATGATAGATTCCAAAGTATTTTTGTGAGTAACTTATGTCTATTTGTGACTAATTGTCCTTTATGTATTTATAAGTGTTTAATATCATCATAAATATAATTATAAATACATAAAGCACAACTAGTCACAAAATTAATAGACAAAAATACTCCATCTGCTCTGAGCGCAAAGAACCCATAATAGATGCAGTATTTCCACGTTGTACAGAACCTGTTGTCTGTAAAAAAAATTTATTTTTCTAACCCTATAGATTCTACAAAATTTAAACTTTCTAACGCTGCAGACACATTAAAAACATACACGGATAAATCTCCAATATTTGATATTTACAACAGAAAATCCTATACTCCTTAAATTGAAATACTTTAGACACTCCAAAGTTTGAAATTTCAAAAAAAGAATACTGAATTCGGATCCATTAAAATGTGTTACTACAGAGAAGATCTTTAATTTGAAATTTCAAAACAAACGTCGCCCTGTTCATCACTATATATTAAACAGATGTACCTGACAACGAATATAACTTTTAAATGTCAAATAGAAAGCTGCATTGTATCTGACTGCATTATTGAATTATATTGATGTATTGTCTTTTTATCACTAGAACCTTGTGAAGTTAGTATCACATGCTAGTGCTGTGAATAAATGGTTCATTTATGATTCGTTTTTTAACAACAGATTTGCCATGGTAAGCCTTTGAACTCAAGAGGAATAGCGTTGTAGCTACATCAGTTTCCATGAAATTAGCATTCGAACAGAAGATGGAGAACATAAATTAATTGCATGTATTGTTTTGTTGATTGTTCAAAATTATTGAACATGCATTGTTTATTGAATGATACAAAGAAACAAGCTGCAAAATGAGAAAAATTCTTCTTTGAAGCATATTTCTTTTTGATTCAAAATTAATCAAATGAATTGTAGAATATTCAGATGAGAAATGGGAATGAGAAATTCCACAGTGAAATGAGAAGTGGTTTAAGGTTCATGGGGATTCGTTTGAGGCAGGTGATCTGGTTTGGTTAAACAATCCCCAGTAGTACCAAGAGGAGTACCAAGGAAACTGCATTGCCCTTGGAGTGGCCCGTTTAAAGTGGTAAAGAGGATATCGTCTGCAGTTTACAGAATTCAGGACCAGCGTACCTCAAGGTCTCGTCGTCGAATTGTCGTTCACTTTGATTGCTTAAAGCACTGTCCTCTGGATATGCGGGTGGAGGCTGCACTACCTTCAGGTTCGACACCTCATCCGTTAGTCGGTCAACAAACTGGTCTTGAACGGACGTTGCCACCTGGTACGAACTTGCAGTTTTTTGAGGATGATGAACCTGAAGAGACGGAAATGGACAGATCGCGTGCACGTGATCAAAGGACTGAACAAAATCTACCAGACCAGGAAGTAACTGTGACCAGTCCAGACATTGTGGGTCAAGAAATGGAAGCCTCGCCGCAGAACAATGATCATAACGTTGCCGAGCAAAGTGAAGAGACTACAACCAATGAGCAGTCTTCACGGTACCCTAAGCGGATTCGACGTGCACATTGCCACTACTGGTGAACCTACTCTTTTCAAAGAGGGGGAAAGTGTTATGACTGAATTGACCACGCATGCGCACGATAGTCCATGTTGCATCATATATGTTGGGTATTTAATTGGTATGCTGAAATGATGATCAGATTTTGTCAGTAACGAGAGTGATATAAATTGCGAGTCGTTACACATGTATTTATTTAGGTCAGTGTTATAAGCACAAAGCACAAAGTTTTCATAATAGCACCCAGCACGTTTATCATATGGTATATTACGTATTATATCGGAGAATGGTTGTGTGACAGTTTCTAAGAGTGATGGCTTCCATCGAGGGTTGAAACTTCCCACTTTGTACAGAGGGTGGCATTTCACTTGCTCTGTTTCTGCTTCCACTTCTGCTACAATAAAGTACACACTTCCCTTAACTTCGACTACTTCACTTAATTCAGGGTAGTGTGGGACATCAATAGTTGAAATAGACACACAGTGATTGGGATCAATGCAGAGGTACTGGTTGTGTCTCGTATCTATTGCGTAGAGCATAACCTTGCGCTCTATGTATCGCACTGGTTGAATACATAGCCTTCTGTACTGTTTTCTAACCAGCTTAGGCTGAATTGTCCACTCATCTTCGTCAACACTTCCGTCAGCTAGTGTTTTTGCTGAAAAATAATTACCATTGAAGAAATGTGCATACTCATTGTTAACTGGGCCATACACAAAAAATCCAGTAATCTGCACTATCCATTCTGTACCTTCAGACAGGTGGTCCTGCACAGCCACATACTCACCCACTCTGTATATGGAAGCTATACCATAACTGTTTATTTTCACAACTTTTTTGAAGGCACGTGCTACATGATGCATGTTGTCTTGTGTGGAAGTACTAAGTGCCAAATTGCCAGCTTGAACCCAATATTCAATATCTGCTATCTGTTGTGTGTCCAATAGAAGAATACTTTCTTTTCCTATCATAATTCCATCACATAGTTCTGTGTGCATTAATGTGTCTGAACCATTTAGCATGCATTCCTTCAAAGCAATGGCTTCTGCGTATGTGCTTGAGTGTAGAAATGGGTGAGGGTTAATTGGTACAGAGGCATGTTTACTGTCTGCATCGTCCTTCTTTTCTAAGTACAAATTTACAAACAAGAGTTGGTTTGCTCTATCTGCAAACGTTTTGCACATAGACTTGTTGTTTGTAGTTTGCATTTTGTAGTAATGAACGAGTCGTTCAGATACGGACAGCTGTCAGTCAGCCAACAATGTCGACGCTGGTTGTTCAGTCAATTAGTTCTGAGAAAACTGGACGCAATTGGCTGCAGTCAACCATCACAATTGGAGGTATGTTATTATGGATATATTTATTTCTACATCTTCAGGTGCCTATTAAGCAGTGTCGGGTGAGTACATGTTCATATGAAACACAATTCATTAAGCACTATAGGGTCAGGATCATGATGATGAACATGAACTGACAGAATATGAGCTTCAAGGAGGTAGAAAAATAAGGGAAAACAAAGAATTCCTATGAAGTCAGCAAGTAAGTTAAAAGATAAGCAAGAAATGTTTGAATTTTTAATTTTTCATTGTAATAGATTTCAGTTACATGTAATGTGATGGAAGATGAAGATGCAGTCCTTGTTGCCACGAAGTGGTGGAGTCGCATGCACCCGGGGTTGAAACCAAGCCTCATTTAATTGCTTTCTGCTATTGATGATGTTGGACTTCCTAGGCCAACAAAGAATTGCACTCTACGAGAGTTACTAATACATGCAGGAAACCGGCTCGTTGAAGAAAAAATAGTTAAACTAAACAAAAGTGCTGGTAAAACGAAAGATGACATTATATTATAGTTCATTATAGCACAGTTCATTATAGCATATTGCAGTTTTTATCACATTTTTGCCACCAACTCATGTGAATGCATGTTGCACACTCGTACAAAAGTTGGTAATAAAGATTTTGACATGAGACTGGTTGTGGGCGTATAAAGTGCGCCAAGAGCTTTTGAGATAATACCTAGCCAGTTCGATTGGTCTCACGAACCTCCACTCGATTCTACAATAAAGTAGCCAATATGACAATGCTAACGTTTCCTACACGCCCACAAATGCTTTGCAAAGACACGGAACGCAGGTCTTTAAAAAAACTCGGGTCTAAAATCATTTACAGTCGTAAAAACATATCTAATAATATCCATACCTCTTAAGCAAGTGGCAGAATAAAGGAAAAAGCCTCAAACTTTACATAACGACCGGTTTTCTTCGAAAGAGTATCTGAAATGCAGTGGCAAAACGTGTTAATTGATCCTACAGTGACAGGTCGTAAGCCAGCCTATGCAAAGTTCTCGTGTTTTTTTATCTTTTTTCTTTCGCTTCAAATTTACATGGGAGTTGCATGATTCTATTTCTCTCACCTAAAGGACTTCACTGAGATCCCACATACAATCGCCAGACACTTGTGAAACAGGCAGCGAACGATTTTACATTGAACCCTCTCGTGGTAGTTACTAATTTTTGTTTAACTATGGATTGTGATAGGTGTGGCAAGCAATTAAAAAGCAACCATATTGTTAACGTACAACGGCATTATGAATCCGATTCATGCAAACGGAAGACCGCAGAGATGGACCTGCAGCAATCGCAGCCACCTGCAGAAAAGAGGCAGCGGCTCCTGTGCACGAGCGCTGCAAATGCTGAGGAACCTGTTTCTTGCAATGAATCGGTTGCCGTTGCTTGCGAGGAATCTGTAGCGGAGCCGAACCAGAGGTTGCCTAAGCCGTTGTATACAGATCACATCCTTTGTTGTATTTATCGAATGATAAGCACCAACTTCGCAAACGGGAGATAATAAATTGGGCAATGCAAGCTGAAAGAAGGAATGAACCAGTATATGGCATTAAAGGTGTGTCTATATTAGCCAAACATATAACCCAAAAGCGTGTCCCAACTGATTATATGCATGCTGTAACTGAGGGTACAACAAAGCAATTTCTAAAATGCTGGACAGATCCAAAAAATAAGCATTTAAAATTTTATATTGGAAACAGGGTGAAAGAAATTGATAAAATGCTACTCAGAATCAAGCCACCCCATGAATTTGAACGATCTCCTCGCCCTATTTCAGTCTCACATTTTTGGAAAGCATCCAAATACAGAAGTTGGCTACTGTATTATTCATTGCCCATTCTTAATGACATTCTGCCACCAGATTATGTTCATCATTTTGCACTCCTTGTAAGTTTATACATATTCTGCTGGGCACCAACCTTTCAGTAGAGTTGATATATGATGCAGAAAGGATGCTGCTTGAATTTTACAATCATATGCCAGAATTGTACCCGGAAACTATGTGTACTCCTAATGTGCACAGTCTCATACATTTATGTACATCGGTGCGAGTTAGGCCCACTTTGGGCATACTCATGTTTTGGGTTTGAAAATATGAATGGCGTGATTAAAAGGGATCAGCATGGCTGCAGAAACTTCTTGCCTAGCCTCACCAATGCAATTTGTATGAAAATCAGCTTGTCATTGCACAAAAATGCACTAATGAAATCAAATCAAGAAAGTGACAAGACCAAAAGGTTTTCTGAAAAAAGATTTCACAACTATTATGAAGATGGATCTGTTGGAAAAATCAAAACTATCACATTGGATGAGAGTGAAAGGCAAATCCCTAGAAATGCAGGGCTCACAATGGACTCAAATCGTATAATTCGTATATGCGTAAACACACATCATACCAAGCTAGAAAGAATCCAATGAAATTAAGAGACAGTTCAGTATGTATGTTTCAAGTAGGACCCAATACAATGATGGGGTCCATCAGGAAATTTGTTTATATGAATGAAGTTGTGAAACTGTAATTATTGACATATTTGAAACTGTTGAAGAAAATTTACTTCAAGCTGCACATGTCAGAGCAAGAAGACCATGCTATGCTAATAATACCTTCATTAATGAATGTTTTAAGAAAGTAAAGAAAATATCTGTTTCAAACAAAGCAAACGAGTTGAAGCAATACATCAGAAGTGTGTACACATTCCAGTTAAGCATAGTGATATTGACGTCATTGTGAAGCAACCCAACATTTATGAACATCATTGAACTAAAGTGTATGTAATACTATGTTTGGACATGAGTTCTTCAATTTTATCAATAATATTATTTAATAATGTTAGGGGAGAAAAATAATCTTGGCCAAGATCTTGCCATTCTTGCCATGATCATGCCATTCTTGCCGATTCTTGGCCTTTCTTGCCCAAGAACTTTTCACTGGGTAACCAAATCGGCATGAAGTGAAGTTGCCATCCCCCAGTTGAACTACATGTATCGGTACAATGTAAGATCACTATGCATTCATGTTGAGTTGCTGACAAACCTCCTTCAATTTGATCATGATTTCCTGTTTACATAACTTTTCAGTGTTAAATGATCCAAAGTGTGTATAATAATGGTGCATTTTAACTAAATAAATCATGCCAGACATGCACAGACAACAATTTAATATTTGGTTGATCATGTGGATAGAAGGGACAAGAATCTTGACCAGGAAGGCATGAATCTTGACCAGGAAGGCAGGAATCTTGACCAGGAAGGCAGGAATCTTGACCAGGAAGGCAGGAATCTTGACCTGGAAGGCGGTAGTAATCTTGACCAGGAAGGCAGGAATCTTGACCAGGAAGGCGGGAATCTTGGGCAAGAGACAAGAATTTGGCGGCCATAATCTTGGATCTTGGCCAAGATCTTTGGCAAGATACCCAAGAATCTTTGGTACACTTGGGCAAGATCCTTGAAGACGATGGCCCAAAACCCGGAAGCACAGCCATGGACTGTGCGGGGACTAGTGGGGGTCTCTCGCTCTCGTTCAGAGACGAGAGCATGAGGACGGAACGGTTGCTGGGTTCTATTTGTCAACCAATGCATCACTCTTCCCCAACCGGGACCGTGGTATACCAAACCTTACACCGCGTGGTACCCCATCCCTCATGGACACTGCCAGAAACAAACTACAGACTAGAATGGCAGATATGAAGAAATACATGATAGACATCGCCCATGCTAGTCACCACCTAGACCACTGGCCAAGACAGTAGAAACTAACCGGCTGCCTAAGGGACTCACTGTGGAGCCCCGTATGATGCTCATAGACGCTGATGAGGAAACTGCAGCAGAGTGGAAGGAACAGACCAGACGAAATACACTTGGCTACATAGACGTAGCCAAACACCACTATACCAAACAAATTGCCTGAAAAATGAGGCAATCGCAGACTGTCAAAGAAAGGTGCTCGAGAGCATTTCAGACTCCCTCCTCACAGACAGAGGAGGGTGCTCAGAGGTTCCTACGAGGAACTCTTGAAGCATGCTGAAAATGAAGCCAAGGCTGTCAAGAGGGAAAGAGACCAAAGCTCTCAGTCAAAACTTGAAGATGGTGAAAGACCACCAAAAAGGCCCTAAACCAGCCAACAAAGGTATGACATTGACCAAATGCACAGTGAGACGTGTATAACCTCCCAATGCCTTCTAGAAACCAGGGCAGAAACAAAAACAGGCACTCCCAAGAGGGACACTCCTGGAGAGGTCGTCCTGAGAGAAAGTACCAGTAAAGGCTCAAGAAGGAGCTCTAGACATAGACATATGAATAGACGCATGTATAATTTGAATAAAACTTTGAATAATAAAAAAGTGTATGCAAAACACGTATGCATGACAATGTGGTCAATATATCGCCATACACACCCACTCAGACAGAACTTGACATACTTTCAAAGGGACTCAGCTTTATTCCCTATACATGATGCCTTGACAGAG
The DNA here is from genome assembly GCA_963681505.1 of Eunapius fragilis. Lineage (NCBI taxonomy): Eukaryota > Metazoa > Porifera > Demospongiae > Spongillida > Spongillidae > Eunapius > Eunapius fragilis. The sequence goes on from OY811971.1 coordinate 13,511,088, forward strand.
ATATAACAGAAGAAACTGAAAGTTTCATACGTAAACTAAGACTCAGGTACATTCACAGATTCACTCAAACCAAACCGAATCCATTCAGACTCAAATCTACACAGACTCCCAAACCCACAGACTGTCAGGACCTAGAAAACCTGATCAACAGAATCCGACTCACAATGACTCAGATCCATCCCACCACAGGTCGGTACAACCTCCCAAGAAATGGTATGTGCATAATCAAGAAACTGTCCAAAGAACATGATGTGATCATCAATACAGCAGACAAAGGAAGCTCTATAGTCTTACTGGACAGGGAGAAATACGTGGAAGCAGGCCGAAAACACCTAGATGACAAGCAGACACGCTGTTGACACACGAGCAGATGGGTCTGTATGTATGCGGGTTTTTGTGCAGTTTGATGAGAAAATACATTAGGCTTGTTCTGTGGTCATCTGGAGGTAGGCAGAATTTGTAGTGTGACTTACTAAGCAGGTTCATTTCGCAGTTTGCCTAGCTTGATTGTTATAGTTATATGGTTATATGTTATATGGTGTCTGTCAGTGTGATGTCTGCAGTTAGTCTGATGTATAACCTCTAACATCTCTAGATTCCTAGACCACTGGCTCAAACAAGCCGTCAGACTTCTCCCATCATACATAAGTGACTTCATCCACTTCATAAAGACCATTGAAGACATAACCTTTGCTAAGACATTTTACTTTGCTCAATTGATGTGTATACCAATATTCCCATAGACGAAGGAAACAGAGCGGCAATCAGAGCTCTTGAAAACTTGAAATGCCAAACAGACATGCCAAACATGGCAGCCCTAACTGAGCTCCTAGACTTGATCACTAAAAACAATGTCATTGAAATTCTATATCCAGACAAAAGGAGTACCTATGGGCAACATCATGGCTCCATCATACAGTGGTATCTTTATGGGTGAACTAGAAACAAGACTCATAGACCTACAGACCGACAAAATTAAACTATGGGTTCGCTACATTGATGACATCTTTGTGGCTTGGCAAGGTACCCAGACCGACTGGATGATGCTGGTTGACGCAGACGATGAGACCGAAGCTGAATGGTGAAACCAGACAAGGCTAAACACCCTTGCATACATAAACATAGCGCTAAACCACTACAAAAAGGTCATCACCCGCAAAACTGGGCAAATAGCCGAAAAACAAAAGGCTGTGCTGGAGTGCATCACAGATGCCTCCTTAACAGATAAGCAGAAAAAAGCACTAAAACTATCGTACGAGGGACTGCTGAGCAATGCTGAAATGGAGGCTCAGAAGATAAAAAAAGACAGCGATGAGGCCTCTCAGTCAAAACTAGACGAACACCCGGCAAAATGCCAAAGAACAGAGAGTTACAGTTATGACATTGACCACACATCCACTAACCCACCTAAAGATACAGAACACTTTACAGAAGTCCTAACCAGAGAAGAGACCCACACAGACCCAGAGGTTATCCCAACAGACCACAACAGACGTGGAGGACCCAAAAGAAAAAATAGAAGGCATAGACTGCGATACAAACGTTCTGTATTTCATTGTAACAGTGTGGTTAGAAGCTCTAATGATAACTTGCATGACAATGGGAGACAATGGGAGATAGTCTCGTCCCCTAAAGTCTCATCCCCTAACCCAGATTCCCAACAGCTGCGGGTGGATTACATCACCGCTACGTGGGAAGTGGGTCCAGGAAATAAGGACAACGCACTTGTTCCGAGCATCCCTCAATGTTCATGTCCAAAAATAGTACAGCAATCTAAATTTAGAACTAATCTTGCACAATTAGAAAGCAATAAGCGCTATTATTTCCGCATTATATTACTACGCATGTTATGTATATGTAAAAAACAGGTTCTCTAAACTTACAAAGAACAATTATCTGAGTGTATAGGCAGCCATGAATGATATGGGTCATGGAGCCCTAGTGTCTACATACTCTATGCATAAGCATCTGCAGCTGGTTGGCACAACGGATATAATCTACAGAAGACGCAGTATATAATCTACAGAAGACGCAGTGACTATGTATATAATGCAGCTGCATCTGTAGATTGTCTATAGACAAGGCCTGCATACCACAAGGCAAAACTCATGCACCTAATATACTATGCTTCCTCTACACCCAAGCAATTCGTCGGACGCGTATGGCAGCACTGAATATATTAGCAATTTGCCGTCAAACTGACAAAAATATGTTTTCCTAGCACGAAGGTCTTAATTGCCTCCATTTGTTGTGGACATAGGTCAGCAAAACCCAGCCATTGATTGAACCGCGCGCAAAACACATCCTGAATATGCGTATCTTGCTCGCACATTCCCACTTCGATGTCTAATTGAGGCACACCTTCCACTTGAAATCAGGTAATCGGCAACTTGCATGTATGATTAAGGTTTGATTGTTGAAATACGGAAACGGAAGGAAAAGCACTCAGGAAATGGAAAGACGCTCAAAGACAGGAACATTACAGTGACCCCCGTTCAGGGAACGTGAAAAAACGGGTGAAGTAACTGAAACTCCCACAGCTGCATCCAAGGGAAAAAAAGTACACTACAACTCTTACTTGCCTCTGGTATATTACGAAGGTCATCGTAGGGCGCTAACTTCATGGACAAGTAATCTTCCATTGCTTTCTACCACCCGAGTTGGTCCCTAATAGTTATTCCCTTATTCCGCATTCTGAACAATTATTACTTGACATCCCGATGTGATTTAGTATTTTGTCTTTGTCCAAGGAACGTTCATTTACAGTCGGTCATCTGGTAAAGCAGTCGGTAGTCAAAGTTGCATTACCATATCACATAAGGTGAAGGTATATATGATACGTGATTATAGCTGTTGGAATGTGTTGATATGGTGGTCATTTGGATATATATATATAACAGTCTTTCGAGGGATCGCTATTGCTATTGGAGAAATGGTATTTTGCATTTACTTTGCACACGGATTGAACTTGTAGGACTGGAAAGGTAAGTTCCACAACAAGGAAGTATAATAATGGACAACGACAAGAATTTCCCTGCCCCAAAGCCATTTGTCATACTCAACACTTATGAATGGTGTTAATCACAATGATAAAATTCGCCTGTACTATTATTCAGTACGAACAAAGCTATCACTAAATATTCTGGTTTCTATTTGAACTTACAGTAGCAAATATTGCCAGAACTTCAAACCAGATGAGTGTGTACGCACCTTTCTACTCACCCTTGCTGAGGAACTCATTGGAACATATTGTAATAGAAAGAGAGCAGGAAGACCCCCAAGAGATCATCAAGCCATTAGTATAAGGGAGCCACATATCCCTAAGAAATAAAAAGAAAAACATAAAACGATGTTACTGTTCTGTAAAAGGTAAGAGTAAGGAAACAAAGTGACACTACCATGAGCACAATCTTCCATTCTGTCACATGGAAAGATGATGGCACTGACCGCTTTGAACTGTACTACAAATAAAACTTTAGAAACTGTAATCAAAACACAGAATGGAATGGTACACGAGCAAAGTGTAAGGTATCTATGGATAAATAATTGAAGGAATTACGCGCCATTCCTTCTTTGTAACAGATACTCAAGCTCCTGAAAATAAGCTTATCACGGAAAAGATTTTGGCAGCTGTCACAAGCAATTATGAAAGGACCTTATACAATGTTTTTACCGTTTTATACCGAGAGGCGATCAAGAAGTACTGTGTAACTCAAAAGCTTCAAAGTGTGAAAGGCCACAAACTTTGTGACGCATAGCAGAAGCAAAGAAGGTTGAAGAGAAAGCATAACATCATTACTAGATAATTGTTTCCAAATGTTATTACACAGACGCTTCAGAGTCGCCGGACAGTCTGTCAATCGTCCACAACATTGTCGGTGGACCAGAAGGAAATGTATAGCACTATTCTTTCAGTGGAATACATGTCCACTGAAGAAAGCGCTAGTGAATCTGACGAGGGAAAAAACACGGGGCAAAGAACGAAAGTACTTGTGGTACACAAACTTCCGTGGAGGAGAGCATCATTTAACAGCAGCTCCTTACCACCCACAGGTATTATGATTAAGTATGTTAACCTTAATATTTTTTGTACACACTGTAAAGGCAAATGGTTTAGATGAACGTTCCAACCAAATGCTTCAAAATATGTTGGTAAAATATACAAGCTGTATAGAGATGTGGAGAACACACCTTGAATCATGTGTTTTTGCCAGATTCATTGTGTAGGTCGTTGCTTTTGTTGCGTAATGTACACATGCATATTGGTGGAATTTTTGGCTATATAAGTGCATGATGTTACTATGTGTCTTTTGGTTGAACCAAAAATTATACGACATTATAGTGGTGTCAGAAGTGGGAAGGCGGAACGGCAAACTTCCAGTTTACGCTCGTCCTGCTTGTTTCGCGTCGAGGGATGATTTTAATTTGTGGATAACGCGAGTGGAGATGCATCTTCAAGCAGCGAATATCCCTACAAGAGAATCATGGACAAGAGCTGGTTTTTTTTACGACATTACACTTTTATTTCAAGCAGTTGTTGATGCTGTACATGTATTTGATCAAAAGAGTGTTCATCTATATGCAGTACATGGCAGTATGTCTAAATCATGTATCAGCAAACTGCATTGAAGTTTTTGTATTTCTAAATTGAAGCATTAATAAGAATTCCAAACTTATTGGAAGTTTTGTTAGAAACTTCCATATACATCGACCCGACTCTACCAAGACTCCCGACGAACGGATCGTTTACCTTGTTATGGCAATCGAACTAGAAGTCAAAAGTGAGCAGTTTCGTCTTTGTTTTATGTCACAGAACCGTGCGATTGTTGAGAACAAAAGGGTACTGCCCGTCCTCATACCCGGCCTGATGGCAACATGTGCCGTACACAGTCAACACACACACGATGATTACTGGATCAATAACAGCGTTTCGAGCCAAGAATGGAGTTCTCAAGAGACGATTTGTCACCTGTGATTACTCCGAGTGGTTACACCTAATTGTCCCACAGTCTTTGCGAAGCCAGTTTTTGGAGGAGAAGAGAAGACAATGGGCCAGCTTCAAGCCCGTTGTTATTGGCCTGGATAGTGGGCAGATGTTCGAAATTGGTGCCGCACATGCCTAATATGTGCTACTATAAAGACCCCTACCCCTACTCCAACGAAACGGGGCCCACTGTGGACAATTCAAGCAGGCTACCCTATGCAGATTGTGGCCGTCGACATCCTAGGACCCCTGCTTAAGACCAAGGATGGCAATGAGTAAGTCCTCGTCACTTCTGAAGACTTTACCAGGTGGGTAGAGGCATACTCCATCCCTAACCAGGAGGCTGTCACAGTTGCCCACTAGTGGATGAGATGTTTTGTCAGTTTTCCACTCCAGAACAGTTCCATTCAGACCAAGGTCACCAGTTTGAGTTGGACCTGATAGCTGAGGTGTGCAGAATCCTGAAAGTCCACAACATGTGTACCACTCCTTACCACCCTCAGGGATATGGGCTAGTAGAACACTTTAACCGAACACTGCTCGAAATGCTGGTTGCCATGCAACCTGGTGACTGGGATAGCCACATATGAAAAGTGTGTTTGGTTTACAACAGCAGCATTCAGGCACCACTGGCTACAACCCCATTTTTCCTGATGTTCGGACGAGAAGCACGCCTTATTCTGAACCTTATGTACCATGTTGACAGGTTGCTGCTAGTGCTTGGAGTTTTCAGAGTCCTCTCAAGTGCTGTAGGTCGCCTATTTCCCCTCAGATCCTCAGCCTGCTACCATCCTTTCTCGCCAACACATCAAAGGGTTTGAGCTTGATGGCGATAAGGGCTAAGAGCTAAGCAATTACTGCAGGGGAGGTTACCATGGAGTAAATTAATGATTTAAAAGAACACTTTAAGAATTCAAAATGAGCTCATAGATGATCATGGGAAGACATACAGGAAGATATCCTTTAGTGAGATAAGAGCAGCCAAGTTTGATTGCTATAATCAAGAACAGTTAGCTGTGGTGTTGGGCAGACGTGTGAAATAAGGGAAAAATTCTTGACCTTTGTCAAATGCACATTGTAAACCACAGGGGAAGAGCTAACAAAGTTAATTTTATGAAACACCAACATCTATTGCTGATGAAAAAATGTCGAGGACAGACATGTGATGGTGCTAGTAATATGGCAGTATCGGAACCTATGCGAGTAGGTTCCATATAGGAATCCTGCAGTATCATGAATGTCATTAAAAAACGTCACTCGCGTCTAGCGGGACAGCCAAGAGTCGGGTCACTTCGCTTTTAGTGGCAATCGAGCAAAATCAAAAAGGAGAACAGTTCTGCGTTATACATATGTCATAAGACGGTGTACTTTTAGAGAACAAAAATACTCGTCCCCATCGTCCGTACCCAGTCCCACCTAAAATTTCTCCTCCGTCGTCGTCTTCTTCTTCTTCTTCTCGACAGGAACGTTTGTAAAGCACGCCATGTGTACCAATCGCTTCAGGATGTGTCCGCATGTTATCTTCAGGTATTTGTTAGACGCCAAACCGATCGGGCAATTAGCTGAAGCTAGTTGTACCTTATTTGGTGTTGATCTACAAATAGCACATTACATCAGCTATCACAATGTTCATGACGCACCAGTATAATATAACCAGCGTTATCAAATTCGATGGTTTTACCATACAATCTCATGAGGACAATTCTGATTCCACTCGAGCATCTAAAAGTGGAAAGATCCAGATGCTGCCAGATCTGCCAAACGTGCGTATGTCAAGCGCGGTACCGAAAGGAACAACAAAACGACCACCCAAAGGTACGTTTATACGGCATCGATAAATGTTGGATCGATAAATTATGAGCATGCATGGTATATCGCTAAAATGGAAGGAATAGTTTAGTTACAGCGGTAGAGATACTGCGTCTCTCCGTTTTATAGTAATATGCGCTGTTTGAAATGTGTGTATAACGCCCAAGTTGCTTACGTCAGTGTGGTCATGTATTGTGGTGCATGGTTTATCTGATTATAGCGTGAAGTCAGTTTACTTAGAGTGCATTTATCCTTTGTATTATATGGCTTCGCTTTTAACCTTTATCAATCCTTTGCTCCTCAATGGAGATAGTATGGGGACTAGTGTAATATTTGGTACACACCTCAACAGAATTGCAGATTCTAATATAAACCTGTCATCATCGCACAAGTTGACATTTATGCTACCTGATTCTATGCGTTTCAAGAACTAAATACTATACCAAATCCACCAGAAAAATTTAGGAAACAAGTAATAAAAACATTCTCTACACGAGAAGGTTGGTGGTATATAGGAATCAAAGGTGATGGTGGTGTAAAAAGCAAGGGAACAAGGCTTCTGATTGAAAAGGAAAAATGAAATAGACCTATATTAGCACGCACATTTAAATATGACAACATGCTGCTAATATAGGTCTATTTCATTTTTCCTTTTCAATCAGAAGCCTTGTTCCCTTGCTTTTTACACCACCATCACCTTTGATTCCTATATACCACCAACCTTCTCGTGTAGAGAATGTTTTTATTACTTGTGTAACAAAGGAGTAGCTACAAGAATTTAGCAGATATATTCCCACACTCTATATTTGCATTGCTCATCTCATGTACTCAACCTACGTTTAGTGAAGTGTATGGACCATTCAATGGTAAGAAATATAATGAATAGTTGTGATAGAGTTGCTCTTTTCTATATGTACTCACCAAAGCGTCAGTGCAATTTAGAGGAACCCATAGATAATCTTCTGCAAGAAATGTCGATATCAGCGAACAGTTACTTGCGGCAATCAAATCACAGCAGGACCAGGTGGCAGATTTGCAAGCGAAGTCAGTGCAAGCGATGCCGGCGGCAAACCCTGACCGATGTGCTCATGTGAAAAGAACACTAAAAGAACTGTTGGTAAGTATATTGCAAGTTGATTATTCCACACTACAATTTCAATACATCTGTAGACAACAATTGATGCTATTGTTAAGCATTAGAAGGAGAACATGGTTGGCAGAATGGAATGGGACATGAGCAAAGGGTAATAAGGAACATGTATTATGAATAAATTACTGAAGGAATTACGTGCCTTTCCTTTTTTGTAACATACTCAGCTCCTGAAAACAAGCTTATCACAGAAGAGATATTGGCAGCGTGTGCCACTGAAAAACATCCTACTGCCCTGGTGCGAAGGAAGTCACTAGCAATTTTACCGTTTTATACCGAGATGTGATCAAGAAGTACTGTGTAACACAAAACCTTCGGAGTGTGAAAGGCCACAAACTTCGTGATGTACAGCAGAAGCAAAGAAGGTTGTAGAGAAAGCATAACATCATGACTAGATAATTGTTTCCAAATGCTTTTCCATAGAAGCTTCAGAGTCACCAGACAGTCAGCCAATCGTCCACAACATTGTCAGTGGACAAGAAGGAAATGTATAGCACTATTCAATACATGTCCACTCAATACCGGGATTCCATAGCTGATAACATGCAAGAACGGTTAGTTGACTCAATAGCGCCTCTGGCTGTATTTTTGCCATAATTTTCCAATTGTGATCCAGCAATTGATTGGCAAAGTGTAAGTTATGAATTTCGCAATTGAAACCTTTAGTTATTACCAAATAATTTTTCTACACAGGCATGCGTAGCGATTGATATCGATCCATCATGTGCAACAGTTATTGAAGATGAGTGGTGCTTTTTCATCAGACAGGATGAACCACTTGACCTGAAACAATTAGTGGCAACAAATATCATTGAGGAACTCCCAACCATCCTGAATGGAACAATACTGGATGAATTTTATAAAATTCATAAGGCTGTGCTACATTGAGGTGTTCAGATTACCGAAAAGCGATTATAATACTGTACCTCAATTAAGAGAACCACAACTAAAATTGGATGAAGCAGTTGTACTTCTACTAGAGATCGCTGCGAGTATAAGCCATCTATTGTACACTGAAGATAACAAACGAACCCCAAAATCAATACTGGCACTGCATAATGCCACTTTTCAGCATTGCCTTTGTGTAAACAACTTTTCCCAGAGCCCAAGAAATTAACCCACTTGAAAGATATTCCATTCAATCATAGTACTACCCCACTCTTATTTAGAACAATCTCACTGAACACGGAAAACCAGGAAAGGATGTTTGGTCAAGCTAAATCCATCACAAAAACAACATCTTCAAACAGACCTACTGAAGTGATGAACATACTTGCAAGAGTTGAGATGGAGGAACTTTATCACGAGCACCACTCATATGGACGAAAGCTCTATCAAAAAACATGCAAAGGCAGTTGAACAGAGAAAGAATACAATTTTTCTCCAAACATATATTCAGCACAACAAAAATGAATTCCAAGCACACCTTGAAAGAATAAACGATTATCTAATGTGTGGAAATGGGGTGTGGTGGACGCACGTTCCACAAGGAATAGAGTTTATGGATGGAGACAAAGACAACACCAAAAAGGAAGGGCTACAAATGTCTCACTTCAACTGCAGATATTGAACTTCTTCTCCAATAACACTGAAAGGAGTGTGTAATATCACTAAGGGTGCTTCTTATGGAAACTACCCATTACAACTGTGACGATGGTGAAATTGCTCGACAACAATGGACAACGTTACTTAGATACGGCGGTGTTGCGTTAGAACATGTTGTTAACATGTTGTTAACCTGTCGTCAACATTAATGTTAATATTTAGGAAGTGTAGCCCACCTTAGCCAACCTGAGTATTTTGCATGATGATGTAAACATTTTTGTTGATAACAGCTGCAGGTGTACATGTGATGGCGCCTCTATCGTTACTAGTGGCTTTGAATAAGTACCCCCTGTTCAACAAAAATAGGGGAGAGCGAAGCCTTTTAACACACCTGGACCTTAGAAATTACACCAAGGGATAAAAATAACGTTTTTGTCTTCTGATTTATACCATCTCGATATGTAAGGCTTCAAATCCCAACCCACTTGGTTCTGCCTATATCAGGTGTATCATAACGTTTTCAATCATGAAGTCCCATGAAGGAAATGTTGTCACTTCACTTTGGAGCACATAGTGGCTCTAGCATGTGCCGAAGCTGCTCTCCAAGTTCAATATGCAAAAAATTCAACACCTATCTCACAACTTTGTACTACTTTACCAATAGTCCTGTACAAGAAGCAGCTTTCCACCACATGCAGACATTGCTTATGGATCCCACATTGCAACTAAAAAAGGCAGTGCACACTAGGTGGTTGTCACATGACCAAGCAATCACTGTACTTTTACACACACTCCCATCTATGATTACCACACTGGAACGTGAAGTAACTGAAAATGACGAAGCAGTTGCTCATGGATTGTTTCATGAAATTAAAACCTACAACTTCATAGTATGTCTTGAGAGTTACCCAACTGAATCTTGTCTTTCAAACACAGCTGATGTTGATCTGTTATTAATAAGCCCCAAGTGTCACCTACAATTGCATCAATGGAGTCACAACAATAATAAGGGACCTCACCTGCAATAATTAGACAAAATATTAGCGTACCTTTCATCTGATTTAGGCATTGTTGTCAGTAAGCGTGTAAAACAAAACTTCCAAAAGAATGTTAGAAACAAGTACATTGATCATCTGGTACAAAATCTTGATTACAGGTTTCAAGATGTAAGCATTTTGAACTCCTTAATCACTCTTTTCGACTCCAAAAGAGCTGACATCTATCAGCACTCTCCATTTAACAATTATGAATTGTATGGAAACAGGGACATAGAAATTGTTGGAGCACATTTCAAAACTACAATAGCTGATGTGGAAAGATTTTCAACTATGAATAGGATTAAGATTGATCCCAGGAACAGACTCAATACGGACAAACTTACAGATTAATACAACTTTCATGTAAAGGTCCTTGCATTCGACTATCCAGCTAATATTCGGTCATTAAAACATAATGAAGCGATTTATGATTAGTAACATGCAGTGATCTCCATAACTCTTTTTTGCTATATGTACGCCAGTGACACAATTATACATATGTGCATTCATCTTCTTATCTCATTCATTACTCATGAGTGCCCTGTTTGAAAAGCATTGTGAGGGAAACACTGACCGCGTTCTACATAGTGCAGCATAATCTGCACAGGTAGTGAGGTGTTGTGTACATACCTTCAATATTATGAAATGCATTGGGTGAACGAATACTGAATGTCAAGCATTTGTTTACATATAAACGTGCATGGCTTCGCATGTTATAAACTCAATGCACCCAGCAACCCAACATGCCTCCTCTTGAATAGGTTCATTGGTTTGACAATGCGATGCGATTAGATTAGTGGTTCCCTTCCATACATTTCTATCAAACTTTACCATAGAGATGTCCATAGAAATGTATGGGGGGAACCTACTTTAGAATTGCTTGTTAAAGCCACACCGAAGCTTTTATGTCTGAGGTGTGGCTGTAATGAATAAGGGAAGAAATGGTGTAGTTTTGAACCAAGATGCACTGAAATTGTTGAAAGATGTAGAAGTTCAGATGACAAAAGATGTTGACGTTCAGATGACAGAGGATGGAGAATCACAGTGACATTCTGTCTACATGCATAACGTAATGTGATTATACACTGCACTTTTCTCCTAAAACTCTTGCTATGGAAACGTATTGTAGTGAACAGTGTTATGGTTCACAACTTTATCTGTGGCACCCCAGGTCATCGCACTTCTGATTCAGGTGTGCAGCAGGGAGATCCACAAGGCCCTTTGTTCTTTTCTTTGGTTCTGCACAAGGTGATTGCCACTATTGATATGTATGCTGTTGTGATCATTTAGGATACATTTGCGTTTTTAGACATGTTATTTTAAGAAGAAAATATAATATATGCACGCATGTGAATTGATGACTACCATGCATATGTTATGATTGCACAGGAATATACGGCCTTTACAACACCTCATCCTTTGAAGAAGCGATGCACTGAGCTAGGAAATATACCTGTAGTGATGGTTCTGTTGATGATATATTCTGATGTCCTGAATGAATATTGGAGGAAAAGAAAATATTCTGCAAATTCATGGCTGCAGTTAAGTATATCATCGTCACTCTTTATGGTGGTGAAAATCTGGAGCTAGAAGATCATACCACAGGGCTCTTCTCTTTGGTCCTGTTTCGACTCGTTAGAGTGCCAGTAGGCTTGCAGAAATTCTAGATATCGTGGTATGAGTTGAAAATGGGAAGCTTTTACGACCATTAGACGGTTGGAAGTCAGAAGAAAGTACGTATCGAGTAGTGGCAAAAGCAAGTAATTACCAAACCATCTGAAAGATCTAGAACCATATGTTCAAAGCTAATGCTAAATTATTTAACATGCATACGACATGGATTATACGCAGTTTGAAGGTGCAAGCGGTTTTGTCCATACAAACGTAGTCACGTTGCCAGAGGCCATTCTGATGCGTAATGCAAGGTCACATAGTGGACAATAGATGGGTGGTTCTGTTTAAGATACAATGCCTACATCAATGTCGAGATGTGGATCCACACAGCAAAATATCTGTTAAAATACAAAGGTACAGATCATGCAATGATGCAGATCAAAGAAGACATTACTGGCAGTGGACAAAAGGTATCAAGTTCTTCAAGTGCACCTAATATTGACACAGATGTTGCATTGCAGGTAACGAATGAGATTTCTGAGTACCAAGACATGCGGTCGATAGGATCCTGTGAGGCTTGCGGGCGCATATTTGGATTTGACATTTGAAGTCGTAAGTCTTCTGTCAATGGTCTTAGAGTACATCTACCTGATCAGCAAATGATATACTTCCAGGAAGGCAATGACAGGGCAGGTGGTGGCCACACCTGCTTGCAATATTCAATTAACTGCATTCTTTGACTACAATTTGCACAATCCAGGCACAAATGTTAGATAGTGATTTTCCAAACAATTTCCTTTATACGCAACAAAGATGGTTTCTACGGGTGTGTTCGTCAGAGAATGTTTGATACAATTGGATAAGTACACACACACAGTGCATCCCTTGGCTGGTGATGTTTTCTACCTGCGAATTCTGCTTAATACAGACCACAACAGAGATAAAACATGATTTGATCATTTACGCACAGTGAATGGTGAATTGCAAACAAGTTGAAATGTGTCGTACACTAGGTCTCTTATATGACAGCTGAAAGAGCAATCCTGGCACCTACACACAGTTGATGACATCAATACACTGATATCCAGATTCCAGGTTCAGAATCCTTTATTTGCTGTACTGCATACAGCACGGTTGCCACTAATGAGGCCATCACTGTGCCAATCGAATACCTAAATACACTTCACCCTGCTGGCCTGCCTTCACATCAGCTTTGCCTAATGATTAGAATGCCAATGATTCTTTAACCTTTAATCTCCCATTGTCCTACACGTAGGATTATCGTCCTAAGCATATAACGCAAGTGAAATTTAAATTTTAGCAAACTAAGGTCTACCACCTGAGGCCATCAAGATCCTAGGCAGATGGCGTAGGGAAGCCTACAAGGTATACAGACATCACCCCTTGACACAGCCTTCAAACAGTACAGCTCAGTAACATTATGGCACATGCACACACAATGTTTATGGACAACCATGATGTACCCCATGCCTGGAACCAAAACCACTTTATTCCTATTTGGGGAAAAAATAACTTGGGTGGCACCCTCTGGGCTTCAACTCCAATAGCCACCTAACCATTGCCAGCGTAATGGTTTGGAACGCAGGCTGACCCAATGATAGCCAGCGCTTGTCATTGATCCTTGCTGGCTAGGTAGCAAACGTCCAGCTGTGGCTGCTGCCTGCCCCTCAGTGGGCAAAAACAACGACATTGAACATGGGACAGAATTCAGGTGACCTTTAAACCATGCTATCGTACTCAATGCATGGGAAGCATCCCAGGGAAAGCATTAAGGGATGTTTAGGTCTACAGTAAGTAAACACTGTTTAATGTTAGTGGGAATGCTACCCTCAGGAAGGTTATAGCTCTGCCTGTAGATAAGCTCAAAGGCATGGCTAAGTATACAACCCCTCCCCAGCTATACAGCCTATTCAGCCTTTCAACCACAACAACCAAATAGGTCTTCTTCAAGGGTTTGGTTCCAGGCATTATCTATTTAAGAGAGGTCTGGGAAGGGTGACTCACTCAGTTGTCAGCCACAGCAGCTACAAAGTCATCCGACCCACCTCTCCCATCTGTACCTGTATACACACAATATATGTGTATCATGTATACTTATCTTCCACAGGCAGGCCGCACCCTCTAGGCTTCTACACCAATGTGACCCAATGATAGCCAGCAATTATCGTTGGTCCTTGCTGGCTAGGTAGCAAATGTCCAGCTGCAGCTGCTGCCTGCCCCTCAAGTGGGCAAAAACGACATTGAACATGGGACAGAATTCGGGTGACCTTTAAACCATGTTTTCGTACTCAATGCATGGGGAGCATACCAGGGGATTAAATGTCCCTTTCCTATATTCCAGTTCCACTGGTACTCACAAAGGCAACTGCCCTCTTTGGATTTGAGATGATAATAGCAGTGTGTAATATAGATGGGGTTAGTGGCAAATACATAGGGGGGGGGGGGGGGGGGGTAGGTCCCAGAGGTTGGACCCCCCCCCTCGGAATGGATTATGAATAAAGTTAACAATGAATATTATTACATAACATGTGCCATTTTAACCACTTTGGTTTTTACGAGCTATTACAATGAAGCGTTCAAGATCTGCGTCACTGTTTGCATACTTTTCCAAAAGATCAAAAGGTTGGTCAGATTTTTGATGTGTCATGTACCACGATGCCCTTCCAGTTGTGTGCTAGATATTACACGTTGGATTTTCATGTTTAACATAGTTATACTAATAGTCATTTCGATGCTGATGACACGCATTAGTTAATGCCAACACAGCGACAGTACTAGTTCTGATATACAATAAAAGCTAAAACCAAATAGTTATCTGAAATTAAAGAGTAACATGTAACCTTTTGTCAGGAGATACTTTGACTACTTCTGAGCCTGCATCCTGTTGCGTTTCAACCAGCAGCACAAGGTAATGCATGGGTTACTGACAATGCATGTAATTTTGAAATGATGTTTAACCTATCCTACCAGAAGCTACTTCCACCATTCCTGAGACTGCATGCTGCTCCACTTCTACCACCAATGCTGGTAATACATTAAGTTGACAATGCATGCAATTTTGTAATTATATGACACTTTCCCTGTCAGGTGCTGCATGTTTCACTACACCTGAGCCTGCATATAGTTCCTCTGCAAGCATCTGTCTTCCTGGATTCTATGCTCCTCCAACAGAGAAAGGTAATGACTACGACTACTATCGTACGAATGTAGCTGTACCTTTTATAGACCACCTCCTGCAAGAACTTAAAACACACTATGAGCAGGAGAATAGAGTTGGCAAGATATTTACTCTAGTCCCTGCAGCAATTACAAATGAAAGTAATTTGAGTGACCTAGCCAGTAGGCTACAGTTTTGGGAAATAGACATGCCATTGCCATCATCATTGCTATCAGAATTAAAACTTTGGAAGAAGTTCTGGGAACAATATCATAAAAAGTCTAAGAAAATGTGCTTACCAGAGAATATTGACAATTGCCTCATAGAGACTGATGGGGATGTGTATAGGGGATGTATATCCAAATATTTCTACACACTTTAACAATTGGATGGACACTACCAGTGTCCAGCTGTGATGCTGAAAGATCATTTTATGGTTTAAGGCGCATCAAGACATTTCTACATAGTTCCATGGGTATAGAGAGGCTAGCTGGCTTGGCACTTATGCAACTCCACAACGATTTGATTATTGATGAAGATAAAATTTGTCAGTAATTTATAAGTAACGATCACAGAAGGATGTTTCAATCATGCTTGTTATTTGAATCAGCATGTGTTTATTCTGCATGTAACTCTAAGTTTTTAGTATGATCTTTTTATTATTTACAGATATACAACGGCACACCGTATACAACGGATACCAGCCATAATGGCATTTAATTTGTGACGATTAGCTGTTCTCACTTCTCAGTGTCCAATACTATATAGCTAGAGCTCAGTCTCTCACGCAGAAATTAATTGAACCTATAACTACAGTCAGGGATCGCAGTAACAAATTCGACTGTTTTCTTGCTAAGGTTTCGGCTGTAAACAGTAGTTCCTAGTATGAATTTGTCTTGCCACGAATGACCACATCCTTTCATTAATTATTCATATTAAACCCCCCCCCACCCCCCCTCGCTGAAATACAGTATGGGACACGAAAAAGGTTACGTTCCGTATTGTTAACACGCAATATGTACGATTGTATAGTTTCGAACTACGCTCACATACACGAGTTAACACGATCGAGCGCAGGTACGGTATCAATTATTGTGTATGAATTCGTTTACGTCTGTACCATCGTGCGCATCGTATCTACGCTTACGCAGCTTCTGGAATCAAGCGCAAGAGGAAATAAACCATCACAACGTTGTTAGATTGGTTTCCGTTCGATTTGGAGACACTTACTTTCTTTTTCTGAAGACTTCAGAACGCATCGCGACAGCTAAAGCGACTCACGATGAATGCAGCGCACAAACGCAACGGTAGCGTGCAGCCAGGTAGTGCAAATGATGTAATGCGTGTACGCAATCAACACCCATCAACACACCTTACAGACGCAATTTGTACTTCGTATAACAGGCTGTAGTCAACACCGCGCAACGATCGTTTTATGTAAACGGAACGTAACCTTTTTCGTGTCTCCTACTGTACTGCATCCGCCCCTGGTGGGGTATATGAAAAAATATCTATCAGTCAAGCACATACATGTAACTACCCCTTCTGACGTCTTGTTCAATGTCACTTATTGCTGGACGGATTAAATTTGAAAAATTACTCCATGCTGTGAAATGCTACTTATACAATGGTGAGTCCTGAGTATAAATTGTGAATGTTGACATACAAGGGTATATGTTTAAATGTGAGCATCAGGATTTTCTGTGCCACATACCAGTGTTCCTTAGTCTCCTGTGTTGTCATGTTCCAGGGTGTCACAGGCATCTTCGGATATTTAGGTGTCATCTCAGCCTATTATTTCTGTGCTATGTCCCAGTGTGTTGCCTTGCAGCTGTTTCTGTGTCACATCCCAGCACGTCACATCAACCTGTTTCCGTATCGTCTCAGCCAGTTATTTCTGTACCATATCCCAGCATGTCACCTCCAGCTGCATCGATGTCATATACAGAACAAGGGATCAATATATCAGTTGTTATTATAAGCACCACACATAAATTTATATGGAATAGGAAAGATAAAAATCCTAAAACGTTTCTAACACCGTACACATGACAATCGAAAACCACCACCAGCCCTCTCTATAGCTGCATTGTTTTATCTTATTATGTAGCATATTAAAAATCAACGCTGACTGGGATGAATTATCATCCCACAAAAATGTACCATTAGTACTCATGTGCAAAGAAAGAAGTGAGTGTCCTATAGGTTTGGTCTAAACTATGTACAACATACAGTACCGGTCAATACAAAGTTAACGCTAGGTAGTACTCTACCTTCGTAACGTAATACCTACGTAGAAAATTACGTTACGTTGCGGAGTAATGTTTTGCGTATTTGCGGTAGTACCTTACGTTGCGCAAGTGGAACATAATGTTTCAACAACTAAACATATGTCTCACATTTGTTTATCGTCTTAAAGTACCCACGTTTTTACAATATAATGAGCCAATCATTTTTCAGCGTGCCAATCGTTCACTGATGTACGCCTGTCCCTTCTCAAATGTGTGGTTAGTTTCGCCTATAAATAATAACCTGGAGTACTATCACGTTAACGATCGCGCACTACTTCACCCCTTTGTATGATGTCTTTACGAACGGCGCTGAAGGAGACAGGTTGGATTGCTTTTTTCACCAGTATTGTCCGATGTCATTCCGCAATCTTTAGAGCTCTACCATCATTTCTGGCACAGTGAAGACACGGTGTCGGTAGTCCCGGATAGTGCCTTAACCAGGCTGAGCGAGGGAGGCGTGGGTTGTTCGGTCAAGTGGGGAAAAACGCTGTACTACGGCGATGTTGTGACTTCAGGTAAACAAACAATTACAACCAACCACAAATTACTCAATGATTATTAATAGGAACAAAGGGTGCTATGGAACAGCATGAATCGGTGTATCTAACGGCTGACAAAGAGACAACCTGCTCAGAACGTTAGTGCTACTTAGGTAGCTTAGGTTTTCAATGCAGCGCGCTGCGTGCACCCATCAGGAATGGAACTGTCAGACGCCACAAGCCCTAAAGAATCATCTACATCTACACCAAAACATTAGTTAGACTTTGATGATTATATATCTTGCTGCTGAGTACCAGGAAAAAAAATGGAAGTAAAGGCCAAGTCTGGCAAGGCCAGGGCAAAGTCTAGCAAGGCCAAGTCAAAAAAGCCTATTGGTAGATTACAGTCACCTGAACTGCATGGTTAAACAAAGTATTATTTCAGGAAGGATTCTGGACTATGGAAGTAGAGCTGATGATGAGGTCACATCTGATGCTGAAAGTATGCGCTGGATTCGTAAATAGTGTTATTAATCACATCCCAGCCTGTATCAGCCACCACATCCCAGCCTATACCAGCCACCACTGTACCAGCCACCACATCCCAGCCTGTACCAGCCACCACCATATCCCAGCCTGTCCTAGCCACCATATCCCAGCCTTTACCAGCCACCACTGTACCAGCCACCACTTCCCAGCCTGTACCAGCCACCACTTCCCAGCCTGTACCAGCCACCACTTCCCAGCCTGTACCAGCCACTACTTCCCAGCCTGTACCAGCCACCACTTCCCAGCCTGTACCAGCCACCACTTCCCAGCCTGTACCAGCCACCACTTCCCAGCCTGTACCAGCCACCACTTCCCAGCCTGTACCAGCGACCACTTCCCAGCCTGTACCAGCGACCACTTCCCAGCCTGTACCAGCAACCACTTCCCAGCCTGTACCAGCAACCACTTCCGAGTCACACCAATGTAAAGCTTTCTAGTATCTTGGTTGTGATTTTTAACTTCGTGCTTTTTCAGCTGAGCCACCACGGACACTATGTTCACCCCTTAGAAGATCCCCATCACCTTGCTGGTCATTGTCACCACCATTGCCTCCATCACCATACTGTCCACCTTCACCCACGTATCCATCTGACACCAATGTTGTTAAAGCAGATAACAGAATTTGGTCACATAAGGCATTTCCCGTCAGATTAAAACCCTCAGTGCAAAAGTTGGAAGCTAGTATTGTTGATGCCATCAGGGATCTTACAGAGGCACTTTTGGGGAAGCTGGATGAGATCGCACTGTCTGGTAAACCCTCATGGCCAGCAAGGTTACAGAGTAACCTTACAACACCAGTGTCCAGGCCATCTCCTTCAGTCAACCGAGAGGCACCTGCATCCCAACAATCACCAGTTTCTCAGCCATCAATGCCACTCCCCTCAGCAGTCCTGCTCTCACCAATCCCAGGTGGGGACTCGCCGAGATGTTTACAGATAAGAGAGGGCTCCAACCATCTGCCCTCCAGTGACATTGAGAAGACTACCCTCAGGCCTCCTGAATTGACAGTCCAATGTCATCGTAACCTTACAACTGAGAGCAAAATTCACACCTTGGCTCTAAAACTGGCTACAGAGTCCTACTTTGGACTTAAAGTAATGGGCCAAAGCACTGTTATGGGATGTAACACAATATAAGGGGTTACCTATTATTGAGTTAAATAGTTTAAAGCAATTTTTGTTTAGTAAACTAGTTAAGTATTGGAGTGGGTAGCTGATGAGGCCATGATCCCGTTCAAGGGGCGATCCAGAATGAATAAGTATCTTCCAAAGTAACCAGTAAAACGTGGCATAAAGGTGTGGTGCTTGGCTCATAGCAACAATGGTTATGTTCACAGATTCAATGTGTACACTGGACAATCGAGGAAAGACAGTGGTGAGACGGGATTAGGTGATAGAGTTATAAAAAACCCTTTCAAGTCACATGAAATCACCACATAATAATTACTTCACTTGTTCCTGGTCCTACTTAAGGATGGTATACATGCATGTGGCACAGTCAAAACTAATTGTAAAAACTATCCTGAGGAACTAAAAAACCAACAGGGAAAATGGAGAGAGAGATGGGTCTACAAAAAAGGAACGTATACAACATATGTAAATAAAAAAATTAACCAATTACTTTACCCACAGGGGGGATACAATTTGTAGGCGAAGGGGGTCATTAGTT
The DNA here is from genome assembly GCA_963681505.1 of Eunapius fragilis. Taxonomy (NCBI): domain Eukaryota; kingdom Metazoa; phylum Porifera; class Demospongiae; order Spongillida; family Spongillidae; genus Eunapius; species Eunapius fragilis. Next base: position 13,531,392 of record OY811971.1, read on the forward strand.
GCCACAGCATGGCAACAGGGTGGTTTCAATGCTGTCTACAAACACTCAGCCACAATGAAACAGAAAGATGGAACACTCGTTAATATTGCCTGCCCTGAGGCAATAGTATTGTACTCAAAGTGTATGAGGGGTCAACCCACGCAACATCCATGGTGCACAGGGTGTCTCTTTACAGGAGTCCATAATTCCTGTCTCAGTGATAAAGCAGGTTGATCTGTAAAACTATTCCTCGACACTTACCCGAAGGAATACCGTGGACCTTTATAGGGACCATCTTGAGAGCTGTACTCCAGGTGGAGGTGCTACCAGAACACCTTGCCCTGGATACTGACCTGGCAGGCATGTACATTGAGCAGCCCATTTCCCTCCTGACACCCCTCCCATGATTGTCAAAACCTGGAGGGGTGTGGAAAATGAGGTTGAGAGGAAGAAGCTGAAGATCCTCCTGAACCACTAGAAGGAGACGGCTGACGTGGGTCGTGGTTGATGCATTAAGGCCTGAACCGACCGTATTTGGACTCCTGAAACACTGGAAGGAGACGGCTGATGTGTGTCAAGGCCTGAAACGATCATGTTCAGACCATTAAGGCAGCCAGCCCGGGAGATAGGGAGACCAAGCGTCTCTTGAACCTCCTTGCAAAAACATACCAGGGACTGGAGCCATGCCAGGAAGACTTGGAGGAGCATGAGGAGGGACGTTGCTCTTCCTTGAGGCACATCGGTCGTATGGCTGTAGAATAGGAGAAAAGTAACATGCCCCACCCACTGACTGTAAAGTTCCAGACCTGGAACCTGAAAAACGGACGAATCCGCTGGGGCAACAAGTGAAATAGATGGGTAGACCTACCCGAGATGGGGTTAAAAATAAGGAAGTGACCCCATCAACTGGTTCCTCGTACACCGCAGTGGTCAAGAGCAAACGAAAGGACAAGCTTGGCAGGAGATGCTACATTGGAGACCTCCAAGCTAACAAAGACACACACAACAAACATGCCCACCTGCGTGAAAGAAGGGGGGAGGAGGAAGTACAAAGGGAACAAGCACAAGGAAAGGAATAGAGGATGGAGAGAAGACAACAGATGCCAAGGAAACAAACACTGCCTTGCCGGATGAGTGATGGCAGGGTGGGAGTACGTAGCTCACCACCAGAGCCATGCATGAGATGCTGCGATCCCTCAATAACCGTACCAAGTTAGAGTCTAACCAGAGGTGTAGCTTCAGTCCTCAGATGTCCCAGGGGCTAGTGCCTTATGGGCTGACTGCCCCATGTAGCCTCATATCACAGCACCTTAGCCTCACAATATTTAATTACAGTTGCTTCGTTAAAATTGTTCAGTATAGGTCAACAAAAAGTGAACACTAGGTAGATCGCTACCTTGGTAATGTAATACTTATGCAGAAAATTACCTTACGTTGCGGAGTGTTGTTTTGCATATTTGCAGTAGTACCTTACATCGCGCAGGTGGAACTTAACTAAACATGTTTCACATTTATCGTCTTTGAGTACCCGCGTTTAATGAGCCAATCATTTCATAGTGCACCAGTCATTCACTGATTGTACGCCTTAAATGCGCGATTAGTTTCCCCTATAAATAATAACCTGGTGAATAATCACAATAACGATCGCACACTACTTCACCACTTATACGATGTCTTTATGAACAGCGCTAAAGGAGACATATTAGATAGTTTTTTCGCCAGAATCATCCACAATCTTTAGAGCTCTACCATCTTTTGAGCTGGCACAATGAAGACATGGTGTCGGCAGTCGCGAATAGTGCCATAACCATGCATGGGTTGTTCAGTAAAGTGGGGAAAGAAGCTGTACAACGGCAATGTTGTGGCTTCAGGTAAACAAACAATTACTACCACAAATTACTCAATGATTATACATAGGAAAGAAAGGCGCTATGGAACTGCAAGAAACAGTATATCTAACGGCTGTAAAGTGACTACCTCCTCAGAATGTTAGTGCTATACGTAAATGGTATTCTTATTTAGCAACGCAATACATACCGTAATTGCTTCGCTTGCTTATTTGTTATTACATAACTATTTAGGTTAGGGTCGTACCCAGACCATTTCGCAGCAGCGGGTGGATTTCATCACTGCTACGCGAGATATATTCTCGCGTAGCGGTGCATGAATGTAGCAAATACAAAACACGACAGAAAAATGTAAGGAACACTAGTTGAGTCCCACTATCTCATTGTAGGCTGGCTGGCTGTTTCACCATAGATTATAGAATACAGGTATTGGAAACGGTAAAGATTACAGGGTTCATCCGCATTTCGCGATACCGTGAATTGTGTTGCCATTCTCCCAATGTCTGCCGCGATACTTCGAAGCGCTTCTGTTCCATTTTGGATGAGGTCTGTCAGTTAGACACTCCTAGAATGAGGCTCGCTAAGGAAGCAGCAAAAGTCATATTTGACTCCATGCATTGCCGATGACCACCATAATGGCCGGGACAAGTTTGAGAGCTTTGCCGATTCACGATTCACATGGATGAACGTGTGACAGTTGTTTAAATCTTGTGCCAGAATCAGCACTACAAAAGTATGTCGGGCAGAGAAGCCCATCCGGCATCAGCTTGCACTTGCTCCCGCCCATACCCCACACCCACGAGTAGTCAGCTGAACAACATGTCTGGGCACTTGGGCCCAGCTTTCCATCAATGACTGGTGTGCATGCATGAATGGTGGAACGCTTAAATATTGAGGGCTGATATAAAAAGCGCTTGCCTGCCAAGCAATCAGTCACTACACAGTTGCATCATATGCTTGGCGTGCATGTTGCTTTGGAAGAAGAAAAGGAGGCTGGATGTGCTCTCTTATTACTTTGTCTGACAGGATAATGCAGAAGTGCTCTGATGAAGTGACGAAGTCTAGTTATGATACACCTTTATGAGTTGCTGTCGAGCAGTTGGTTGATGCATATACTAAACGATTCCGCAGCTCTTAGTGCTGTAGTCTCCACTACTTCAAGGAAACCCTGCCTGATGGTGGGACCATTGAGTGTGAAACAGAAATTAAGCTACCTGGCAAGAAGCGCTAACTGCGGGACTCTCAACACATGCCCCCTACAATCCCGCCCACCGACATAGGACCTAGAGAAGGCCAGTGGCAAGCCAGCGGGGTCAGTGATGGCAACTTTGACGATTCAGATGGGAAGTGAAGCAAGAAAGGAGGAAGGGGTTGCTGTACCTCCTGCAGAGGAAGATGCTTTCTTCCATGGTGAAGATAAAGCAGCAATGGAAGATGTGTTCCACTGAATGCGTAAATGACAACAATGTGTTAATAGATATGCATGTTTAGGTGGGGGAAATTAAAACGTGGTTCATAAATTATTTATGGACCTTAAATATGGCATGACCCATCCCCTCCCCCTCGTTATACAGCGTAAGGCTGTGTTTGGTCAATAATTCTACTTCACGGTGTGGTTGCATATAATATCATCAGGCAGATGTTCAAGGGGGCTTGGCAGGGAGTGGGGTGGGGTGGAGGAAAGCTGCGCCCTGGACCCCACTTAGCTTGGAAGACAGCCACTCACACCTGAGTAGCTAAGTGTCATAATATTCGTTGGCAATATAAATTATGCTTCTTCGACGAATGTGGGGATGGCTTGCTACCTTAGTCGTCTGGAAAAAACCGAGGCTTTGCCTTCATTGATTGTAAAAAAAAAAAGAAGCACAAGGAAAAGCTCTCCAGATGAACGGAAATGAGCTCAAAGACTGGAACATTACCCTGTCCCCGTTAAGGGGAAAAAAAGACCGGATAAAGAAACTGGAAGTCGCCATAAGCATCCAAGTCGAAGTAGAAGTGGAACCAGGCAAAAATGGGGGGAAATGGCACCTTGTTTCTATGCCATGGGGCTTGCTTTATGGTTGTATATAGCTTTGTAATTACATAAAGGTGACAATAAAACCAACTGGACTGAAGAATGATATTTGAAACCTTTCACCACAGGCAAACCCGAAGGCAAACAACCCCCAATCGGCACGAATTATGCTGGAAAATGTGCACATACTTTGTTCACCTATAAATCTGTAACGGATCGATTAACATTTCAATAGTTGCAGGACTTTACAACGTACCAACTTAATTTGAAGCGATTAGTGTGCTCCTATAGCAAAAGATTTGGCAGTTTGAATCCAATATGGTGTCAGACCTTGGAGTGCATTACGGCAAGGAGTTAGTGCAAAATTCAAGTATGTTTTACGATATAAAAACTGTCTGATGTGAAGTGCTGAAAATAGAACATTGTGAGTCATGAGTAAAGCATTCATTACCATTTTGTGTGTAAAGATGGCGGCTTTCTAGCTGTTATGGTCTTTGAAAAAGTTTGAAGCAAGAGTAAGTGGTGCTAATCTATAAAAAGTATGGCTAAGCATGGGAATGAATGCAGTTTGATCAGGCCAAAAGGCATGACACGATTGTACATCCTTGACCATTCAGTGATTACGAGAGCGCCGTCGAGCAAAATCGGTTGCACAGAATTCATACAAATGACGATCTGAATGGACCCTAGTTTGGGGTTCACACTACTCAAAAATGTATTAGTCTCAATAGCACCACCAAGATATAATTCAACCCATTCTGTAATTCCTAATACTAAGTTCCACCTCTACACAATAATTCATTCTGTCCGTTTCCATTTCAACTCTAATATATATGCCGAGAATGAATGTGATAATAGCATACATATGCGCGTTTAGGTGGGCGTAATTAAAAAGTGCTTCATCAATTTTCATAAATAGGGCGCCCCCCCCCCCCCCCCCCCCCCCCACCCTCCCTCGTTACGCCTTTGGCGTGAAGCAAATAATGTTCGGTCGGTTTCCGTTTCAACTCTAATATCTATTATTATGCCGAGAGATACAAACATCTTGTGAGCCGTGGCGCCGCATTTGAAGTGTCGGGTGCCAAACGCGGTATGTCCTAGCCGATTATACCTCAATCTAAAACTATGCGTCTATATACACACCGGTATCTGATTAAAAATACAACTTTAAAGCAATATCTACACTTACTCCTTTAAGGTGCCCGTGTTTCCAAAGCTTGTTGTTCGGTCGTCTGCAGCTGGTGCGTTCAGAAGCACAACGGGCGATAAATGGAATAATATTGTACGCGCATGCGTGCATATGCTCATGCCCAGACCTCGTTCCTGGATGTACGTGTACACAATACAGTAGCTGCTCAAATTAATAGTCAAATCTGGGCCAGTGGCGTAGTGTAATTGTTGAGCGCCCGTGGACATAATGCACTAGTGTATGGAACGCCATATGATGCAAATACTTTCATCAGGGAGCGGGCCATGTAGCTAATGTGCCAGGTTACGCGCCCCAATAAAGAAACTCAACCTGGACACAATAACACCAATGAGCCCAACCAGGGCAGCATTAATGTCATTAACGTGATTTGGAGGAGAGGGGGGGGGGGGGGGGGGCGCTATCATTAGGGAGGGAGGGGTTGGTTGGTTTAAAGGATTTATGTGCCACCGGTTCTGTGTGGACAGGTGTATGTATATGTGTATTCAGAAGGGGTTGGAGAACCAGAAAAGAAATATATAGTAACTTGATCAACAGAATAAATAGTGTCATTTTATATCGATTCAACACACATAAGTTTCATCTTTGGAAGCATTCTTGTGGATGAGTACACGCTATTACCTTGTGAATATTCCCTTTTCAATGACTGCAAACTAAACAAGTCTCTCCCTCATAGTCCACCATGTCACCTTCCTCCCTCCACCATGTCACCCTCCTCCCTCATGGCCCACCATGTAACCCTCCTCCCTCATGGTCCACCATGTCACCCTCCTCCCTCATGGTCCACCATGTCACCCTCCTCCCTTACCCCTCCCTTATGATCCACCTTGTCACCCTCCTCCCTCACCCTCCCTCATGGTCCACCATGCCACCCTCTCCCTCACGGTCCACCCTCCTCCCTCATGGTCCATCATATCTCCCTCTTCCCTCATGATCCACCACATCACCTCCTGTGCAGTGTAGCATATGTGTTCATGTGGAAGGTTGACATGTGGACCATGAGGAAGGAGGATGGCTTGATGGGCCATGAGAGAGGGTGACATGGTGGACTATGAGGGAGAGGGTGACACATATGGACCATGAGGGAAGAGGGTGACATAGTGGACCATGAGGGAGGAAGGTGACATGGTGGACTATGATGGAGAGACTTGTTTAGTTTGCAGTCATTGAAAAGGGAATATTCTTTCTATAGTGCATCTAGTAATTAAATTCATTATGTGTAGCCAATTATTACTTTGTTTAGTACACAATTAACACATTAGAATAAGCTAAAACACGAGTGCTTCGATGCGATGTAGTTTAGAAACGGCTCGGCGTTCCGTCTTGCGATTGGAAAAACATCAAGCAAACAGATAGCCTTTCAATAAAATAAAATAAAAACCAAAAAAAAAGTGTGTTTTTTTATGGTGGCAACTATTACGCTCGAAAAGCCGTTGTGCTCAATAATGAAGTTCCTTTTTTTATTAAACAGCGTGATAGTCATGAAGTTCTGTACGCTCGGAAAAATAACCACCGCTACTGCTGTAACGCTCGTTAGTATAATACATAAATATACACCGGGTAATAGCCTGCAATCACCCACAAAAATTCTTCCAAAAATGAAACATACGTGTGTTGAATCGATATAGTATGACCCAATAGGTTTAATTATACTTATAATACATATGCGTAGTGGTCATTTAATTAGATTTTCACCTAAAGTAAAAGTGAATTTTTATATGAGTCATGTACCATTTTTTTTAATCGTGCATTTTATTTAATGTTGATAATGCATTTTCATTGATAGCACCCAATTAATCTATATATCGTAGACAGTTTTTTTCCCTAGGGCTTAGGGATTCTACTCCATGTCTTCTGCATGTGAGCATGTCTTCACATCAATTAATGATAGATAGAACGCGCGCCTACGTGTAGGCGAAAAACGCAATTTAAGCCTACCTGCAGGCGTTCTTTTTGTAAAATACTAAGGTACTGTAAAAATTTGCGAATTGATACTGTGCGAAGCTGAAACATTGCTCATTGTACAAAAAGTTATATCGTTCTCATTTATTAACCGAATCTTCGAGGGCTAGCTTTTAATGGTGAAGGGCATAAAAGTTGGTAGCAGAGTGCGGGAATTGAGAGACAAGTTTTCACACAGAAGGGATTCGTACAAGCGTTGGAAGGAATGGGACAGGCACGAAAATGGATTGTAAAGCTGAATGGTTGTCACGGCGCGACAAGCAGAGTACCGTATATGCAGTCCAGTATACCTATACTGGTCGCCACGCGTCTGCACTCGACACGTGAGCAGTTTTTCACACGATTCGTATGCAGGGTCTGTATACGTCTCAGAACGAACATTTCACTTATACGCGCATATCGCGGTCTGAATACGGCGTCGGCATATTAGTTGTCACCTGTCTGTATACTGCAGATCAACGTATGCAGACTGTGCATGTGCACGCGTCATGCATTCGAATACTGACTATATCATACGGGGAAGATGCACAGGACCTGTATACGCGTCTAAATCCTCAAAGACAGCTTCACAAACAACCAAACTTATTTATCAGAGTTCAGTTGGCAGGACGTCCAAATTCTTCAAGCACCACATTTCAGACACATCATCCGTTGATCTGGTGGAGGTCACTAAGTTCAGCATGAACCTTTACTATCTTTGGCACTTGTCGAGGTTTTCTGTGCTAGATAGAAGGAGAATCAGTTATCATCTATAACCAAAGAAGAGGTACCTTAGTCACAGGTTGCTATCCTTTTCATATGTCTTGTGGTAGAGTTCTCCCACTCATTTGGCCTTACTACAGCATATCATTGGCTAATAAGCTGTCTTAAAGATATACATTCATACACGCAGATATCCATTGGACTTACCCTAACAAGGCCCCTCACCTTTGGCTACAGAGTCTCAATGTGCTTGCTTTATAGACTCAAGTGCCTCCTTACAGCTTCTGATAGTGACACTAGAATATTTGTTTGTGCACATAACTTATACTCATTACAACGTAATGAGCGCAACAGGAACCTTTAAATTCTCAGGAAAAGCCGTACTAATTAATATTTGGTTTGCGTTTCCTCAACCACGACCTTGGTCTGCAACATTTGAAGCTCTTTATCCTGGACCTGACTCATTCGTACGTCAGTTAGCGGAGAACGTACAACAGACACAGCCGTCCGCACGCCGGTGATTACACCCCATTCAGTCATGCATCCGTGCATATCACATAGCGTGCACTCACGATTAACGTAGTCATGATAATATTTAAACTGCAACCTGTACGGGAATTTTATTAAACGCACATTCAACCCTCTCCAAGCGTTTATGAATACGCAGAGTCTAAAAGTACTGACACCGCCGCACAGGTTCCCACTGCACACATGATGAAGGTACCCATGTTTAAAACTTACAGTTGTAAAATGCTTCACAACTTCAGCATTACTCATTAATTAAGGGAAGACCAAGACTGGAATATGCAGTGATAGTGGATGAAGCATTGAGAGCAGAAAATGTAACCACTCAAGAAGTTTATAATTACCATAACCTTTATATCATTTGCTGACTGCCTTATCTCCATCAGCTCTAGCGAAGTGGAATTGATGGATTTGACGATCTGAAATATGCATATTGTACATTGAAGTACCAGGTAGAGCAAACAGTCTCCCCTATCTGGTTCAATAGAACATGTATCCTTTGATTAGATTTATGGGAAAGAAAGGAGAGAGGAAGAGGATTGAGGAATAATGATTTTGAAAGATAACGATAAAGGTTAAGAGTATCATTCACTTTCAGATGAATTCTTGTCACTGTTGTTACTTGAAGGAAAGATTAATATAAGCGGAGACGTTTTCCATGCTAGCCTCTCACCTAGCGACTTCTTGATCCAGGCCTAAATCTAGGGTTTTGTCTGAGCTATAGAATGGCTCAATCTCTACTTAGTTAGGGCTAATTTTGTCCAGACTTTCATGTCCTCATCAGGTATACACCTGAGTTTGTGTGTTATTCTGACACTTGTGTTTAGTTATTGTTGCATTTGTGTAGTAGTTAATACTGGTGGCAGTTTAACAGCCCTTAACAAGTTTAAGCCTGGTAGTCCCCTTGATGTCAGACCTATTGCTGTGGGTTAAAGCCTACGTTGCCTGACCAGCAAATGGCTTTATGCGGCAATGAAAGGGAAGCAGCATAATTTTTTAAAACCACATTCGTTTGGTGTTGCTTGCAGCAATGGTGCAGAGAAGATTGCCCATGGGGTCATGCAGGCATTATTGTAATGTGCATACAGTGCAATTGGTCATTTTATATTTTACGTATTTCAAGATTTCAAGCCAAATAATTAAGTTCTGTTTCATTTGAATATCGTTCATTATTAAAATGTTAATGTAACCCTAATATGTTGCAGACATTGTTATTAGTATATGTGACAGTGAATATAAATATGAACATGGTCTGAATGCTGGCTGAAGAAGTTTAGCTCGATAACACACTTCTATCAACAAGATTATGTTCCTGTCTCCTTATCAACTGCAAAAAGGCAGGTAAGTAGATTTTCTTCCAATGAGAACACTGCATTAAAAAAAGGGTTTACGCAAGTGGTAAATACGATGTAAGCATGAGGTAAAGCTCAGGTTTACACATTTACTTATGTTTACAACAAAGTAAACCTGATGTTTATGCTATAGTGAAAAGGTGGTAAAGGCTCGGTTTACGCGTGTTTGCACATTGCAAATATGATGTCAAATGTTACATTTGGTACTTCCACGTAAAAGTCAGATCTATATTATTGAGTGTAACAGCTTTTATTTTTAGATCTACAGCTAGCTAGCTAATCTTAATTTTAATTCATCACCTCAATTGGTTAGCGTTTGATGAATTGCAAAAACAAATACCACTATACAACACACAAGGAAACTAAAAGTACACATGGGATTAGCGAAGGCTTGGGTGCTGAGGAAGGGTTCGCTCCGAGCCATCTTTTGCACAGCTTTGCTGGTGCGCCTTTGCACAATTGTTAGGAAGGAACCCCCGTATCTTCAACTTCTCCTGATTCCTCTGTGGACAGATTATGTATTCTACATGAAGTACATTGTATACATGTATATGCTTTTGATGAACTGGCAAAGTTTCTGTACAACATGGCATGCATTCATGGTGAACATTTTTTTAAAGGTTAAAAGCTGGAGACCTATGTGATGCTTTTGTTCTGAGTCTCTGCATGCTTCACGTCAGCTCACCACCAGCGCCTCGTATTTTCAGGTGCTGACACTGCAGAGTATTTAATACATAGGAGATAACATACAAGTACTAGCTGCATACCTTACCAAACGCCCCGATCTTTCACAATACTGTTAATGAAAACAAATCTTTTGGTTCTCTCTTTTGAGAATCCCAATAGTCTGAGGTTTACCAGTAAATCTGTGGCCACTTGGTCCTGAAGCGATATTCATCACGTTGCTAGTAGTTGGACATTGCCTGCGACGGTTGGCAACAATTGAAACATACTTATTAGAATTATTTATTACCTACAATGAAACCTTTAACGATCACCAAGGAACGTACATATAGAAGAACTCGAGTAAATGCTGGGAACATATTGTGCTGCACTGTCTGAAATCACAAACTGAACTGCTGCTAACAGCTGCATGTATATGAGTTTTTCGCACGCGTGCGCAGTGTAAAACTTGATTGGTCCAATTGTACCACCTTGAATTAATAATTTGTGCATGACGTCGTGTTGTACTCTTGATGTCCCAAACACCCTACCTCAGAGGGCAAGATGAAGCGGCAAACTAAACCCGATTGCTTAGTTGTAAGTGGCTCACGTGCAGTTTAGGAGAGGGGCTTTCTTTAAATCCTGCCCGCTCCGATCCTCAAGCTGTGGGTGTATTGGACTGAGTTGTAGGTCTACCCCAATCTTAATGTGGGTCGCGGGCTGAGAACGAAGGATACCTCTGATGTTTACGTTCAGCGTCAGATGGGACTGCTATACCCCTGAGTGCAATGGAGATGGGACACTGCTGCCTGAGTGTCAGGCCAAGGTATGTTTGGACCGATGTTCTGGCAGAAGGAGAGGTACCCCTAGATCCCTACCCATTAGTTGGAGGAGATAGATGGAGCCACAGCCATAGTAAGGGGTTTACATGTTTGTACTGGTGATGTGATGTGTGTGTACATGTGTAGGGAGGAAATGTTGTATACTGTTGAATAAGTATGTGTGTGGACACGTGTACATGTGCGTGGGGAGAAGGGATGTGTGTATGTACATGTGCATGCATTGGTAAAGGACTTTATATACTGGTTAATAGGTATGAGTGTACACACAGACGCATACAACACTCACAAGTGTATCACACAGCAATTTTTACATAAGAAGTGCACACACACATACCGGAGGTGATGAATGGATGTGCTAGCGCTGTCCCACCCATTAGTTGGAGGAGATAGATGGAGCCACAGCCATAGTAAGGGGTTTACATGTTTGTACTGGTGATGTGATGTGTGTGTACATGTGTAGGGAGGAAATGTTATGTACTGTTGAATAAGTATGTGTGTGTACACGTGTACATGTGCGTGGGGAGAAGGGATGTGTGTATGTACATGTGCATGCATTGGTAAAGGACTTTATATACTTGTTAATAGGTATGAGTGTGTGCTTGTGTGTGAATAAGTATACATATTATGCAACCAATACCCCTCTTCCCATGCACACACACACGCATACAACACTCACAAGTGTATCACACAGCAATTTTTACATAAGAAGTGCACACACACATACCGGAGGTGATGAATGGATGTGTTTGTGTGTGTTGTGTGTGTTTTGTGTGTTGTGTTTGTGTGTGTGTTGTGTGTGTGTTTGTGTGTATGTTGTGTGTGTTTTGTGTGTTGTGTTTGTGTGTGTGCTGTGTGTTTGTGTGTGGGTTGAGTGTGTTTGTGTGTGTGTTGTGTGTATTTGTGTGTGTGTTGTGTGTGTTTGTGTGTGTGCATGTGTATGTACATGTGCATGAGGAGAGGTGAATGGGTTGCATAATAATAAACAAGTGCATACACATACACACACGTACACACACAACATGAATCACGCAGTCAATTTGCACACACATACCAGATGTGATGAATGAGTGTATGTGTGTGTTATGGACACATGTGTGTGTTGTGTGTGTCTGTGCATGTGTGTTGTGTGTTGCATGTGTCTGTTGTGTGTGTACATGTGCATGGGGAGAGGATGGGTTGCATAATATTAAACATGTGTGAGAGCCGGTGGGCCAGCGGGAGCGGGATTAGCATTGGAGGAGTCAGGCCCTGGAGGGAACTGTATGGGACCCCGAAAGGGATTGCGAGTGGCACACCAGACCAAGATATCCGCTTTCACCTGGTGCCAAGGGGTGAGGTAGGAGCGGTCCCTAGCCACCGCCTGCCGGAAAGTACTGTCATACTTAAGGCAGACACCTGCAGGGTATGAACTGAACAGCATGGTCATGATTGCTTGGTATTTGACCAGCGCAAAAGCCGAATCAGGTTCTGTCTGAATTCGGACTGCCAGAAAAATGTTCCAAGCTTCCAGCCAGGTAGCTAGATCCACCACTCGCCGATGCCCTGTCCCCTTTTCTTTCTCCCGCTAACCTGACCCAGGATTGCATCGGTGCCCTCCCCCATTGCTGGACCCAGTAATTTATCAAAGTTAACAGATTTACCTCTTTGAATCCTCCGAACCACGTATTTGGCTGGGTGGATGTGCAGGAGGGGAACGGGGGAGCCCAGAAGTCCTCGAGACTGCTGGAACGATGGCAGTGATGGCGGCGACGCCTGTGCCGCGACTTCGACTAGGAGGAACTGCTGCTTGACAACGAACTGGAACCAGAGCCAGACCTCCTGTGGTGACGCCGCTTCGGGCAAGGGGTGCAGGACCTATGCCGAGAGGAGCAAGAACGAGCATGCTGGCGGCTGCTGCCAGGGCCTGTCTTCTGGTGGCGACAACCACGCACCGGAGAGGGACTGTGCTCAGCCAAGGCCTCCGGGGGGGAAGTTGACCCTGCTGCGTGCGGAGGATGCGGTGACTGCCCTGCGAGAAGGTGGGATGGGAGCCGCACTGGTATGCACCTGACGAGGTTCCACTCTCAGCTTTGAAGCCACCGTCCCCATGGGAGCGCCCCTGGACGACGAGTCATGGCCAGTGGAGCATTTCCGGCATGTGTTTGCCCTGCAGGCCGGCTCCACACGCTGTGTGGAGGGCCCCGAGGTGACCGGGACAGTAGTGGCAGCCGGGCCAAGTGCTGAGAAGATGAGGAGCCCTCGTCACTTCCAGACTGGTCAGAGTCCTTTGGGGAATGACTCCGTGCGGCATCCTGCTGGGACGACTCGAGGCTCAGCAGTTGCTCGACCATGGTTTGCTTGGTGCCTGAGGCCACCAGGTTGGCTTGCATAAGACGTAGGCGCAGTACCTCGGCTTTAAGGCGCATGTATTGGCGACGCCTAGCATCCGACATTGAGCGCGATGCATCAAAGTTGCCTCCTGCAGTGACCTAGGCGATAGCCAGGGCCACTGCACTAAGGTATATATAGACCCACAAGCCGGCTCCATAGGTAACCTTAACAATAAAACGGCTGCGCCCCGCGCGGGCCCAATGTTAACCCAAGTGGTTTTCATAGGCCATTAACCCCTGTTTACTCTCTAAACAATACTTAAATATGTATGTAAATATGTTTGTACCTTTACGTACGCAGTAAATGTATTGTAAAATTTTTGCGAGCATAAATATGATGTTTCACATTTGCAATTAATTTACGCATAGCGTTCAGACATAATAAATCCATTATTTTGTCCAGTGGAAGCTACTTGATCTTGCATCAGTTACATGCTGATCACAAGACCGAAGATTGTGCTCCCCACAAAACAAGCATTGGACGTAGAAAACTTCTACTCTATAGGATCAGACTTAATCCATAACATCAGATCAGTCGTCATGCTGGGTAGTTTTCTGAGCTAAATGCTCTCTTCATATGCTTTAAAGGTTCTTCCGTCTTATATGGCATGCCACTATTTTTTATCAGCAATAAATTGTTCAACTGCCTCATGTTGCTTCAAATCGCTTTACATATCTCTTGCAAGCATCATTATTGTCTATCTCACGCACATTGGTATTTTTAATCTCTAACTTGCAGCCGCCTAGGAACGAAACTCTTTACCGAAACACTGTAACTTTCTAAAATGCAATGTTGTATTGTACTGTATAAAGCGTGCATTCATTTGTTTTCCACACGTTTCACACATGTTAGTTATACTCTTGTGTAACATTGCGTATGGAGACACTATACGCATGACATGTATAACATGTGAGTGTATAACACATGTGTTGTTATGTATAACGTAGTGTAAAACAGTTCTTTCATATTCTTGTGTTATTCCGTTCATGCCTACTCCGCTATCTTGGTTCGTATACTCATACTTGCGCTCCAGCCATATAAACTTATGACAAAGGAAAAAGTAACCAAAAATCACACAGTACTAAACTAGTCTAGCTGTTCGTTTGCAATCACCCTCCATGGCTGAAGTCCTTCTGGAGGTGCAACTTGAAGATTCAGCCCTAACACATGCACGTTAGGGTGTGTAACCGATTTTCAGGTTTTCTAGGTTAATTGCGATTACCTATTCAGTCGACTATGCACTTAGTAGAATAGCAGGTTACCGATTGCCATTAGTCAAAATAACCGGTTCTGTTTTTCTTAGTCGTAATTAGTCGATATTCGTTTCCTTCATATTCAAAAATCGTTAGCAAATCGATAACCCCTTTTAAATGCCATTCGCTATTCCCGCCTGCAACAAAGGCATACTAAGTTACTAACGGGTTAAAAAAGAAAGATTGTGATTACATGTATAGTCGCATGTCTGTGGACCCGGCTGAAGCAGGGACGTATTTGGGGGGGGGGGGGGGGGCCTCAGGGAGCTCGGGCACCCCCCTCCGTCTCCGTCTCAAGAATGAATACAAGAATGGGCGTGGTTGCCAAAAATTTTCGCGCTAGCTTCTCAGCACCAGTGCCGTTGAGAGGGGGGGGGCAGAGGGGTAAGCTACCCCGAACCCGCGGCAAAAAGGGGGGCCCCGCGGCAAAAAGGGGGGCCCCGCGATCCCTAAGAAAAAATTTGTTCGACAATTTTTCAATTCTGACTGCCAATGTAAATCCTTTTCATGTTTCATGTTGACGCGCTTTTCACGCACAATTGCGAAAAAAATTCGTAATGAAACAATTATACTTTTGAAATGGTTTTTGGCGATAAAGAGAATTCCGGCATAGTCCTGTGTCAGGGAAGCCAGTCAGGGCCACTTGTGAGATCCTGCATGGTCAACATGTATAAATTCCAGTCGTTGTTGCGCAAGGTACAAGAATGACGTATCAGAAATGGTGGAAGAGATGATGCTGTTAAAGAAGATCAGGCATGCCAATCTTGGAGACGTACAGATGTCCCCTTTGCAGTTGCTGAACAAGCTGCATGACGTGCGCCTGGAATCTTTGTTACCTAACGTTTGCATCAGCCTGCGGATATTTTGCCCCTTGCCAGTCACCGTGGCATCTGCAGAAAAAAGTTTTAGTCAATTGAAGCGAATAAAATCATACAGCAGATTAGCAATGGCTCAGGAACGACTACAAGGCTTAGCCCTGCTTTGCATTGAATCCGAGTTAGCAAAGATAATAGATCACGATTCAATCATTGCCACATTTGCGTCCAGGAAGGATAGAAAAGCGGCACTGTGAGTCTGTGCCGAGTGTGCATAGTGACATCCCCGATTCGTTCATTGTAGTTATGATTCATTGAACATTATGCCATTGAACAGTCCATAGCATTCAAGCTATTTATACTATTGATTGGACATTATTTTATTCATGTACTGTAATCGTGTCACTGCAATTTCATTTGTCGATTGATCAAAATTCACGGCCAGACGACATTAAATCGCTAACATGCAGATACGTAATTTTAGTCCATTAATATTATTTATTTATTTTTAAAAAGTATTAAGGAGGGGGCCTCTCGTGAGAATTATTACCCGGGCCCCAACCTGGCTCTCAACGGGCCTGCTGGAAGGGACCAATTAACACCAATCAACAAGTACAGTCCTGGCAGTTCAAGTCCCCAGGCCTTTACGGATAAAATGGCAGGTACCAAGTTTGTGCAGAAGCGAGCGGAAAAGAACGTATCCGTGGATTGTGGTAAAGGGAACACTTTTCATAAAGTTTATGGTTTTGTAGGTTGTTTTATTTCACATTCAGATGATTATCAGGGTGCAATCGACCACATTAATAATCCGTACATTTTTATCTCTAGGGCAAAAATTGCGCGCGAATTAAAGGCTTAGCTTTTAGATTTTTTTTTTGGTCGTAGAAAACGCACAGACGGCAAATTAACTATCCGTTGGCACATAGTTTTCATCTGGCTATCTGGTAGTCAAGTTTTCAGAATTTTTACGACAAAGCTACGGTCGCTATACCGGTGAGTATCACACCTAAGTCAAAGTAAGTTTTTTAAATTTTTATATCGAGTACGATGGATTCATGTTACAAAAACTGTATTGTGGTACGTAAAACACAGTGCTCAATCTGCCTATCGTAACGCCGTACCTTAACGCCGCTTTGTTCGGGCGTAGTACCGGTGAGTTTAATTCTAGACATGGAGCGCTTTAAGTCTAATATCTTCTCTTAGGAATGGAGTATTTAAAAAATACTTACTTCTTTGTGATCCACAGTTCGTGCGCTACCTTTTACCTACTTATTTGCCTCTTGCGTACTTGACCAAAAACGTTTGAGGGGCGAGGTGCCAGACTAACCAATTAGCAACTGCCAGGAGTGTCCGCGCTACCATAGATATTAGACTAATATCTATGGTGCAATACTATAAATTTCTTGTAAAATATCAGTAAACTATTGTTTTACTGAAAATATAATTGCATTCATTGAGTTGCACGCAACATTGTTGCCTCGCCTTAAGAAGGTGGCTTATGTACCTCTGATGATGCTCCCAGTAGTTATTAACTGCATGCAAACGCGCCTTACCTTCGTATACCGTTTGGCTCGAATGAAAACAAACTTACCAGTACACACCACACCCTTTTATATATATAGGCTGGCTCTACGTGGGTATGCAGCTGAAGACAGATAGGCAAGTTGGTCTATTTATGCCAGTCCCAACACCTGTGAGACAGACAACACAAGTGGCATGATTGAGATCCATTGATCAGCACATAAATCACCTACATATGCATGCATGCGCACATAAGGTATGCGCACCATGTGCAGGTGCCGGCCTGCATACAATATGTTATATATCAGTACTAGTGAAGGAATTACAGCACCTTACCAGGCACGTTCTACAAGCGTCTCAGATGCCTATGCTGAGGATGCACATGTTCTCTACTGAAATGAATTACCCTGTAACACCAAACCAATCAATCACATGTACAGTTAGCCATATATAGGAGCAGCAACAGCTATGAATATGAAGGAGCTCAAGGTCACCTGGACGAACAAAGCATTTTTAAATTTTTGGTACCTCATGCAGATCTGAAATGTCAGACTTGCTGTAAGGTTCAGAATGCATAAATTTGGTAGTTCAATTAAGGGATATAGGAATGCAGTTAATCCTAAACCCACCAATGGTCCATGCCACCATTTGTCGTACCAAATCAGCATCATACCCACTGACATGTATAGCAAATGCATGGCATGCATGAAATAGGTCATCACTGTACCTTTTCTTCCGTCATGGTATTCATCTTCACACGGCCAAAACAAAGATGAGTTATGGTGTGGCATGGTGGGTTTAGGATTAACTGCACTCCTATCCCTTAATGAACTACCAAATTTATGCATTCTGAACCTTACAGCAAGTCTGACATTTAGGTAAGTTTGTTTTCATTCGAGCCAAACGGTATACGAAGGTAAGGCGCGTTTGCATGCTGTTATAATAACTACTGGGAGGATCAACAGAGGTACATTGACATAAACCACCTTCTAATGAGATTCCATCACCCCGTGAACTCATTAGCGGTGGGTTGTAGCGAATTCCAAGCTCTGATAACATCGCTATATGAATAGGGCATTTTATATAAAGGATATGCGAGCCGCTACTGTATTGTGTTCCCTAGCTGACGGAAGTAAGATGGCAGAGGTGGATCCACAGCAAGGCCCGGCTGTCGTTGACGTTCCAACGGCACCCTCTATCAGCGAGGGTTTTAAGATGTTTGGTAATAACGGAATTCCTTTTGTTGTTCGTGGCATGGCGGCCTTACACATGAACTACGATGAATTCAAGACGCGAGCGAAACAAGAACACTGGACGATTTGCGGATGGGACAAGCAGCAAAATATGGTCAAGGGCGTCGTGGTCACAAGTGCCCTTGATGACTGGGAGAAGGATGAACTCGAGTTGAACTTCTATGGCGACATTACCATTCCAAAGTTAACTCTGAATGAAGGCATCCACCAGGACCTCCTCGACGTTGGCTTAAATGAAAATAGGTTTATGCTGGTCCTAAGTAACAGAGGCGCGTATACTCCGTTTCATCAGGACCCAATAGATGCACCTGGTGGTGTCAGCGGTGGTGCTGGTTTCATGTGGCTGTTGCGTGGAGTAAAGCGATGGCACTTGCTTTTGTGCGAATACTCAGAACCTATTCTCAACCTAGAGACCAAATCACTCAACGATCTGCCAACGGAAGACCTAGTGCGTGTTGGCAATCTCAAGCTCTGGGGTAAACTGATGGAAGTCACCCTACGCGAAGGGGACTTTCTGTTCCACCCCGCTGCATGCTCGCATCGCGTTTGGACCGATGAACCAAGCATCGGTGTGACAGGGTATATCCGGCGTCCTGAAGATGAGGAGAGAAGATGCAAAGCCCTTGACTGGTACAAGAAGTTCGATTTGGATCCAGAGTTGGGAGTATGGTTTCCAAACGCCATCCGACATTACATAGAATATAAAAACTGAAGACATTAACTGTGTACATTGCGACACAGTGGTTTAAAACCTAGAGTGATGCAGTCATTTTTGAATTGTGTAGTTCTAAGAATGTTTGCTATTATGGTAGTGAAAATGTTCATTGAAATTATACATTATTATTAATAGATACAAGTAAAGAAAAACATTCTCTAACAAGAAAGTTGGTGGGATAAAGGAATTGGAGGCAATGGTGGTGTTAAAAGGAAGGAACAAGGTTTTGAGAAAAGGGAATGAGACAAAAATCCTATACTTAGCACTCATTACTATTTGTGTTACGGTAGAATAGTATTTGCTCGCGTGTTCATCACGCAGAATGATGAATGTTTGCGGAATGTATTATGTCATTGAGGTGTCAATAAGATGTTAATTGAATATCTGTACCGTAAAAGTATAGGTGCGAGATCTTCACAAGAACTATCGATAGAGCCACTCCTGTTTTTAGCTGCTCTATTAGCCGCCTCTTCATGTGCCGCCCTCAGCAGTGTTGCCGCGATACATCGCGATTAAAAAGCTATCGCGATTAATGATGCTATCAATCGCGATTAAAGTATGCGGACGTTAACGGAAAAGTATATGGAGAATATAGGGCATGGTTTGTTTCTTAATAGAACTAGTTCGAATCATATCACATGTAAATTTACAGTACATTCATTCTATTGTCATCTTGAGCGTATATGGCTATATGCTACAGAAATTTAGAGCTTTTCTTAGGAAAAATGCATTTACTGAGCCGATTTGGCAAAAAGTCTCCATCTTTTTTTCTGTAATATATTTTTTGCCGTAGAAAATACTCTTTCTGACGGAGCTGTAGATGCTGGAATCGCCAAATACTTTCTTGCGAGCTTGGAAATAATCGGAAATGATGTTTCATGACATTCCCACCACGTCAAATGGATCATCTTTGCGAAAGTTTATTTCCACCTCCTTCAGGTATCTCTACATCTCATCATCTATGTCGTCATCAAGAGCATGAACCGCTTCTTGTACATATAGGCTTAGCTTCTTTCGTTGACATCGCCGTGCTCTGATCACACTTACGTTATGTTTATTAATGTTTTTTTAAAGATAATTAATGATTATTGTATCGCCGATTAAATATCGCGATTAAATGCGATTTAAACGATTGTGGGCAAGTACTTAATCGCGGCAACACTGGCCCTCAGTTCTGCACCAGTTACCGTGTCTCGCGCTGGGAATTCGTGATGGTGGCTAGGATAGTCCCCAGAATTCATAGGCGTTGGAAGGGGGGGGGGGGGGGGGGGGGGCCTGAGGGGACTATAGTCTCCCCACTTTAAAATGTGTGGGGGCTAAGCCCCCCCCCCAAACACTTTTATTATTGATAATCATTGATAGCGGTCGATCGTTAGTAGAGTATAGTCCACAGCATGGACTCTATCTCTGCAGAAAGCATCATCCGAACATACAGGGTTTGTTAGCGTCGCGGGCCATGACGTAATATTACGTCATGGCACTTAAAAAACCACGCCCACTTTATCAAGTTCTCAGCTCCCCCACTCGTTCCTACGCCTCTGCAGTGCCGGATTTAGGGGGGGGGGGGGGGGGGGGGGGGGGGGGGCAAACGGGGCGGCTGCCCAGGGCCCACGGCTTTTTGAGGGGGCCCCACCGTTCTCATAATAATGATATTCATGTTTTTTTGGTTTACAATAACTCATACTAAAATTACTAATTAGTGTTAATTGAGCGAATTAACATGCATATGGAGCCGGAGCAAGAGACCGAGAATAGAAGTGCGCGAAGTGGAGCATCGAAACGAAAGAAGCGGAAAGAACAACTTGATGAATGGAATAAGCTACAAAGTTAAATAGTGGGGGGAGGGGGGGGGGGGGGGGCCACCAAGTATAATTGCCCAGGGCCCACGACTGTCTAAATCCGGCGCTGCGCCTCTGCGGCAAAGGATTGACCGTTGGGTCGATCCCTCTAGAGAATGATGACGAACCTTCCTCTAGCGACATAGCTGGCCTGCAAAAAACTGCAAGATACACGTGCGCTTAGAATGCCTAGACTGAATGATGCAATAACCCCTTCATTCCTCTATCTACCAGCTGCCATGTGGCAACACCTACAATCCAATCACCATTTATGTCACATTTTGACAGGAGCTTACAATTCTTTCAACCAACAGGAAATATATCCCCCCACCAATATCCATCCGACAAGAGGTGATGCGCATCAATTAAGCACAAAAAATAAACTTGGACTTCGGTCGCGACATATAGTACCCGTTTCCCACGGCAGTCTTTTAAACTTATGCGCTAAACCCTATAGCCTTGGGAACCCATGGATTGCTGTAGTTCTCTTTCAAAATATATATGGCTTACACTCTAAGCTACTGTGACATACCATTGAGAAACGCATAGAAGGGCCTGTACATTAAAAACATAACCCTTGTTGTGTGGAAATCCTGGTAGCAATTCATACATGCAGTGATGTATATTCAGCGGTCTGGTGTGTGTATGTGTGTTTGTGTGTGTGTGTGCGTGTGTGCGTGTGTGTGTGTGTGTGTGTGAGTGTGTAGAAGTTGCATGCACATATGGTTTCTTGACCACATCACATCAGCAGTGGTCATGTTGTGTAAACAGATCCCAAATTGATTTGTCACATCTACATATAGACAATTTTGTAGCCAGGCAGGACAATGTGCCATGCCTTAAACACACTTGTGAATCATCATGAAAGCTGTGCTGAGCCAATTGATTGATATTTGCCCATTGCTTCAGAAATCAGTTTATGTGGAGAGACCTGAATTAGTGACCTCTGATCTCTTCTCCAGACCTTCCTCTATATGGTTGGTACTCATGGCTCTGAACACATACACACACACACACACACACACACACACTAGTCTCGTACCCAGACCCACATCGCAGCTGCGTATGGAATACATCACCGCCTACTCTAGTAGTGGGTCTGGTGTCCTCCTGTACAATTTTCTGTCCAGCGATTACATAATACTTACATTCAACGTCATGTATGAATAATATTATCTTCCGCAAGAATGCAATTAGTGTTTAATTAGCAAGCTACTACATTTCTGGACCTCTCCTCTTATTCCTTCCCCTATTAAGGAAGCGATTATCAGTGCACTTAGCATTGGTATCACCCGATCCTAAACGCCAACTTTTTGAATTATCTCTCATAAGCGAAGTTACTCCGGTCAAGGAAAATGTAAGCTATGCTGCATCACAAGTGCTGGTACACAGGCTGCGGTGGGGAGCACCCCGCCAAGGCCTGCCCCCTTGCCTGGGACTATGTGAGCTACAGCAACTGAAAGATCATCCTGACAAGGCCTGTGTCTCCTGATGATGTGTCCATGGACCTCTCTTTCCTTTCACTGCACACACCCTACAACGGACCTCTCTTTCCTTTCACTGCACACACCCTACAACGGACCTCTCTTTCCTTTCACTGCACACACCCTACAACGGACCTCACTTTCCTTTCACAGCACGCAACCTAATTTCACTGTCCATTACTCCACAATTGACGATGTGATAGGACTCCTTAGCAGATTTGAAAATGGAGCCATGATGGCCAAGGTAGACCTAAAATCTGCATTCAGAATGGTTCCAATCCAGGCCTCTGAATGGAGTTCAGAATGATTCCAATCCAGGACTCTGAATGGAGTTCCCATTCAGAGGCCTGGATTGGAATCATTCTGAATGCTGATTCTGAGGAGACTCCACCACCATATCCATCTTAATTCTGAAGCCAGAGCTGACATACGATGGTGGAACAGCATCCTACCATCTTGGGATGGCATTTCTATATTCATCTCCTCAGATTGGAACTGTGCAGAGTCCAATCCAGTTGTACACGGATGCCTCTGGCACCTGTGGTTATGGAGCCTATACTTGGATGGGGCCTGGTTCGGAGGCAACTGCCCACACCAGTGCCTCAAGAGCTGGCAGAGCTCTAGATGGTCGCCTGAGACACCTCCTCCACAGAGCTGTGGCCCCTTCAACTTCCATCCCTACAGGGCAGGGATCAGGAAGTACTATGCCTTCTGTCACAAATTTAACCTGACCACTCTGCCAAGGAGTCAAGCACTCCATCAACCTTTTTACTGGGTATCTCAGTCAAACGGGGAGTGAGGAAGGATCGTCTATGGGAGAGGTAAGTTTATCAAAGTGGGCATGCTTACCCCTCTTGACTTCGTGCCTCAAGGGGTAGGAACATGGTAGTAGATACAGAAGGAGGCGTTGAGGAAGCTGCTCTCCCGCGACCTGGAGTGGTGGGTCCTCTCGCGCCGCTTGAACTTTCTTCTTGGCATGCGTCGGAGTCGCTGGACTCAGACGACGAGCTGGCTTCTCTCCTAAGATGAGGATCGGCTGTGACATCGTTTCTCGCCCTTTGCCTTTTTGGCGCGATTGTGAGTGGCTTGCTTCGTACCTCTCGAACCGATCGATAGCTCGTCAAATAAATACCCATAGCAGATCAGAACGCCGTAACCTGTTGGTAAGCTTACGAACGTGTCCCGACCACGACCACATCTTCGATGACTCGGAACTGTTCGTCCTTAACTTTGGTATACCCCATACGTTCACCCGCCGACTGAATCGCACGTATTACCTGTACATCATCCATCTCTAGCCTTACCGCCATAACAGATAACTTCGATTGATAACTAGAATATGCAATTAGCGCATACCTCAAATCTGATTGGTCGCTACAACATTCCGGCGCAACTGGACAGAAAATTGTACAGGAGGACACCAGACTCACTACTCGCGTAGGCGGTTGCCGAAGGCCGGCCGACCTTTCAGGCCGGACTTTCTGGCCTGACCTTCAGGCCGGAACCCGGCCTGAAAGGCCACTTATAAATGATGTAATTAGATTATTAATTAATATTATCTCAAGATTATATACGATCACTGTGAATTAATCAGTCACACGATATGCCGCAAACATCAGTAAGTTGCGCAGATGTCCAGACGTAACTGTACAGGACCCATGCATTGTGCTTATAAGCATTATGCACGCCTCCAGTCGCAGGGGAAGAAGATTCCATCTTTGACGCTGTAGAATAAGCTTGGCTCTAGAAAATACCACCTCAGATCTATATATTATCTCTGCTCAGATGGTGCAGATGAGGCCAAGTACTTTCTTGCAAGCTTAGAAATTCTTGGAAAACCCGAGTCGTGCAATTTCCACCATGCAAGCGAATCAATACATAGATAGTACTATCTATGATCTATAGGGGAAGTAGCATTCACTTGTCGTGTTTCGGGAACTGAAAGCCAAGCATCAAACTCATCCTTAACTTCTCTATGTTTATAGGTCGTTCGACAAAGGGCTTGTGGCAGTGGTTACACCAAGCTTTGTCAGCAAACCCTTCATATCCTCTCTTTTCATGACATTTGCACAATTTGAAATGTGCCCACACCACGGAGGGTTATTGGCGTCGTTGCGGGTACCTGATAAGCTCATCAGTGTTATAAACCCAGCGGTCTGGGTTTATAGGAGACACAAGCTTATGGGATATATCTGCTACAGAGGAGCCACCAGTCCCACCACTATAACCTGAAGCTGTATGCATAGCGCTAGTGACGGCGCTAACGAATGAATAAACGTCACGCGCGTCACGTGTACTTGTCTTATATATAATATTTAATAATTTTAACATGAAATTTAATAACTGTATCTTTCGGGTCGACCTTTCAGGCCACGGGCCGGAGACCTGGCCTGACCTTCAGGTCACAGGCCGGACCTTGGCCTGACTTTCGGCAACCCTGCATCCGCAGCTGCGATGTGGGTCTGGGTACGAGACTACACACACACACACACACACACACACACACACACACACACACACACACACACACACACACACACACACACACACACACACGGGGGAGGGGCACATTAAGATGGAAATCTGACATCGGGCAAGTGCCTTCATGAGACCAGCATCTATTCCATGTCATACGCATTGCCAAAGACAGAGACATTCAAGTAAATACCCACATGCAGAAGCAGTTTTTAGGTTTATCAGCTCTCTGTGCAGACTGAAAATTATGTAGAGAGAAGTGAACAATGATAGAAGACAGGGGAATGGAAAAGGTACCACCACAAAGGGCACAACAAAACGTTGACATGAAACAACAGCCAAAATGTACAGCGAAATGCTAAATACCAAACTGATCCTCGAACACCATCTTGCTTTCGCAAACGACTGTAAGAAAATCATCAACCATTGAGCCTTAAGGTATTTGTATTTGTGCCTTGCGTAGCTTAAAACGCCGATGGTGATCTAAAAAGGAAATGGAAGCAAATCCTCCATCTAATTGCTAGCACCACTTCAACACCATGCTCGAAAAGACTTCTGATCAAATAGCTCAGTTAGAAAAACAGATAGAAGATGGTAGAGATGAAGAACTTATATGTGCATGGGAAGGAGTAGTTTGGGTTAGAAGTTGAAATCAAAAATAGGGAGAAAGAAATGAAGGAAGTTAGAAGAAAATTAAGCATGCCATGAAGATACACAAGGAAGGGAGACTGTTTGGAGAGAGTTGCTTGAGGGTGACGGGGGCGGTGTAAGGGACAGTGGTTGTAGTAGAAAGCTCAGAAAAGGCTACCAACTATACAGTGAGGGAGGAACAAGCTAATAGAAAGGATTTTAAAATCCTACTGGAAGTAGAACGACTCAGATAGGAAGAGAGAATGTAGTGTAAGTGGGGAGTAATGGAGTTGGCAAGGTGGTAGGGCTGAAACGAGACCATATCAAGGCCAGGGGAACTGGAATTTGGGATTAGCAGGGAGGTGGGGCTAGAGCCAGACCTTTACCCAGGCAAGCTGGAGCCAAAGGTGGGGCGGGAGGCTTTTTAGGAGCCCCCTACGCCAATAAAAGAGATAATGTAGGTGTAGAAGACGATGAAAATGGTGGGCTCCCACCCTTTGCTACAAGAATCCTAGCCCTAACGAGGTACCAGGAGGGGATTGAAATACTCGAAATCACACACAAAAAGAGCGGAAAAGTGCAACAAGTAGATGTGGGGGGAAGCTGTGGAATACGTGAAAGAAATGAGTGGGAACTTGGGGGAAAAACTGAAGGAGAGAAGAATGAATAATGCAGAAAGATTGGTAGAAGAGAACCTAAAATGGCAGAAGACATTCCTGAGAAGAGAAAGAGATACCATTTAATTGACAAAGACACAACCCATGCAGGCCTAACAGAGAGCAGAACCCAAGAAGTGTGAATCAAGGACCTGTACACAAATTCAGATCTAGGGCGGAGCAAGAATGGAACAAGATTCAGATAAGAATTACAGAAACCAAAAGAGAAGTGGGGGCCCACAAGGGAGAGAATTAGGTGACAGTGGGGATAATGGATCATAGTAGGACAAGAACCTCATGGAAACAAGCACACAAGAGGAAGCATGAAAAGAGATGGATGGAGGACAAGACGGAGAGGTAGGCCCCGATAAGGGCCAACAGCATACTGAATGTATCATCCAAACCACTCAACACTGAAGCCACTGCCATGCTAGGAAAAGGGATTGGAGGGGCCCAACCATAGCGACATTAGAACTTTAATCGATACTGTTCTAGGATCAGAAGCTAAAGAAGACTAAAGGGGGGAATGACTTCATGGAGAGGACAATATCCTCCATCTACAGCTAAGAAAATAGGTTATTCAGCACCTAGTGAAGACAGCAGAGTAGTAGAGTATTTGGATGTAATAAGAAATATGATTTAATTTCGACAAACAACACAATACACAAGCAGCGGCGAATATAATCACACCTGGCAAAAGACGGATATAGAGCAATTAAAACAGCTGATAAATGTGATACAATGAAAAAGTGCCCCAACTGCTCTCCAAGTTCAATATGCGAAAAAATTCAACACCTATCTCACAACTGTATTTCCAGGCTTGTATCTGATCTGCATATAGCTTGGTTTGGCTGACTGCGGATTATGCTGCACTACATGGAACACGGTCCATGTTTCCCTCAAAATGCTTTCAAACAGGGAGCTCATGAAAATTTAATGAGATAAGGAGATGAATGCACTTATGTATAATTGTGTCACTGTGGCAGATCACTGCATGTCACTATAATCATAAATCATATTTTGATGACCAAATATTAGCAGGATAGTCGAATGCAAGGACCTTCACATGAAAGTAGACAGTCGAAAGCAAGGACTTTCACATGAAAGTCGTATTAATCTGTTAAATGTGTCCTATTGAGTCTGTTTCTGGGATCAGTCTTAATCCTACTGACAGTTGAAAATCCATTTTCCACATCAGCCGTAGATACAAGTATAGTCAGAGCAAAACATGCAAATTTGGAAATTGTTGGGTTCAGTTCTACAAAAGATGAATTTTGACACATGACCTACGTGCAAGCATTACTTACTCTTTGACCGTCAAGTGCACATTTATGTGCACATGTATTTGATAACCAATTCGTGTCGCATGGTTACGCACTTTGTGCACCATAAAGCTCTATGGACATAGAGCTGTGACTGGTGTGTTGGTTAAAAAGGAAAGCGGGAACTAATAGCTGCAGGTGCAGGGCCGTAGCAACCATGCACTACGGCCTATACGGCCAAATGCGTACAGGTTTTTTGGCCAGAGCTTAAGTTATTACTGAAAAAATTTGAAACTTCATATAGCGGCTGTTATTAATCTGCTTCAGATATAGAAACCACCAATCATGACTTCATGACTTCAAAACATTGTAGCAGAGCTTCTGGGGCTCCGCCCTAGCCCCGATTATAATTATTGTAGTTTTTAAATGTCCACCAAGGATTTCTATGTCCTTGCTTCCATACAATTCAAAATTGATAAATGGAGAGTACGTTGTTATCAGTTATCATAACAATGGATGGGTCTACTTAATTACCCTAGTATTGAAGACTACTGGCGCACCTCTTGGCCTTTTGAAAATAGAGCCATCTCATCATCAATGACACTCAACAGGTTTGGTCGATTGATGACGTTTCTCCACCTCAATGATAACAGCAACTACATAAAACAAGTTACGTGTCCTCAACTTCAACGTTCCTTTCTATCTTATGGAGCAGCTGCTTCCTGCGTGCTTTCTGGAACTAAATTGTTTAAGGTATACTGCTTCTCATGCCACAGTCATAAAAGGACATGTGCCTGTTGGGTGCTTCCTAACTCTTACTAGGCGCGCGGTGGAATGCACGTTCTTTCTGTGTTTTGAGCCATGCAGGTAATTAGTTATGACGACACGATAATTAGTATATGACGACAAAATACGACACCCCATTTTTTAACGACACAAAGATTGCGTACGTATACGCGCGTTATAACTCGCAGGCTGGTGGATGGGAACCCACACGCATGGTGACATACGTATTGCGTCATTATTGTATCACTAGCCTGGGTACCCGACCGACTGCGGGGGTCCCCAGCCCGCAGGGGCGAATAGTTACGTAATGATGGAAAAGACGTGTGTGTGTGTGTGTGTGTGTGTGTGCATGTGAACCCTTTCTTCCCGGGATGACTGCAGCCTCTCTATAGCAAAGGTAGCAGTGTTGTAGCTGATTATTCATTGCCCCCCCCCCCCCCCCCCTCCCCCCCCCCCCCCGATTGTCTGTCAGTAAAAGGAATAGAAACTGCGCAGTTGTCAAATACATACATATTTCTAAATAAAGTGCAAATGAAAGTCATCAATCGTCTACCCCCTCCTCCCCAGGAATGAGCAGCTGATCACTGCTGTGGCTGCTGGCTCTTGTTGACCTCACTCACACACGCCCACTCCCCTCCCTTCTGTTCCTTCCATAGCGTCACCTAAAGGCATGTGTGAATGTGTGTGTGTGTATTTACACGCATACAAATGGACTGAGTGAATGTCATGGCGATGGACACACCCACCTTATTATCTCCACCTGACACAGCCAGGATGTCTCCAGTGACTGACCAGCTGGCACGCCACACCACCTCGGCAAACGTTTTGAGCACCTGTTCAGACAGTGTAAGGCAAGGTTAGTGGAAAAGTGTCACCTGCAGACCTGGTATCTCATGTGTACACTGAAGAAGTGAAATGTGACTTGAGAACACGTACATATTGCACAAGTTTTTAGTTTTGTCCAGGTTTTTGAACACATGGCTAAAGTAAAATAATGCAAATGTCCGAGTTAAACTAAAATCTGCATAACTAAACGTTTGAGGTAGTGATTGACTATATGAATCAAACATATGATGATTTTAATACAACCCATGACAATACTTTGGTTACAAGGACACCAGCCGAGGGAGAGGGGGGGGGGGGGGGGGGAGGGGGGCGGGCTAAAAACAAAATGCAAGAACTTTCATTGAGAGCATCACAAATATGCTATTATTTTTTGCAGGGCGGTGTGGGGGGAAAAGCTATGAGGTGTAAAAAAAAAGAGGTGTCAAAATTTGGGGGGGGGGGGGGGGAAAAGACTCTTTGCCTAAAAAGAATTTTTTTTTAAATTTATAACATTTACAAAATGTTTTTTGCAACATAATGACAACATCATACTGTTTGCAGTGTCCATATAGGTTTTCTATGCGTGCTAAGATATGGTTTAACTCAACCAGCACGATTCTGCAAAACCACAAGCTTTCATCATGAATATAACATTTGCAATTGTTGCAACGCACAGCTTCAAATACCACTGATAGACGAGATCAATCTACAACAGCATCAACAATCCAAGAGTCGCAAAAGTGATTGCTGCTAAGGTAAACGCTAGTGCTAGTCAGCCAAAAATAACTACGTTGTTAAGACACGTGTTTGCAAGTCCAGGTGCAAGTGATGCTGCAGCAGCTGCTGTGCAACCCGTAACGTCTATTTCCAGTCCGTCTTCAACATCTCTTTGTTTTGGAGCAAGTTAATGTGAGAGAAATAACTACAACCATTTATAAGCGCAATGCGGCAATGTGTAGTATAGTGTATCTATGCAGGTTTGTGCGCGATTTCATTCTTATTATTAATAGAGGTGCGATTTATTGTCAATTGCACAATGATTGTTAAGGGACGTGGTCAAAAAATGGGCGTGTTCGTAGGCGGGTTGACCTGGACCTTAAATTGGGACGGTGTCTATAACTTTATTTTTTGCCGCCCCTCGACACCAGCGATGAAAAAAAAAAGGATCTCATTAATAGAAAACAGATGTAGTTTGCAGAGCATGGCAATGCAACATGCGTAACTTCGCACTGATTTAGAGTGCCAAAACAATTCAAGATTGAATTAAACATGCAATCAGTTGTATGATATTAGTCCTTAAATGCAAAAAAACCATAGAAATTTAATAGTCAGTAAAATGTAGTGGCAGAAATTGAACATTCATTTTGATGCCTTGGTTCAGTACTCACAGCAAACCCCCCCCCCCCCCCTCCCTCCCTCCCAACCCTTGGTGTGTCACTTCAGTGGTGAGAAATAAAAAAACGACCAATTATCTACACATTTGAATCAAAGTCCACAACCGATCTTACATGAGATTCACTAATGAGGCAGAAGAAATTTCCAATGACATCTGATTTCACTAATTTCTGATGTACGGACGTCTCTAAACTATACAGACTCAGACTTGTGGGTTTTATGCATAAATGGCATCGCAAACCTAACAAGCAATTGTAATGACTCCTTGCCCACACAAATGTACATACATGAAAGCATACTTAGCAACCACAAGTCATGTAGTGTTCGTCGCACAGCATATGTAGTTCCACTAAAGCAATGTTACAAAATGTAGCACTGGTGTTGCACGAGCATGTTATATAGGTTGCATAGTAACCGTACGTTAACTGGACTGTTAGTAAGATTAGAACAGTATGATAAATGAAATTAAGCCATACATATTATTAGCATCAATCTTTAAAATAACTTTGTTGACTTCTTATAACAGAATCTGCCCGTGAGTTTTTCAGGGGGTGCAGTCTAGTGCATATAATAACAGCGTAAGCAAATGTTAGTGGAAAAGTGTCAGCTGCAGATTTGGTATCTCATGTACACTGAGACAGTGAAGGGTGACTTGAGAACACATATTATAGTACCTTTGGTGTCCAGCTCTCTCCAGACTCATCCTTAGTCCAAACAATGACCTTGCAATCCTGAAAGCAACATTGAATTGCAAATGTCACCACAAGCAACTCTCACACGTACCTGAGAACAGCTGGCTATTCTGCTCGAGGGGAGACCAACACTGGGTGCCCAGGCCACATCCCTGACCCAGTCGGTGTGTGCCTCCAGCTTGTCCTCCAAGACCCAACTGTCATTCTCCTCCCTGATAAAGCACACACATTTGACGCATACATACATGCATACATAACTGCACATACATGTACACACATTCTGATGCCTTTAAACCAAGCATGTCCAAACTCGTACATGTAAAAATGTACATGTAAGTACCAGCAAATAACCAATCAGATCGCACAAATTATTGTATCAGCTATTCCCTACGTACACATAGAAGTAACACTGGAAACTAATCCTCCCCCCCACACACCCACATACGTACACACCTCCATATTTTCACCAAGCTGTCTCCGCCTCCTGTGACAATCCTCTTCACATTATTCACAGGGTGCCTAGTGGACTGTGCACACAAGATGGCAGCATGTAATGTAAAACTCAGTAACAGGTATTTCCCATCTAGAATTTTTTTGTATGGAGAATCGTAATCTCTTATATCAATGTTCTTGTTATTTAACATGTTTCAAATGACTGTGCAAAAAGAATGCAAGATGAGAATGCCCTAACATATACAATCACAAAAATATACTTACACACACACATATACATAAATATTGGTTAGACACTGAAACCGAGGGATCTACGTGATTTAGAATCCCCGAGGGCCCTGGGCTGTAGCGTCCCGAGTGGTAGCGAGGGCGCTACTAAGGGCCCGAGGGGATTCTAAATCACATAGATACCTAGGTTTCAGTGTGTAACCAATTTAGACAATAGCAACGCGTACGTAGCAACCAATACATTATCGGGTAACGCGATAACAATAATGGGAGGGATTCCAAGTGCCAGTGGGGGGGATTCTAAGTGCCCGGGGCACTTAGAATCTCCCCCGGAGGCACTTAAGAGTCCCTCGTTGGTTCCTACCGCGTTTAGATGAATAAGATTGCGCAAATCACTTCCGCTATTGTCTAAACCATACATGATGCACGTACTTACACACACATACACTTGAGAACACACAAATATGCACTCATCCATGCACAAAAGCATACTCACACACACACACACACACACACACACACACACACACACACACACACACACACACGTAGATAGGAACACACCAATTTATTATACTCCCACAAAGCCAACATGTGCACACACACAGATAACAGACACAAACATCTCACCTCAATGAGCGATGAAGGATTAACAGCAGGGGCCCAGCTCACTGAATTGCAGCCAAGCTTCAACAAAGCAACCACCATTTGACAAGGTCAAAATGTATAAACATGTACCGTACTACCCAACCCCTATACTGGCAAAAGACATATGTACCGAATATTATTATTTAATTAGAGTTGCACCAAGTAATGACAAGGTTACATGGTCGGTGTTCTCCCTGGCTATTGTGTTGCAGTGTACAGCCATAGAGTGGCAAATCCCCTCCACTGTGTGTGTGTGTGTGTGTGTGCCAAACTCACGCCAGAAAACAACCACGCAACTTTGCCCGTTGGTCAGTCACCATAAAAACACCACCAACAAAAGTCATTTAATTAACAAACACCAGAACTAACACCCCACACCCATACGACCTACATCCACACCCTGTACCCCATAACCACACCCCGTACCCCATAACCACACCCCGTACCCTATAACCACACCCCGTATCCCATAACCACATCCTGTATCCTATTACCACACCCTGTATCCCATAATCACACCCCATACCTATAACAACACCCAATACACTATAACCACACCCCATACCTATAACCACACCCCATACCTGGTGAGCACTCTCATGTTTGGTGAACTTCCACTGGCCATCTGTGGGCAGGGGGGGTCACAGTAGGGTACTGGGAAGGACGGTCACGTGACCACACCCACTTACCTATCTGGTATAAGATGGCGAAGGATTCATCAGAGGACGCAGTGGCCAACATCAGACCCCACTCCTGGGGGGCCCACTGCACGCAGTTCACTGGGGAACATGTAACAGTTGTGTGGGTTTGGCATGGCACAAGTTAGAATACTGTACAGCAGCCCCCCCCACCCCCCCCCCCCCCCCCAACAAAAAGGGTCGTGTTTAAATGTGTGTATCTCCCTGTTAACCATCTTTTGTTAAAATCAAGAATTTTTAAATTTTATACCTTGCAGTGTTTTAGAAGTGTTCATCAGTAGGGAGATGACAGTTTCAACACAAGCCTTTTATTTACTTATTTCAGGCAAGGGGAGGGAAGGGGGGGGGGCTTATAAGTAACAATATATCGGGTAGTGGCAGCAAAAAGGGACCCAGTCTTATTGTTAAAAATTTCCAGGAAGGAACTTCAAAGTTGATTAAATGTATGCAGAATTAAAAATTCAGGCCACTGTAGCTCCATGATGAAAAGAGTAATTTACAGTGTGTAAGAAAGGAGTTGTAGAGGACATAGGTGTCTCTTTGAAAATGAAATAATTTGAAAACTTGAAAAAAATATGCAGTAGGTCCCTTTTCACTGCCACGATCCCATAACTACTTTATTTTACCTGAGGATTTGTGATCGCTGAACTCATACCACCTCATCCAACCATTGCTTGTTTCTTTCCAGATGATAACCTTGTGTGTGTGTGTGTGTGTGTGTGTGTGTGTGTACAATGGGAGAAGGAAGGTTAGAGGAAGGTGGGGAGGGGAGGAGACGAGATGGGAGGGAGAGGAAGGGTGGAGGAGTGATGGGAGAGGAGGGGGGGTGATGGGAGGTTAAAGGTTGGGGTGAGAGAGGAGGGTTGGAGAGGGAATGATGAAGGACACGTATAGCACAAAGCATACAAACGTATGACATAAGAGGCTCGCAACACAGTGTACCTTTCGGTCGTACGAACACGAGGCCAAGATGCTTCCGAACCTCGGATGGGCCCAGGCCACCTGCCACACGGGTCCCTCGTGGCTGACGATGAAGACGCAAGTAAAAATCGAAGTACCACCGCTTAACCCACCGCCGCCACCGCTTACCCGATCAACGTCTCTATCAAGGTCCGAGAGTTGTTGGAGATTTCGAACACCTTGACGGTTTTATCAGAGGAGCAGGTGGCCAGCCTCCTTCCGTAGTAGTCCAACTGTGCGTCGTGCTGAGAACGTTGGTGTGTGTTATAAACAGGGCGCCCACCCGGCCACCACACTTCTCGCTTACTGGTGTGTAAAAACTTACTATCATGTCTTCATGCTGGGTGTCGATGGTATTCTGGAGCTTGACTTGTCCCGACATTGTGCGCTATAATTGGAATCCAGTTACCCCCCTACAATACAACAAAACACGCGGTGACGACGGGGCAGCAGTCGAACACTCCATTGGGTGACAGTGTATGAGTTCGGGGAATCGTTACCTTTGGAGCTCACCTATTGTCGGCGTGAACACAATAACAATAACCAAAATTACAAATACATGTAATTTAACGCATGCGTTAAAACACGTGGTCTCGCTTTACCGCACGTTAATAATAAATCTGCAGAGAAATACGCAATGTCGGGTTTCTTTTTGACCAGCAAGGGTACTCGATCAGGAGCGAAGGGAAGACATCCACCGACAGGTCGGACAGTATGTTTTGCTTGGCCTCACTCGTTTGAGCGTATTTAATTAATGGCGTTCGTCTAATTACCAGACCAAGACTAAAGGCAGCAAGAAGCCTCCGGTCGTTCGCTCCAACGCGAAAAAAGTTTCCGCCTTGTCGGAAGAACTTTCGAGTGACTCAGACGTCGAAAGGTACACGTGTATTCCCTCACCCTTCCCGTTTTCCGTTATTTTATTCCCGCCGAAAGCTTTGATGCATACTTGGCAATTCTCCCACCAGCCCTTCAAAGAAGCGCCAAAAGTTGCGCGTGGAGGACGACGAGGCTGTCCAGGTGGAAGAGACAGCAGCAGAGAAGAGGCTGCGGCTGGCTAAGGAGTACCTCGCACGCCTGGAAGAATCAGGTTGGGAACCTGTAAATAAGCGTACACACTTATCCTTCTGATGACTAAAGCTCATGTCCAGGGGGTTTAGGTGTGGGGGGAGGGGGGCGTGTGCAACAAGAGTATATCAATTTTGCCCTGTGGGGTAGTGGACTGAGACATGTCCTGGTGGGAGTATGATGTGATATGTGACTAACTGAGGGAGTGGTGGGGGGGAGACATATGAGATGCATGTAATATATTGATGTTTGGGTGAGGGTGTGATTAGTAGGGGTTATTTCATATCATGTCAGGTGTGGAGTAGCTGTTCACCTTTTCGTTACTTTGTTTTTTCCCAATCATCTGCACAAATCCATCCAACAGCAAAGGACGGTGATGGAGCTGACCATGACACAATTGGTGAGAGGCTGAAAGAGGACATGGTAGGCTTGGTCTTGTGCACCAGGCACGCTCATACCTGCCAACTTTGTTCTTTTGACACAGCTTGAGCAGGGGGGAAGGCTTCAGAAGAAAGTTGCACATCTGGTAAAGACAATTCCTTGGCCTAACATCAACCCCACCCCATCCCACCCCGCCCTCCATACTTTCCCCCCCAGCTCTCCCTACCCTCACCATGCATGGAAAGGTATCCATGGTTACTCTTTGTCTCCCCTACCAGTATGTTCCTCCTGAACCTGCCTCGATACGCTACTTCAGGGGACACCAGCTGCCTCTCACATGTGTTGCCATAACGCCGGATGAGAAGTACGTCTATTCTGGATCTAAAGATTGCACAGTGACCAAATGTGAGTATTGTGTCGGAGAGGGTGGGTGGCAGTGTGATGGAGGGAGGGGGGTGGGTGCCAGTGTGATGGAGGGAGGGGGGTGGGTGCCAGTGTGATGGAGGGAGGGGGGTGGGTGCCAGTGTGATGGAGGGAGGGGGGTGGGTGCCAGTGTGATGGAAGGACGGGGGGTAGGTGCCAGTGTGATGGAAGGACGGGGGGTGGGTGCCAGTGTAATGGAAGGACGGGGGGTGGGTGCCAGTGTGATGGAAGGACAGGGGGGTGGGTGCCAGTGTGATGGAAGGACGGGGGGTGGGTGCCAGTGTGATGGAAGGATGGGGGTGCGTGCCAGTGTAATGGAAGGAAGGGGAGTGGGTGCCAGTGTGATGGACGGATGGGGGGTGGGTGCCATTGTGATGGACGGATGGGGGTGGGTGCCAGTGTGATGGAAGGACAGGGGGGTGGGTGCCAGTGTGATGGAAGGAAGGGGGGTGGGTGCCAGTGTGATGGAAGGACAGGGGGGTGGGTGCCAGTGTGATGGACGGATGGGGGGTGGGTGCCATTGTGATGGAGAGATGGGGGTGGGTGCCAGTGTGATGGAAGGAAGGGGGGTGGGTGCCAGTGTGATGGAAGGACGGGGGGTGGGTGCCAGTGTGGTGGAAGGAAGGGGGTGGGTGCCAGTGTGATGGAAGGAAGGGGGGTGGGTGCCAGTGTGATGGAAGGAAGGGGGGTGGGTGCCAGTGTGATGGAAGGACGGGTGGGGGGGTGCCAGTGTGATGGAAGGAAGGGGGTGGGTGCCAGTGTGATGGAAGGACAGGGGGGTGGGTGCCAGTGTGATGGAAGGACAGGCAGGTGGGTGCCAGTGTGATGGAAGGGGGGTGGGTGCCAGTGTGATGGAAGGGGGGTGGGTGCCAGTGTGATGGAAGGAGAGGGCCACTCTGTGGGTGAGTGACCCTTGTGTTTAGAAGACACAGTATGATGTCATCTATGTTGCAGGGGAAATTGAAACAGGGAAGAAGATTGTGGTGTTCGTTGGCCACCACAAGGGGGTCCCCGGGGGCGTGGTTGGTCACACCGGCCAAGTGTTGGCAGTGTCTGTCAGTTCAGATGGAAAGTTTGTGGTGAGCTGTTGTGATGAGCTGTTATGTATCAGTCCTATTCAGTACGATGTGCACATGTCTACATTCATTGCCACGTCCCTATCATGTGTTGATGGGTAATACATGTGTCTCCAAGTTTGTAAATGTGTTATGTCATCACCATCCATATTTCATTGGAGCCTCCCCCATCTGTTATGAAGCTATAAGTGTGCTTCCATAGGACATCATCAGGAACTACGGTAGTAGTTCCTATATAGAAATTGACCCGGGTTGTGAATATCATTACAAAACGCGACAGGCGTATAACTTGCGTACCAAGAAACGGATAGTTTAGATCTTTGTTCCTATCGAACCAGAAGGCAAAGACGGTCATTTTAATGTTTTGTTCCAGTCTTCAAACTGTTTGCTTTAAGAGAACAAAAAAGCTTGTTCTTCGTCCCCAGGCCAATTCTTCTTCGTCGTCGTCGTCATCTTCTAATTCTCAGGTGAGCATAACTCGGGATAGGAACGGTTTTATAAAGCGCAAGTTATACCAATCACTTTAGAATCTCCTAGAAGGGCATCTTCAGGTATCAGACATATGAATAAAGCATGAAACTGATATAAGTAATCATTATGTAATGTGGAGTGCTAAATTGAAGTGTTCCCATGGCAGCATTCACGTATAATTAGAATTAAGTTATAACAGGTGGGAATTTCATTTGATCGCAGTTTTCACCACTTTTGGCTAGCGAAGTTGTTTTTGTCAAATTGCTGTCACGTCTACAAAAGAGGAGAGCTAAATTACGAGAGGAATACGAGACATTTGAGAGTCCTCCCACTTCCGTACAATGCTGGGCTACATCATAGCTATAACTTGTGAGGACTTGCCAGTATTCGCAGAAATGATCGGCCGACAATAAATTTAAAAATAGAGGAATTACATGTAAGTAAAGAAAAACATTCTCTGACGAGAAAGTTGGTGGGATTTAGCACTTCTTTTGGTTCTACATTTACATGTGCTAAATTGTCTCATTACCCTTTTCCCAAAACCTTGTTCCCCTCCTATTTACACCACCTTTGCCTCCAATTCCTTTATCCCACCAACTTTCTCGTCAGAGAATGTTTTTCTTTACTTGTTATATTTTAAATGACCATGTACGCTAATATGTATGGTGTGTAAAGCTTTGAATTTTAGTAAACTAACATTTATCACTTGCATGCCTGGTGTGTGTGTATGCTCGCTGTGCACCCAATGAATGATGTGGCTGCAGAAGGCTCACACCTTGCTATGACATCATTGTCTGCCACCCTATCCCGTCATCCTCCCATTGAGTACCCCCCTCCTTCCCACTCAGGCCACTGGGGGACAGGATGCAATAATCCACATCTGGGATGGAGCCACCAACCTCCACGTGCATACCTTCAGGGGCCATAACAAACCTGTCACTGTGAGTCCACCTGTGAATATCATAGTGTAAGCTACCAGTTTTTTTTTTTTTGGGAGGGCGAGGGGGGAAGGGGGGGGGGGGGGGTTACATATTGAAGGTACCATTTCTTATGATATACATGGTGTTAGTTAACCCAGCCCAGTTGGTTACTACCCATGATAAATGTATCCCCGCCTCAGTCTTCAGGGGTGGGGGGTGACATACATACCCTGTCTTTCCCTCCTTCCCCGTAGGGTTTGGTCTTCCAGAGGGGCACACATCAACTCTTCAGCTGTTCCCATGATAGGACAGTCAAGATATGGAACCTGAACGAGATGGTCTACGTGGAGACACTGTAAGGACTCTCTGGTGGCCACACCTCCTTTGTAGTGTACCCTGAAGCCGCATCTACACTAGACAGGTTTAGTCCCCACTAATATTCATAGCGAACAGTATTGGAATCGGGTTTGGGTATGGTCTCTGTACTCTCATTGTGCAGACATGCGATCCCATACTAAGATTTGATTTGTTGCATGTAACTGTTACCCGCCCCCATACTTCCCACCCAATGTATGGACCTCTTCAATGCCGCAGGTCGGTCGGATCCAATGCAAAGCAGATTGTATTATGAATAAAATATGTATGCGTGCGCAAGGGAAAAAAAAGTGCCTCCGGAGAGGATTGAACTCCCGACCCCTGGTTTACAAGACCAGTGCTCTGCCACTGAGCTACAAAGGCTTTTTTTTTTTATTTCACTTGTATTGTGGGTAATGCAATCAAAATTGGACTCCTTAGGAGAGCAAATCATTTGAGGGGGGGGTGAATAGTAACATGGTGCAGGTCATGTCTGCGGTGTTACCTGAATTATCTGCACTGGTTTGTGTAACTTGTGGTGGTTGTAATGTTTACATAGTTGCTATGGTGACATATCCACAGGTTTGGTCACCAAGATCCAGTCGGAGCTATAGACTGTATGAGCAGAGAGAGACCAGTGACTGCAGGCACCAGTGACCGCACCCTGAGAGTGTGGAAGGTTTTGGAGGAGTCGCAGCTTGTCTTCAATGGACACAGGTATTATGTGAGGTGGTGTGCATGTGCAGTGTGCCGGTGGCGTAGTGTGCCGGCGACGTAGTGTGCAGCGTGGATGAGATAGTGTGGTTGAAGTAATACCTTTGTGTATACAAGTGCTTTTTATCTTCATGTTTCAAGGTCCTCGATTGACTGTGTGAAGATGATTAATGAGGAACATTTCATCAGTGGATCTCAAGACGGGTGTGTGTTGTATGCATAAGTGTCATGGTTACGACTGGTCACGTCTGTCGTTAAATACATGTAATAACCCTTTGTGGTATGTGTTTGCAGGACAGTTGCACTCTGGAGCATTGTTAAGAAGAAACCATTGGTCTCTGTATCCCACGTGGAACAGGGAAAACCCCTTGATGGCATGGAAGTGGCACCTTCCTGGATCAGTGCTGTGGCCGCCCTACCCAACAGTGACCTTGTTGCCTCAGGTAGATGGTGGAGGGGAGGGGGGATGTGAGGGTGCTAGGGGAAGGTGGTGATGCAGAGATTGTGAGGTTTACAATTGAGATGGTCTTCAACCTCCTGTGTGTGTGTGTGTGTGTGTGTGTGTGTGTGTGTGTGTGTGTGTGGTACCTGCTCCCTCCAGGGGCTAGTGATGGCTACGTGCGGCTGTGGAAGTGTGGAGAAGGTTTTCGGTCCCTGGAGCCATGCTTTGCTGTCCCTGTGGTGAGTGTGTCGGGGGGGGGGGGGGGAGCGTGTGCTATATACTGGCCGTATGCATCAGATTGCGCGACAATGCCATCAGTGTATGTTACATGCTGTCGACATCCCTCTCCCTCCTCCCCAGCCAGGCGTGATCAATGCCCTCTCGTTCTCTCCCTCGGGGAGGTACCTTATGGCTGCGGTGGCCCAGGAACACAGGTGTGGGCGGTGGTGGAAGGTCAGAGGTGTCAAGAACAGTGTGGCGGTCATCTCTTTGACCAGGGGGACCCCCGATGTGATCGCTGCTTTGTGACAAATGTTTGGTTATTGTATTTGATAACTATATTTCTGTGGTACGGTATTTTAGTCCCACTGTGAGATTAGGGTCTGGGAACGAGGCTGGTGTTGCTCCCATATGGCATGTTTGTTATTTATGGACTCTTGGCCTCGTGACACATGTTGTCTGGCATTAATGTTAGTCGTATGGGCTACATCTATTCCTAGTCCTGTTAGGGTGGGGGTTAGTTTGTCTGGCAATGTTTAGGGTATATTGTATCAACATGTCTTGCATGGAGATGGATATCCTCAGCTGAGAGGTTGTGAAGTCTGAAGGTCAGGAACGATTTATTTGATTGACCCCTTTGGCTATAGGATGCCATGTTACTCCTCCCACTGCTTATCCAAGATGTGCAGATGGGCATTATAAAGAATCCACGAATGTGCACCATTGAATTCATGTATAACTATGCATCAATGAACTAACCAATCTAATATTGAGCATTACATTTTCGTGTTACAGCTCAGCTGTTTTATTGACCATTAGTAACATCCGGTTTGAATAGTTGCACAGCAGCACTGTTCACCATTTGGTTGATTACTACTGGTACCAGAGAGAGAATAGCAGCATTAGGTACCTGAAGGAAGGAGTGGGGGGAGGAGAAAAGCTCTTTATTTGAACTATCCCTTGAAAACGATAGTGTTATGATGTTTTCTAATGATACATGGGTGTAACAGTATAGTAGTAGCCCAGTTGCCTACTCACAGGTAAGTTACCGTTTTCTTTTTGGGGAAAGGTGGGAGGGGGGGGGGGTTGCATATTGAATGTACCATTTCTTATTATACATGCATGGGTGTTAAGCCCAGTTGTTTACTACCCATGATACATCATACAGTACAGCCTCAGGCAGCTTTAGACAGGCCCAAAGTGTTGGCCACATTCAGCACCCTCTCTAGAATCAGATACCTCCCTCTTCTGCCTCCCTTGTGTTTCCTACAAATCCAGACCTCCGGGTAATTTAGTTATGTCTCACTTCTGCACAACTGCATGTATAATCGTGTGAATGATTGTATAATCTGCTTGCAATGCACCTGTAAGGGGTTTGTCCAGGCTGAAACCCGACCATTCAGGCCGGGGTCTGGCCAGAAGGTCAGGCCAGAAGGTCCAGCCTGAAAGGTCGGCCTGACAACCATATACATTTTACGTGACTAAGTCATAACGAATCGATAAACAAAAAGGATGCCGAACCATAGATTATTTAGAGAACGAGCTACGGTCGTTTTCATAGCGAAAATGAAAAAAACTAATGCGCGCGAAATGCCTCCGGAGAGGATTGAACTCCCGACCCCTGGTTTACAAGACCAGTGCTCTGCCACTGAGCTACAAAGGCAGTTGTTACGTATCTTGATATTGTGGGTAATGCAATCGAAAATTTGGCCCCTTACATTATTGGGCGGGGGATAACACTATTCTCTGTTGAAGGGGGTGTGTGGGTGTGAATTTTAATATGGAGCATGTCACAACTATATGTTTAAAAATGATGCACTGTTCAACTGAAATGTTGTTATGCTCTATGTAGTCCAGCTGCCATTACACCTGATTCATCTGATTGGCCACTTTTGCCATAAGGATGCCATGCCCCAATGCATCAGAGATGGGTAGGTGTGCATTATAAAGAATTGCTGGGGTGGACTGTCATATTATTACCAAAAACCAAATTCAAAATTATTAACGAATCCAACATTGAGCACTGATTGAATGATGGTTTTCAAAAATGCAGCACCACAGTATAGTTGTACTGGTTATGTTAGTAACACTCTGTATCCTA
Organism: Eunapius fragilis; assembly: GCA_963681505.1. Lineage (NCBI taxonomy): Eukaryota > Metazoa > Porifera > Demospongiae > Spongillida > Spongillidae > Eunapius > Eunapius fragilis. Next base: position 13,573,608 of record OY811971.1, read on the forward strand.
TCTTGCTATATCAGCAGGCACAATATGATGATGACCTTAAGGTAAACAGTTGCACATTGGTACTTGTAACCATTGGTACCCACCTATGGTGATGACTACTGTACCAGAGACAGAAATGCAGCATCTGGTTCCTGAAGGGAGCAGTTCGGGGGGGGGGGGGGGGGTAGTGATAATTTTGCGAAATTAGTTGTGTCAGTCAGTGTGGTACTAGTTCACATGCACCTCGCAGGAAGTAAAACCATCTGCTAGCAGGAGGGGGGGGATACCCTTATATGGGGTAAGGGATGTTCAGTTGAAACATTTTTGAGGGACAACAAGATGAGGGCTATGTGCAGTGGTGGGCAATAATATATAACACTTCCATATATATACTTTGCAATATTATGCTGATAGAATGCTCACTTATCTTACAAGGACATGGGCACATGCACCGTGGGATTGTTGATTTAGCGTTATCGTGCTGAATGACGAATGAATGGATTCCCACGATACATACGCGCTAATATGTATTGAATGCAATCACATTAGCCCATACACGTATGACCCTGATCTCATGCCCCGACTGATCTTATATATTCCGGCTCGCTCACATGTATGCATTATAGTATACGCGCGATGCCGATGTGGTGGCAGCTGTTTGCTTTTGTGATTTTTGCTGCAGTCGTTCCATACGTGGCTCCAGCCGCGGATTATCCCGCTTCAGATGTAAGGAACTGTCCCATAATTCAACCAGTCAACCAGAACACACCCTTGTACCGGATAACTGCCCTCCCGGGAACAGGTTTTGATAACCTGAGAAACATGGATATGGGAGAGGTTTTTTTCTACAGCTACAGTACCTGCAAGACTTCAAACGATGGAAAGTATTTGATACCAGACAACGTATTTCTCTTCCCCATTTTGGAGAGCCGAATCGATACGTTTTCCGAGTTTTTTGATCACTGGGACAACTACACGTCTTCAACGTCCTCGTCCATAAATCTTGAAGCCAACTTCTTTTCAGCGATCAACGGAAAATTTTCAAGCGAATTCTCGGCAGTAAAATCACACCAAGTTAACGACAAATCGAAAACCACTCGCGTCCAGATTAAGCACAGGTTATACACCGTCAAAATTCAACCAGACGCCCAACTCCACCCAACGTTTAAGTCTCGATTAGTCGCAATAGCCACAAGACTTCTGAACGACGATGCCTTGGTCGCCGACTACCTATCGGATCTGGTCATCAGGGATTATGGTACCCACTATATCAATTCATTAGAAGTGGGCGGGGTACTATCCCAAACTGATCACTTGTCCGCCAGCTATGTGCAATCTCAGTCGCAAGACACGACCAAGATAACCGCTTCGGCAGGTGTCGATTTCTTCAGCAAGATCTCTTTCAGTGCCGGGTTTTCGTATGCCAACGCTGCTACCTCCCTGTCCGCGTTTCAGCAAGCTCGCAAGTCCTCCCAGTTCGTCACGATGGGGCCGGGGGTCCCCCCTACAGAGCCAATTTTTCGCTGCAATACTGGCAAGATGGAGTGCCGAACGCCTTGGTGGCGACCGATCGCTCGGGCAACCCACTTCACTTCTGCATAACCACCGAGGCTCTACCAGACATTCCACCGATGACCGTTTCGGAAGTTGCCGGCACCGTATCCAAGGCCATCGATCGCTACTATAAGGCAAACACGTGCTATGGATGCACCGATCCGGGCTCTAAAAACTTCGACTTTCAAGCCAACGTGGATGACGATTCGTGCGGTGAAAAATCGGTGAACAACTTCACGTTTGGAGGCGTGTTTCAAACTTGCCAAGTCGACCCTGACCACAGCCAAGAGAATCTGTGCACTTCCATAACGCAAATCAATCCCCTCACGGGTGGCTACAGTTGCCCAGCCGGCTACACGGAGGTGAAGCTCCGTTCGGGCACCGTTAGTCACGTGAGTTACGGGACCGTTTGTAATCAGGTCTGCCGCCACTGTGGATTATTCGGATGGAGTAAATGCTGCTCATGTCAAAGCGTCAATGTAGCCTACATGAGTATGGCGCGCTACAAAACCTTCTGGTGTGCGGCGCTTAGCGCTGTGCAGAGCAGAGGATACCTGTTTGGCGGTGTGTTCACGTCAGCAAGTGCTAACCCGGTAACCGATGCGGCCAAATGCCCGAACCATTTCTATCCGCTCGTTATGGGTCAGGACGTAACTGTGTGCGTCAGCACGGACTACGAGTTGGGATACGCCTACTCGCTGCGATTTGCCGGATTCGACAGTTGCGAAGTGGGAAATCCATTCGCCGCCCCCGTCAGCGCCCGCGGAGATCCCGCCAAATGGCCTAATCAGTGCATTCGCGGTTACAGTCAGCACCTAGTAACTATTGACGACGGATGCGAGATTAACTATTGCCTTCAGTCGGGAGCTCTCAATGGGCGGAGTCTAATGCCTATTAGGCTTCCGCCTTTCAGTCCACCTCCGCAGAGCAAGATGAACGTCACCGAGGCGTCAGTCGTTGGGGGCGTGGGGGGTGAAGTCTGGCTGCGGGGGGAGGGCAACACTTGGAGCAAACAGCGGGTCGGCGCCACAGATGGACGATCCTTACTGAACTTGCTGGAAACGTCAGGTAACAATTCGTCGCGTCCAGCTGGTGCGAAATAAGATTATTAATGAGTGAGATTTATTACAATGCGTCCTCTTTGTAATTATGTATTACCAATTAACTGTGAATGTGTTTTATTATGATGAACCATACGATCTCGTTCCCAGGAGCGATGTAGGTTACAACATTCTGCCCATTATTAACTTTTATAAAAACCACCATACCACGTAGAACACGAGTTGCTACAATGCAAGTGGAATTCATATCAGGCGCGGACGTACGAAGGGGGCGTGGCAGTTAAAGGGGGTTTAATGATTTTTTCGCAGCTATCAATGCAGATTGCCTAATTTCCTGCTATGAATAATACTATCAAATGAGGGAGTGATCATGATATACGATGTTTGTACTGGATAATTATAGGTCACCTATTGTAGGGTTCTACAAGTAGGTGTAAATTAGGATCTTAACCCCGGCTGTCATTATACTGAAGAAGGCTAATATAATTTCTCTTGGCCTAATTCAGTCAGGGATATTGGAGCAAGGTTAAATTGAAAACGGAAGTATTAGCCCAATAGTCACCATCGCATATGCATGGGACTACTTAAACTATCATAATTTTGGAATTTCCCATAACCAGATTCTGTAGTGATTGCATGGATCTGCTTTTTTGTTCTTCATCAACTTAATATAGCTATTTTTGAATTCCTTGAGTGCAGTTATATTTATCAATTATTGAGACAATGAAAACATCACTATTCGTCTAATGTGTCACTATATAGAATACCTAATCCTTGTTAATCTTGCTTAGAGCTTCCTGAAATTGTTGAGGTAGTTGAGAGGTTGGTGGTATACTCAACAGGAGGGAGATTCTTACTGTCTTTTCCTTTTGAGCCTGAACACCTCACTAGCTATTGGAAAAGGTACAGAAGAATTCCAAGCATGTCTGACCTCAACACAGAGACTCTTGTTCTTAGTAATGTCATCCACGTCTGGGTTCTTCAGGGACTCCTCTACCTGCTCTGGCTTGGTGAAGCGTCCGCCCTACCTGTGAGTATTTCCAGGTCAGAGCTGCCTGGTTTTCCTGTGAGGGCAATGTTAGTGATCTCCTTGTTATCCATGCCTGACTTCTTGAGGTCAGCTTCCTTACTATTCCTCTCCTTTTGGTCATTTTCTTAATTGAAATCATTAGTCACCTTTCTCCCATCCATAAAAAAGTCTACATACAGCCCTGTCTTGACCTGAAATTAGCTGACAGCCTTGATCTCCTGAGATCCCCTGATTATCAGACCATAGTTTGCAGAGCCAACAGACCTCTCAGCGGAATCCATGTTATTACATTCTTGAGCTTCTTCTGATCTAAGTTCCTGATTACCATATACCTCCCCAGAATCAAACATCTCTCCCTATACTACTTCCAACCAATAGCTAGGAGTTCCAGAGCGCACTTGATCTCCCTCAATGACCTCCACAGGGGGGCTTGAGGATGGAGGGGGGGTAGAGGAAGCTGTCAAATATCTCCTTGGATATGAAGTGAAAGCAGGGATGGTATGGTTTAGGAGAAGCTCGGGCTTGGTGTGTTGAGGTCATTGAATAGTGTATGGTAGGTCAGCACCAGGGTATCCCAGGAGGTGGTGGAAGAGGTAGTCAAGCTAAAATAGGGCTCTGTGCACCTCAACAGTGACCAAGACTGTGCCAGCACCCTCAGGTACTCAATCGGAGTCAAAGGTGACTTTTTACTATCCAGTAAGAAGGACATGTAAAATAAACAGTGGTGGCTAGCCATTCCCATGTGGTAATGGAATACACGACCACCCTTAATGTACATTATATGGCCAGATGTGAGTTGCCAGCATTACTGTGGATGATGCAGTTGGTGATGTTGGTAACTTGGAGAGAAAGTTTGAGATATGCTTGTCCAGGAGTACGGTGACCAGGGCATTGTACACCGTGCTCCTTCAGGAGTCTCTCGGCTGAGACCTTAAGAGGACAGATGGTGTCAATTTCATCAGCATAGTTCCTGGACTTGATGTTAAAATTGTGGGTGACTGGTTTTGTGTCAAGGAAGTGCTCCATCATGGACTCCAGGACCTAGAAAAGTGACACAGCAAAGACAGAGAAGATCTTGGTAGGTTCGATGGTAATGTTGATTTGCTTGAACAACTTCTGGAGGTAACTGGTGATCATGCAGGCAGAGTGTACCTGGCAAGGGAGGTGAGAGTGATCAGCCTCCAGGGCAGCAGACACCATGTAAATTCTGAGTGGTGGAGTCAGTTGTCACGTCGTAAAGTCAATATGATGCCAGAGATCATTGGAGGAGACTCGGCTGAGTCACTGAGGATGGAGATGGTGGTCAGTTCAGGTTCTCGCTGGGCTCTAAGGTAAGGTCAAGGGTGAGGAATGGGTTGAACTTCCCATCTATGGCAACCCCATAGACTGAGTAAGTACTGACACTAACACAGTCTGATCTAAACTGAACCATTCTGATTTGGAAGAACTATCATTGAAAAGCTTGTATCTATGTATTTTGGTGTATTTCTTTGATTTGTAGGATGCTTGCTAAGGAGTGACATTATTTCTCAAAGATATTACACAGATATGCATTATTTACCAATGAAAGGACATTTCTCACTTTAAGCTTTCTTGACCCATCAATGGGATAGATGATTCCGACTTCTCGTCGAAAAAACATTTAAAAACACCCAACCACAGCTACGTTCACTTATAGAAAAATAATCGAAGTCTCCCTTCTAATATAATGGTCAGTGTATATCATTTTTTCCATTCCAGTAGACCTTTTGCAAACCCTGATGAAAGATGAGGGCAATTAATAATTTATACTGCCTCATTTTGTTGGTACACTGGTGGCGGGGAGCATTGATGGATGCAAAACACTTACACTACATGGGGTGAAACAAAACACTGAATATACATTGCTTGGCATGTCCAGCAATCCCGGACATGAATAATTGAATACCCGCGTCACGCGTATAAAATGTACAAGTAATAAAAACATTCTCTACACGAGAAGGTTGGTGGTATATAGGAATCAAAGGTGAGATGGTGGTGTAAAAAGCAAGGAAACAAGGCTTCTGATTGAAAAGGAAAAATGAAATAGACCTATATTAGCAGCATGTTGTCATATTTTAATGTGCGTGCTAATATAGGTCTATTTCATTTTTCCTTTTCAATCAGAAGCCTTGTTCCCTTGCTTTTTACACCACCATCTCACCTTTGATTCCTATATACCACCAACCTTCTCGTGTAGAGAATGTTTTTATTACTTGTTTCCTAAATTTTTCTGGTGCATTTGGTATTGTACTTAGTTCTTGAAACGCATAGAATAAGGTAGCATAAACGTCAACTTGCGCGATCATGACAGGTTTATATTAGAATCTGCAATTCTGTTGAGGTGTGTACCAAATATTACACTGGTCCCCAGACTATCTCCATTGAGGAGCAAAGGATTGATAAAGGTTAAAAACGAAGCCATATAATACAAAGAATAAATGCACTCTAAGTAAACTGATCTCACGCTATAATCAGATAAACCATGCACCACAATACATGACCAAATTGACGTAAGCAACTTTGGCGTTATACACACATTTCAAACAGCGCATATTACTGTAAAACGGAGAGACGCAGTATCTCTACCGCTGTAACTAAACTATTCCTTCCATTTTAGCGATATACCATATGCATGCTTATAATTTATCGATCCAACATTTATCGATGCCGTATAAACGTACCTTTGGGTGGTCGTTTTGTTGTTCCTTTCGGTACCGCGCTTGACATACGCACGTTTGGCAGATCTGGCAGCATCTGGATCTTTCCACTTTTATATGCTCGAGTGGAATCAGAATTGTCCTCATGAGATTATATGGTAAAACCATCGAATTTGATAACGCTGGTTATATTATACTGGTGCGTCATGAACATTGTGATAGCTGATGTAATGTGCTATTTGTAGATCAACACCAAATAAGGTACTACTCGCCTCAGCCAATTGCCCGATCGGTTAGGCGTCTAACAGATACCTGAAGATAACATGCGGACACATCCTGAAGCGATTGGTACACATGGCGTGCTTTACAAACGTTCCTGTCGTGAGTTATACTCTCCGGAAGGAAGAAGAAGAAGACGACGACGAAGGAGAAATTTTAGGTGGGACTGGGTACGGACGATGGGGACGAGTATTTTTGTTCTCTAAAAGTACACCGTCTTATGACATATGTATAACGCAGAACTGTTCTCCTTTTTGATATTGCTCGATTGCCACTAAGAGCGAAGTGACCCGACTCTTGGCTGTCCCGCTAGACGCGAGTGACGTTTTTTTAATGACATTCATGATACTGCAGGATTCCTATATGGAACCTACTCGCGTAGGTTCCGATTGAACGGGAAGTGAATGGATGGAGAAATGTCTACTAACACGCACGGTTCTTGTACGGAAGCAAAATCTTAAGTCTACCAGGCAGATTATGGTAGTAATAATAATAGACTATCTTTTTCACATTCTGATCCCCGTTGAAATGTGTTCAGTACAAATTAGAAACGCAGTTTTGTGTTTATTACATACTTTGTACGTGGAACATGCCATTGTTTTGCTTGTTCTATTTATTTCCAATTACTCAGACAGAAACTTCAAGTCTACCGGATGGAATATGAAGGCTGAACTATTGAGACAACCTTCAGATCAAGTCGTATATTTTTGAGACCTACACACAAGATTAGAATGTCACTTTAGTGTACCCTACTTCAAAATCTGGGGCAGTATATGAATTATTCATGAATAATACTTCAATGTACAATGTGTATTATGAGTAGCAGCCATAGAGATTGAGCTGCCTGGCTTTGGACTTATTTAGCGTTGTAACTGCAAGGCCGTAGGCACACATTATCAAAAATAGCAGGACGTACCACTGCGTGACAACGTGCCGTATCCTACGCAGAGGGGGGGGGGGGGGGGGGGGGGGGGGGGTTGATGGATCTTCTCCCCAAAACGAGGTCACTTTCACCATTTATACCGTACAGGGGTGGATAAAGGGCCTGAAGCGTACAGCACCCCCCCCCCCCTCCCCCCTCCGCTTTTCGTATCGCGGGTCTGACCTGTAAAAATCCCTCTCCTGTGTCCGCCCTTGTCGTATATGATGCATGTAAACCAAATTCGACCCTCTTCCTGAAGGCTAAGTACGCCCATGGGTATACAGAGCTATGCCATGCCTGCATACGTACATAGCTGTTAGCGGACACATATGCAGTTATTCGCGTACGCAGACAGTATGCCACGCAAACACTCATGAAAATAACCCGCAAACCAGTTATTTTTTTACAAATGATAGCTGGATAGCGTCCTAACTCTGGATGGTCGTGGTGGTGGTGATATGACAATGCAGCATTGATTTAACTAGGGATAATTTTTATCGGTATATATACGCTGTTGCGGCATTTATATATTAGTGCTTGTTCAGTTTTCTTAAAATGGAATCAATAACGAATCACGGAGAAGGACCTGTTGCCGCCAGCAAAAGACGGTATATACCATTGAATGATGTGCTTCCACCTTTGGAAACATTGGTGGTAGCAATTGAAGGATCCGGCCGTCGACCCTGATGGTGTCTGCTGTCTGTCCATACCCAATCGTTTATTCGGCGACTGGGCAAATAATCGAGAGAAGAACACAAGCTTCGTAGCACTAGCAAACGAGTACATCGTGGACGAAGCAATTACGCTGAATCCAGAAGCAGCGCGCTTAGAGGATTTACTTTACCGTAAATCACTTGGCGTGGTTTCAAAAGTAAGAGCTGCAAGAGGCGTGAATAGAAAGAATGCGCTACTTCGTTCCACCACGATAACTATCCTGAAGGGTGAAACAATTTCTGCTGCGGAATTACAAAGCGAACTAAACCAAGTTACCTATATGAATGAAGAAGCGGATGCATTCGTTGAAGGCTTACAAGAAGAAGTGCAGGACCTAAAAGATGCGTTGAGTGAAGCCCAGGACTCACAGAACAACCAAGGAGGTAAGAAGATTGATGCAGTCAGCAACCGGCATGCGCGAAGAAAAATCAAAGAGGTGTCTGAGCATGCAAACAAAGCGTTGGAGTTTTTGTCTACTTATGGGCTTGTTGCAGAGTCGCTGAAAGTCCACACCACTTCAGGCAAGACGTTCCACGTCCCTTTATCAGATGATGCGGCCTCCGAGAACGAGGACACTGTGGTTTTGCGAGTTTTATACATTTTAGATAGGTATGGAGTAAGTGATACCTTCTATCACGAACTTGCAATGCTTTTTAGCGAGTTACCGAGATCTCATGCAGTTAAAAAAGCTCGTACGGATCTCAACCACACGATGCAACTAACACGCATCCCGGGACATGAAGGTGCCTATCGCTCTTTCGAAAGGTCATTGTGTGAACAATTATCCACCATGGTAAGCATCAATGTGTTATGTACATGTATTCTAATACTTGCCTGCGTGCAACAGATCGCTCAAGATGCTACAAGTTTTCAACCTAACCAGAAAATTAAAGTTAGAATATCTGGTGACGGAGCAAAGTTTTCACGGACGTCAAGCTTTGTTTTGCTCTCGTACGCCATTCTGATGCCAGTTGGTCGCTATCTGTCTGGAATAGGTATAAATCTTAACATGCCTGTGACTCAGCCTCAGTGACTGTTTTATCTAGGCAACCATACCATCGCAGTTGTAAAAGGGGCTGAAGATTATGACACCATTTCCACAGCCATCGCTGCAACTTTTCAAGAAATTGATGGTCTTCAGCAGCTTGGATTTGTTGCTGTCAATGGCGTGAGCTACAATATTGAACTTTTTTTTTCTTCTGACATGAAGGTTTGTGATGTAATGGTATTACAGGCATGCACATTTATATTTTGTATGTGTTACAGTTCATGCTCACAATGCTGGGCCTTAATGCAGCTAACTCCATTTATGCATGTCCAAAATGTACAGTGCACCGTGATTGCAGGTAAGTTACCTATATATTTGGCTAAACATGGTGTCAACCGATGTCACTGTATAGGTGGGATATGTCAAAGCCTGAATCATATTACACCACAACTATGGCCAGAACACTAGTTACCCTCAGGTAAAAATGCATGATCCTAGCTGACTTAAGTAGCATATGTCAGTTCTTAAATTTCTGCACAGACGTGCCTTTGCCTCTCACGGCAGAACTGCTGCTGTACATCAAGGGTCAGTTAATCGTTCACTAACTGCCATTCCAGTGGACCACATGATGATTGATGAGCTGCACCTATTTTTTGATGTCATGTTAAGAAACTTAATCGAAATGTCAGAGCCACATACACAGCAGCTTGTGGCACTCATCAGGAGCTGTGGAGTCTCATTTAATATTTGGGAATCTGAATCGAGTGATGGAAAAGTTGAATGGACGTCGTTAACTGGGGAAGCCAAAAAGAAGGTTTTGAAGGTACAAAACACCCTATAATTTATGTGTTCCAATTCAGCCTTTCCATATGCTAGCTACTTCCTTCCAAGATGAAAGACATCCCCCTACCAAATGCTTTACTGGATGATGTAGTTCAGCTGTGGAAGGTGAACTACTTCCCTCGATAGGCAAACAATTAATGTTATTTTATTCAGGATTTTGAAGTTTTATACAACCTGTTATCTAGTGAAACACCTCCACCAAATGCTGCAGATGACATACATTTGAAGGTACACATCAACACACACACACACCCACACACACACACACACACACACATGCACTCTTGTGACCAATTCAGCTTACATTCAGGCTAAAAGTTGGATTCAACTCTTTCTGCGGATAAAGAGTGATGGTCATCAAAAGAAATTTGTAACTCCTTACTTTCATGTCATGGTGTACCATGTTCCCGATGCCATACGACAGTTTGGTAACATTAAACAATTCTCTTGCCAAGGTAAATTTGTTAAGTTCTTAACATCATCTACATCGGTAACTTCATGTAGGTGTTGAGAAGCACAACGATGACTCCAAACGCAACTATTTTTCAAGTAATCGTTGGGATGCTCCTGCAGAAATTATGTTGGCTGAGCACAGGTTGGAGTTACTACAACAGTATGCCAGAGAGAAGAGGCACTACACCAAACATGCTGCAGCATATTGGCATGAAGGAGGAATGCAGGAAACCAGATCTCAGATGCGAGAAACGTTAAAATACTAACTTTGCAGCCATTGATGTATGAAAATAAGTGGACAAAGTACAATCAATGCACAAGTGGAGTGATGGGGGGGGGGGGGGGGTGGGGGGGGGGGGGGGTTAAACAAAATCAGGTTGTCAATAGGACTGAATGGTTGATTATATAGTAGTACAATACCTAGAACCAGACAAAGGGATAATCTAGTTTGGGGATAAGTTGTATATAGAGGGGAGAGTTGCATGCAGACAGGAGGCAGGCTTAACCTAATAACCTTAGACAAAGCTCCCTTTCAACATACTGTATGTTTAATTTCCCCATGCCCAATCTGTTACCGGCGGTTATCAAAAGAACTTGATGAAACTTAAGACTGAACTTTCTTGTACCTGTGTTTACAATTTCTTACAAATTGGTCATGTATGTTTTATTATACATAATTATATATCACACAATATACTTCACAAGACGCATGTACACTTTTTCCTCAAAGTATCTCTTCTTTAACTTTAAAGTACCATCTTCCTCTTTATTGTATAGTTTCTTGGACCATCTTATTGCACTTTTCATTTCCACTGGAAAATGGATGCGACAACCATCCCCAAGATGATCAAAAACAGTGTCCCAACCAGGTGTAAAAAAGATTGGATTGAAGTCTTCCGAATAAAAGGATTTGTAACCTCTTTTTGACTCTCTTCTAGTAACACCTTTGGTTCCAAAAAGAAAATGGAACACATCAATTCTAAATTCAAAAGATATAAATCTTTTTCGTCTTGTTCCTGTGGACAGTGAATGCTGGACGTCCTTCATCATTCTGCTGACACAGCTTAGTACCAAGCGGGATGAAGGTTTTGGGACGTGAAATGTCCTAAAGAAAAGATTCTCTTACTACATAAAATGCAGTACGAAATCCCTACTTTAAAAGATATGGCGTAAGGTCTTTCTGCGCAACCCAGGAGGCATCCTGGATAGGCCATCCTTTCCACAAGACTAGAAATTCCTTTTGAGCACCCTCAAAAGGATTAATGATACAGTTTCTACTAGGATTATATCTACCTTTCTTCTTGACGTTACGATCCTCTCGACTGGATAATAAGCCATTGCGCGCGTAAGTGGGAAGGACGAGGGCTCTAAATTCCCTCCCCTCGTCCCCCTTCCATGGGCGCTTGTAGTTACGCACCCTATACATTCTTGCATACTATATAATACTATACTTGGAAAGTGTCATACGAGGACATCACGTTTTACAGCGCTATTTGGGCTCCTACGATCGGAGAATAACAAGGGGTATGCAGGGAGCCTGAAAATTTAAACGATCGCCGTGCCGTCTGCATCAGGTGTAATTGTTGGTCATGTACCACGTGTATTAACAGCAATTCTTGTTAAATTCATCGATCACGGTGGTGCTATCAGCTGCACGGTGCGAGGGAGACCACAACAAGGAAAAAGATTAGAAGTTCCGTGTTCGTATATATTAGCAGGAAAGAAGAAATTATTATCTGCAATGCAAAAGTATCTAAGCATACTGCAATATCCATAGATAGTATAGAGTGATATGCAATGAACTGACTGTGTTGATCAGTGCTATATACTGGCACGTAGCTGTGTGATGATCCAGATGTAGTTACCATGAATACATGTACATGTATATACTGCAATGTTGTTTACAATGAGCTGCAATGTTTTGAATGAGCTCTGCATGATGTTGCCTGCAGGAGTTCATAATCCTTGCCTTCAAACATACACGGGCCTATGAACTTTAAATGGGTGTGATATAATGGTGCGTTCCAACAGATAATCATGTAGTGGGCTTCACGTGCACCACATGCACGTACATGTATCCACCTCATCCTGACTTAATTCAGCTGATCAATGTGAAAGCAGTTCAGAAATTGATTCTCTGGCCGCGGCTAGACCATGCTGTGAATAAGGTCTATAAGTTGTCTGCACTTATGACCTATATGTATTGTCTCTCTTGTTACTCCTGTACTATAGATGTTTTGATTGAGCTCTGCATGATGTTGCCTACAGGAGTTCATAATGTTTGCCTTCAAACATCCACTGGCCTAGCTATTAATGTGATAAAATGGTGCATTCCAACAGATAATCATGTACATGTAGCAGGCCTTTCCACTGTACTTTTACAGGAGAGGGGGGGGGGCTCAGGCACCCCCCCTCCGTCTCCGTCTCAAGGATGGATACAAGAATGGGCGTGATTGCCAAAAAATTTCGCGCTACTGTGGCTGATCCAGGCATATTTCAGGGTCATTAAAACCGGGCAATTACGGGCACGGGCCCATAATTGCCCGGTTTTAATGAACCTAAAATATGCTGGATCCACCACTGCGCTAGCTTCTCATCACATTCTGGATATGCGCCTGCCCCCCCACCCCCCCCCCCCGCCCCTTTTTGTATCGGGCCAGAAACCGACAGCACCCCCCCCCCCCCCCTCCCCGCTTTTCGTATCGGGCCTGACCTTAAGCACTCCCCTCGCTGAAATCCTAGATACGCCACTGATTTGTGAACTTGATGTTATAGCAACCAGTTGTCTCAGGGTTTTACATGTAGCTGTTCGTATTTGTGCACGATATGACGCTTTCCTAAATTTGTTTTGTATACTTATCATAAATGTGCATCTCGATCCTTGTTATCACACATGTTACACAACTGCTGGACTTCCTATTTTCAACGCATCATACACTACACATTTGCTGTATGGTTAAATGTATATTGTGGGATCTTGCTTTAACTTCGTGTTTGAATCCCCACGTTTATTAAGACCCACTATGGATTTTTGCTGATATGACCAAATTGCACCAGCACATTAAAAACTATGCAGATGGGGAAATAATAGTGAGCTACATGCATACGATAGAAATGTCTCCACGTGCTGTTTGATAGCTTCGAATGCTTTGGCTTACGTACTCGAACGAAACGGTAAAACACCACTACCATTCTCATTCCCGCCTGATGTAGCGATACCTCGTGTTAAAATACTGAATCGGTTATTATAATTAGTTCCACTATTGTGTCGCGTGAGAAATGCACGAAATGACTTGGTATCTGGGAACTAATAAAACGCTCAACTAAATTTGCACGAAATGACTTGGTATCTGGGAACTAATAAAACGCTCAACTAAATTTGCGCATGGCATGTAGGATATAGTTATGATAGTGTTTCGGCAATAACAAAAACATGTCAGGACCTGTTGTTATTATACACAAGTCTGGCACGCAGAAATTTTAATTTGCGCACTTGCGCTGCATCAATCCACATAAGCGTGGGCGTACCGTAGCTGTATTAGTTTTTATTTTTATTTTAGCAGAAAGGAGGTTTGGCACAATGTATTTTAATGTTCTCGAGAGAAGTCTCGTGAGCAGACGACACATCAATATTGAAAAGATGACGCAAGATATTACATAATGGCATACGTTTATGAATATAATTAATTATACTTGGTTGTAATTAATATATTTCTCTTGATTTTAGTTAATGGATGCTTAATGTTCTTTTCACGATACACGTATACTATAATCAGACCGATTTTTATCGAATATTGAATGTGTTTGGAATTCAATTTGAAAAAATTAATTTTAGTCAATTGATTTGAATTAATAATTTCTTGTCTTGAAACTTGATAAATCATTTAAAAAGGTGAAAAATTTATTGGTGAAATCAGAATTCTCAAATCTCTATCACAACTTTACATATTCACTCATGTCCTCCATTTCTGGCCATGCATTGCGCAAATGCATGGTTTGGGACACCAACAGGATGCAGTTCTGAAGTTTTTTTTTGGCATCTTGTTCTGTCTTTGACACACTAGACAAGTGCTGCAATAGTTAGCAATATCTGAGGCCATTCCCTTCCAATAGTATCGTTCAGCCACCTTCTCTTGCCTACATACATGCATGTATGAAGTGAAAAAGCACATCAGAAAGTAATTACCAGCGATTGCTTCAAATTAAAAGAAAGGCAATATAGCAAATTCCTATGCTGCTATACAACTCAGAGCATAGATTTAAATCAAATAACAATCTTAAATAGGATTTATCTCATGATTTTACATGCATGCTAATAGATGGATACACATGTATGTAGTGAAACCAATTCAAACGTATAATACAACGTACGTTTTATGAACTCCAAAGTGACCGCCTGCTGGATCTTTGTGAACGGTGTCAAGCAGTCTAACCTTCTCGTCAACCGTAACAACTCGATACCTTTCTTCCTCCCGTACAGACGTCAGCCCTTTCTTCCGCCTTTTTGTCTTGAAAAGCAAGCCATCTTCGGTTATGAAGCCCTCACATTTCTGTCGATAAGCCCTTTTAGCATCTTTGCCATCTTTTGACTCCAACATATCCCGAGGCCAATTTCGCTGCTCACTGTCTTGCTCTCAAGGAACCGAACAATTTCGTCGTATTCTTTTGCATCCATCCGTTATAAAGGACACGAGTGAGCGTTTTATGAAGGGGATTAATCTATTCCAAGGGATGATAAACTATTCCGGAATAATTTATCCTAGGGGGATAATCTATTCTGGAATAGATTATCCGGGGGATGAATTTATTGGGGGATAATCTATTCCGTGACACCGGTCGGTCTAGTCGCCTCAATATAACCCTTGCATGGTACGCAATTATATAAGGGCTCTCTCATCATGACACGAGGCTTCCTCTGGAGAGACAGCATAACTGATTTGTGATTAGTTATTATTATGATAACATTATGTGGACGATATCGGTAAGAGCACTTATAGAAATACAGCCTATTGTAATTAAATAATGCATGGATTTTATGCATATAGTTGCATTGCGACCGAATAGAGACGCGTGCATGCATTAAATGCATGGTGCCTGCAGTAACACAGTGCCTTGGTGGGAGTTTCAATATTTCTGTGTGGATATGAAATTAATATATATGGTCTGTACTCATGACAGGCTACACATGCATGGACGCCTTGGCCATTATACCTTACAATGTCACAATAAACTGTTACAAACTCATGCCTGGCCAGCCACATACTATTTGATCATAACTCTTCCGCATGCATTGTTCAATTGTATGTCACAATAACAATCAGTCATTCACGTCACCCAACCACAATTGCATGCTTGACCACCAAACTAACCAACTTTACACAAAACAATTTCATAACGTTGGCCATGTACAGTTCCAGGAAGATATAACTCTCATCATGTAACAATAGTCATTGTTGAGGAAAATACAGATCATCAATAAGGGGCTTAGTATACCTCTAGGTCTGGAGTGTTGCATTGTACCACATTATAGGTCAGTGCATCTTTTTTACCCCCCAGAACCACGCTTATCTGTACCTGCGTCCGAAACCTCACTTCCACGTACATGGAGCTTTGACTTGATGCCAGCCCAGGTACAAAACTTATAATTATAACCCCCCCCCCCCCCCCCATAGGACTCTGCCGCCAATGCAAGTGAATTTAACTACATGCATAACAACGTTTGACCGTGACCGGACCTTTGTCTTTTTGCATGCAACATGTATACCTGCAGCATTATATCCGATCTCATGCAGTGGTAGATCGACCTGCCATGCAGACTCCGGCCGGTCACGGGCCGGAGCCTAGCTGGCCTGGCTTTCGGCATGCAACCCCACGGATGTTTCATTCCGTCGCCGAAAGATTGGTTCTGTACCATGCATTTCGATACGAACGGAACTTAAGGTACGTGCGCAGTTGCCGGCATATCCTCGATTTCGGGGAGGGGAGGGGGAAAATCGATTAGTTATATTGCGGCCTAATGCACCTACCATCCATGTCAACCCCTCCCCCGCCCCCCAGCTCGGTATTGTGTCATTTCAATTCATTTCACCCCGACTCTGCAGAGCACGACCTGACTATCATTACAGAAGATAGCATGTATGATGTTGACATGAGCGCCTAATGTATCAGTATTGAGAGCCGTAGCGTGGCTGCAAGAAGCAAAAGGTGGATGGGACAACGGTCAGTGAGGGGGGTGGGGGGGGGGGGGGGGGTTATATTTATAACTTTTGTACCTGGGCTGCATGGCATCAAGTCAAAGCTCCGTGTACGTGGAAGTGAGGTTTCGGACGCAGGTACAGATAAGCGTGGTTCTGGGGGGTAAAAAAGATGCACTGACCTATAATGTGGTACAATGCAACACTCCAGACCTAGGCCTAGAGGTATACTAAGCCCCTTAAGCTTTTTGATGATTTGTATTTTCCTCAACAATGACTATTGTTACATGATGAGAGTTATATTTTCCTGGAACTGTACATGGCCAACGTTATGAAATTGTTTTGTGTACAGTTGGTTAGTTTGGTGCATGGTTAGTTTGGTGCACTGCCCGTTGTCCCATCCACCTTTTGTTTAAACACATCCCAGCTTAGCCCACCCCAAATGCTTTCCATACCAGTCATGCAACAATATGCAGCGTTGGTGGATTTTCAACTCTGATCAGCCACATCAAGATTAGAATGACTAGTGAGATCAATCTCAAATTCAGCAAATGACATGTAAGGCCTCCTGAAACACGAAAAATTACAACAGTGTCTAAATGGGAATTTCTATGAGGAAAGAAATGAAATCTGCATTGAAATGTGAAGTGCATTGCATGGTTAAGACGTATTCGAAAAATCTTTGAATATCGAAAATAAATATCCAGCTTGTGTGCTGGAACCACGTTCAAATTATAAAGCGTTATTTGACCCCACCTACAAGTGTTGATTGACCCCCCCGGGGGAATGGACCTGGTAGGTCCACTTTCTGGTGCAAATGAATGTTTTCTTATGGTTCTAACAGAATATCTAACAAAGTGGGCTGAAGTGCATCCTATACCGAATAAACAAGCAACAACTGTGTTCAAATGCCTCAAAAAGGTGATAGGGAGGTTTGGAGTTCGAGAGAAAATATTCTTTGCATACAATATCATCCTTGTTTGAGGTATAGTTCTCATAAAATCGGTTTAATCTTTAGACCAACAGTATCTTTGAGTATAGCTATATTTTAATACCATGCAGTATTCCTGGCCACTGGTTCCTTGCTGTAAGTGAGCTTCAGTGTTTTTCATTTACATCTTGACTGTGGTATCAACTATAGGTAATAGAAGTACAAAATAGATGTATGAAACTGTATGATTCTGTTTTTGAATCAATTCAAGGCAATGCTATCACTGTTTTACGGTAATTGGTATTGACATTGGAAAATATATAATGTTGTCAGTTATACATGCAGCAACTTCTTGTTGCAAGAGCAATCACGACAAAGATCTTTCAGAACATCTGATGATCCTTGGGTCTTTTCACTTCACAAGGTAAAAGAAATTTATATTTTCATGTTATGCATTTATATAAGTATTGTTTTCGAAGAATCCTAGTCTCAAACAAAACAACATCTATGACTGTGGTGTTTTTGTTTGCAAGGTAATCATTTACATGTGAATAAGTAGTAACAGCCATTTACATTCACCTGCATGTAGTTTGGTGATTGTATAGTAAATAAGAGTCCTCTAAATTTTCCAGTAAGTAGTTTACTTGTTGTGCTGTATGGAACTAATATGTATTAAATACATGAGTTATACCTTGTAATAGACAAAAAGCATCGTAATTCACTCCTGGCTTGCATTACGGCTGATGGAGAGGTGACACAAATCAACAATATGCAATCAAAAGATATGTATTTACTTGCACTTATGCACACAACAGTCCATCTTCAGTGGTCACTATCAATGATAAAACAGAACAGTTCATTCTGAACCAGTGTTCCACAGGAGCCTTGCTAGATGTTAAAGCTTCTATTGAAAAGGTACCATTATTACAAATTGTCATGTATGCATCTGATTTTGACCTTTTTTAACAGTTCACCAGTAGTTCTTCTGAGACAGGTAGTATGTTCTTGCTTATGTTACAAGAATTACTAGTAATGTAAACAAATTTTTTAAAAATCCACACAGTGAAGACATACACATACAAAAGTTTATTGCCAAAGTTCAACACACCACTGCCTGAGGAAATTAGTCCAGTTGATCCTTTACCTGAAAGGTGCTTTTATGAAAAACATGCTAAGAATTTAAAGCTTTGGAAGAAACCACTTCCAGCATTCGTAGACAGGTAAACATTAAAAATTGGAATACATTACATATTGATCTGCTGAACATCACCAGGGATCAGCACTTGTCCTTGAAGATCTTGTACAATCTTGCCATGATTATGAGGTTAGAAATGTGTATATGTGCTGTTATTAACATGCACATCACTTGTTAGGAACATCTGCGGCTGATTTGCAAAAACCTTGTGAAGTCAGGCTTCTTTGATGTTTACATTCAAGGAAAGCGTGATGGAGTGTTTAGCTCAATAAATCCTACTGAGCTTAAGTCTCTCTTTAGAAAGTAGCTTAGTTATGCATTTATCAAATAGAAACTGTTAAATTCTTTGTGAAGGTTGATGCAGTTCAGCACTTTTTATATGGAATTGCCATTGATGAGGGATATGGAGAGAACAAAGCAAACATCCTTGCCTGGGATGTTCTGTATCCAGAGGTAATCTATTCAGATGTTAATTATATAATGCTTTTAATTTAATGTTTTTGTCACTTATAGCTGATGATTTCAATTATTTCCAAGAGCAAAGAAATGAATTATGAAGAAGCAGTATTATATTATGTGGACAACCTTTTGAACTGAAAGCTTGGAGTGTTATTAACCTTGAATAATATGCAGTAATTCCATGCACGAAGCCATTAATTGTCACATGCACATCAGCAGCAGATAAAATAAGTATGTGGAGAACTTTAACTCACACATGGAGCGAAGTACGATGCACCAGCAGTGCACTAACTCAGCCGTACTAAACGTGTTAATGGGATAGTGTGATAAAATAAGAGTCCATGTTGCCTCAGATTATGTTTTACTTCTGATATCAGTGGTACACACGTATTGCATACCCAGTAACACACGCACGTACATATAAGTTCACGAGAGAGTGAGAGAGAGAGAGAGACGAAGGGAGAGTGAGACGAAGGGAGAGAGAGAGACGAAGGGAGAGAGACGAAGGGAGAGAGACGAAGGGAGAGAGAGACGAAGGGAGAGAGAGAGACGAAGGGAGAGAGACGAAGGGAGAGAGAGACGAAGGGCGAGAGAGACGAAGGGAGAGAGAGGTGTGGATGGGGCGTGGGGGAGAGGGAGAGAAAGAAGAGGGAACGGGGATGGGGGGGGGGGGGGGGGGGGGATAATCTATTCCAAAGGGGGATAAACTATTCCGGAATAATTTATCCGGGGGATAAACTATTCCGGAATAGATTATCCGGGGGATAATTTATTACGGGGGATAATCTATTTCGTGACACCGGCAACTTTACCTTTGACTTCGGTTCGTTGCGTGCGAGAGGTCAGGCACGTGAAAACCTCTTAGGCATCTGTACCCCATGCTCCATAGGACTCTGCCGCCAATGCAAGGGAATTTAAGCTATTTAACAACATGCATAACAACGTTTGACCGTGACCGGACTTTTGTCTCTTTGCATGCAACATGTGTGTACCTGCAGCAATTATATCCGGTCTCAGTGGTAGATCGACCTGTCATGCAGGCCAGGCTCCGGCCGGTCACGGGCCGGAGCCTAGCTGGCCTGGCTTTTGGCATGCAACCCCACGGATGTTTCATTCCTTCGCCGAAAGATTGGTTCTGTACCATGCATTTCGATACGAACGGAACTTAAGGTACGTGCACAGTTGCCGGCATATCCTCGATTTCGGGAAGGGGAGGGGGAAAATCGATTAGTTATATTGCGGCCTAATGCACCTACTATCTATGTCAACCCCTCCCCCGCCCCCCGGCTCGATATTGTAATTCATTTCACCCCGACTCTGCAGGGCACGACCTGACTATCATTACAGAAGATTGCATGCATGATGTTGACATGAGCGCCTATCAGTATTGAGAGCCGTAGCGTGGCCGCCGAGCCGGTCCTATAGGCTATTACTGTCCAGAAAACTTTTTAAATGCTACGTTCTTGCTTTCGATTACTATTTGGGTATACATTCCCGCAGCTAGCTACATGCAGGAACGGGGCCCGTGAATATTGAGTAATAAAGACGAAACCGTATTTAAAAAATACTTCACAGTTCACACTGATGGAAATACCCCCCCCCCCCCCCCCCCCCCCCCCCCCCCCCCCCCCATAGGGGTCACATTCTAGCTCCGTGTCCTGGGCCGAGTGGTGTATCCGCGTCTCAAGTAATAATGGTTCGGGGGTGGGTGCATAAGTGTAGCAAAACGACAACCTATTGAGCGGTCCCCTGTCCCCAAGCAAAGCGATGCATGCTTTAGGTTTATCCTGCACGTACGTACTGTGCCGCATGCACGCTGTAGTACCCGCGGGTTCTGATTGTAACAAAAGCTATTGCATTTTCGTATATGCATGCATGATTATCGGTAGCGGTATTTCAAAGTACTTTATAGAAGATAATGCAGATACATCTTCCGTACCTGGAATGAATCCTTGCATGCGTATACAATAATATGAGGCTTATTTTTTTTAAGGAATACTATTACTATACCACCACATGCAAGAAGTCACGAACGCGCATTTGCATGCCCGGCAGGCAATGCGTGACATGCGAGTGCGTTGAATTTCAATGATGCCACACATATTCTGCATAAGACTAGACGATTGTCAATTGAGCATTATCACAAATGGCATGATGTTCTAATTTTGCACACTAACAGAAAAAATTCAACACATGCAGGTCCGTGAGCATATATTATAGCAGAGATCATATATGATCTCTGATTATAGCATGACCGATTTATTAATTTTGTTGTTGTTGCCGTGGATCATATTATGGAAGAACGGAAAGTGTGGACGGTATATTTGAAAAAGTACAAGGCTGATGAGTCGATTGGTCCAACAATAACTGCATTCATAGTGTCATTTATAAAGTCTTGACATCGCATTTGGTCCATGCTCGACCGAGTTGCCGCTGTTTGCAATGAATTGAAACGTACATTATAATTAGCGCCAGCTCAAGAAACCTTAAAATAGTATAAGTACTGAACTCGCAGATCGATATGAATGGTTCCAATGGTATGCAGTCATATATAGGTGAAAGCAACCGCTGCATGAAGTAGATTAATATTCTCATGCAGAGGAGTAACATACTGATACGCTCCTGCATGCCACATGGCGATGATACATAGCTGTGGTAAAAAATGTTGCTTGGTGGAGCACCCACAAGAGGCTGCTCAAGAAATGGAGCACGTGACATCCTATGCGTGACCTTCATGTATGTATTTTCCTCAAAATGGAAGATGTGTGGCTTTTTTGATTCCTGGGACTGCGTTCTTTGCATGTCCTCGTAACATTGGACAATGTATACATATTGTGATAAACATGTTTTGTGTAAAGTGGATTTTGTGAGAATTGTGGTCTTGTGTGATGTGATCTTGAGTTTTTGTTATTACCGTAAAGCATACCGCTTATAAGATGGCCCTTGCATGCGTAAAATGTACGCATGCACGATTAACCATCTCAGTAACCACGAATGCCTCATGCCACCAATTTGTTCAACTGATTATGAATCGTACATGATTGTATGAAATTAAAATAACGAGGAAACGCACGCGATTACAAAGATATACGACAGACGTTCAGCATGCACGACCCATATCCCCCTGTTATTCGGCGTTCATATACAGTGTGGATGAGTTTGAGTGTGGGATAGTTAGAATGTTATGCTTTACCATCCAACCCGAGCCCCGCTGCATTGAACAGAAACCACGCGCGCGGTGGATATACATGCACGTGCTTAATGCAATGTATAAACATACACGTCTCATGCATGTGAGATGCATGAGACATGCGTGCCCGCATGCATCGATACTTTAAACTTTAATACGATGACATGCGATTCTCTCGAAATGCCGCACTGTTTAAACTTGATATAGCTAATTGAATTATAGGTTTACCTTGGCATGTCGCGTACAGTATATAAAAAGCCGCCGGTGCGCGATTGCTATAGCAATTATATTTTGCAGGGCCCAATATAGCGTTCAGGCTGCGCGATGCTTTCGACGTTGGTTCTTCTACTTGTAGCGGTATCAATAGCAGCAGCTGTAGGGATTCCACGTCAGTTGTATTGTGTGAATTTGTCATGTGTGTGTGTGTGCGTGCGCTCGTGCGTGCGTGTGTGTGTGTGTGTGTGTGTGTGTGTGTGTGTGTGTGTGTGTGCGTGTGCGTGTGTGACCGGGGACCGCGGGGGGAGGGGGGGGGGTTAATAAACTTCATATCCGTCTGTGCATGCCGCATATCTGGTACTCAGGACGATCTATACCTGATGACTGCGATCTTAAAATGACGGTTAACAAGCCAATGACACATGAACCTGATTTTACCTTCTGCTTGAAAGGTATGTCACCATATATGCATTGCATGTACAATGTAACCGAATTGAATATGATTTGGTATAGGGAAGGTCGTGTGCTTCGACAGGGACGTCCCGAAATGCAGCAAAGAAGCAGCTGCAGGAATTTGTTACACATTTTCAGGGCAACTTGCTGATCGGTTCAAAGAGCTTTTCCCAACTGATCACGCCCAAGTGTGCATAGACGAGCCTTCACGTCTACAGTGCTTGGATACAAGTATCAATTATTCTATATGCAGCGAGCGCGTTTTCGGTGAGTTACGGCAATATTCTAACCCCTAGCTTGTCCACCACATACTGCACAATAAAGAAATTTAAAGCGCATACAACTCTAATGGCACTACATGGGTTTATTATGCATGACGTTATTTATTTCCATGCAAACAGCTCAACGTCGCCTGTGAAAGGGAATACAAGCGTGGATATGGAACATGGGATTTAAAATGCTGCGTAGCTATAGGCCTTGATTTCAATACGTCATTGCAGTAATTTTGTAGGTAATATTGCCATCACTCAGTCGTTAAGTTGACAATGTAAAAAAGGCGCAAGCTCTTCAGTTATTTTAATCACGTATCACTGATTCGGAATAAATTAACGGCTTTCTATTGCATGACGCACCATCATGGGCGGATTGTCACAGCGGTGTCCTGCATTTTTAATAGCCGTGCAATTACATAATATTTACTGCATGCCGACTTACTATGTTTGCCGCTGCTCAGTTACGTACAATTATAGTAACGTTCCGTCAGAATGATATATGGCTCGTATATATACTTACTAAATGTGAGGGTGTCGAAGCAGCTATTTATAAACTGTTTAATGAACGCATATGCATGACCAATCAAATAAACCCGATGTCTAAAACGCACGGCATGTACTCCGCCCCGAACAAAAAATTGAATCGCTTGTACTATCAAACCAACTTTAATCATAGATTGACCAATTGTGACTTAAGTCACAATTTTTTTCAATGAGGAAATCTCACATTAAAAACTTCAAACTAACTTTTTGAAACTTACCACGTATACATGGATGCGTATGTGTTCACTTGGATGCGCTTAACATTGACAATACAAGGCCTTCTCTGTACGCAATCTCGTAAAATACCACGTCATTGTGATTTAAGTCACAATACTTTTGTAATTAATACACCAAGAAACTAGGATGCTTTTAAAATATGTACAATGATGATGGAGGCATGTGCTCTCATAATATAGCATTTAAACAGCTTGGAAACACGTTGTGTAGAAGTTGCATAACGTTTTCCCTTCCAATTCTCTAGTGCGCATCTCGCGAGGATCAATAAAATTATATTGTGACTTAAGTCACAAAGCTTTGAACGGGTAAAGTAGCAGTATTTTCTACGAGTACCTATGACGTTTTATGCACTAGATCGAACGTCGAAGCTTGTAGAATTATATTTTGCAGATAGAACTACTTAGTTCTTTTTGTGGTGTGGTCAAAACTGAAAGCAAACAAGGTGATAATTCGATTTTTCCACGCCTCCCCTACGATACGTGCGCGATTGCGATGGTCGGGTTCTCTGTTGGTGATCGGGTAGTTTGTGGAGCAGATAAAGTTCTAGGCAATAAGCCAGCGAAACAAAGGTACGGGAGGCTTTTCCGTACAATTAAGGTGTTGTAAAAGGAACGGAGGGAAGCGGACGTAACAAAAAGTATGTGGTTTGTTTTGACGAGGTTACAACTACGAAGGCTTTTTCCACTCGAAGCTTGCATGAAGCCGCTAGTAGTTGTAGAGAATGGCGAAGCTGGACCAAGCTTTACTTCACCAGATGAAGCAGACGTTGCACTAATTGATTCTTCTGTTGGCAATGGGCGGCTACCTACCGATGACGGCGATATCGAGTCGTTGCATGCGGAACGTAACGGGACGGCGATATTTCTTCGGATTTTGTCGCTTCTGTGGCTATTGTCTGCTACGGTGTGGAGTGGAAGGTGGTTGAAGGCGTGTTAGAGGACTGTAGATACCGTGTTACTAATATGAGGAACGGAACGGAACTTTTGCGGAACGTTCCGTTCCGTTCCGCTACTAAAATGCGGAACGTTAAGCATTTTTTTAGCCTACTCGAATAACCCACATAGAATGCAGCTGATTAAATTTGTATGCGATCCTCCCCTCCTCCTCCCCTCCTCCTGCCTCCTGCTCCCGCCTCATCCTTCCTCCTCCCCCTCCTCGTCCCTGCTCCCCCCTCTTCCTCCCTCTCCCCTCCTCCCCTTCTCAAGCTTTCTCTTATCTCCTCATCAGATACATACATCATTTTGGGCGTTCAGCTGAAGCAAGTATTATACACAATACTTACTTCATAATACTTAAGTGTCACGTTGCTAATCTGAGGAACAGTATGATCATGGCATACACATGTGTGTCACGTTGCTAATCTGAGTAACAGAATGATCATGGCGTACATGTGTGTCACACTGATAATCTGAGGAACTGTATGGTCATGGCATACATGTGTGGTGCCCTCTTGCTAATCTGAGGAACAGTATGATCATGGCACACATGTGTGGTGCCCTCTTGCTAATCTGAGGAACAGTATGACCATGGCATACACATGTGTGTCACACTGCTAATCTGAGGAACAGTATGACCATGGCATACACATGTGTGTCACACTGCTAATCTGAGGAACAGTATGACCATGGCATACACATGTGTGTCACACTGCTAATCTGAGGAACAGTATGACCATGGCGCACATGTCACTGCATAACAGTCTGCATTTACAATGTATTTACTATTCATCCGATGTGGTGGAAATGTTTTAATAATTATCACAGCGAAACCGTTACATGGACACGGTAACGTCTCATCACGTGACCTTACCCGTCTCTTTGATGTAGGCGGATACCGTTGAAATCAATTTCAACGGGCCGTCTGTGGACTGAGAGTGGACGGTAACGTCTCTTTCCCCGGCCGTCACTCTGTCACGTCATTTATACGTTAAAATCCGTCACTTCGGTAAATCGACGGTTAAAGAGGTTCGCTTTTTACCGTGTCGTACCGTCGGTACGTTTTAGGCACCGCGCCGCTTCTACCCATGCAGCACCACAGTATCACATGCACCTTTCTCAGATTCTGAAGCAGTTTTGAAAAAGTCATTGTACAAATACATAGGCATGTACGAAAGGGAAACGCAAGTATTTTGCTTGGTCTCTGTACTTATTGATGTACAAAACAACTGTACTGGTAGGATTATATTCTGTCCTGTTGAAATATACGACTATAGGATGAGAACCACACGAAGTACTTGCTTTTAAAATCACAATTGTGGTTAGGTTATTGATGACACGGGCGTCAACCTGTACGACAGTCGCACAACTCTCTCGTCATCAAACCTTCATCTGTTACAAAAAGTCGCAGGTGAGAAAAAGAGATTCTTTTGCACATACCTCATTGCGCTCCAAAGACAAACAAAGTAACTTCGACTGTAAGCGAGGAAACAAAAATCATAAGCCCAACAATAATAATACAACAACTTACAGATTGGAAACAGTATACCGTAATGCATGCGAAAGGCATGCATAACTCTCTTGCCAGCAAACGTTCATCTGTTACAAAAAAAAAAAGAGATCCTTGTGACACATTGACATACGTACCTCATGGCGCTTCAGAGTACGTTCGTGGAAAGAGTAAGCGAGAGGAAAAACAAGTATCAGATATCAACTTACATAACGAAAAGCACCTACTTCCGCGTTACAACCTAGTCCTGTAGACTGAAAGAAGGGGGTTCGTCACAACAAAAATGGCGCCTACCGACATTTACCTGATGAGGCCACGCTGAGGCTCGTGAAGGTCCACACCTCCCAGGAGACCAGTATCTGCTGATTTTGAAGCATTCAGGACAGGACATGTACATGTAGGTATTCCCCACAGTGGGGACAGTAGCGTCGCTTGCCGCTCATTTTCAGCCAGAATAATAATAATAATAATCATGTGACTATTATGACGTCAATAACTATGTGGACGGTATCGTGCTGTAACGTTCGTCGATTACCATTGCACATACACGGGCACCGTCACTAAACGTTTCCGTGACATTTACGTAGAAGCCCGTCATGTTCGAAAGAGAGGGAGTACCGTTGCAACACGTCTCCGGATAGCGGTTTCGCTGTGTATGGTGTATGTGACATCAGCACAATAATAAATATAAAGGATTCATTTACAATAGCGGAAATGTTGCCTGTACAATGTTTATTTGAGTAATAGTAAATATAATGTAAATCCAAATTATTATGCAGTGTGTGTGTGTTGTGTGTGTGTGTGTGTGTGTGTGTGTGTGTGTGTGTGTCACATTGCTAATCTGAGGAACTATATCCTAGTGGCCCTCTTGCTAATCTGAGGAACAGTATGATCATTGCACACGTGTCACATTTCTAATCTGAGGAACACTATAATCATGGCATGCATGTGTGTCACATTGCTAATCTGAGGAATAGAAATGATCATGGCAAAAATGAGTGGTGCCCTCTTGCACTGATCTGAGGAATAGTATGATCATGGCATACACATGTGTGTCACGTTGCTTATCTGAGGAACAGTATGATCATCGCATACACATGTGTGTCACGTTGCTAATCTGAGAAACAGTACGATCATGGCATGCATCTGTGGTGCCCTCTTGCTAATCTGAGGAACAGTATGATCATGGCATACACATGTGTGTCACATTTTAATCTGAGGAACAGTATGATCATGGCATACGTGTGTCACATTGCTAATCTGAGGAACAGTATGATCATGGCATACATGTATGTCACATTCCTAATTTGAGGAATAGTAATGATCATGGCGTACACATTTACATGTGTGTCACGTTGCTAATCAGAGGAACAGTATGATCACAGCATAGATGTGTGTCACATTGCTAATCCGAGGAACTGTATGCTCATGGCATACATGTCTGCCACATAACTTTCGAGAATTTCCGTACCATTTGCAAAATCTAAAGTTTAGCAAATTACACTTGAAGTGAATGTATGATCCCTAACATAGTGAACCTTAGGCAGGAGAGTTTGCATGTTTTCCTGTTGTTGAATGTGAAATGACGTCAAGCATTCAAAGTCAAATCCAGGCAAATTGTTAAAGTTTACTGTACTTACAGGTTACCAAAGCTTTCTGAAAATCCCACGATACGTTGCAGCACCTGTCCTAGCCATCTTAGGTGAGTCATGTCACCAAGCTGGGGCAGCAGCCCTTGCAGCAGAGGCCTGTAAGCGACACTCAAACACCAGGAGGTAATGAATGGTATCATGGGGAGGTGTGTGTCGCTGCAACACCTAAGAGTGCATTGAATCAAAGAAAACAGAAATGGTTCCATCCTGTCTGCAAGTCTTCAATACAAAACTAAGGTTCACTATGTTGGAGATGAATTTCGATCATAAACTTAACTTCTAGTGTAAGCATTAAATTTTGCAATTGTTACAGCAATTAAATGTTATGTGACACTCATGCCCGCCATGATCATACAGTTCCTCAGATTAGCAATGTGACACACATGTATGCCATGATCATACTGTTTTTCAGATTAGCAAGAGGGCAACACTGTGATACAGTTCCTCAGATTAGCAATGTGACATACACACATACGCGTGCACACTGCATAATAATTTGGATTTACATTGTATTTACTATTATTCAAATAAATAATGCATATAAAACATTTCCGCTATAGTAAATGAATCCTTTATATGTACTGTTGTGTTGATGTCACATGTACCATATTTAATGAACATTTGCACCACATTGGATAAATAGTAAATACATTGTAAGTGCAAATTATTTTGCAGTGAAATGTATGCCGTGATCATACTGTTCCTCAGATTAGCAACGTGACACACATGTGTATGCCATGATCATACTGTTCCTCAGATTAGCAAGAGGGCACCACACATGTATGCCATGATCATACTATTCCTCAGATTAGTGCAAGAGGGCATGTCACGCGAAAATTGGTCCGGGCAAAAATTGGTCCGGGCGGACCACTTTTCGCTGCCAAAATTGGTCCTACCCCGGACCACTTTTGGTTACCAAAAGTGGTCCGGGTTGCCAAAAGTGGTCCGGGTGCTAACTGACGGTATATATTTATAAACACCTCATCCAAGTGGCGTTTTCAAACAGTTTAGAGCAGTTCGGAGATGATGCAACCTCTTCAGGTACTAACAATCGGGATCTGGTAGAAGCGGTGTTTCAATATCTGTCAGAAAAGAAGTACCCATCGTGGTCTGATGATACGTTCAAAAGACTTATTAGAAAAAAGCCGCTATGTTTGTGATTCGAGATAGTGTGATGCATTGCAAGAAAAAAAGAGCAAAATACGTACGCTGCATGGGCACTATCACAAAACAATTCACTATTTGTATTGCATGTAAACTTGCAGGTCGTGGAAGTTCAGTTAGTGAGAAACCGCCGCGAACAGCTGAAGATTTTAGAAGCCTGTCACTTTGACCCAACAGCCGGCCACATGGGAGAAAAGAGAACGTTTCATATGGAGTGGATCCGGAGTTGTCAACGATATGATGTGAAAGAAATGGCAAGTAAATTGTTAAAATTCCACCTTAATGTACATCAGTTTTATTATTATTATTATAGATACGCTCCTGTGATGCATGTCAAAGAGCAAACCGAAAAACAGTGACACTAACCGCCCAGCTAAATCAAATAACAGTAAAATCTCCGTGTTTTTTGTAAGACCACTGAACCCTGTGTCTACCAAAGGAAACAAGTATAAGTGACTATTTTACTAAATTTGTTGATGCTATTCCACTACCAGATAAGAGCGCTCATCATGTTGCAGGTTCATTATTTAAAGTAATGCTGTCACAATATTGCAGAATAGTAACAATTCATTTATGTTTACCATAATACAGATCTTTATGAGAATGGGCATTTCAAAGGTGTTGACAACTGACAATGGAAGTGAATTCAAAAATCAGGTGGATACGAGATAGACAGCAATGGTAGGAATAAAACCAATTTTTACTACACCATACCACCCACAGGTTTGTTTATAACTACACATGTATGTGTATCATAGAGCATAATGATACTATTGTTTTTTGATATGAGCATGCATCTTTGAATAGACATGTAATGTAATCGAATTGGATTATTTGTATTTGCCTAACTACTTCAACCTATGTTAAAGAATTCAAGCAGTTAATTAATTTCAATCCTGAGTTGTAAAGCATAGCATTCTATCGCAAACACTCTATATATAAAGCAATGTGCTAAATTTATATACATGTATACCTCCTTTGTACTCATAGGCTAATGGCCTTGATGAAAGATATAATCAAACACTGCAAAATATGTTGGTGAAGTTTGTCTCAGAAATGAAGGAAATTTGTGATGAATATTTAGACACCTGTGTATATGCCTATAACACATCAGTTCATGAGTCAACATCATTCTCACTATTTGAGGTAATGTATGGACGCCGAACAGTTTTACCAATAGACATTGAAATGAATGAAATTGTCATACAATAATTTACAAAAATTGTGATGTCAAGGACAGTGATACCACAAAGTATCATGGCTTCTTTAACTGAACAGCGTCTTGAAATACTGCAAATAGCAAAGGAAAATATTCAAAAAGCCCAGAACGGACAAAAATCCACTTTTGATCAAAAACAATCTAGCCCAAATGCATTTGCTGTTGTTCAATAAGTCTTGAGATAAGATTTCTGAAGAAAGAAGAGAGCAGGATGGAAGCTGGCACACCATATATCGGTCCTTATCTCATAACCAAGTGTCATAGCCAGGGAATGTATAGGCTTCAACTTGTTGGTGATAAGTCCAGCACTATTGAAAGAATTAGCAGTGCTTATCTCAAGCCATACAAAGTACAGCATAAGCATGGTTGTATTGAAACAAGTGCTAGGCATGTATATGTAAGCAATATTGTTCCTGCAGAGACTTTCAATACAGAAAATAATGGTTCCATTGCAATAGCAAAGAATGCAAATCAAGAAGATCCACAACAGTGCCAGGATAGATATGAATCAGATAACATGAAGCAGCAGCTGATGAAGATGATGATTTTCACTCTACTGCACTCAAGGAGCAGCTTTATTCATCCAATCTTCTTCGCCTATGGAGGACTGGTGCATGGTCATTGCAGTTTGAGACCAAAGAAGATGATAATGTAAGTTCTAATTTATGATATTTTGCATGCTATGTGTTCTCGTTTATACATATATGTAGGACAAAAGAATTGACTTGCATGCAGCAAGGTGCATGAATATGCACTGAGTAAGAATCTTGATGTGTCTTTTTGGATTGAATACAGAGCATTTATAATAAAGCACCACTCAAAGAAGCTTTGGAGGAAACTTTGTCATTGTGAATGAGGATCTACAGGACAAATTTGACAAATTCATAAAAAAAGGTTTACACCTACATTAACAGTGAACATAGGCTGGTTAAAGCTGTTCAACTGCTTCAGTTGTGGTGCAGATCATGAAATAGATCATATCAAACTGTGCATGTGCTTGGCACAAAATATTACCCAATGTCTGCGTTTGATCTTGACAGGTTTTGTGATGGGTCTATGCCAAGAGAAGTTTATGCAATGTGAAGGATGTTACTGCTGATATTTTACTGCAGTGCAATGAACAGTGTATAGAACAAGCTGTTGAAGTAGTCTATGAAGAAGAAGTAGATTTGATAATAAAAAGTACAAACCTGTTTGCAGTGATTGGCAACAGGAAAGATGCAAATTATTGGGTAGTGGGGTTGGAGTACATTACTGGAAGCCACACCAGCCACTGTTGGTTCCTGTATCAAAGTGCCCTTCAGCAATGGCAAGGATTAAACCTGATCAATGGTAATTGCTTTTTTCGATCGATCACTCTTGCTGTAACTGGATTCCAACAATACCATCACGAAATACGTTTACTCATTACTACATATATATGATTCAGAATTACTTACATCCTAAACTTCCTGCCTTCTACCTCCTAAAGAGTCAATGGAGTGTCATGTAAAACGTTCAAGAATGCAAGTGTTAGGAACCTGGGCAACGGAAATTGAAATAATAGCAACTGCCTGTTTGCTCCAAACGTGTACGGACAATGTGGAAAAGGTAACAAATGGCAAAAACACTCACCAGACCAAGTGAGAGATGACTCTCATCAATTAAGCATTTATATAACAAATTTAAACAAATCATTTTGAAACTGTTAAGAAAATGTAACATGCTTGCATTTATGCCACTATATTAACCTATTCGTTATCGTATGTAAATGCTCATATTCATTCTAGAGCACTTGCAAAGGCTGGAAGTTAACTGCAATACTATAAATGCCTCTTTGCAATTGCGCAAGACAATTAATTAGTCATTATTGTTAAACTGCAGAACTGATTCCTACAATTTAATCTACCCGGACCACTTTTGGCAACTCAGACCACTTTTGGCAACCAAAAGTGGTCCGGGGTCGGACCAATTTTGGCAGCGAAAAGTGGTCCAATTTTTGCCCGGACCAATTTTTGCGTGACAGGCACCACACATTTTTGCCATGATCATACAGTTCCTCAGAATAGCAACGTGACACACATATGCATGCCACGATCATACTGTTCCTCAGATTAGCAACGTGACACACATGTGGATGCCATGATCATACTGTTCCTCAGATTAGCAACGTGACACACATGTGTGCAATGATCATACTGTTTCTCAGATTAGCAACGTGACACACATGTGTATGCCATGATCATACTGTTCCTCAGATTAGCAACGTGACACACATGTGTGCAATGATCATACTGTTCCTCAGATTAGCAACATGACACTTTAGTATTATGAAGCAAGTATTATGTAAAATACTTGCTTCAGCTGAATGCCCAAAGTGATATATGTATCTGATGAGGAGTTAAGAGGAAGCTTGAGTAGGGGAGGAGGGGAGAGGGAGGATTAGGGGGGGAGGAGGGATGAGGAGGGGGGGGGGGGGGGAAGGATGAGGCGGGAGCAGGAGGCAGGAGGAGGGGAGGAGGAGCGCATACAAATTTAATCTGCTGCATTCTATGTGGGTAAGCTAAAAAGAATCTGCATAACGTTCCGCATTTTAGTATGCGGAACGGAACGGAACGTTCCGCAAAAGTTCCGTTCCGTTCCTCATATTAGCAACACCCCTGGAGATGCGCTCCTCAGTATGGGGCACACATCATGTGGGGAAACGATGCAGATGAACTCCAGCGAAAACCAATAGATTATTGGAAAGTCTAATTTCCCTTACAGCTGTTGCCTGATGTAGTAAATTGGACAACAGCCTCCGTACCAGCTGGGTGCATGTGCAAAGGCTACAGAGGAGGATATTTTGGCTGTGTTTGGAATCCTTTATTTCCTAACTCGAACGTCAGAAGGTAGGCGAGACCTTTGCTCCACGGAAGATGGACTTTTCCCAGCACCACAATTTGGTGAGAGATACTCCCTGCATGCCACGTAACCGCTTTGAAGTTTGTTACGGTGTCTCTCGTTCTGTCCTCCTGGTGAAGCAAAAGGCAATGATAAATGGGCCCCAGCTGTCCGCCGCTTGGTCGATGGTTTCAATTAATGAACGACGAGTGCAGGAAATTTATCCAGGGTGGCAGCTATGCATAGATGAGTCAGTATCTTCATGGCGAGGGAAGGATGGAGATTTCTGTTCTGACGGGATGCCCCACGTAACACGCATCGACAGAAAACCAAAGGGGGTAGGTAGGGTGGGAGATCAAGAATTGTGCCGATGCTGACACCAAGGTAATAATGCTACAACTTGAAGTACAAGAGGGAGCTGAGATCATGAGTACTAAAGAATATATAGCAGACTATATAAGCTAGCAGAAACAGCGCAAGTACTGCGACTGTCTAAACCCTGGCATGGGAGTGGAAGAGCCATTACTGCTGATTCAGCATTTGCCAGTGTTACTACAGCGCAAGCATGTTGAAAAAATGGCTTACATATTACAGGGTTGGTGAAAATGGCAACAAAGTTTTATCCCAAAAGCTACATTGATCAAGTTGAGTTTGCTGAGCTTGGTGATGACATAACTCTAACAACCACTGTTGAGAGACACAACATTATGGCACATGCGTGGGGATCGAGACAAAGTAAGGAAGTCCTTTGTGTCAACACATTCCACAACTATACCTGGATGACCGTCTAACAAACGCCGATGGAGGGAAATGATTGATGAAGATGGGGAAGAGATAAGACAAAGTGAAGTCTTCAATAAAACAGTAATTGCGGAAGAAAGTGGTTGAAACATACTTCGATGCTGCTTCTATTATTGACATGCATAAGCAATCGTATGCGACAAGGAGGTGTGGCATTAGAAACAGCATGGCAAACACAGTCCTGGGCTAGTCGTGTTATCTCAACAATCCTTGGAATCGTAGAAACTGATGCATACCTCCTCTACAAAACGTTTCACCCTAGAGGCTCTAAAATAAGCCATTCACACTTCACTGAAGCTGTTGCTAAAGGCCTGTTGATTCGCAGAGCACACTGTGCAAGTACAGGGAACTCAGAGACATTGCCACATGAAATTGTCCCTCTTTCATCACTTTAATATTTCTTACTACAATAAGAACTCTCCCAACACTGCTGCTACATATGCCAACAGATTGTGCACTATTTGCAAAAGTCCTTGCAAGTACCATTGTCAGGTTTGTTCGGAAACATCCAGTGGGAGAATTGTTGCAATATGCGCTCTAAAGTCAAAGAATGGTAGTAGCTGCATAACTAAACATATGCTGAATGGCCTACAATAGGCTAACATTGAAACAGGTGCAGGACTTCATTTACAATTGCTGCAATTATTTATTCAAACATTTCATCAATTTGTATGCTTGTAATCTAATCAGCCACATCAATGGAATAGAGTTTATATAAGGTGTTCGAATTTGATTATAAAATTGTGACTTAAGACACAATTCTAAGTCACAATGTCTTGGTCAGTCTATGATTAAAACAGTTTTTGACATCAGCCAGTGGTACAAGGACACAGACCACATGCACATCATGTAATTGTCGAGGATCGAGTACTGCACTTTCTGAAGAATTGGCTAGTGCTCCGCTTCCTGGAGCAGCCTATTAGGAAAAGCACAACACCTTGCATTATGAAATCAGTCCGAAAACAAAGAATTTTCATTTGTCCAGGCACAGTATATAGTTTGCAGCATTCAAACCGTGGAAAGTAGCTTCGTGCCCTGTAATATTCTAATGATAACGTAACGACCTGACCGGACTAGCAACTAGCCTTCGCAACTACTAGTCTACTACCACTGATCTTTGGAACATAAGGTTACTTGAAAACATAAGGATTCAATTTAAAAACCATGCAATGAACGAACCACAGTTGTATACATGCAGGAAAAAGACCGCTAATCAAAAATTGATTTTACATTCAATGCATGAACAAAAAGTACGGACGGGAGAGCTGAGATTAATATTTCATAAGTGGAAGTAATAATTCATAAGTGGAAGTGGAAAAATCCAAGGTATCCATGAAGGACTGTATGTGAAATGTTTGGAAATGGCCATTGGCCAGGCATGGGGTGGATATCATAGATCATTGGCAAATGAAGACATTCTGATATGTATGCGATGGATAGGATACGCTCCCTTTTTATCATTATGATTACTTTCTATATCATGTGGTGTGTGGGTGGGTGGGTAGCCAGATGATATGTCATCACAGAAGATGAAGAAGCCCCGGTACATGTAGAGGAGGAAGCAACCCAAGAGGATGCCCCCAGAAATGAGAATGAAAGAGGCGAAGACTTTGGACCAGATGAGGAACAGACGGAAGTTCCTGTACGAAGATACCCTCAACGTATTCGAAACCCCCCTGTCCGTCTATAAGAGACATTCATCTTGTGTGGACACAAGAAACTGAAGGGGGAATTGTAATGAACAGTGTTTAACACCTGAAGTGCTAATGAACTGATCAGACTGGTTTTAGATCAGGCTAGAACATTCTGTGTGCACGTGACTACTGGTATATAGATAGAGAGCATTTTTGTTTGGTCTGTTCTACGTTTCAGTGGTGATTTCTATTAAACTAGTAGACCCACGTTACATATATACAGGGTTGATGAGATTGAGTGCCTTTAGGTTAATTGGTTTTGAATCCTTAAGCCTTTGCCTGCGTTTCCAAGCAATGAGCTGTATGAATAGCCTGTGTGCACATCACACACAATACCTTTGGGGCTAAGATTAAGTCTTGAAATCGGTTGTGCCAGAGCTCCGGTTAACCGGTTAAGCTCCGGTTGGTTAACCCATTGCGAGAATGAAGTATCCGCCTCAACCGGTTCTATTTCAGCTTAATAACCGCTTCAACCGGTTGTTAAAATATTAAGCAACCACAATCGACCGGTTGATATTTTATTGAGGAGTTGCAAGTGGCGTCACGTCCGTCTTACATCTACCAATAATGCTGGGCTCGAGAAAACCATAAGCGAACGAAACGAACAATTATCTCTTCGTTGTATGCATGGTGATATATACTTACAGTAACTTTGTTATATTTGGAACAGTGTCCAGCGTAATCACCCCTATTATACTATCAAATTTTGACAAGCAAAAGAATAAAAGTATAACGCTCGCATAGGCTAATTATAAATTCAGTACCCTATTACTTTATGATGGATAGCCCAATTTTGGATGCGTAAGGAGTACTAAGGACCATTTGCTAGAAACTCTTTGAATTTGAAAACTTGAACAACTGTCAGAAGGTGATTTTGCTGGACACAAGCAACAAGGGGATCCGCGACATTCTTAGGGTACGCCTCGGACCATCTTTCTTGCCATGCATGTGGCAAAGCCCGAGGTTGTGCTGGTCAGAGATCATAAATGATCTCTGTGCTGATTTAACTTTTATGCATAAATAATCGATTGTTAAACCGGAATTTGTTTTAAAACGAACAACCTCAACCGACCGGCCGGTTATTTTAACACAATCACCTTACCCGACCGGTTTTAGCAACCGGCCTCTTGCAACCGGTTTTTTTTTTTTTTCAAAACTAACAGCATTAATATTTATTTAAATGGTGGGTTGACATAGCAACCAACCTATTTTGCAGTGAACACATCTTGTGCAACAGCATTAGCTGGACCACTTTGTCTTTCGTTGCTACGGTCCTGTATTTACTTTCTACCATATTTCTATGCAATTATGCTATGTTTTGTGACTGAAAAAGTGCGAAAGTTTCAAAGCGGCTGGGGCGGAGCCCACACCCCGGCCGGCCCGATGGATGAGCTTTTTCTGCCCCCTCGCCGGTCCAATCCTTAAAGGCTTCCGCCAGCCCTGATGAACGAGTAACCATCTCAGTAACCACGAATACCTCATGCAACCAAATTGTTCAACTGTTTACGAATATTCCCCGGCGTACGTGATTGTATACTTACAATAGAGGTATCAATTAAAAACATTCTCTAACGATAAAGGTGGGGGGATATAGGAATAGGAGGCATGGTGTAAAAAAGAATGGAACAAGGTTTTGGGAAAAGAGAAATGAGACAAGAATCCTATATTTAGCACGTGTTAATGTAACAGAAGTGCTAAATATAGGATGTTTGTTTTTCCCAAAACCTCGTTCCCTTGGGCCGGGGGGGGGGGGGAACGGATGGTGGGTGTGGCTGGGGTGGAGTGGGGGTGCTTCTCCACCTATACGAAAAGTGGGAGGGGGGGGGGGGATGATCGCGTATCGAGGAGCCCGGGATATAGTTTAGTATTAGAGTTCATGCGTACGGGTATGAATAGTCGTGCAGCTAGCGCTATTATTATAAAATGCGGCCCGAAAAGTTATGAATTTATAAATGGAAGGGGTGGGGGGGGGGGGGGGGGCAAGTGCCCCGAGTGCCCCCCCCCCCCCCCCTTCCCTGGATCCGCCGCTGCATACCTGTTATTAAAGCGTCGGCGTTCATATACGGTGTGGATGAGTTTGAATGAACAGAAACCGCGCTTGATGCAATGTATAGAACATGCATGCATGAGACGTGCATGTCTGCATGTATCGATGCTTTAAACTATGGCATGCGCTTCTCTCGAAATGCTGCGCTACTTAAACTTGATTTAGCTAATTGAATTATAGATTTCCCTTGGCATGTCGCATTCAGTATATAAATAGTCGCCGGTAGTAAATCATATTCTTGCAGGGCCCAATAGAGTGTTCAGGCTGCGTGATGCTTTCGACGTTGGTTCTTCTACTTGTAGCGGTATCAATAGCAACAGCTGCATTAATTCTACGTCAGTTATATTGTGTGAATTTGTGCATGCGTGTGTGCGGACCGTCTTTAGTCTCGTCCCCAGACCCAGATTCCCAACAGCTGCGGGTGGATTACATCACCGCTACGTGGAAAGTGGGTCTGGGAAATAAGAACGACGCACTTGTTCCAAGCGTCCCAAACATTGGGACGGATGTGTAAATACGTAATGACGCTGACGTTACCAAAACAATACATGCTAGTTGCTGATTACCTGATTTCAAGTGGAAGGTGTGGCTCAATTAGACATCGAAGTGGGAATGTGCGAGCAAGATACACGTATTGAGGAGGTTTTTTTTGCGTGCGGTTCAAAGGCTAGGATGAGCTAGGCTGGCACACAACATGACAAGGACGCCACGCACAACGTTGACAAGGGCGCCATTGTGGGCGCACAACGTGGGCAGCCATTGTGGGCGCACAACGTGGACAGCCATTGTGGGCGCACAACGTGGACAGCCATTGTGGGCGCACAACGTGGACAGCCATTGTGGGCGCACAAGGATGCATTGCCATTGTGGGCGCACAACGTGGACAGCCATTGTAGGTGCACAATTACCCAGCAAAAAGTTCTTTGGCAAGAGATCTTGCCCAAGACTTGCCCTAACTTGCCCAAGACTTGCCCAAGATCTTATCCAAGATGCCAAGATTGGCTGCCATAATCTTGCCCAGGATCTTGCCTAAGATCTTGGACAAGATCCTGGGCAAGATCTTGGCCTCTTGGGCAAGATCTTGGCCATCTTGCCCAATAATCTTGTGCAAGAACTTTTTGCTGAGAACGTGGACAAGGGTGCAATTGTGGGCGCACAACGTGGAGAAGGATGCCTTTGGTGCCATACTTTGCACCATATAAATGGTCACATGTGAGTGGTTTGCACCCATGTTCACGACTGGTTTATACTTAGTATACATGGCCATTTTCTCCCCTGAGGAATGCCCAGAACTGGAGCGATCTCAGCAGACCTATATGGACTGGCCACACTCAAGGAATTCACCCTGCCTCTCCCAACCCTCTATGGACTGAATCAAGAAACGTTCACAGCTTTCCAAGCGAGCAGTGAAGCAGATGGAACCTATGAGAGAAAGGTGTATTAAGCAAGATGGTAGTGTGTGTTGTGCTGCTATGGTCATAAGCTTAGTGTGCCATCCTGTAATCCTATTTAGTCGGCCGCTTCACATGAGGAGATAACACCAGTCCCTGAGCCTGATATGGATATAAGGAATCACATCCCCAGACTGCATCAGAGGGAGGAAAAGGTTGTGTGTAGGCACAATATGTGTGCAGCCTTAACTATGTGTGTGTGTGTGTGTGTGTGTGGTGTGTGTGTGTGTATGTGTGTGTGTGTGTGTGTGCGTGTGTGTGTGTGTGTGAATGTGCGGGTTATGCATAGAGATAATAAAATGTTGTCATGGAGCTGTTCGTTATTGCACTTGGAGTTGGAAAGTGTTAAAGTGACACACTGTTTCAGCTGTCTTCTCCAAACACTTCCACGGGCTGTGATACAGAAAGCTTGTTCACAAGCTGATATTTGCATTACATATCTGCTGACTGCTCGATAACAGCTAATACAGGCGTAACCTTCCGAGACTTTATCGGAGTTTTTGCCTTGCTTACAAGCTAGTTCTGCAATACCCTGCCTGAAATTAAAAAGGCAGAGGAGAGCACACCCAGTTCTCCGAAGCAGCACGACCAAAAGCATATCTTGCAACGATAGATAACACGCTATGCGGAAATGATAGTGCTTATTGCGGTCTAATTGTGCGAGATTAGTTCTAAATTTAGATTGCTGTACTATTTTTGGACATAAACATTGAGGGACGCTCGGAACAAGTGCGTCGTTCTTAATTCCCAGACCCACTTTCCACGTAGCGGTGATGTAATCCACCCGCAGCTGTGGGAATCTGGGTCTGGGGACGAGACTAGACCGTCTTGGGGGGGGGGGGGGGGGGGGGGGGGGGGTAAGAAGCATCGTATACGTATCTATCTATATATGCATGCATGCCTCATATCTGGTACTCAGGACGATCTATATCTGATGACTGCGATCTTAAATTGACGGTTAACCATCCTATGACACATAAACTTTATTTTATCTTCTGCGTGAAAGGTATGTCACCATATATGCAATATAACCGAATCGAATATGATTTGATATAGGGAGGGTCGTGTGCTTCGACAGGGACGTCCCGAAATGAGCAGCAAATTGTTACAAATTTTTAGGGCAACTTGCTGATCAGTTCAAAGCGCTTTTCCCAAATGATCACGCCAAAGTGTGCATAGACGAGCCTACACGTCTCCAGTGCTTGGATACAAGTATCGATTATTCCATATGCAGCAAACGCGTTTCCGGTGAGTTACGGCAATATACTAACCCCTTGTCCACCACATACTGCACAATAAAGAAATTTAAAGCATAACAGCTCTAATGGCACTACATGGATTTATTATGACATTATTATTTTCCATGCAAACAGTTGGATATGGAGCATGGAATTTAAAATGCTGCGTAGCTATAGGCCTTGATTTGAATACGTCATTGCAGTAATTTCGTAGGCAATATTGCCATCACTCGGTCGTTAAGTTGACAATGTAAAAAAGGCGCTAGCTCTTCAGTTATTTTAATCACGTATCACTGATTCGGAATAAATTAACGGTTTTCTATTGTATGACACGGGCATGCACCATCATGGGCGGATTGTCACAGCGGTGTCCTGCATTTTAATAGCCGTGCAATTACGATATAATAAATACTGACTAATTTAATTGGAAGTTTCAAAACTCAATGTGACAACTGAAGAATTCACTACTCACTGCTGATGCATGAATTTCTCAGACTGACAACTTCCAGTTACATCGCTGCACTGCCTGTTGGAGTACATATAACGTTCCGACAAATCATATTCAATTCGGAATGATAGCATATACGCGTTTTCATGCATAAAATCAAGTAAATCAACCACATGTGTCATCCGCCACTTTATAATATCACAATTCTCGCTACCTGTATATACTTTGCGTCCTATACGTGCATGCATGCATGGACCAGACCCGTAATGAATTAACTATGTCTATGAGCTGTATATAATATTAATTATATGTTTACTGTATGCCGACTTATTATGCTTGCCGTTGTTACGTGCTCGTTCCGTCAGAATGATATATGGCCCGTATATATACTTGCTAAATGTGAGGGTGTCGAAGCAGCTATTTATATATGCATATACCGGTACGCGTTTTCATGCATGCATAAAATCAAGTAAATCAACCACATGTGTCATCTGCCACTTTATAATATCACAATTCTCGCTACCCGTATATACCTTGCGTACGCGTCCTATACGTGCATGCATGGACCAGACCCGTAATGAATTAACTATGTCTATGAGCTGTATATAATATTAATTATATGTTTACTGCATGCATGCCGACTTATTATGTTTGCCGCTGCTCAGTTACGTGATCGTTCCGTCAGAATGCTATATGGCCCGTATATACTTGCTGCACGTGAGGGTGTCGAAGCGGCTATTTATATACTGTTTAATGAACGCATATGCATGACCAATCAGATATACTGGATATCTACAACGCACGGCATGTACTCCGCCCCGAACGAAAAAATTGAATCGCTTGTACCATCAAACCGACTTTTTAAAACAGGTTTTGACATCAGCCAGTGGTACAAGGACATGCAAGCACATCATGTAATTGTCGAGGATCGAGTACTGCACTTTCTGAAGAATTGGCTAGTGCTCCGCTTCCTGGAGCAGCCTATTAGGAAAAGAGGATTTCGGGGCGGGGTGGGGAGGGAGCGATGGATATATAAAAAAAGCGCATAAATTTATCCAACAAAGCGACCTATCGTAGGTACTAACTGGTATACATTGTACCCTCGATCCGCCACTGAGTTTACGCATAGATATTAACATCTCTAAACTATCTATGATATTAATATCTATGGTTAACGTTTCCTTCATACATAAATTAGGTCACCGGCTATTAATCCATTGATTGTATTGTCTTTTGACCGTATGGAGGTGTGCAGGAAGGAGGGATGAAGTAATTTTATGTAATCTGTAGATTGTATATTCGTAAACCTTTCAATATATAAAAGTGCATTTAATAACTGCAACGCTCTGATTACGGAATCGAAACGCACGTAATCTATTTAATATAGTTACAGAATTATTTATAGCCTTTCTTATGTACTATGAACGAGATCGCCAAAAGGCAGTACGGAGTGGACGGCATTATATCGCGAACGTGGAAGGTCCTCAAGAGACTGAACATGCGCCGAGCACAGAGGACGAAGGAGTAAACTCCAACCCGCTCCCTGAGTCCATGTTACTAGACTGACGCCCACACAGAGCGCCGACACACCTGCCAAAGGGCGCAGCGCTCAGGATGAGCGCAAAGTGTACGAGGAGCAGTTAGGACAGCTTCAAGAACAGCTGGAGGCCTTGATGATAAAGGAAATAGAACTGCAATGTAATTAATTTCATTATACAGACTGAGATCACGTGCGTTCTCTACTGGACTAGTGGACATCGTCGATTCAAAGAACTGGATGAAAACAGGAAAGGCAAGAAGCAGTACCAGGCCCAGAAGAAGGAGCTGGAGAAGATGGCCAGAGAGAATGAGGAGCTAAAGGAGAGACTGCGATCTCAGCACAATGGCGGATCTGGGCCTCAGCCCCAAACCATTAAGACAGGTCAATAAGTTAATGTTTGTTGTTTGCTGTTGGGATTAAAAAACCGCATGTTGTGTTCGTTATTTGTATTGTAAGATAATGGATCCTCTACAACTTCTTTCGTACACACTAGTTTGGACCTTGGAGTTACATTGGTTTGAATTTCTACATGTATGTGCACGTTTCATTATGGCATATGTCAAATTAATGACATGCTATGTTCCTTTTTATTGCAATGATCCCAACACAGGTATTTTCACAACCACCTTCCCCTACCAGAGGTGTGGAGTCCATTAGACCAGGCCTTGGTCCTCCTGCAGAGCCTCCCAGCAGTGGAGCAGGTGAGGACAGATGGCATTGGTGTTTTCATTACTTGCACTAGCAAATGTTCATGTGTGTATGCTCACATGAACACATGCACACACACATGTACTTTATGAATCTATTACAGATTGAAGGCTAACCTCACTCTCATCCTGGTGGGGGTTTCCCCTCCTTCCTGTATTCAAACCTTTAACACACACACACACACACACACACACACACAACCACCTGACAGCATGCCCCACACACATCACCTCCATTGCGAGTCCTTTCCTTCACTCAGGAGGTTGCTATGAAGGGTCTCCAGATGTCGTTACCCAGGAGGGTGCCATAGGAGACCTCATGTGTGACGCCATGTCTGAGGACAGCACACTGCCCACCTCCACCAGCACATCTGATGCATCCTGCCATAGGACCAACGGCTACAGTGCTGTGAACATCACCTTTGTGGTGACTAAGTCAGAAAGGTTTGAAGTGTTCTTGGTAACCTGTACCATGGTGATGCTATGGTGATGCCCATGACTCCGCCTCCTCCCTCCAGGTGTACATGTACTGTGTGTGGAACGGATGGACCATCCAACTACTGCTGCTTATGGCCATATTGAAGCTTTCCATGAACTATCTCTATGAGAGGTGGGCATTAGATGGGAGTGGCTATTAGTGTGAGGGTGGACATTGACATTGAGATGTGCTCTAGATGGGGTGGGGTGGTCATTAGATGGGATGGGCATTAGAATAGGTGAGCATTAAATCAGGGGAGATTCGTATTTTTGTACATGTGGTGGTGGGTATTAGATGGAGGTTGGCATTTTAGTGTGGAGGTGGGCATTAATTTGTGTTACTACTCTACAGCTGTCTACTGTAAATAGTCATGAAGCGTACATGTACCTCCTAAGGTACGCTTCATGACCAAGATATACCACCCCAACGTTGAAAAACTTGGGAGGATCTGCCTAGACATCTTGAAAGGTACACCTCTGTCAACTGGCAGTTAGTTAGTGGTCACAAGTGGCTGTGTGTAACCATGGCGCCCATGTTTTACCTTTCCCCTCCTTCCTGGTCCCGCAGACAAGTGGAGCCCCGCCTTCCAAATAAGGACAGTCCTCCTGTCCATCCAGGCCCTCCTCAGTGCCCCTAACCCTGATGACCCTCT
Source organism: Eunapius fragilis (assembly GCA_963681505.1). Taxonomy (NCBI): domain Eukaryota; kingdom Metazoa; phylum Porifera; class Demospongiae; order Spongillida; family Spongillidae; genus Eunapius; species Eunapius fragilis. Next base: position 13,618,197 of record OY811971.1, read on the forward strand.
GGCCAACGACGTAGCTGAGGAGTGGAAGACAAACGAGGCCAAAGCCATAGAGGTGATGGTGTAGGGGAGTATGCGGAGAGGTGATGGGGGAGGGGTGTAGGTGGAGGGGTGATGGTGAAGGGGTGTAGGGGGAGAGGTGGTACTGAAAACAAGGCACTACCCGACACAACGAGGAAGCATAGTCTTCTGGAGACCCCCATTCCTCCAGTGAAGAGTCTCACAGCCACGCCAATGCTACCAGGCCGGTGGTGACCCCCGGCTAGGTGGACCAAGGCGGCACGCCCTGCTTCGACGGCTTGCTCCGTCAGCTCGGAATGACCTCGCAGGTGTCACTCGGTTAGCAAACAATCTCGGGAATAAACCCATTGGCACAAGCAAAAGCGTCACTCACGGCACCACAGCAGCTCTTCATCATCACGGTCCTGTTCTCGCCATCGATATCATCGACGAACGCACAGCAGGTCTTCGCGATCGAGTTCCTCTATCAGCAGCAGCAGTAGTAGTAGCAGCAGCAGCAGCAGCAGCAGCAGCAGTACTGGTCCATCAGCAGTCTCCCCCTTCATCGCATGCATCACTACTCCACCCAAGCACCTCATACGTCACATCAGGCTCGGTAAGTTTATCAAATTCGATAAATTACTACCTGTGCATGACGAGTTGGTGTTTGGCGGGCGTGAGAGACTGGGTACTGGTAACAAGAGGCAACGCCCAGCTAAGAGACAGGTTCACAACCTGGCTTCTTGGCTCGAGGCTTGGAATATATTCCTGGCAGTGCATGTCCAATCGCATCCTCGAGAGGCCCTTCAATTGGTAAAATACCAGGCCATAAATACTGTACATGTATGCCATCTGTTCACAGCATACTCAGCAGCTGCCTACCTCAAATATGATTCACTCTTTAGACAACCTGCAGCCAGGGACAAGTCTAAGTTGATTGCCTGGGACCACCTCAAAGAAGACATATTGGTGTGGTGCACAACCAGGCAGCCCTTTTGGCCCTCTAAATTCCAACCTGCAGGCCAGGCAGATTCAAGAGTTACAGGTCCTCCCTCTACCCCAAGTGGTAGAATTACCCACCCCTCTACCGGACAAGTGCATCAAGGGGTCCCAGTGCTCCTTTGCACACAAATGTTGGAATGCGGGCTGTGGGGGAGACCAATCAGCCAAAGCCTGCACTCGAGGGGCCCCACCCCCTGGGTGTGGATCACAAGATCTGCACGCCGTTTCGCCATTGAGTTAGCTGATCATCCCGACAAGGCCTGGGTCTCCTGGCTTCTTGATGTTATAACTAATGGTGTACAAATAGGTTATAATGGTCCACAATTTTCTTATGTCACATGCAATTTGGTATCAGCCCTACAGCATCCTGTTGCAGTGGAAGAGAAGCTCCGCCTAGAGATGGAAGCAGGACGGGTTCATGGGCCATTCCTAGGACTGCCATTGCCAAACTTCAGAACTTCTGGCCTAGGTGTGGTTCCCAAAAAGAACGGGAAGTGGCGAGTAATTCTCCATCTATCAGCCCCAGCGGGTGTGAGTATCAATGATTCCATCTCTAAGGAGGAATATACTCTTCACCACAGGATCATTGCCACAACTCTGTCCAAGCAATGCTGTCCCTGTGTAGCAACCTTGGTGTCCCGGTGGCAGTGGACAAACTCGAGGGTCCTGCATCCACACTGACTTTTTTTAGGCATTACCCTGGACACGGTCAACCAGGAACTGCGTCTACCACCAGAGAAGCTCAAGGAGATCTCGCAGGCAGTTACCAACTGGTTGGGACGTCGCACAGCCACCAAGAGAGAGCTACTCTCCCTGATAGGGAGGTTAGCATTTGCGGCTAGAGTGGTACCAGCAGGGGGCACCTCTTCTGCCGGCGGCTGATCCAACTGTCATCATCGGTAGATAAACTTCACCATCATGTTTATCTGAATGCCGAAGCCCACGAAGACCTCAAGTGGTGACACGACTTTCTACCCTCATGGAATGGCAAAGCAATGTTCAGTTTGGAAGGATGCAGATGACCTATCCCTATACACGGATGCTTTCCAGTGCACTGGGTTTTGGTGGCTATTTTCAAGGTTCATGGTTTCGCTGAGACTGGAGCCCAAGTCAGTAGGCTACCACTGTGTTCTATCCAATGGCAGGAACTGTTTGCCATTGTAGTAGCAGCGACCATTTGGGGTTCGATACTATCCAACCACTGTATCACTTTCAAGTGTGACAATCTCGCTATCGTCAATGCATGGTCGTCTCAAAACGCTAAAGATCTCCAACTTTCTAAGCTAAGCTTCTCTGTCGATTATTTTCATCGCAGCATCCCAGAACTTCACCATTCGCTTTGTGCATGTTCCAAGCAGTCTAAATTGCATTGCTGATTGCCTGTCCAGAAATCAATCATCTTGCTCCCCAGGCAGATCGCAATCCCACCCCGGTCCCTCCCAACCTTGCAGAACTGTAGAGCAACAGCTTGCAAGACTCCTCACACACACCATAGCCCCCCTCCATGTGAAGTACTTACAGAGTGGGTATCGAGAAGTTTTCGGCATTTTGTGAACAGCTCCATTTGCGGCCATGCCCAGCCAGCAAACACTCTGTAGCTCTGTTTGCAGCCCATCTGAGCAATACATTGAGTGTGAAGACTATCGGGGTGTACCTAGCAGCCATCTCATACCTCCACCACTGGGATGGCTTTTGGAGCCCTGTAACAGGGAACCCGAGACTCAGCTTGCTCTTAGAGGGCTCCAGAGAAAACAGGCTGCTGGGTCAGGGTCGGTAAAGAGACATCCACTAACCATGAAGATGCTCAAGGATCTGTCCAAATCCCTGCATTCATAGAAGTCGCTTATCGGCTCATGATGCAGGCAGCCTTGTCAGTAGCCTTCTTTGGTTTTCTCAGCGTTAGCGAGTTTACAACAAACAGGAAAGCCATGAGAAGGGGGCGTTTTTTAACCAGGAAGGACGTCCTATGTACACCTGATGAGCTGAAGCTGAACATCAAGTACTCGAAGGTCGATCAGCTGGGGAACGGGTCCAGCATTTCAATGGGACTCACGGGCGAAGTTTGCTGTCCAGTTCTAACCATGAAGTCCTACTTGAAATGCTGTCATGCCAAACCAGGCACCTCATTATTTCATTTCACATCTGGCAGGCCCCTGTCGTCCCGAAGACTTCAGTCTACCCTCCGTTCATTGCTGCGTTGTATTGGGTACGACCCTGGGACCCACAGCTTTAGAATAGGTGCAGCCACAGCTGCAGCAATAGCTGTCCTGCCTACTGAAACTATCAAGCAACTAGGTCGTTGACGCAGTGGCGTGTATTCAGTATATGTCCGCCATGCACCAAACCACTCCTCGACGACAGCACAGATTGCTAATTACTGTTATCAAAACTATGCTTGTTGCGTTTGTAATCCTTCACATGTTCCCTTGTTACTTACATACCATTGGCACCAACGCTTGAAATACAGCCTTTATGGGGGGGGGTTAACTTTGGGTGGTTCCCCTGGGGGGCCACTGCTCAACACATGGCTGTTGTACTACGACCCGCACCCCATCTGCCCCACAATGGTCACACAACCTAGGGCATGGCGGTCAGCACCTTACCTAAGGCTACGCATACAGCCTGCACCCCATTCACCCTACCATGGCTATCTGCTAGCCTAGGGTATGGTGGTCGGCTCTTGCCTCACGTAGCTACCTATAGCCATTTGGGCACGTGATCTCACAGGGTGCTCTGCCTTACCCCCTTTTACCGCATGCAGTCAATGGGGTGCATGTTCGGGCTGGGTTAGTTCACACTTCCTAGGTGGGGAATTAAGCATGAGAATAAATTTAATGAAACAAGCAAGGGGGGGGGGGGGGGGGGGGGGCAACGAAATTTGTATGGACCCCATCGTCCAATACTGTAGAGCTTGAAGAGAGGATTACGAATCTTCTTTTAGATGGATTTAAAAATGAGGGCGTAGAGGTTACCACTCTACGCCCCTTACATTTTTGTATTCACTTCAGATTCACGTGGGAGTCAGTCACATCGATTGATCTCTCGCAGTGAAAGTAACTCATTAGCACCCAAGTACAATCTCGCTAGAACTTAGAGCGATGTAGTTAACATTTTAACCCGGCCGTTCCAGAGATACATGTATTAGCCTGGTAGGTTTAATTAACATGCTTAAGGTTGTAGCGAGGGTTTACAAGTTGTACTTGGGTCCTAACTAGCTACTTTCACTGCCCCCCCCCCCCTCCCTATGATGCATTAACTACTTGGATTTTGATTAATAGCCCATTCTGTGATTTCATACCTACTATCTGGATGGAAATTATTTTTAATGGATTTGAGAATACAAAGCTTGTCTTGTGCAGCTATTTCATAGAGCTCACTGTTGCCCATGTGTTATTTCACTTTCATTCCTCTCCATTACCCCTAGCACTGCTGGGATATCCATCCTTGCTGAAAGCAATGAGTTGATCTCCAAAGAATTGGCAACCACTCATCATCAAAATTTGCAAACCACGAGCCTGGTATCGTTCCCATTCAGAATTCCTTTGTGCTCATCGAGAACCCAGGTGCCAAAGCTCCCCTCTCACCCTCGGCACTGAGTCATAAGATCTACCTAAGGGACTTTCCAGCATACTTCCAAGCCATGCACAATGACACTGGTTTCAAGTTCTCTGAAGAATACGAGGTAAGCTGTGCGTTTGTGTTGGCATACCAACCAAGTTTTTCATCATTGTGCCCATAAAATATCCAAGCATTGTGCCCATAAAATATCCAAGCATTGTGCCCATAAAATATCCAAGCATTGTGCCCATAAAATATCCAAACATTGTGCCCATAAAATATCCAAACATTGTGCCCATAAAATATCCAAGCATTGTGCCCATAATATATCCAAACATTGTGCCCATGGGATGGCAGGTTTGTGGGTACACATTAACTACATGTAATTAACTTTACTAATTAACTTAACTTTGGGCCAGCGGTCATAACATAAGGTGATGTAATTTGTTTATTTTTTTGTTGGCTGATTATTATTTCTATTCTGCGACATTATTATTGTGATGTCAGTACCAGCTTCACTATGTCCTCTTGTGTACAGCTTCACTATGTCCTCTTGTGTACAGCTTCACTATGTCCTCTTGTGTACAGCTTCACTATGTCCTCTTGTGTACAGCTTCACTATGTCCTCTTGTGTACAGCTTCACTATGTCCTCTTGTGTACAGCTTCACTATGTCCTCTTGTGTACAGCTTCACTATGTCCTCTTGTGTACAGCTTCACTATGTCCTCTTGTGTACAGCTTCACTATGTCCTCTTGTGTACAGCTTCACTATGTCCTCTTGTGTACAGCTTCACTATGTCCTCTTGTGTACAGCTTCACTATGCAGCTTCACTATGTCCTCTTGTGTACAGCTTCACTATGTCCTCTTGTGTACAGCTTCACTATGTCCTCTTGTGTACAGCTTCACTATGTCCTCTTGTGTACAGCTTCACTATGTCCTCTTGTGTACAGCTTCACTATGTCCTCTTGTGTACAGCTTCACTATGTCCTCTTGTGTACAGCTTCACTATGTCCTCTTGTGTACAGCTTCACTATGTCCTCTTGTGTACAGCTTCACTATGTCCTCTTGTGTACAGCTTCACTATGCAGCTTCACTATGTCCTCTTGTGTACAGCTTCACTATGCAGCTTCACTATGTCCTCTTGTGTACAGCTTCACTATGTCCTCTTGTGTACAGCTTCACTATGTCCTCTTGTGTACAGCTTCACTATGTCCTCTTGTGTACAGCTTCACTATGTCCTCTTGTGTACAGCTTCACTATGTCCTCTTGTGTACAGCTTCACTATGTCCTCTTGTGTACAGCTTCACTATGTCCTCTTGTGTACAGCTTCACTATGTCCTCTTGTGGATAGCTTCACTATGTCCTCTTGTGTACAGCTTCACTATGCAGCTTCACTATGTCCTCTTGTGTACAGCTTCACTATGTCCTCTTGTGTACAGCTTAACTATGTCCTCTTGTGTACAGCTTCACTATGTCCTCTTGTGTACAGCTTCACTATGTCCTCTTGTGTACAGCTTCACTATGTCCTCTTGTGTACAGCTTCACTATGTCCTCTTGTGTACAGCTTCACTATGTCCTCTTGTGTACAGCTTCACTATGTCCTCTTGTGTACAGCTTCACTATGTCCTCTTGTGTACAGCTTCACTATGTCCTCTTGTGTACAGCTTCACTATGTCCTCTTGTGTACAGCTTCACTATGTCCTCTTGTGTACAGCTTCACTATGTCCTCTTGTGTACTGCTTCACTATGTCCTCTTGTGTACAGCTTCACTATGTCCTCTTGTGTACAGCTTCACTATGTCGTCTTGTGTACAGCTTCACTATGTCCTCTTGTGTACAGCTTCACTATGTCCTCTTGTGTACAGCTTCACTATGTCCTCTTGTGTACAGCTTCACTATGTCCTCTTGTGTACAGCTTCACTATGTCCTCTTGTGTACAGCTTCACTATGTCCTCTTGTGTACAGCTTCACTATGTCCTCTTGTGTACAGCTTCACTATGTCCTCTTGTGTACAGCTTCACTATGTCCTCTTGTGTACAGCTTCACTATGTCCTCTTGTGTACAGCTTCACTATGTCCTCTTGTGTACAGCTTCACTATGTCCTCTTGTGTACAGCTTCACTATGTCCTCTTGTGTACAGCTTCACTATGTCCTCTTGTGTACAGCTTCACTATGTCGTCTTGTATACAGCTTCACTATGTCCTCTTGTGTACAGCTTCACTATGTCCTCTTGTGTACAGCTTCACTATGTCCTCTTGTGTACAGCTTCACTATGTCCTCTTGTGTACTGCTTCACTATGTCCTCTTGTGTACAGCTTCACTATGTCGTCTTGTGTACAGCTTCACTATGTCCTCTTGTGTACAGCTTCACTATGTCCTCTTGTGTACAGCTTCACTATGTCCTCTTGTGTACAGCTTCACTATGTCCTCTTGTGTACAGCTTCACTATGTCCTCTTGTGTACAGCTTCACTATGTCCTCTTGTGTACAGCTTCACTATGTCCTCTTGTGTACAGCTTCACTATGTCCTCTTGTGTACAGCTTCACTATGTCCTCTTGTGTACAGCTTCACTATGTCCTCTTGTGTACAGCTTCACTATGTCCTCTTGTGTACAGCTTCACTATGTCCTCTTGTGTACAGCTTCACTATGTCCTCTTGTGTACAGCTTCACTATGTCCTCTTGTGTACAGCTTCACTATGTCCTCTTGTGTACAGCTTCACTATGTCCTCTTGTGTACAGCTTCACTATGTCCTCTTGTGTACAGCTTCACTATGTCCTCTTGTGTACAGCTTCACTATGTCCTCTTGTGTACAGCTTCACTATGTCCTCTTGTGTACAGCTTCACTATGTCCTCTTGTGTACTGCTTCACTATGTCCTCTTGTGTACAGCTTCACTATGTCGTCTTGTGTATAGCATCAAAGAATATTTCCTTCACACACAGAAAGTAACAGAAGTTGGAGTGGAGCATGCCAAGGAATTATCACTGCTTCCAGGCAACAGAGCAAAGAACCGCTACACAAACATTCTGTCCTACGACCACTCTTGTGTGAAGTTGTCCATGATTGATGACGACCCTTGCTCTGATTACATCAATGCCTGCTATATCCCAGTACAGATGTGCAGTGTTTATTTTATTTTTGCATTGTGCTCTATTTCACATAAGCGTATGTTTAGAATATGTGTAGTTCATACACATCCAAGGGGGGTGGTCCCATAAATGGTATTATGTACGTGTAAGTATGCATGCATACGAGCTTTCTGTACCCTTGTATATTTGGCCTAGGTTGAACTGAATGAACTCAAGAGACAGGCTTGTACATATACATGTATACCCCCCATATACCCCTACTATCCTACCCCTCCCCCACCCCCCCCAAGGTTGGGTGGAAAAGTGATTTTGTTGCAAGCCAGCTTATCCCTCATTCCTTCTTTCCCCACCCCACCCCCACCCCCCGCCCCTCCCCTACCCCAATATTTTTTTAGGACCATAAGCGGAGGCCTGCCTACATAGCCACACAGGGTCCCCTTCCAGCTACCTTTGACGACTTTTGGAGGATGGTTTGGGAGCAAGACGTTCATACTGTAGTTATGCTTACAGAGCTGGTAGTGAAAGGAAGGGTGAGTGTTGGGTGAAATTTTGAGTCAAGAAATGAGCAAAGTTATGCAACCATGTAGTCACAGTGCCCCCCCATCAAAAGCCTTTTTTCAATTCAAGTATGCATGTATATTTACAGAGGGGAGGAGTTACATATCATAGGCACTCTCAAGACCCTCACGCTCCAATTCTCCCATTACTCACACATCCACAGACAAAGTGTCACCACTATTGGCCTGAACCTGGTGTGTCTGTGATGTACGGAGATATTTCTGTGTAGCCCATGAGTGAAAAGGCCAAAGAAGATTGGACTGTCAGGGAATTCAAAGTGACGCAGGTATAATATACACATCTATATATCTGGTATGTGCTCTTTAACTGCAGTACTCGACCGTTCAAGCAGTACCTAAGTCACTTAGAGTTTATTCATAGTTGTGTAATTTATACCTACGTATGCTCTGTACTATTTCAGGGAAAAGCGTCTCGGACAATGTTCCACTTGCAGTACACTTCATGGCCAGACCATGGGGTGCCTGAAACAGCCGTCACAGCCCTCAACTTTGTGAGGGCAGTCAGGAGCTACGTGGAGCCAGACCATGGTCCTATAGTGGTGCACTGCAGGTAAACCGATGGTCACTTGTGTGCACATGGGACATTGGGTGGTCACTTGTGTGCACGTGGGACATTGGGTGGTCACTTGTGTGCACATGGGAAGTTGGGTGGTCACTTGTGTGCACATGGGAAGTTGGGTGGTCACTTGTGTGCACGTGGGACGTTGGGTGGTCACTTGTGTACACATGGGACGTTGGGTGGTCACTTGTGTGCACGTGGGACGTAGGGTGGTCACTTGTGTGCACGTGGGACGTTGGTTGGTCACTTGTGTGCACGTGGGACGTTGGGTGGTCACTTGTGTGCACATGGGACGTTGGTTGGTCACTTGTGTGCACGTGGGACGTTGGGTGGTCACTTGTGTGCACATGGGAAGTTGGGTGGTCACTTGTGTGCACGTGGGACGTTGGGTGGTCACTTGTGTGCACGTGGGACGTTGGGTGGTCACTTGTGTGCACGTGGGACTTGGGTGGTCACGTGTGCACGTGGGACTTGGGTGGTCACTTGTGTGCACGTGGGACGTTGAGTGGTCACTTGTGTGCACGTGGGACTTGGGTGGTCACTTGTGTGCACGTGGGACTTGGGTGGTCACTTGTGTGCACGTGGGACGTTGGGTGGTCACTTGTGTGCACATGGGACGTTGGGTGGTCACTTGTGTGCACGTGGGACTTGGGTGGTCACTTGTGTGCACGTGGGACGTTGGGTGGTCACTTGTGTGCACGTGGGACGTTGGGTGGTCACTTGTGTGCACGTGGGACGTTGGGTGGTCACTTGTGTGCACGTGGGACTTGGTGGTCACTTGTGTGTACGTGGGACTTGGGTGGTCACTTGTGTGCACGTGGGACGTTGGGTGGTCACTTGTGTGCACGTGGGACTTGGGTGGTCACTTGTGTGCACGTGGGACTTGGGTGGTCACTTGTGTGCACGTGGGACGTTGGGTGGTCACTTGTGTGCACGTGGGAAGTTGGGTGGTCACTTGTGTGCACATGGGACGTTGGGTGGTCACTTGTGTGCACGTGGGACGTTGGGTGGTCACTTGTGTGCACGTGGGAAGTTGGGTGGTCACTTGTGTGCACATGAGACGTTGGGTGGTCACTTGTGTGCACGTGGGACATTGGGTGGTCACTTGTGTACACATGGGACATTGGGTGGTCACTTCTGTACGTATTCTTCACTGTGGACCTGTACATAACCTTATCATCCCTTCACTTGACAGCTCTGGTGTAGGGCGAACGAGCACCTTCATAGCTTTAGATATCCTCCTCGAGCACATCAAGGAGAGTGAGTGGGTCGACATCTTTGGACTGGCCTGTGATTTGAGACAACACAGAAATCACATGATACAGACTGAAGTGTGTTGACAGGGTGGGGGTGGGGGGTGGAACTTGGGATTGGTAACGATATGGTCTGTTTCCATGGATTGTGTGCTACAAGACCTGTTCTGGTACAATTTAGCATACGGTAACATGTGAGGTCATTTTGTTTTGTGTGCAAATATTTTATGCAGAGTACAAGGTCCAGTAAGACTGCAATGCCATCAAACTTACTGCTGCACAAACACCCTCACTGACTGCTGTACAAACACCCTAAGTGACTGCTGTACTAACACCCTCACTGACTGCTGTACAAACACCCTCACTGACTGCTGTACAAACACCCTCACGGACTGCTGTACAAACACCCTCACTGACTGCTGTACAAACACCCTCACTGACTGCTGTCCAATGTCAGTGAGGGAGTTTGTACAGCAGTCTAATTAATGGCCTGGTATTTTGATTTTTAAATAGAATTGCAATTTTTCACTAGCAATATATTAGACAATCGATATTTTGCAGCGATGAATTCTTAGCTTGAATGTTTTGATGAAGGTGGTATTAAAGTTATAGATTGTTAAATCTGAGAATATGGAATCGAGGCAGCGAAAAGGGACATTACCCATATTTTAATATGATCTCATATTCTAACAGAAACCTATGTCATCTACAAATTCTTTCTTACACACTGGAAATTAGTCTGTCCATCATGGAGTTACAGTGGTCTGAATTTATTTTTACATTTTAATTGCATGCATCAACTTTGATGCTCCATACTGGAAAATTCTGGAATAAACACTCTGTACATGTAGCTCTGTAGCTCTGTAGCTCTGTTTGTAGCAATACATTGAGGATCTGTCCAAATCCTTGCATTCATAGAAGTCACTTTCCACCCACGATCGACTCGTGATGCAGGCAGCCTTGTCAGTGGCCTTCTTTGACTTTCTCAGAGTCAGCAAGTTTACAACAAACAGGAAAGTCATGAGAAGGGGGCGTTTTTTAACCAGGAAGGACGTCCTACATGTACATACACCCACAATGAACGGGTCCAGCATTTCAATGGGACTCACGGGCGAAGTTTGCTGTCCAGTTCTAACCATGAAGTCCTACTTGAAATGCTGTCATGCCAAACCAGGCACCCCATTATTTCATTTCACACATGGCTATTGTACTACGGCCCACACCCCATCTGCCCCACAATGGTCACACAACCTAGGGCATGGCCGTCAGCACCTTACCTAAGGCTACGCATACAGCTTGCACTCCATTCACCCTACAATGGCTATCTGCTAGCCTAGGGTATGGTGGTCGCCTCTTGCCTCACTTAGCTACCTATAGCCATTTGGGCACGTGGTCCCCTCCACCCCTCCCTCCCTCCCCTCCACCCCTCCCTCCCTCCCCTCCACCCCACCCTCCCTCCCTTCCACCCCTCCCTCCCCTCCACCCCTCCCTCCCCTCCACCCCTCCCTCCCCTCCACCCCTCCCTCCCCTCCACCCCTCCCTCCCTCCCCTCCACCCCTCCCTCCCTCCCCTCCACCCCTCCCTCCCTCCCTTCCACCCCTCCCTCCCTCCCTCTACCCTCCCTCCCTCCCCTCCATCCCTCCATCCCTCCCGTCTACCCCTCCCTCCCTCACCTCCACCCCTCTTTCCGTCCCCTCCACCCCTCACTCTCTCCACCCCACCCCTACCCCCCTTCTCCCCTCCCTCCTCTCCACCCCTCCCTCCCTCCTTCATCCCTCCCTCCCTCCTCTCCACCCTTCGTCTTTTCACTCCTCCCTCCTTCCACCCCCTTTCCCTCCCCCTCCTTCCCCTCTGCTCCCTAACCCTCCCCCTCCCCCTTTTTTCCTCTCCACCCCTCCCTTCACCCTCTATCCCCTCCATCCCATACCCTCCACTCTCCCTCCTTCCCCTCCACCCCTCCCTCCTTCCCCTCCACCCCTCCCTCCTCTCCACCCCACCCTCCCTCCCCTCCACCCCTCCCTCCCTTCTCTCCACCCCACCCCTACCCCCCTTCTCCCCTCCCTCCCTCTACCCTCCCTCCCTCCCCTCCATCCCTCCATCCCTCCCGTCTACCCCTCCCTCCTTCCTCTCCACCCCTCCCTCCTCTCCCTCCACCCCTCTCTCCCTCCCCTCCATCCTTCCCTTTACCCCTCCCTCCTCTCCACCCCTCCCTCCCTCCTTCATCCCTCCCTCCTCTCCACCCTTCGTCTTTTCACCCCTCCCTCCTTCCACCCCCTTTCCCTCCCCCTCCTTCCCATACCCTCCACTCTCCCTCCTTCCCCTCCACCCCTTCGTCCCCTCCCTACCTCAGCTGCTCACTTACCCCAACCCCACGGACCAATTACCTATTGGTGAGGTACACCATTAGGTAAGGAATGGGGTGGCATCAAAAAAGCTTCAGAACAACTCATGTAAGGGGTAAGAGGGGGAGGAGGAGGGGATACGTGACACAGTTAGGGATCCTTGTGACCTCCATAAAGACTTGACATGTCCAGTAGGCTACATGGCTATTTGGTCATCTCCTCTGACCACCCAACACCTGTGCTCCTTAGATGTTGTGCACACACACACAGGTCTGCTAGACAGACAATATGACATCATTGACCAATATCTCATCATCCCCCCCCTCCGCCCGTGGGGTGCCTCCCCCATCTGTCTAACTCAGAATATACAAAGACGTATGCAACAGGAAGCCATCAGAGATCCAGATGACCACATCTCCACTAGCGACCTACATGTATTAGATGGAGCTGTAGCCTGGGCCTGGGGACTCGTTTACCATCACATATGTGTGTATACTTATTATCCACATTAAGTAATGATTCAAAATGACATGCAACATGGTTGCATTGTGTGTACGTGTATGGTCGTAATACTTACGTATTACAAACACACTGTAGACTTTTTGTTCTGCAATGAAATGAATACGGTAATTAAAAACAACTGAATTCACAGACGTAGGAAGCAAGGGGAGGGGGGGGGGGCAGCGGGGGCTATAGCCCCCGACCTTGGATGATGGAGGGGGGGGGGGGGGGGGGGGGGGGGGCTCAGCCCCTTCACATTTTGTGCCCATATGAAATTTTATTAAGATCGGTTATAACTGATTCAAGAAGCGAGACCATGGCGACAAAGACAAAGCGGAAACTCAAAGAAAGTGATTATCCATCTGTCCTAACGTATTTTCAAAAGAAGTCCAAAGGTTGGTTTTCTATCGTAGCCAGCACTTGGCATCGTGCATTGTACAAATAACGCTTGTGGCACCACAATGGTAATCAGTATTACTGCCCGCTTTGTTTTACAGTAATATTGTCTATGTTGTAAATGTTGGGATGCCAGCCTCTATAGTTAATGTTTTATTTTGGCCAAATGGATGAGTATAAATACTTCAAAGAGATAACTAATTTGAAAACACTCCGTCTCCTGGAACATGAAGGGGTCACTGAGAGTGATCACGGACTGTTTTCAGAGGTAGAGAAGCTCATAAAAGATGCGACTTAATGACTGCATGTAGCGAAAGACTTTCCACAAGCCAATAATCGTCGAAGAGATTGTTTTGGCAGCTTTTGAAACTTGATTTATATACTCTGCATTCGAATTCGATGTTTATAAAATCATGATGTATACTGTGCGCACACGTACATTTACCTACACTCGTATCACGCGCGCGCGTATACGTACGTGTGAGTATCTTTTTAGACAACGGAAGGTATTAAAGCTTTGCGCTACCAGCAATAAGGTTACAAGTTTGCTTTAAACAGTTCACAGATACCGTTTCAAAATATCTTTTGCAAGACATGTCGATTATCCCACCCACTGATGAATTATTTATTTCAGTCTCCCCCCCCCCCCGCTATTTGAACCGTTCCTATACGCCACTGCTGAATGTATGAATTTTGGCATTTAGTTGCTGCAATATCTTTAATCTTATTAAACTTAGCGATATCATCATGATCATTGCCTCATAATCGTGGATACTAGAAATTATCTCGAGGCTAGGGAAGAGGGGGGGGGGGGGGGGGGGGGGGGCAGTCTTGTACCCAGACCTCACGTCGATCCAGAAGTAGGCCTGTCGAAAAAATGCCACACAAACCGACCGTAATATTGCAAAACTGACCAAATTCCACCTAAAAATGCCGGTTATCTTTTTAACCGTCACGATAGTTTAATTTGGTCCCACGCACTAGGAAGCGGCGGAAGATGAGGAAAGGCCAGACAGACAAATTGGAAGTAAAGAAGACGCAAGATGTTCGAGTGCTACACCCGTACGCTCTGGATTGCAAAAGACGACAACGAGGTCTGGCCGTGTCTTCGATTGTTTTTTTCTGACATATTAGGAATTTAGGACGATGTGACCTCGTTGATCGCGAGATAAACCGTAAATTACTGCATACCGATAGTTTTTGTGGTTTACAGACCATGATTGTCGGTAGGATGCGATGTGTATGTAATTGGATAATGATGGCATTTTGTGAAATTAGAAACTGCCTATAAAATGTCGAAATACCGGTGGAGTATTTTTCGACAGGCCTTTCCCGAAGCGAAGGTTGCAAGTCTAACCTCAATTTATAATTAGGTACTGAATAGCAGCGCCGCGTTCGTAGCAAATACTAGTAACCAATTTATTATCACACAATATAAATTAGCTACATGCATAGCAACCTAAACCATTTGAAATGTATGCTTCTGGAATACTACCGTTAATCCTATTCCAATTTAAAGTGAGTTCATGGTTTGGTGCATAAGGTCTGTAGCGTTTACATTATAATACTCACTAAAGCACGTGTTGAATTAATGTATTGCATTTTATTTCTCACGCCGGTACTTGTAGGAGCGAATACTGTCAACACTGTGATGCCCAGTTCGTTCTATAACTACGCGGCAGTCAATGAGTGTAGTGATTGGTTATAAAGGCAGGTCAGAGGAGAGATGGACAGAGCAAAAATAACGCGTCTTGAGTTTTAATTGATTTGTAACTTACATTCTGGTACAAATAAATGTTTACATACCTGGTAATACTGTTGACAATATGTACCAGAATGTAAGTGACGAATCAATTCAAAATCAAGAATTGATTCGACGCGCTTTTCTTGCTGTGGCACAGTGAAAAAAAATCAATTATTATTATTCATTCTCACGGTAAAATCAGGTGCAAATCAAACGCACATTAGCACATGACGATAATGTCAACTGAATCATGTGCTGATTTTTTAAATCCGCCGTGAAATCTTTGACGCGAAAAACGGTCTAACATTAGCGCACAACATCACCTTGATCGGAATAGCTGACGTCTTAGAACGGGACTTGGACAATACACGTACGGCAATGTGATGTATTAACTTGTGTTTTACAAAGTATCACGAAAATCTGATGATCCGATATTTTAACGATCGCCACGGTATGGTCGTTAACAGTGTGATCACTAATTTTATTTTGTTTTTCAGAGTGTGAAGAATAGACCTGAACCTACTGATTAGCTTGTCCTGGAAGTGAAATTCGACATGCTCTCTATCACAAAAGATGTCGGACATTGTGGAGTAAGCCACACCGAGGCTACTCTGCGAAGGCTTGTGACTTGGTAATATTACTAACTGGGCCGCGGATCTCAAATGCGGTTTCATTGACATTGGAAGAACAAAGGACGGCCTAGCACTGTTACATTGTTATATTGGACAAAGGCTGCTGAGAAGCGTCGCTATATTGTCTAAATTAATTAGACGCAGTAACCTAGGTATCAATGATAACCTCGGGCCCGTAGTATTAGTGCCCTAGCTACCACTCGGAACGCTACAGCCCAGGGCCCGGGGGTTTCTAAACCCTCGATTTCAGTGTCTAAGCTATGTACTGTATACTTCATACTATGCGCAAAAGGTCATCCTACAGGATTATTTCTTCCAGCAAAGTTTCATCTATGCCGGGATAATTTTTTGCTGCCAAAAACTTCATTCACTCAATGGCGACAAGTTGAAGCGTTTAGTGCTCAGGTTGTCAAGGGTGGTTGCTAAGGTATTTCAATATTTCACAGTACTATTCGCATAGTCTCGTCCCCAGACCCAGATTCCCAACAGCTGCGGGTGGATTACATCACCGCTACGTGGAAAGTGGGTCTGGGAAATAAGAACGACGCACTTGTTCCGAGCATCCCTCAATGTTTATGTCCAAAAATAGTACGGCAATCTAAATTTAGAACTAATCTCGCACAATTAGACCGCAATAAGCGCTATCATTTCCGCATAGCGTGTTATCTATCGTTGCAAGATATGCTTTTGGCCGTGCTGCTTCGGAGAACTGGGTGTGCTCTCCTCTCCCTTTTTCAGGCAGGGTATTGCTTGTAAGCAAGGCAAAAACTCTGATGAAGTCTCGGAAGGTTACGCCTGTATTAGCTGTTATCGAGCAGCCAGCAGATATGTAATGCAAATATCAGCTTGTGAACAAGCTTTCTGTATCACAGCCCGTGGAAGTGTTTGGAGAAGACAGCTGAAACAGTGTGTCACTTTAACCCTTTCCAACTCCAAGTGCAATAACGAACAGCTCCATGACAACATTTTATCAGAGATAATGATTTTATTATCTCTATGCATAACCCGCACATTCACACACACACACACACACACACACACACACACACACACACACACACACACACACACACATAGTTAAGGCTGCACACATATTGTGCCTACACACAACCTTTTCCTCCCTCTGATGCAGTCTGGGGATGTGATTCCTTATATCCATATCAGGCTCAGGGACTGGTGTTATCTCTTCATGTGAAGTGGCCGACTAAATAGGATTACAGGATGGCACACTAAGCTTATGACCATAGCAGCACAACACACACTACCATCTTGCTTAATACACCTTTCTCTCATAGGTTCCATCTGCTTCACTGCTCGCTTGGAAAGCTGTGAACGTTTCTTGATTCAGTCCATAGAGGGTTGGGAGAGGCAGGGTGAATTCCTTGGGTGTGGCCAGTCCATATAGGTCTGCTGAGATCGCTCCAGTTCTGGGCATTCCTCAGGGGAGAAAATGGCCTGTATACTAAGTATAAACCAGTCGTGAACATGGGTGCAAACCACTCACATGTGACCATTTATATGGTGCAAAGTATGGCACCAAAGGCATCCTTTTCCACGTTGTGCGCCCACAATTGCACCCTTGTCCACGTTCCCAGCAAAAAGTTCTTGCACAAGATTATTGGGCAAGATGGCCAAGATCTTGCCCAAGATCTTAGGCAAGATCCTAGGCAAGATTATGGCAGCCAATCTTGGCATCTTGGACAAGATCTTGGGCAAGTTAGGCAAGTCTTGGGCAAGATCTCTTGCCCAAGAACTTTTTGCTGGGTAATTGTGCACCTACAATGGCTGTCCACGTTGTGCGCCCACAATGGCAATGCATCCTTGTGCGCCCACAATGGCTGCCCACGTTGTGCGCCCACAATGGCTGCCCACGTTGTGCGCCCACAATGGCTGTCCACGTTGTGCGCCCACAATGGCAATGCATCCTTGTGCGCCCACAATGGCTGTCCATGTTGTGTGCCCACAATGGCTGTCCACGTTGTGTGCCCACAATGACTGTCCACGTTGTGTGCCCACAATGGCTGTCCACGTTGTGTGCCCACAATGACTGTCCACGTTGTGTGCCCACAATGGCTGTCCACGTTGTGTGCCCACAATGACTGTCCACGTTGTGTGCCCACAATGACTGTCCACGTTGTGTGCCCACAATGGCTGTCCACGTTGTGTGCCCACAATGGCTGTCCACGTTGTGTGCCCACAATGGCTGTCCACGGTGTGTGCCCACAATGGCTGTCCACGTTGTGTGCCCACAATGGCTGTCCACGTTGTGTGCCCACAATGGCTGTCCACGTTGTGTGCCCACAATGACTGTCCACGTTGTGTGCCCACAACCCTATAAAAAAAAAGTGGCAAGACTTGCCAAGTCTTGCCAAGAAAATTAAAGTAAGACTTGGCAAGTCTTGTTAAAACTTGCATCATGTTTTCATAAGACTTGTCAAGACTTACCAAGACTTGTCAAGACAACAAGCAAGACTTGCTAAGAGATTTCAAGAAATATGGACAGAAGTGACAAGATTTGGCCTGAAGTGTCAAGTTATTCCAAGATGGGTCTTGACAAGGTTTATCAAGATTTGACAAGATTGTGTATGACTTGGCAAGGTTAAATATATAATAGTATACATGTATAAATTAGCATACTCATACACTTGAACTATAACTTAGTGTCCCTACACTTTGGATTTGCTTTCTGTACAAAATCTTTGATTTCCCATTCACTGTCGTTACATCTATTCTTGATCAATTCTGAATGAAGAAAAATGTTACAAAAGTGAAATGAGTATGCCTTAATGTAGCTTACGTATCACTCAGGCAACTTAGGTTTGATCCAAAGCAAATCTTTCACTTTTGTTGGTGAAAAAAAAAAAGACCTTGCCAATTCCTCTTTAAGTAAAAAAGAGATCCAGTCAAAATATACTCTTTGCTGGTAACAGCATAACATCAATTCCATTCACCTATACATTATACAGCTACATATATGTTCAATGAAACACACTATTCAAAATTAAAATTCAACATACTATGTGTGTTTGCTCAAGAATTTCAGGTCTTGCTTCCTGGATTGATACGGAGGGTGTTGATGTAACTGTAACAAAGAACTGATATCACACATTTCATATTAAAAATTAAAATACTCTGCATGTGTACATGTCACATTTACTTGGGCTGTTCCTATTGTTGAGAACAAAATATAATACAAGTATAACTGGTCCAATTTGCCCTCTCACTTTTTGTGCCAGGAATGGAAGTGGACAGTTGAACATTGATAGAAATCCATTAACTGCAAGCCAAATATGTACAATGATGGATTCTTGGCTGGCAATCCCTACAGAGTTGCTACACATTTTATTACATACAGCTGATAGCAACTGACCATGTACAAGTTTGGGTTGCAATTGGCTGTAAACTATACTGTCCTTGACCTGAAAGAAATCCTGCATATAAAGACACAAAAAGAGTACCTAGCAAACCTTAATTGGCACACTTATCTTCATTGTTATCACACTTTAAACAAATAATGCAAATGTTATACCAGTGGTGCTGATTCTGACTGGCTTTCTTCAGTCTCTAATGTTCGAAGGATGAGCATTTTTAAAAATTGATGAATTATACCACTTACTTCGTGTAAAGTTGTGAAAATCTCACCTGTACATAAACATAAGTACAAAATATACTTACCTTGAAAGGGTGCAAATTGAACTTTCCATTGATCTCATGAACACATGTGACTTTTAATTCACAGCTCCCATACCTTAACACAAAAAAAAGACTATAGTCATACATAATACGTTTGAGCAAGTGGAGTAGGACGCACGGGGTCGTGGTTCCCCCTCCTCCCCAAACTTTATCAACCTAAAAATATAGGTAGAGCCTCCTCTACCTATCCCCCCCCCCCCCCCCCCCTCCCCACCTTTAAACAAGTCTGTACTAGCTTCTATATCGCGGTCATTACATTGCACCTGTAGTACGCGCAAATGAAAAAATGGACGTCGAGTTCAGATATCAACAGTTCACATACAAGTCGATCGTTCGGCTTTAAAGTTATCCACGCACTGTTAAACTGCGTTCAACCATACCAGAAATTATATATATCTCTTACCACCATATTAAAAATTAGCTGCCGAGTTAATTTCTGTTGCGGTTAACGCGTCACGACCTAGCTACATTATGGCGCAAAACATGTAGTCGTTGAGTTTCTGGCTACAAACATGGCATGTACAGAGCGGCCGCAACCATGTTTACCCCTTAAAGGTCGTACAGCGCACAATTCAAGCCACATGCGATTTAATTAGAATATACACATGCGCTTACTGTTCAGGGTCAATGTAATACCTTCTTTGTAGGATTCCTTTTTCTTTTTTCTTCAGTTGACACCTTGTCCTATCAGCACTGCAGAGGTACACAATATATATCTATCCTGCTATAACACTCCAACTTCCACCACGTGCATGCTTATTTTATTAGTTATGATTATTGCGTCACTATTAATAGAAATAGTCTTGACAAGACTTAACAAGGTCTTGCTAATACTTGGTACGTCTTGCTAAGACTTGCTAAGACTTGGCAAGCCGTTGCAAGAATTTTTTATAGGGAATGGCTGTCCACGTTGTGTGCCCACAATGACTGTCCACGTTGTGCGCCCACAATGGCTGTCCACGTTGTGCGCCCACAATGGCGCCCTTGTCCACGTTGTGCGTGGCGTCCTTGTCATATTGTGCGCCAGCCTAGCTCATCCTAGCCTTTGAACCGCACGCAAAAAAAAACCTCCTCAATGCTCGCACATTCCCACTTCGATGTCTAATTGAACCACACCTTCCACTTGAAATCAGGTAATCAGCAACTAGCATGTATTGTTTTGGTTACGTCAGCGTCATTACGTATGTACACATCCGTCCCAATGTTTTGGGACGCTTGGAACAAGTGCGTCGTTCTTATTTCCCAGACCCACTTTCCACGTAGCGGTGATGTAATCCACCCGCAGCTGTTGGGAATCTGGGTCTGGGGACGAGACTACTATTCGCATGTACGGTACCTTCCTTGTAGGGTACCATCACGTGTGTGCAATGGCGTCAAAAATGAAGGTACGAAGTAGCTACATGGAAAGGAGTTTAATGTTACCAATGGAGACGAATTATATACCATGCCAGTTAGCTGTATGTGTGACGTCATTTGATTGATGGCACAAGTGTGTAATGTTGAGGACGGAGGTGGGTGGGGCCAGTGTGTAACAGACGCCGTAGCTGCTGTGCAGCGATTGCCGATACGTGCAATATACCATACCGTTACAGCGGTGGAGTTGCTCCGGATGTCTCCCCCGCAGTAACGGTCCAGGCTGTGCTATATGTTTGTGCCCGCATGTTAGGGCATACCTGTGTGGTAGGTGTGGCCTATAAACGGTCTACCTCATGTTCCGTTTCCTACAGAAATTAGAGCATAGGCTAAGAGATGCTGCATATGATGGAAGATTTAAAGAAGTGATGGGTCTCCTGGAGCAGGGCGTAAATGTTGATGCTGCTGCTGATGAGGTAAGACATGTGATCCCATGTCATGTCTGTTTCATGCCCACAGCACTGGAGGGTGTACTCTGGCCAAAAAGGTATTTACAACACCCACTACCCATATATGGTATCACCACCACATATATGGATGGTGTAAGAAGTGAATACGTTTTGGCCACACCCTCCAGTGATAAGGGTATGTGATTACTGAACAATTCAATGAGGTGTGCCTATGGGTGTGGCCCATGGGTAGGGTGTGGTCTACAGTAATTGTCTGGCCTATGGGTGTGGCCTAATGTAAAAAATAATCATGTGGGTGTGGTAAATTTGGCTAAGTCAATAAACAATGTAGGATTGTACATGTCGTAATCAGAATGGACTGGGAACGAGGTGCACGCCCACCTCCCGTAGCTACGTACATGTAGTGTTGTTCTGTTAGACATGTGTGGTGAGTGTGTACAGTGATGACAGAGTGAGTTGGTAGTGTATGTCCTTCATGGTACACTTATATGTCATCCTCTCATAACAGTATGGATATACCCCACTGATCGGGGCATCACATGAGGGACATGTGGAGATTGCAAGACTTCTGCTGGAGAGGGGTGCCCAGGCCAATATGGCTAATAAGGTGGGTACATGCATTAGTATTTCCATATCATTACAATGTTTTTTTGTGAGGTGTGTTGTCATGGTACATGAGGGTTGGGTGTGTGATGTGTGGGTGGGGTGATGTGTGTATATGACCAATCAGATGTTATCTTCTAACTGTGTGAATTGTTATGGCTTCAGATGAAGTGTTGTATCCATTGAGGGATAATAGCAGATGGAGAGGCTGTAGTAGGTGGGAATAGAACAATGAGATATTGTGTGTTGTGTGTGTGTGTGTGCGTGTGTGTGTGTTAATGGAGAATGTGTAATTGTCTGGCCTATGGGCGTAGCCTAATGTAAAAAAATGATCATGTGGGTGTGGTTTATCTGGTTAACCAATAGTCGATGTCGGCTTTAACATGTCGTACTCAGAATGGACTGGGAACGATATACACGCCCACCTCCCATAACCACATGCATGTACAGTCTGACCTCATTAAGAGCGCACTCCCTCGTTTGATGTATTGAAAATTGTATTCACGGTTAATGTGGGTACTAACATTATCTATGTCTACAATGTGCAATCTATGCCCTAAGCATGGTAAGTGCACAGGGAACAAACATGGCTCTACTAACGGGGGAAGACTGTAGTCATGTTCTGATAGAAAAAAGTTTAACGGGCGTGGCCAACTTTAACTGGAAACAAACTTTATACACTTCCTGGTACATTGGTATCCAGCGGGAAATGAGTGGTCTGGGAACGAGGTACCCGCCCACCTCCCGTAGCTACGTACATGTAGTGTTGTTCTGTTAGACATGTGTGGTGAGTGTGTACAGTGATGACAGAGTGAGTTGGTAGTGTATGTCCTTCATGGTACACTTACATGTCATCCTCTCATAACAGGATGGACATACCCCACTGATCTGGGCATCAGTGAGGGGACATGTGGAGATTGCAAGACTTCTGCTGGAGGGGGGTGCCCAGGCCAATATGGCTCCTAAAGTGGGTACATGTATTAGTATTTCCATATCATTACAATGTTTATTTGTGAGGTGTGTTGTCATGGTATATGATGGTTGGGTGTGTGATGTGTGGGTGGGGTGATGTGTGTATATGACCAATCAGATGTTATCTTCTAGCTCTGTGTGAATTTTTATGGCTTCAGATGAAGTGTTGGATCCATTGAGGGATAATAGCAGATGGAGAGGCTGTAGTAGGTTGGAATAGAACAATGAGATATTGTGTGTGTGTGTGTGTGTGTGTGTGTGTGTGTGAGCATGTGTAACTCTGCATATGTATTTGTGTGTCGTTGGTGATAGTAATGGGAGTGTTGACATTTGCAGTACGGGTCACGTAGCTAAGCATAGTTTAATATGGACCTAGTGATTCACTGTCAGCACTTGTGGGCAACGTAAGCGTCTCCTTGTTTATTTCCTGGGGGGTGGGGGAGCTAGGGGGCTAATACTTACTGCAGGAGGGTGTGGCTCCCCCCCCCCCCCCCCCCCCCGTAAAGCGCTGAAGTATATTCTTTCATGAAAAACTGATGATTCAAGATAACATAATGTTGATTATCTGTATGAGTATTAATTAGTTATGGTACACAGGGGTGGGCAAATCCCCCCCCCCCCCCCCCCCTTGCTCCATCAAGTGGACGCCTATGTGGGTAGATGCTTGTGTGTACCAGCTTTGTCCCTTTGATTGTTACCCTTTGTGTGCTATGGCTGGCTAGTGGTTATGTGCACACATGGGCAGCCTCCCATCACTCCCCAGTGCTTCAGGAGAGCTTACCTATTCCTTCCACCCCTGCTTTACCTCTGTGCCCCTTCCTTATATTTCCTACTTGATGTCATGTCTACATGTATTAAATGTAGCCTGGCCAGGACCATACAGGCTTAAGCTTCTAACTCGGGGACCCAAGGCTGGGCCAGCGTCCTGGCTTGGTACTGTTCACACTGCAGGACACAAGCACTGGCACAGTGGTTTTAAAATAGGGGTCATGCAGACATTATTTAATTGCGATAAATAAATTCTATAATGTAATTGGTTGTATTATATGTTACAAAATATATCAGTTATTAATCAAATTTAATGATTGTAAAAGTAAAGGATTTCAAGCCAAAATAATCAAGTTCTGTTTCATTTGAATATTCTTGATTATTAAAATGTTAATGTAACCCAAATATATTGCAGACATTGCTATTAGTGTACAAAGGTGACAGGAAAAAATAAACAATATTGATGTGAACCATAAAATCAAAAATGTAAAATCAAGAATTGATCAATATGGTCTGAAATGCTGGCTAAAGAAGTTTAGCTTTATAACACATAAAAAAGATGACTGTTATGAACAAGATTATGTTCCTGTTTCCTGATCAACTGCAAACATGCAGATGAGTAGATTTTTATCCAAAGCCAAAGAGAAGCAACTTGATCTAGCATCGGTTGCATGCTGATCACAAGACCAAACATTGTTCTCCCCATCACAAAACGAGCATTGGAAAAAAACTTCTAACTAGCCCTTTATAGGATCAAACTTAATCCATAACCATGTTGTAACATCAGATTAGTTGTCATGCTGAGTAGTATTTCGAGCTAAATGCTCTCTTTTTATGCGCAGGTTGGTGTTGTTATATGCTCTAGAGGTTCTTCCCTTTTTTTTTTGGCAACTATTTTTTATCAGCTATAAATTGTTCAACTGCCTCGTATTGCTTTACATATCTCCCCCAAGCCTCACTATTTTCTATCTCACGCGTACCAGTATTTTCAACCTCTAACTTGCAGCCGCATAAGAACGAAATTCTTTAACGAAACATTGTAACTTTGCGGATCGTCGATGCGCAGAAAGGATAGATGCTATAACCACTCAAAACTAGTCGTTTACTAACAGTTAGCTGCACACAGGCCAGCGCGGGCATGCAGGCATCTACACAATGAACAAAACACAGAACCTACTGTGTTATTGTCCGCGTACAACAAAAAGACAGCGCGGCGTAGGTTTTGTTACGATATGTTATTAATGAAATTATTAAAACATGGCGCTGTGTATACCACTGTTGTTTTAAACTTTAACTTAGAACGCGGCGGGAGGCGGCGATGATATTGCTAGTGCCGAATGGTAGCTAATTGTGTTCATGAGTTATTTATGGCTCAGGTGGCTGTAGATTCGACTAGAAATGAGTTCAAACTTGGTAAAAGAAGAATTTTTAATGATATTTGTGGCAAAACATTTAGAATTCATGCCATCAAAGTTACAAACACTACAAATTTGATATCGTTGGAAACAGGAGACGAAATGCTATGTATTACAAACTCAATCCTTTAAGATTCCAGCACAATATAATTGCAATTGTACTTCGAATAAAATTGTCCTGATTTATACTTTGACAGCCTGCCAGTTATTAACCATAAACAATATGGAATATCTTCCTGCAGATTATAGTGCAGCAAGGTGTTATAAAAATTATAATACTCAAAAACATATACATTATACCCGACTCAAATGTCTGGGTCCTAACCCACTGTGACTGGGGAGCATAGGGGTTATGTTTGTACAACTACTTAGCCAACAGCCTAAGAATAGTTTAATGCATGTTGCCAACTTTAGCAGGAAACAAACTCTATACACTTCCAGGTACATTGGTATCCAGCGGGAAATGAGTGGACTGGGCACGAGGTACCCGCCCACCTCCCATAGCTACGTACATGTAGTGTTGTTCTGTTAGACATGTGTGGTGAGTGTGTACAGTGATGACAGAGTGGGTTGGTAGTGTATGTCCTTCATGGTACACTTATATGTCATCCTCTCATAACAGGATGGTTATACCCCACTGATGAGGGCATCAAGGTGGGGACATGTGGAGATTGTAAGACTTCTGCTGGAGGGGGGTGCCCAGGCCAACATGGCTGATGAGGTGGGTACATGTATTAGTATTTCCATATCATTACAATGTTTATTTGTGAGGTGTGTTGTCATGGTATATGAGGGTTGGGTGTGTGATGTGTGGGTGGGGTGATGTGTGTATATGACCAATCAGATGTTATCTTCTAGCTCTGTGTGAATTTTTATGGCTTCAGATGAAGTGTTGGATCCATTGTGGGATAACAGCAGATGGAGAGGCTGTAGTAGGTTGGAATAGAACAATGAGATATTGTGTGTGTGTGTGTGTGTGTGTGCATGTGTAACCCTGCATATGTATTTGTGTGTCGTTGGTGATAGAAATGGGAGTGTTTACATTTGCTGTACAGGTCACGTAGCTAAGCATAGTTTAATATGGACCTAGTGATTCACTGTCAGCACTTGTGGGCAACGTAAGCGTCTCCTTGTTTATTTCCTGGGGGACTGATGATTCAAGATAACATAATGTTGATTATCTGTATGAGTATTAATTAGTTATGGTACACAGGGGTGGGCAAATGTCCCCCCCCCCCCCCCCCCCTTGCTCCATCAAGTGGACGCCTATGTGGGTAGATGCTTGTGTGTACCAGCTTTGTCCTTTAGATTGTTACCCTTTGTGTGCTATGGCTGGCTAGTGGTTATGTGCACACATGGGCAGCCTCCCAGCACTCCCCAGTGCTTCAGGAGAGCTTACCTATTCCCTCCACCCCTGCTTTACCTCTGTACCCCTTCCTTGTATTTCCTACTTGCTGTCATGTCTACATGTATTAAATGTAGCCTGGCCAGGACCATACAGGCTTAAGCTTCTAACTCGGGGACCCAAGGCTGGGCCAGCGTCCTGGCTTGGTACTGTTCACACTGCAGGACACAAGCACTGGGGAGCGTAGGGATCAGGTGTGTACAACTACTTAGCCAACAGCCTAAGGATAGTTTAATGGATGTTGCCAACTTTAGCAGGAAACAAACTCTATACACTTCCAGGTACATTGGTATCCAGCGGGAAATGAGCGGACTGGGCACGAGGTACCCGCCCACCTCCCATAGCTACGTACATGTAGTGTTGTTCTGTTAGACATGTGTGGTGAGTGTGTACAGTGATGACAGAGTGAGTTGGTAGTGCATGTCCTTCATGGTACACTTATATGTCATCCTCTCATAACAGTATGGACGTACCCCACTGATCTGTGCATCACTGGGGGGACATGTGGAGATTGCAAGACTTCTGCTGGAGGGGGGTGCCCAGGCCAACATGGCTTATAAGGTGGGAGTATTTCCATATCATTACAATGTTTATTTGTGTGGTGTGTTGTCATGGTATATGAGGGTTGGGTGTGTGATGTGTGGGTGGGGTGATGCATATTAATTACCAATCAGATGTTATCTTCTAGCTCTGTGTGAATTTTTATGGCTTCAGATGAAGCATTGTAGGAAATATAGCAGATGGAGAGGCTGTAGTAGGTGGGAATAGAACAATGAGATATTGTGTGTGTGTGTGTGTGTGTGTGTGTGTGTGTGTGTTGGTATGGTATTGTTGGACCCTGCATTTGTATTGGGTAGGATGATTTCAGTTCTCACAAAATAGTGGGTTCCTCAAGTCCTTTTCATACAGCTCCATTATACATGTAGCATGCCAGAGTGCCATGTTCTGTCTTACTGACGTCTGATTGATGAACAAACTTGTTGAAAAACGAGGATAACCAGTAGTGAGTATGGAAAAGTAACTTCTGGCGCTCTAAGCTTGTCAGATTTGAAACGCAATGGCTATTTTAAATTGGCCTCAAGCATTCATATTAAACCAGTTTAACGGTTTGTTAAACCAGTTTAACACCGGTCAATCTATTATTAAAGATTTTAGTATCAAGTAGCCCAAGGACCCCCCCTACTGATTGGGGAGGTGAACAAATACATCATGCCCATACAAGAAAGCTTGTACAACTGAACACTGTCCAGATGACGTCATTAGTGAGTTGCTTCAACCAGATTGACACACCAATATTCCAGTTAGTTAGCCGTGAATTTATATCCCCAATTCCCTACACCCTTCTGACAGGTGGTAGTGATGCAATCCTTCAAGGGCTGCATCCGTTGGGTCTGGGGCCAAGACACAGCACACACCATACATCATAACATGACATACCATAAACATGCACATGGCTTATAATCTGGACCACAAACATGATTTCCTCCCACAAATGACATACCCTGGCCTCACCAGATTGCAATGTTGGTTGGTCCAAGGGTGTGTGCTACATTTGACCACTGTTTTGATATATTTATGGTGATTAGCATTAGGTTAGACTTTACATCTGATCTACAACCACGTGATGAACTAGTTACTGGTTCCCTCCTTGCTGAAGCCTTCTAAATGTACATGTGTACATCAAACACTATTGTGTATGGTCCATAGTGACATTGATGTTTTACCTCTGTAGGATGGTTATACTGCATTGCATAGGGCAGCACAACATGGTCACCTTGGTTGTGTCAACCTCCTCCTGTCCACACCTGGGATTGAGGTGAATAAGCAGAACTCCAAGCACCAAACACCTCTGATGTTGGCTACAGATTATGGAGTACTCACCACTCTCCAGAAATATAGCACTAGTTGTGAGGACTTCCCTGTTCATAGGTTCAGTAAAGTCATCCTCTGTGGTAACACTGGGGCAGGCAAGACCACATTGGCACAGGTGAAGGAGAGATGTGTGACCAGCATGGCTCCTATGCATTAACATTTAAAACAACCTTGCTTGGTAATTATTGACTGATCCCTTCTGCTTAGGTGATAATGGAGCTATGCAGGGTGATGGGTGAGGCTATGGAAGATAAGGTGTGTACCAACATGTCCTCTTGTAATAGCATTGTGATGTATGTGTGCACTTGGTATTGTGTGTGGTGTTTGTGTGGCTGACATATGTATGTGTAGTGTAGTTACTGTGAGGTGTTATCTGTCATGCATGTGAAGCCATGCAGTGGATTCCCAGTGTTGTATATGGTCAGAGTGGGAGTGACTGTCGTCTTAGGGTAGTGAATGAAGGGAATGTGTGATACTAAGGAAGTGTGTTGCTAAGGGATTTTTGTTGTTAGGGTACTGTCAATTGCTAAGGGTATACTGTTGCTAGGGGAATGTCTGTTGCTATGTGATGTCTATTACTAGGGATTGTCTGTTGCTAAGTGATGTCTTACTAGGGGATGTCTGTTGCTAGGGGAATGTCTGTTACTAGGGAATGTCTGTTGCTAGGGGAATGTCTGTTACTAGGGGATGTCTGTTGCTAGGGGAGTGTCATTGTCTTCCTATCTTACTATCGTTGCAAGACAGACCTGGTTATACTAAGTTACTGCAACTATTCCTCCAGGGGAATAGGGGAGTGTCAGTGTGTTGCTGATGTGTCTATGTTTCTAGGGGAGTGTGTTGCTAAGGGAGTGTCCATGTCTTGGTAGTGAAGTATTGGTTATGGTGTGTTAGTAGGAGTGTCACTGTTTTGTTACACCACTTGACACTGTGTTGTGCCGAATATTACACTGTGTTACACCCTACATGGCACTGGGTTACACCACATGACACTGGGTTGCACCACATGACTGGGGTCATGTCCAGTGTCATCAGAGGTGTAACCCAGTGTCATGGGAGTGTCATGGGAGGTGTAACCCAGTATTGGAGGTGTAGTCCATTGTCATGGGAGGTGTAGTCCAGTGTTATGTGAGGTGTTGCACAGTGTCTTGTGATTTATCTGAGTGCTCACTTCATGCATGGCTTCCACCTTATCAAGTGGTTACATGGTTATTGTGTGTGCTGGTATGTTGTGGTTTTGATCAGTGTTGTATGTGATGTTTTTATTTTTGACATTGTGTCTGTTGTGATGTAGGTTGGTGTGTATTGAGGTGTTTACATTTCGTGTGTTGTGATCTTGGCTGGTGTGTGGTGATTTAGCTGAAAATGGTGTTAAACACAGTTTACAGTGATGCACGTGAGAGGCTTCGGCTGGGGTATTCTCACTTCCCATCTACATACCTAGACTACGTTTGGGGGAGTGGCCAAGGACCTTGGGGCGTGCCCCGTGCTGGGCTTTTGCCGGAATCCTGGCACGGCGGTTGGCGAGGGAGGGTCTGGGGACCCCATAGCAACTGCGTGACATGACAGTGGCTGAGTACATCTCAATCGATGACGCTGCCGGGAAATAACACAGTGCGGACTCGGTGATGGGAAATAGGGCGGGAATGCGTACAGGTAAATAATCGCAAAATGCGTGGGGTAGGCCCCTGTAGCGAAAAAAAGTAGCTAGTCCAGCTATTGTACTTGCCAAGCTGGTCATATCCCCATGCAACTGCGGGGAATCCGCTGCGGACCCGGATCAGCCTCGATCAGGCAGCCCTGCACGAAGAGGGAGCTAGGCATGTGCATGGGTTACCGGGAAGGAGCTAGAGTTCGTTGTCGTGCATGTATGTAGCAAGCTGACCAACGTGTAGGGGGAAATAAAAAGGCGGAATGTCATGTGGCACCACCTACATAGTGCCGGCACGGTGCATGTGAATGAGGGACACCGCCAATCCTGCAGCGTGATGGGCTGGACATGAGCACTGAAGCTTGTCACCAGGCTGACACGCATATGAGAAAGGAGAGATGGACCCCCCCCCCCCCCCCGCACTACGCAGTTGCCAGCTCATGCATGTATGCACATGCCCCTGTTTGATTGCAGTGGATGCACTGACGGGACGGCGTAGTTCACGGGCAGCTAGCACAGCAGACGGCAAGCCTGCAGCTCACTCTCACGCTGCCACGGCCTCACGTGGTGTTCGATGGCCGCTGGCATGTTGCATGATCAGTTGGCCTGTCTAAGCTACCAGGGAAACCCGCGGTCAGGCCAACAGTCAGATACGTGCTAAACGTCCAACCCGGTCATGCAGGACCGGTGGTTGGCCGATGCCAAAACCTTGCTGAGTTAATATATGAGAAGAGGAGTGCATGCGGCAGTGGTAAGATACATCCACAGGTGGTGACGAGACTGCATGCATGGAGGATTGAGCGGCTTACGCTGGAAAAGTGCAAGCACAGCCCATATATATATATATCATTTACGCATGACCGTTCGAGCAAAGATACGCTTGTATACGCCTGCATGACAGTCAGAGATGGTCACACCCGTGAGAGTGGAGCAGCGACTGGGACTGCACCCCGGATCCCACACCGAAATGCACGCAATAAGCCCGCCCTATAATACAAGCAAGCAGCGGGAGTGAGGTGCTGGAAGGCAGAAGCCAGCTCGGCCCCTAACAAACTGGCATGCACGCTCAGTGAAACCGTTAGCTAGCTGCATGTTTACAGGTGATAAACAGGAGACGCATGCGCAAAGCGTGAGAGAACACTGCATGGCTGCCGCTGTGTTTGGTGCGCCCCTGCATGCACACGAGCTGCAAGCATTGATGCCACAGGATGCAGGGACCAGAGGCATCTCCCCTGCGTGGTTGAAACGCCTGGACACCGGAAGGTGAGCGGCGGCTGGCCCGTAGATAAATAATTTTTTCCCATGAGCGATCTGCGAGAAATGACTTGGCCGGCGGCCCCTACAAGAGGCTCTTAATTAGGCAAAAAGGTGACTGCGATGCCGGCAAACGACCTGAGGTTGAAGGAGAAAGAGCATGTGACTGCAAGCGGCTTGCAGCGAGGTATGCAGCGAGCGATGAAGAATCCCTATGTGCTGAGCTTGGACCCCAAAGCAAACTTAGAACTTTGGGATACACTTAAAGGTACCCACATCCACATTACCATGTTTTGGGTCTCCACATTCCCTATCTGGTTATATACACCATGCCTTCCTGATCCATCTAAGCCTTCCTTAGCTACCATTGTACAGCTTCCAGGCAATGCCCAGCAGTATTATTTGTCAAGTGTATCTTCACTGATGCTACCAGGCGAAATGAAACACATGTGACCTCGCTAAGTGAATCCATCTGTGGAGTGATTAAATCCTTGTGTTGCTACAATGCAATCACTTCAACACTTGCCGTTACAATTGTTTGTGCACATCTAAAATACAGTATATGCATTGCAGGCCAGTACACACATGCAGGCTTCGAACAAATCATGTGTTGATTGTCCTAAACACAATAAAATGACAGCACACCATAGTGTAGTGCAAGGCCCAGGAGCCAGAAAGTCTCATATGACTTAATTCCCACAGTCCACTCTTGTGCTAAATGTATGTTATTAATGAAATTATTAAAACATGGCACTGTGTATACCACTGTTGTGTTTAACTATTGTCACTCCAACATAAAACGTGGCGGGAGGCTACGCCTATGGTGCGAGTGCCAAAGGGTGATAATTCGTACTTATGTGTCATACATGGCCCAAACGGATGCAGTACACGTATATGTATAACTCATTCCTTTAAGGTTCCCACAAAATAGAATTGCAATTACACTTTTAATACAATTGTCCTTCCTTTCGCAGACTGCCACTTTTTAACCATAAACAGTGTGGAACTTTGTTTTGCACAATATAGTGCTGCAAATCAGTACAAACATATGCATTTTACCTTACTCAAATGTCAGGTCCTAACCCACTAATATGTCAACATGCAGTAGCAAAAATGAATTCAGGCTGATTGACACCTGCAAGAAATGACTCTTAACTCAATGGTCAAGTTCTCACATTAAATAACTATTTACTGCATGTTGACACAAGCGACGGAAATAGGGCATTTGTACGTTGAGAACAGAACACATAAAAGTCTAATCCCTTACACACTGATGGCTGTTTTCAAAAACCAACGCGGTACTAAATTGAGATCTGAATTTCTTAATCTTTTTTTAACTTGAAAAATTATAATCTAAGGGTTGTGATAAAGGTACTGGTGTAAGGACCATGATATGATCACTTTATTTCACGATCCCATTGTAAGCATACTTGCTTTGATGTCCCCAACTTTAATTTTTTGAGAATCTCTTCTGTTCTATACACAGCCAATGACACGAAAGGCTACTGGTCCTGTGAAGCTCCTAACAGCTGGCATTGTCCCTCATCGGATCAAGAGTTCCTGGGCTAACATGATGCTCTTTGACCTGGCTGGCCACCACGAATACTACAGTAGTCACTGTGCCATATTAGGGTCCTTGTCTCTCAGTCCCTCTACCTTCCTTTTGCTGGTGAACCTGCTCCTGGACCTCAAAGACATCACTGCACAGCTATACTACTGGTGTGGAATGATTGGAGACGTCTGTCATAAGTGTCCTGAAAAGTCCGCCGTCATTGTAATAGGAACCCATGCTGATGGGATAGCTGACAGACGGAAGCTGGAGTCCCTAGGTGTAGCTATAGAGAGGGTTGCTAGGGATGCCATCAAGAAGCACACCTTTGCTGGGTACATTGCTCTCAATGGGACAGCTCTCCATGGAGGGGAGGCAGAGAGGTTTATGTCAGTACTGAATGACACCAATGGTGGTGTCAATGCCAGATGTCCTGCCATATCCCTTACTAGCCACGTGACGTTAGCCTTCTTGGAGGACAAAGTCCATCAGGAAGTCATTTCCCTCTCCCAATTAATGACCCTTCTGAGGCAAGAGGAACCAAAGGTTCTGCCAACTGAGGCCTCTGAGATCATACCACACCTGAAGACATTGTCTGACAAAGGGTTTATTGTGTTCCTGGAGAGTGCTGTAGGAGATAGCTGGATAGTTGTACGTCCTGAGGCGTTGCTGGGAAAGGTAAATGGAGTCCTGTTTGCCCCTTCATTCTTCAAGGAGCACCTCCCCATAGCCAGCAACACTGGAGTGATCCCTTTAGCTGTTCTGAGGCAAAGATTCCCTGAACCAACATTCAACATTGATATGATAGTTCAATTCCTCAAGTTGTTTGAACTATGCATTCCCATCACACTGACCAATGTATACACCAATATGACAGTGGAGGTGTCTCCCAACACACCTTCCAATGACCTAGGTCCTCTTCTTTTTTTCCCAGCTTGTATAAAGGCAGAAACACCTCCCAATGTGGTCCCACAGAAGGGACTATGTTGGCAGATTCAAACTGCTAGCATCAATCAGTTCTTCTCCCCACGCTGTCTCCATGTTACTACCTCCAGGCTGGCTGATCGCTTTGCCCTGCCAACTGTTGAATCAGCTCTGGTCCCAGGGATGGATAAGTACAATCGCAGGTGTGAAGTGTGGAAGAGTGGAATGAGATGGATGAATATGGAAGGAATCACCACTGTTGTACAGATGAAGGATGACTTCAGATGTCTGTCATGTACAATAGATACCTCAGATGGGTGTGACCCTGAGTATTTTTTATTAATCATTAAAGTCATTAAAGAAGCGTGTGGAGAGTTCTGTCCTACAGTTTCCCTAATGGATATGATTACATGTCCACCAGAGGCCACCTCAGACCACACACAGGCTACAGTTGAACTCCCTCTGTTGAAGAAGATTATCCATAGCAAGAAAACCACACTGGTCGACATAACTGGAACAAGAAAAGTGATGCTGGACAGATGGATCAAAGTGGAGCCACAACTGTTTGATCTCATTGGATTAAGGAGCAGAGGTCAGTGTACTTGGCTGGATGACATGATAACCAGTTGTGCATCCTCATGGTAACATCATTCAACGGTCACACGTTATATATAATATAATAATGTTGGACGTACTTGGTTGTGGCATAATTGGGTGAATTTTGCATTATATCTTATTTTGTTTATACGTGCATCCCCACACCATAGAATCAAACAGCAAGAAAGGAGTGTTATGTGATGGTGACCATTCTGTACTGAGGAATTTGACTAAGACAGCATGTGGAGAATGGAAATCCATTGGACGGGAACTTGGATTTACTGAAGACGAACTTTCCTCTATAGTGCATCAACCGGGACAGACTGGGGAGGAGGACTACTATGCAGCCATGTTGAGGAGGTGGTTGGACTGGGCACCACCAAACCACACCCTTCCTTCTATTCCACAGCTGTCATCAGCACTTCGTGCAGTGGGCAAAGAGAGGCTTGCTTTGGAACTGGAAGAGAAGTACTGTATCAGTAGTAGTTAGTGACAGTTATTTGATAATCTGTACACCAGTCCTTATGTATATGCACATGTGCAGTGTGTGGTAGTGGAATGACATGATATGTAATATTAATGTGTGTATCCAAAACTGTGTATTTGAGGCCAGCCCAGTGAATGCATTGATGGTGTGTAGGGGTGTCCACCATTGTCAATGGTGTGGGAGGGGTGCCCACCATTGATGGTGTGGGAGGGGTGACCACCATTGATGGTGTGGGAGAGGTGACCACCATTGATGGTGTGGGAGAGGTGACCACCATTGATGGTGTGGGAGAGGTGACCACCATTGATGGTGTGGGAGTTGTGACCACCTTTGATGGTGTGGGAGGGGTGACCACCATTGATGGTGTTGCAGCGGTAACCACCAGTGATGGTGTGGGAAGGGTGACCACCTTTGATGGTGTGGGAGAGGTGACCACCATTGATGGTGTGGGAGTTGTGACCACCTTTGATTTTGTGGGAGGGGTGACCACCATTGATGGTGTGGGAGAGGTGACCACCATTGATGGAGTGGGAGGGATGACCACCATTGATGGTGTGAGAGAGGTGACCACCATTGATGGTGTGGGAGGGGTGACCACCATTGATGGTGTGGGAGGGGTGACCACCATTGATGGTGTGGGAGGGGTGACCACCATTGATGGTGTGGGAGAGGTGACCACCATTGATGGTGTGGGAGGGGTGACCACCATTGATGGTGTGGGAGGGGTGACCACCATTGATGGAGTGGGAAGGGTGACCACCATTGATGGTGTGGGAAGGGTGACCACCATTGATGGTGTGGGAGGGGTGACCACCATTGATGGTGTGGGAGAGGTGACCACCATTGATGGAGTGGGAGGGATGACCACCATTGATGGTGTGAGAGAGGTGACCACCATTGATGGTGTGGAAGGGGTGACCACCATTGATGGTGTGGGAGGGGTGACCACCATTGATTGTGTGCGAGGGGTGACCACCATTGATGGTGTGGGAAGGGTGACCACCATTGATGGTGTAGGAGGGGTGACCACCATTGATGGTGTGTGAGGGGTGACCACCATTGATGGAGTGGGAGGGGTGACCACCTTTGATGGTGTGGGAGGGGTGACCACCATTGATGGTGTGGGAGAGGTGACCACCATTGATGGAGTGGGAGGGATGACCACCATTGATGGTGTGAGAGAGGTGACCACCATTGATGGTGTGGGAGAGGTGACCACCATTGATGGTGTGGGAGAGGTGACCACCATTGATGGTGTGGGAGGGATGACCACCATTGATGGTGTGGGAGAGGTGACCACCATTGATGGTGTAGGAGAGGTGACCACCATTGATGGTGTGGGAGAGGTGACCACCATTGATGGTGTGGGAGGGGTGACCACCACTGATGGTGTGGGAGGGGTGACCACCATTGATGGTGTGGGAGGGGGACCTCCATTGATGGTGTGGGAGGGGTGACCACAATTGATGGTGTGGGAGCGGTGACCACCATTGATGGTGTGGGAGGGGTGACCACCATTGATGGTGTGGGAAGGGTGACCACCATTGATGGTGTGGGAGAGGTGACCACCATTGAAGGTGTGGGAGGGATGACCACCATTGATGGTGTGGGAATTGTGACCACCATTGATGGAGTGGGAGGGGTGACCACCATTGATGGTGTGGGAGGGGTGACCACCATTGATGGTGTGGGAGAGGTGACCACCATTGATGGTGTAGGAGAGGTGACCACCATTGATGGTGTGGGAGAGGTGACCACCATTGATGGTGTGGGAGGGGTGACCACCATTGATGGTGTGGGAGAGGTGACCACCATTGATGGTGTGGGAGAGGTGACCACCATTGATGGTGTGGGAGGGGTGACCACCATTAATGGCGTGGGAGGGGTGACCACCTTTGATGGTGTGGGAGAGGTGACCACCATTGATGGTGTGGGAGTTGTGACCACCATTGTTGGTGTGGGAGGGGTGACCACCATTGATGGTGTGGGAGGGATGACCACCATTGATGGTGTGAGAGAGGTGACCACCATTGATGGTGTGGGAGGGGTGACCACCATTGATGGTGTGGGAGAGGTGACCACCATTGATGGTGTGGGAGGGGTGACCACCATTGATGGTGTGGGAGGGGTGACCACCATTGATGGTGTGGGAAGGGTGACCACCATAGATGGTGTGGGAAGGGTGACCACCATTGATGGTGTGGGAGAGGTGACCACCATTGATGGTGTGGGAGAGGTGACCACCATTGATGGTGTGGGAGAGGTGACCACCATTGATGGTGTGGGAGAGGTGACCACCATTGATGGTGTGGGAGGGGTGACCACCATTGATGGTGTGGGAGGGGTGACCACCATTGATGGTGTGGGGAGGGTGACCACCATTGATGGTGTGGGAGGGGTGACCACCATTGATGGTGTGGGAGAGGTGACCACCATTGATGGTGACCACCATTGATGGTGTGGGAGGGGTGACCACCATTGATGGTGTGGGAGGGGTGACCACCATTGATGGTGTGGGAGGGGTGACCACCATTGATGGTGTGGGAAGGGTGACCACCATTGATGGTGTGGGAGGGGTGACCACCATTGATGGTGTGGGAGAGGTGACCACCATTGATGGTGTGGGAGGGGTGACCACCATTGATGGTGTGGGAGGGGTGACCACCATTGATGGCGTGGGAGGGGTGACCACCATTGATGGTGTGGGAGAGGTGACCACCATTGATGGTGTGGGAGGGGTGACCACCATTGATGGTGTGGGAGGGGTGACCACCATTGATGGTGTGGGAGGGGTGACCACCATTGATGGTGTGGGAAGGGTGACCACCATTGATGGTGTGGGAGGGGTGACCACCATTGATGGTGTGGGAGAGGTGACCACCATTGATGGTGTGGGAGGGGTGACCACCATTGATGGTGTGGGAGGGGTGACCACCATTGATGGCGTGGGAGGGGTGACCACCATTGATGGTGTGGGAGAGGTGACCACCATTGATGGTGTGGGAGAGGTGACCACCATTGATGGTGTGGGAGGGGTGACCACCATTGATGGTGTGGGAGGGGTGACCACCATTGATGGCGTGGGAGGGGTGACCACCATTGATGGTGTGGGAGAGGTGACCACCATTGATGGTGTGGGAGTTGTGACCACCATTGATGGTGTGGGAGGGGTGACCACCATTGATGGTGTGGGAGGGGTGACCACCATTGATGGTGTGGGAGGGGTGACCACCATTGATGGTGTGGGAGGGGTGACCACCATTGATGGCGTGGGAGGGATGACCACCTTTGATGGTGTGGGAGAGGTGACCACCATTGATGGTGTGGGAGTTGCACAGCAATTCGGCCGTCCGCACGCGGGTGATTACAAACTACGCATTCAGTCATGCATCCGTGCATATCACAAAGCGTGCACTCACGGTTAACGTAATCCCATTATTTTTCAAACTTCACCGCC
The DNA here is from genome assembly GCA_963681505.1 of Eunapius fragilis. Classification (NCBI taxonomy): domain Eukaryota; kingdom Metazoa; phylum Porifera; class Demospongiae; order Spongillida; family Spongillidae; genus Eunapius; species Eunapius fragilis. The sequence goes on from OY811971.1 coordinate 13,656,316, forward strand.
CAATCCTGTACGGGAATATCATTAAACGGCCTTTTAACCCTCTCCTCACGTATGATTGAATTTGAATTCGAATACCTCTTTACGACACGCCGAGGATACAGCTGCAGTAGAGATTAGAGAACAGGTCCGACGAATTTTAATTAAGGTATGTAAGGTCAAAAAAGCTAGTTTTCTAATGCCTGAAACCGAAAACAATGTGCACTCGTTGTCGCTCAGGGGTCAGAACAAGGCTATAGCTAGTTGTATGTACTCACATTGGTCTGAGGCCTCACCACAATGGTCTTCTTAGGGTGATGTGATTATGAAGGGTGTGGCTATGTTCGGTGAGTAATTTGTCTCTAATAATGATATACACACGGAAATGTGTATCATACAGTACATTTCATTGTATGTGACGCAAGGTTTGTCCAGTAAGCTTCAGATTGGTATGAGACATCACCCCAATGGTCTTCTGAGGGTCACATGATTCTGAAGGGTGTGGCTATCTCAGGTGAGTTGTTTGTCACTAATAATGGTATACATACTGACGTGAGTATCACTGCATTTCATTGTATGTGACGCAAGGTTTGTCCAGTAAGCTTCAGATTGGTATCAGACATCACCCTAATGGTCTTCTGAGGGTCACGTGATTCTGAAGGGTGTGGCTATCTCAGGTGAGTTGTTTGTCGCTAATAATGGTATACATACTGACGTGAGTATCACTGCATTTCATTGTGTGTGACGCAAGGTTTGTCCAGTAAGCTTCAGATTGGTATGAGACATCACCCTAATGGTCTTCTGAGGGTCACGTGATTCTGAAGGGTGTGGCTATCTCAGGTGAGTTGTTTGTCGCTAATAATGGTATACATACTGACGTGAGTATCACTGCATTTCATTGTATGTGACGCAAGGTTTGTCCAGTAAGCTTCAGATTGGTATGAGACATCACCCCAATGGTCTTCTGAGGGTCACGTGATTCTGAAGGGTGTGGCTATCTCAGGTGAGTCGTTTGTCACTAATAATGGTATACATACTGACGTGAGTATCACTGCATTTCATTGTATGTGACGAAAGGTTTGTCCAGTAAGCTTCAGATTGGTATGAGACATCACCCCAATGGTCTTCTGAGGGTCACGTGATTCTGAAGGGTGTGGCTATCTCAGGTGAGTCGTTTGTCACTAATAATGGTATACATACTGACGTGAGTATCACTACATTTCATTGTATGATACTGACGTGAGTATCACTGCATTTCATTGTATGTGACGCAAGGTTTGTCCAGTAAGCTTCAGATTGGTATGAGACATCACCCTAATGGTCTTCTGAGGGTCACGTGATTCTGAAGGGTGTGGCTATCTCAGGTGAGTTGTTTGTCGCTAATAATGGTATACATACTGACGTGAGTATCACTACATTTCATTGTATGTGACGAAAGGTTTGTCCAGTAAGCTTCAGATTGGTATGAGACATCACCCCAATGGTCTTCTGAGGGTCACGTGATTCTGAAGGGTGTGGCTATCTCAGGTGAGTTGTTTGTCACTAATAATGGTATACATACTGACGTGAGTATCACTACATTTCATTGTATGTGACGCAAGGTTTGTCCAGTAAGCTTCAGATTGGTATGAGACATCACCCCAATGGTCTTCTGAGGGTCACGTGATTCTGAAGGGTGTGGCTATCTCAGGTGAGTTGTTTGTCGCTAATAATGGTATACATACTGACGTGAGTATCACTACATTTCATTGTATGTGACGCAGGGTTTGTTCAGTAAGCTTCAGATTGGTATGAGACATCACCCCAACGGTCTTCTGAGGGTCACGTGATTCTGAAGGGTGTGGCTATCTCAGGTGAGTCGTTTGTCACTAATAATGGTATACATACTGACGTGAGTATCACTACATTTTGATGTATGTGACGCAAGGTTTGTCCAATAAGCTTCAGATTGGTATGAGACATCACCCCAATGGCCTTCTGAGGGTCACGTGATTCTGAAGGGTGTGGCTATCTCAGGTGAGTTGTTTGTCACAATAATAGTATACATACTAACGTGAGATCACTACTTTTCATTGCATGTGACGCAAGGTTTGTCCAGTGTGCTTCAATTTGGTCTGAGGCCTCACCCCACTGGTCTTCTATGGATAAGTGACTATGCAGCACTCACTGGAAATACATCAAGAATCTGTTCACCTATCAGAGTCATGTTAATGAATAGTTTTTCATATAGTTGACTTGGTTCTGTGTACAGTGCTACACAAGTATATAATCACACACAAAAAAGTTCATCCACCTGCTGCACAAGGTGGGAGTAGGAACGACTCAGAATGGCATGAGCATTAGCTCTAATTAGTGAGTGACTGAGGCGACCAAAGAGGTCAGTCAATGCCTTGGTTATTTTTATGAAGAAAAGCATTATTTTATATATTTCTTGGACGATGGCATATGCTTCAGCTTGCCCTGGAGACTATGTTCTGCTGCTGCGTGATGTTACTTGTTATATGCATCGCATAAAGAGGCGGGGCACGCAAACAATCTATCGCTAGAATGTACATCGTTCTCTCGGTGTCTGCTTTGGGGCCATCCATAAATTACGTCACGCCGAAGGGTCCCCAGCATGCAGGGTGGTAGCAGCCAGTGTGACGATGTTGTATACATGAAGCATGCATCAAGTATCGGAGGGGTCCATATAGGTGACGTAATTTATGAATGGCCGCTCATATCAATTATACAAAAACTCAGGATGCCAACTCCAACCTCCCACTATGGATATGTGTCTTTCAGAATGCCTCACGCTCTCAGCAAGCGAGGTCTGCGATCGCCATGTCATTAGTACAACCAGAGATCATATATATGATCTCTGGTAAAACATGACGACGCATGCGCTATGGTATAATAGCAGCCACGTGAATCACGTGATGATTATTTTCGTCTCGCGTCGGTAAGTATGGCTCACAGAATGTGTTTTTGATAGGATGTATGACCGCTGTGGAACACTGCATCTTCCATTGTAAGTCTGAGAGGTGCCATTTTATTCCAAAATCGTCAAACGAAAGCCAGGTGAGTTACCTTTAGCCTACATTCGTTTTGAATTGAAAGCTTTGCTTGTCAGGAAATAGTGTATTGGGATAACGTTCTGCGATTCAATTGAGGCAGGTTGTTGGTTAGTAAGGACGGCCGACTACGCTGCACACCGAGGCGAGCTGTCAATTACGTGTTTTTGTGTGGCACTTTGTTCCAAGGCGTAACGTCGGAAACAGAATAATGGTGTTCTCTACTGCATTATGGCTGAAAATTTGGATTCCTTGATCTACCTGCAGCATCGTGGCTGAATAAGAGCGCTAAAACGTACGTGATGTAACAGTACATCGTTATTGTTACCCTTTTCCTTCCGCACAAATGGCGGTGTATTCTACGTGCATTCGGGTTGAACTGTTCTAAAGAAAGGTGTTGTGGAAGTCAGATGTTAAAACTTCACAATCAATTGCTCGGAGGTAAGGCCATGTTTTGGTGAAAGTGTTGTTTCAGTTATGCTTTTTTTTTTACGAACAGGTTTGTTCTCTATCAACTTCGTATGATTTATAGATTTGTATTTGTAAACTTGAAACATTAAATTTTTTGACTGCGATCACTAACTAATAATAGTATTAACTAGTATATTTAACTTTCCTTACGTCATACGATAATTCTATTACGCGTACACGGTAGGTTCCTCGGTCACGTACAAAATTGCACGTTCGCGCGCGACGTTGCTCTCGAAATACCCCGTGCGCATACAAATAATCCTCCGGGACCGGGAAATTATTCGTATGAAATCGGTCCACTCACGATTTCGAGAGCACATGGCGCGCAAAATTCGAAAGCACGCTCTTCCGGGTGATATTGCGTGCTGTCACGGGCCCGGAATCAAAGCCCTGAATTGCTGTGTTGTGACCACCATTGATGGTGTGGGAGGGGTGACCACCATTGATGGTGTGGGAGGGGTGACCACCATTGATGGTGTGGGAGAGGTGACCACCATAGATGGTGTGGGAGAGGTGACCACCATTGATGGTGTGGGAGAGGTGACCACCATTGATGGTGTAGGAGAGGTGACCACCATTGATGGTGTGGGAGGGGTGACCACCATTGATGGTGTGGGAAGGGTAACCACCATTGATGGTGTGGGAGAGGTGACCACCATTGATGGTGTGGGAGGGGTGACCACCATTGATGGTGTGGGAGGGGTGACCACCATTCATGGTGTGGGAAGGGTGACCACCATTGATGGTGTGGGAGAGGTGACCACCATTGATGGTGTGGGAGGGGTGACCACCATTGATGGTGTGGGAGGGGTGACCACCATTGATGGTGTGGGAGAGGGGACCACCATTGATGGTGTGGGAGGGGTGACCACCATTGATGGTGTGGGAGGGGGTCCTCCATTGATGGTGTGTGAGGGGTGACCACCATTGATGGTGTGGGAGGGGGACCTCCATTGATGGTGTGTGAGGGGTGACCACCATTGATGGTGTGGGAGAGGTGACCACCATTGATGGTGTGGGAGGGGTGACCACCATTGATGGTGTGTGGGAGAGGTGACCACCATTGACGGTGTGGGAGGGGTGACCACCTCTGATGGTGTGGGAGGGGTGACCACCATTGATGGTGTGTGAGGGGTGACCACCATTGATGGTGTGTGAGGGGTGACCACCACTGATGGTGTGGGAGAGGTGACCACCATTGATGGTGTGTGAGGGGTAACCACCATTGATGGTGTGTGAGGGGTGACCACCATTGATGGTGTGGGAGGGGTGACCACCATTGATGGTGTGTGGGAGAGGTGACCACCATTGACGGTGTGGGAGGGGTGACCACCTCTGATGGTGTGGGAGGGGTGACCACCATTGATGGTGTGTGAGGGGTGACCACCATTGATGGTGTGTGAGGGGTGACCACCACTGATGGTGTGGGAGGGGTGACCACCATTGATGGTGTGTGAGGGGTGACCACCATTGATGGTGTGTGAGGGGTGACCACCATTGATGGTGTGGGAGAGGTGACCACCAGTGACGGTGTGGGAAGGGTGACCACCATTGATGGTGTGGGAGAGGTGACCACCATTGATGGTGTGGGAGAGGTGACCACCATTGACGGTGTGGGAGGGGTGACCACCATTGATGGTGTGGGAAGGGTGACCACCATACATGGTGTGGGAGAGGTGACCACCATTGACGGTGTGGGAGGGGTGACCTCCATTGATGGTGTGGGAGAGGTGACCACCATTGATGGTGTGGGAGGGGTGACCACCATTGATGGTGTGGGGGGGGTGACCACCATTGATGGTGTGGGAGAGGTGACCACCATTGATGGTGTGGGAGAGGTGACCACCATTGATGGTGTGGGAGGGGTGACCACCATTGACGGTGTGGGAGGGGTGACCACCATTGATGGTGTGGGAGAGGTGACCACCATTGATGGTGTGGGAGGGGTGACCACCATTGATGGTGTGTGAGGGGTGACCACCACTGATGGTGTGGGAGAGGTGACCACCATTGATGGTGTGTGAGGGGTGACCACCATTGATGGTGTGTGAGGGGTGACCACCATTGATGGTGTGGGAGGGGTGACCACCATTGATGGTGTGTGGGAGAGGTGACCACCATTGACGGTGTGGGAGGGGTGACCACCTCTGATGGTGTGGGAGGGGTGACCACCATTGATGGTGTGTGAGGGGTGACCACCATTGATGGTGTGTGAGGGGTGACCACCACTGATGGTGTGGGAGGGGTGACCACCATTGATGGTGTGTGAGGGGTGACCACCATTGATGGTGTGTGAGGGGTGACCACCATTGATGGTGTGGGAGAGGTGACCACCAGTGACGGTGTGGGAAGGGTGACCACCATTGATGGGGTGGGAGAGGTGACCACCATTGATGGTGTGGGAGGGGTGACCACCATTGATGGTGTGGGGGGGTGACCACCATTGATGGTGTGGGAGAGGTGACCACCATTGATGGTGTGGGAGGGGTGACCACCATTGATGGTGTGGGAGGGGTGACCACCATTGATGGTGTGGGAGGGGTGACCACCATTGATGGTGTGGAAGGGGTGACCACCATTGACGGTGTGGGAGGGGTGATCACCATTGATGGTGTGGGAGAGGTGACCACCATTGACGGGGGTGACCACCATTGATGGTGTGGGAGAGGTGACCACCATTGATGGTGTGGGAGGGGTGACCACCATTGATGGTGTGGGAGGGGTGACCACCATTGATGGTGTGGGAGGGGTGACCACCATTGATGGTGTGGGAGAGGTGACCACCATTGACGGTGTGGGAGGGGTGACCACCATTGATGGTGTGGGAGAGGTGACCACCATTGACGGTGTGGGAGGGGTGACCACCATTGATGGTGTGGGGGGGTGACCACCATTGATGGTGTGGGAGAGGTGACCACCATTGATGGTGTGGGAGGGGTGACCACCATTGATGGTGTGGGAGGGGTGACCACCATTGATGGTGTGGGAGGGGTGACCACCATTGATGGTGTGGAAGGGGTGACCAGCTTTGATGGTGTGGGAGGGGTGACCACCATTGATGGTGTGGGAGGGGTGACCACCATTGATGGTGTGGGAGGGGTGACCACCATTGATGGTGTGGGAGAGGTGACCACCATTGATGGTGTGGGAGGGGTGACCACCATTGATGATGTGGGAGGGGTGACCACCATTGATGGTGTGGGAGGGATGACCACCATTGATGGTGTGGGATAGGTGACCACCATTGATGGTGTGGGAGGGGTGACCACCACTGATGGTGTGGGAGAGGTGACCACCATTGAAGGTGTGGGAGGGGTGACCACCATTGATGGTGTGGGAGAGGTGACCACCATTGAAGGTGTGGGAGAGGTGACCACCATTGATGGTGTGGGAGGGGTGACCACCATTGATGGTGTGGGAGGGGTGACCACCATTGATTGTGTGTGAGGGGTGATCACCATTGATGGTGTGGGAGAGGTGACCACCATTGATGGTGTGGGAAGGGTGACCACCATTGATGGTGTGGGAGGGGTGACCACCATTGATGGTGTGAGAGAGGTGACCACCATTGATGGTGTGGGAGAGGTGACCACCATTGATGGTGTGGGAGGGGTGACCACCATTGATGGTGTGGGAGGGGTGACCACCTTTGATGGTGTGGGAGAGGTGACCACCATTGATGGTGTGGGAGGGGTGACCACCATTGATGGTGTTGGAAGGGTGACCACCATTGATGATGTGGGAGAGGTGACCACCATTGACGGTGTGGAAGGCGTGACCACCATTGATGGTGTGGGAGAGGTGACCACCATTGATGGTGTGGGAGAGGTGACCACCATTGATGGTGTGGGAGGGGTGACCACCATTGATGGTGTGGGTGGGGTGACCACCATTGATGGTGTGGGAGGGGTGACCACCATTGATAGTGTTGGAAGGGTGACCACCATTGATGATGTGGGAGGGGTGACCACCATTGATGGTGTGGGAGAGGTGACCACTATTGATGGTGTGGGAGTTGTGACCACCATTGATGGTGTGGGAGGGGTGACCACCATTGATGGTGTGGGAGGGGTGACCACCATTGATGGTGTGGGAGAGGTGACCACCATTGATGGTGTGGGAGGGGTGACCACCATTGATGGTGTGGGAGGGGTGACCACCTTTGATGGTGTGGGAGGGGTGACCACCATTGATTGTGTGGGAGGGGTGACCACCATTGATGGTGTTGGAGGGGTGACCACCATTGATGGTGTGGGAGGGGTGACCACCATTGATGGTGTGGGAGAGGTGACCACCATTGATGGTGTCGGAGGGATGACCACCAATGATGGTGTGGAGGGGTGACCACCATTGATGGTGTGGGAGGGGTGACCACCATTGATGGTGTGGGAGTTGTGACCACCATTTATGGTGTGGGAGGGGTGACCACCATTGATGGTGTGGGAGGGGTGACCACCATTGATGGTGTGGGAGAGGTGACCACCATTGATGGTGTCGGAGGGGTGACCACCATTGATGGTGTGGGAGGTGTGACTACCATTGATGGTGTGGGTGACCACCATTGATGGTGTAGGAGGGGTGACCACCATTGATGGTGTGGGAGACGTGACCACCATTGATGGTGTGGGAGAGGTGACCACCATTGATGGTGTAGGAGAGGTGACCACCTTTGATGGTGTGGGAGGGGTGACCACCATTGATGGTGTGGAAGGGTGACCACCATTGATGGTGTGGGAGATGTGACCACCATTGATGGTGTGGGAGGGGTGACCTCCATTGATGGTGTGGGAGGGATGACCACAATTGATGGTGTGGGAGGGGTGACCACCCTTGATGGTGTGGGAGGGGTGACCACCATTGATGGTGTGGGAGGGGTGACCTCCATTGATGGTGTGGGAGAGGTGACCACCATTGATGGTGTGGGAGGGGTGACCACCATTGATGGTGTGGAAGGGGTGACCAGCTTTGATGGAGTGGGAGGGGTGACCACCATTGATGGTGTGGGAGGGGTGACCACCATTGATGGTGTTGGAGGGGTGACCACCATTGATGGTGTGGGAGAGGTGACCACCATTGATGGTGTGGGAGGGGTGACCACCATTGATGATGTGGGAGGGGTGACCACCATTGATGGTGTGGGAGGGATGACCACCATTGATGGTGTGGGATAGGTGACCACCATTGATGGTGTGGGAGGGGTGACCACCACTGATGGTGTGGGAGAGGTGACCACCATTGAAGGTGTGGGAGGGGTGACCACCATTGATGGTGTGGGAGAGGTGACCACCATTGAAGGTGTGGGAGAGGTGACCACCATTGATGGTGTGGGAGGGGTGACCACCATTGATGGTGTGGGAGGGGTGACCACCATTGATGGTGTGGGAGAGGTGACCACCATTGATGGTGTCGGAGGGGTGACCACCATTGATGGTGTGGGAGGTGTGACTACCATTGATGGTGTGGGTGACCACCATTGATGGTGTAGGAGGGGTGACCACCATTGATGGTGTGGGAGACGTGACCACCATTGATGGTGTGGGAGAGGTGACCACCATTGATGGTGTAGGAGAGGTGACCACCTTTGATGGTGTGGGAGGGGTGACCACCATTGATGGTGTGGAAGGGTGACCACCATTGATGGTGTGGGAGATGTGACCACCATTGATGGTGTGGGAGGGGTGACCTCCATTGATGGTGTGGGAGGGATGACCACAATTGATGGTGTGGGAGGGGTGACCACCCTTGATGGTGTGGGAGGGGTGACCACCATTGATGGTGTGGGAGGGGTGACCTCCATTGATGGTGTGGGAGAGGTGACCACCATTGATGGTGTGGGAGGGGTGACCACCATTGATGGTGTGGAAGGGGTGACCAGCTTTGATGGAGTGGGAGGGGTGACCACCATTGATGGTGTGGGAGGGGTGACCACCATTGATGGTGTTGGAGGGGTGACCACCATTGATGGTGTGGGAGAGGTGACCACCATTGATGGTGTGGGAGGGGTGACCACCATTGATGATGTGGGAGGGGTGACCACCATTGATGGTGTGGGAGGGATGACCACCATTGATGGTGTGGGATAGGTGACCACCATTGATGGTGTGGGAGGGGTGACCACCACTGATGGTGTGGGAGAGGTGACCACCATTGAAGGTGTGGGAGGGGTGACCACCATTGATGGTGTGGGAGAGGTGACCACCATTGAAGGTGTGGGAGAGGTGACCACCATTGATGGTGTGGGAGGGGTGACCACCATTGATGGTGTGGGAGGGGTGACCACCATTGATGGTGTGGGAGAGGTGACCACCATTGATGGTGTGGGAGGGGTGACCACCATTGATGGTGTGGGAGGGGTGACCACCTTTGATGGTGTGGGAGGGGTGACCACCATTGATTGTGTGGGAGGGGTGACCACCATTGATGGTGTTGGAGGGGTGACCACCATTGATGGTGTGGGAGGGGTGACCACCATTGATGGTGTGGGAGAGGTGACCACCATTGATGGTGTCGGAGGGATGACCACCAATGATGGTGTGGAGGGGTGACCACCATTGATGGTGTGGGAGGGGTGACCACCATTGATGGTGTGGGAGTTGTGACCACCATTTATGGTGTGGGAAGGGGTGACCACCATTGATGGTGTGGGAGGGGTGACCACCATTGATGGTGTGGGAGAGGTGACCACCATTGATGGTGTCGGAGGGGTGACCACCATTGATGGTGTGGGAGGTGTGACTACCATTGATGGTGTGGGTGACCACCATTGATGGTGTAGGAGGGGTGACCACCATTGATGGTGTGGGAGACGTGACCACCATTGATGGTGTGGGAGAGGTGACCACCATTGATGGTGTAGGAGAGGTGACCACCTTTGATGGTGTGGGAGGGGTGACCACCATTGATGGTGTGGAAGGGTGACCACCATTGATGGTGTGGGAGATGTGACCACCATTGATGGTGTGGGAGGGGTGACCTCCATTGATGGTGTGGGAGGGATGACCACAATTGATGGTGTGGGAGGGGTGACCACCCTTGATGGTGTGGGAGGGGTGACCACCATTGATGGTGTGGGAGGGGTGACCTCCATTGATGGTGTGGGAGAGGTCACCACCATTGATGGTGTGGGAGGGGTGACCACCACTGATGGTGTGGGAGGGGTGACCACCATTGATGGTGTGGGAGAGGTGACCACCATTGATGGTGTGGGAGAGGTGACCACCACTGATGGTGTGGGAAGGGGTGACCACCATTGATGGTGTGGGAGGGGTGACCACCATTGATGGTGTGGGAGTTGTGACCACCATTTATGGTGTGGGAGGGGTGACCACCATTGATGGTGTGGGAGGGGTGACCACCATTGATGGTGTGGGAGAGGTGACCACCATTGATGGTGTCGGAGGGGTGACCACCATTGATGGTGTGGGAGGTGTGACTACCATTGATGGTGTGGGTGACCACCATTGATGGTGTAGGAGGGGTGACCACCATTGATGGTGTGGGAGACGTGACCACCATTGATGGTGTGGGAGAGGTGACCACCATTGATGGTGTAGGAGAGGTGACCACCTTTGATGGTGTGGGAGGGGTGACCACCATTGATGGTGTGGAAGGGTGACCACCATTGATGGTGTGGGAGATGTGACCACCATTGATGGTGTGGGAGGGGTGACCTCCATTGATGGTGTGGGAGGGATGACCACAATTGATGGTGTGGGAGGGGTGACCACCCTTGATGGTGTGGGAGGGGTGACCACCATTGATGGTGTGGGAGGGGTGACCTCCATTGATGGTGTGGGAGAGGTGACCACCATTGATGGTGTGGGAGGGGTGACCACCATTGATGGTGTGGAAGGGGTGACCAGCTTTGATGGTGTGGGAGGGGTGACCACCATTGATGGTGTGGGAGGGGTGACCACCATTGATGGTGTTGGAGGGGTGACCACCATTGATGGTGTGGGAGAGGTGACCACCATTGATGGTGTGGGAGGGGTGACCACCATTGATGATGTGGGAGGGGTGACCACCATTGATGGTGTGGGAGGGATGACCACCATTGATGGTGTGGGATAGGTGACCACCATTGATGGTGTGGGAGGGGTGACCACCACTGATGGTGTGGGAGAGGTGACCACCATTGAAGGTGTGGGAGGGGTGACCACCATTGATGGTGTGGGAGAGGTGACCACCATTGAAGGTGTGGGAGAGGTGACCACCATTGATGGTGTGGGAGGGGTGACCACCATTGATGGTGTGGGAGGGGTGACCACCATTGATGGTGTGGGAGAGGTGACCACCATTGATGGTGTGGGAGGGGTGACCACCATTGATGGTGTGGGAGGGGTGACCACCTTTGATGGTGTGGGAGGGGTGACCACCATTGATTGTGTGGGAGGGGTGACCACCATTGATGGTGTTGGAGGGGTGACCACCATTGATGGTGTGGGAGGGGTGACCACCATTGATGGTGTGGGAGAGGTGACCACCATTGATGGTGTCGGAGGGATGACCACCAATGATGGTGTGGAGGGGTGACCACCATTGATGGTGTGGGAGGGGTGACCACCATTGATGGTGTGGGAGTTGTGACCACCATTTATGGTGTGGGAAGGGGTGACCACCATTGATGGTGTGGGAGGGGTGACCACCATTCATGGTGTGGGAGAGGTGACCACCATTGATGGTGTCGGAGGGGTGACCACCATTGATGGTGTGGGAGGTGTGACTACCATTGATGGTGTGGGTGACCACCATTGATGGTGTAGGAGGGGTGACCACCATTGATGGTGTGGGAGACGTGACCACCATTGATGGTGTGGGAGAGGTGACCACCATTGATGGTGTAGGAGAGGTGACCACCTTTGATGGTGTGGGAGGGGTGACCACCATTGATGGTGTGGAAGGGTGACCACCATTGATGGTGTGGGAGATGTGACCACCATTGATGGTGTGGGAGGGGTGACCTCCATTGATGGTGTGGGAGGGATGACCACAATTGATGGTGTGGGAGGGGTGACCACCCTTGATGGTGTGGGAGGGGTGACCACCATTGATGGTGTGGGAGGGGTGACCTCCATTGATGGTGTGGGAGAGGTGACCACCATTGATGGTGTGGGAGGGGTGACCACCACTGATGGTGTGGGAGGGGTGACCACCATTGATGGTGTGGGAGAGGTGACCACCATTGATGGTGTGGGAGAGGTGACCACCACTGATGGTGTGGGAGGGGTGACCACCATTGATGGTGTGGGAGAGGTGACCACCATTGATGGTGTGGGAGAGGTGACCACCACTGATGGTGTGGGAGAGGTGACCACCATTGATGGTGTGGGAGAGGTGACCACCATTGATGGGGCTTCAGCTACGGCTGGTACTCACACTGGTACTCAGGCAAGAGTCAAACAATTAAATCATCTTGCCTTCATACCCACTATTGCTTTATCGAATTTATCAACAGCAAGTTCCTGGACAGAACATGGTATTTGTGATATGATACAGCCACACGGGCCTGATTGGAACTTGTCAGGCAGAAAGTCTTTTTCAGCTTTGAGACGAAAAACACACTTTCGTTCAACAATGACGGAAGAAAGGTTGACAGGTCTGTAACCATGATGTCTATCCACAACGGAACCTGTGATTTGTGCAAGAAAAACCAATAGGCGTTTTATTTGCAAATCTATTTTGTTTGATGAGTCAGACCGTTTATTTTTTAGAAATGAAGTGTTCTTTTCATGTGTGTAATTATTATTTGGACGGCCATATACATGGATCGAGTGCTAGACCTAGCGACGTATTCTTAGAATAGCAGGGGCGGATCTAGGAGCGAGGGCCTTGTGATAGGCAAGGGACACGCCTCCCCCGTTGGGGAAGTGTACTGTTGTAAGCTTCTCCATCGGGGTCAAGGGCGGAGCCCCGGCCGCTTTGCTACTTTCTTTTAGTCACATCATACACGCATTAATCGCCAATTAAGGTCGGGGGTATGGGGGGGGGGGCGGGAGAAATTCCCAAGTCCCCGCCCCCATCGGATCTGCCTCTGGATAGGGCCCTGCGTGGAAGGGTTTTAAAAGCCTCAGTGACGTCGTATATGAGCTCGGGGAGTACTAGCAAAACCGTAAGACCGCTCGGCAATAATAATTAAATTCATACTCCCGGCATAGACAAAGAAAAACATTCTAGTGGGATATAGGAATTGGAGGCAATGGTGGTGTAAAAAAGGAAGGGAACAAGGTTTTGAGAAAAGGGTAATGTGACAAAATGTTTAGCACTTCTTTTGGTTCTGTTACATTCAAAAATAGGATTTTTGTCTCATTACCCTTTTCTCAAAACCTTGTTCCCTTCCTTTTTATATCACCATTGCCTCCAATTCCTATACCCCACCAACTTTCTCGTTAGAGAATGTAGCAGACGCCCGCTTTTGTTTGGGATCACTGTAAGGAACGTGGGAGTGGCCATTACAGTGTGAGGGTGGACATTGATACTGAGATGTGCACTAGATGGTGTGGGGTGGGCATTAGATCAGGGGAGATTTTTGTACATGTGGTGGTGGGTATGAGATGGGGGCCATTGGTATGGAGGTTGGCATTTTAGTGTTGAGGTGTGCATAGTTGTGTTGAGGTGTGGAAACATTAAGATGAGGATTGAGGTGTGTCCAGTCACAGTGGTTCAGTGTAGACAGCAATCACACATGCCCAGTTGCTTATTCCACAAGACAAGTGGGGTATTATATGCTAGCTTACATACATCTATATAACCGTGCGATAAACCCTTCCTTCCATTGTCCCCATCTTCCTCATTCTTCCCTCCTCGTCCACTCCTCTTCCCTTCCCATTCTCTTCCTCCTCCCCTCCTCCCTGGTCCCACAGACTAGTGGAGCCCCGCCCTCCAAATAAGGACAGTCCTCCTGTCCATCCAGGCCCTCCTCAGTGCCCCTAACCCTGATGACCCTCTGGCCAACGACGTAGCTGAGGAGTGGAAGACAAACGAGGCCAAAGCCATAGAGAGAGGTGATGGTGGAGGGGTGTAGGGGGAGAGGTGATGGTGGAGGGGTGTAGGGGGAGAGGTGATGGGGAGGGGTGTAGGGGGAGGGGTTTAGGGGAGAGGTGATGGGAGAGGGGTGTAGGGGGAGAGGTGATGGTGGAGGGGTGTAGGGGGAGGGGTATATGGGAGAGGTGATGGGAGAGGGGTGTAGGGGGAGAGGTGATGGTGGAGGGGTGTAGGGGGAGAGGTGATGGGGAGGGGTGTAGGGGGAGGGGTTTAGGGGAGAGGTGATGGGAGAGGGGTGTAGGGGGAGAGGTGATGGTGGAGGGGTGTAGGGGGAGGGGTATAGGGGAGAGGTGATGGGAGAGGGGTGTAGGGGGAGAGGTGATGGTGGAGGGGTGTAGGGGGAGGGGTACATGTAGGGGGTGATGATTTTGGAGATGTGTATCTCCTGTAGAACACATCACATGATCACGTGATTACATGTACAATACATGTATATCATATGTCATTACATAACACTAACATTTAAAAGTCGGGGGTGGGGTCAAACTTTAATTAGAGGGCTATGCAGGGGGAGGGGAGGGGTCTGTGGCATACATTCATACAGTTAGCATAGTAAAATAAAACATAAAACCTGCTCCACAGTAATGATCTTCAGGTCTCTGTATCTAAGAAGGTATGCACACAGTACCCTGTTCATATGTTTAATGGTGTAAACATGTGGGGGGGAGGGGTGGGAGGTCCACTCACTCCACCTTCCCCTACCCCCCTAGCCTAATGTTCACCCATATCACTCTTCTTTCCTCTTGCAGCTCGCCAGTGGACTAGACAACATGCAGCACAAGTCTGAAGTAATGCACACTCACACCAGCACACTCACATCAGCACTCTCACACATGCTTCCATGGCGATACATTGTAACCATCAATACCCCACTTCACATGACCAATCATAACTATCAATACATTAACACTCACTCATACATTTGTCAGTGCCTCGTCTCAACCACTTGTATTCACCTAGCTGAGGGTGGCATCCCAATAACATAGTCTCTCTCCCTCTCTTCCTATACCAGGGTCATGATGGCAACCAGCATGTGACCAGTGTGGAAGGGCTGGTGAAGAAGGATGGTGGCTACCTCCCTGGAGCATACAAGGAGGAGGTCAGTGGATGCCTACGTGCTAACTGACAAGGTGAGCTAAAGGGAGGACACTGTCATTAGGGGATGGGGGTTGGGTGGTTATTATAGTACTGGTCACCATTAGTAACCATTAGCAACCATTAGTAACCATTATGGCACACTATAACACTTGTTCCTACATGAAGGTCATGAGGTGTATGTGTGCGTGTGTTTGCGATATACATGTGGAATGATTTTACTTGTGACCACATCACTGACTCAACCATCCTCTTTCCTTTAGGATATGTCTCTTTTGTCAAAGTTTCCTCACAATCGTGTGTAGTACTGTTCCCATCTGCTGTGGGTTGAGGTATTATGTTTAGTGTGTGTAATTTTTGTATATGCATGTACATGTATGTATATATGTGTGAACATTCCATCTCAATGAGCACACAGCCTGTACATAACTGACATGATACATGTGTACCATTGTCTGTAACATCAACTCTATGTATTGTCTGCCATACATGCATAACATAACCATAGCAACCCTTTTCCTCCTCTCTCCCTCCCACAGCATAACCATGGTAACCTCTAATTCCTTTCTCCTCCAGATTCCTTCGAATTCTACACCCTCACCAGGAAACCCCACCTGAGCTATGAACATGGTGCTACCTCCATGACGAAGGATCCAAATTGACGCACACCCTTGGTTCCTTCCCCTTCAGGGAGAAGTCCCTGAGGGCAATCCAAGGTCCTCCAACAGTTTCTCTCATGTGGCCACACCCACATCAGAGGGATGAGCAAAGTCCTCACAGCGTCCATGTACATGAAGGGAGCTGGTGTGGAAGGGGTTATCATCTTCAGCACATACGAGCAAATCACCTGACCTGATTAATCTCATGTCGCCATCACCTCCACCCCCTCCCCTCACTCAGGGAGAACAGGAGGTGTTGGCCACCTCCTCCCTGATCAGGGGGGGGGGGGGGGAGGGCAACGTCAGGCCACAGGATTCCAAGTCGGCTGCCAACACCCTATGGTCCAGACGTACCAGTGAGGGCAAGGAACCTCCCGTTAACATCACGACCCACATGGAAGACCGTACACCCCTCACCATGGGCATCCCCAGCTTTTCTGGAAGGGGGGGGGGGGGGGGGGGGGGCAGAATAGGGCGAGGGGGCGCCATTTGACAGCCGTGAATACGTTGTCCGCTTTCGGCCGATTCAACCAGTGTGTGTGTGTGTGTGGGAGGGGGGGTGCTAACACCACGACCCACATGGAAGACCCTACATCCCTCACCTCCATCCATTTGGACTCACTGCTGCTGCCAGACAGTAATACATGTACCACAAAGAGTACATACGTACCCGCAAAAACCAACAACGTACACAGCTGCTTCAAGGGGGTGCGACGTATGCTGCCTTGAACATGGATGGACATGTACATTTCCTTGTATCGTTAACCAGCTGCTGTGTACTCGTATCGCTATAATATAGAATATTTAGAGGCGCTTATTGGTGAACACAACGATCGATTGTGTCTATTTTTCATAATCCCATCTCTATGTTTCAACAATGCGCTCGTAATTACGTTCTCGCACAACACTTTGCATTATGAAATCAGTCCGAAAACAAAGAATTATCATTTGTCCAGGCACAGTATATTGTTTGCAGCATTCAAACCGTGGAATATAGCTTCGTGCCCTGTAATATTCAAATGATAACGTAACGACCTGACCGGCCTAGCAACGAGCCTTCGCAACTACTAGTACTGATCTTTGGAACATAAGGTTACTTGCATATATGTAATTGATACATGAAACTAGGTTGTTTTTTTAATAGTACGCATAGCTTTGCAATATCAATTGGATATCATTTAATTATTTTTTAAGCCCAAAAATCTACCCAGGCAATTGCCTGCAAGCTGGGTTGCATGCTGGGCTCCGCTGGCCATGAATGCACCATTGTACGTGGTACTGTACTCTGTACTCAATGATAGAACTAGAGGGCACAGCGTTCGATGGAGCGGCGGCAGAGCACTCACATGCAGTGCATGTGGTTTCAGTGAGGCTAAGGTACGTCCTGCACGCTGGCGTTTGAGCAGAAGGGAGCATCTGCATCAGTACACGTTATTATACAAATGCTCCACGTTATGGTGTAAACAAGCACAACTTATTAACCACAAGTTATTTCTATGACGAATATAGCTGGACCAACTGGCTATCAGAGAAAATCAAGAGTTTTAAAACTATTGTGGTTTTTATGGTCAATAATCTCTACTGTTGTGATCCTTATTTAAGGATGGTGTCAATCCTTGAATAAGGATGTGCTCCTTGTTTTACCACATTGACATCATTTAAAGTTTGTTATATGGAGGCTAATCAGAATACAATTGACCAATAGCATTTATTTTATCTTACTTGGTTCGCAAAAATAAGAACGTAAAAGATGATCTTTATTTATAAGGATAATGACATCCTTAAATTAAGCATTATAAATATATATATAACTGTTTCTGAAGCTGAAGGTGTATAATGTTTTCAACCACACAAAATGACCGGCTTTTTAAAAACCTTAATTGGACTGGACAAATCAGTATGAAAATGTTATTGTCTGACACTGTATAACTTTTATCCCATGCAGTTGCTTTTAATTGGATATGGAATTGAACATCTACGAATTTTAATGGCACGTTACTCTTAATTAGTATGGCATCCACCTGACCACCACTACATGAGCATAAATTACGGCCTTCACTGCATCATCATGTCTCCTGGCCTCCACATTACCATGGTCATGGGGGACGGGAGGGGGGGCCATGTATTTAAAATTCAGCCAGGTATATATCGGGTTCATTCAACACACTGAAGTACCTTAATATTCTTGCGTATACGAGACTTTACACTTAGTGTGTACAAAATACAGTGGTTCGCATCCTGTAGTGTAGTTATAACTCAAGAATGCTAATGCGCATAAATGCATTCTTGCAAGGAATGCGAGGGGAGTTAAATCCTTCTTAACTCATCCGTGCAGTCATACATGGGTGGGACAACACTGAGCACTTATAACGGATGCTCAACCGTATGGCCATAACTGGGTGTGTTAACCTGAAGGTTTGCCTCATTTCATTACGTATTCACCACTGACGTATTATTGAAATCATTGTATTTTATTTGAGCTGTAGTGCAGATATAGTCTAGGCTGCAACGTGTACATGTAGTTCTCTATACGCATGTCTACCCACCCATCCACACACCACATGATATAGGAAGTAATCATAATGAATAAAAGGGAGCGTATCCTCTAAATCCATTGCATACATATCAGAATGTCTCCATTTGCCAATGATCTATGATATCCACCCCATGCCTGGCCAATGGCCATTTCCAAACATTTCTCATGCAGTCCTTCAAGGACGCCTTGGATTTTTCCACTTCCACTTATGAATTATTAATCACAGCTCTCCCGTCCGCGCACTTTTTGTTCATTGAACGGAACGGAATCGCATTAAACACCATGCAACGCTTGTTTGAACACGCACATCGATCGAATCGATATCATGATACAGGCTGTATACTAGTATGTACATTATGATATGTATCAGAATGTACGGTTTAACCAAATGTAAAATCAATTTTTGATTAGCGGTTTTTTCCTGTATACAACTGCACTTAAAAACCTTCCGCGCTTCGCGAGGGGGGGGGGGGGGGGGGGGGGGGGGCTCACCCCCCTCCCGTTCCCCCCCCCCCCCCCCCCCCCCCTACTTGGCACCCTCTTCTTGCCTGCAGGGTTGAATTTTAGACCTTCCGCCGGCTATCAGACTGCATGGCATTCTGGGGTACGTGGGGGCCGGCGGGGGGGTGGGGGGTGGGATCTAGGAAGCGTTGCCAATTGGCATACTATATGTCTTCGAACTTAGTGCAGCTTAGCCCCGATTAATTACACTCGAGGGGATCACGCCATTGCCTAAGCCTACTGTCACTGTCATTTGACGAATGATGCAGTGCTGCCGCTTTGGTCACCTATAGGCCTACATGTATGCCATCCATCCGTACTGAGGAATTACATCCGTCGCTTTCTGTGGCTCCCTCGGTATCTAAGCAGGGTTGCTTAGCTTGACGCTTTCGAGTGTATGCAACCGCTTCGATCTTTGACAGTATCGCTGATCTGCATGATCTTGAATCTAGTGAATCACTAATATAAAACAAAGCACATCATTCTTTAAAAAGAGTGGTCATCATCTATATATTTTTAAAGGATGGCCATCCTTAAATAAGAATTGCAGGAGACTAAACATTTCTATACATTTAAGTTCCATACATGGAAGTGACAAACCCTCTTACATAACAGCTGCACAATTATCTCTTACATAACAGCTGCACAATTATGATGGACCTAATAATGTAGCTATTCGATAGCAAGAAGATAGTTATTTACACATGCATATTTTTTAGCTTGACAGGTGTGGATTATGTGACATTCCTCAGTTGGGCAAACATCCACAGCTTTGTCTGTTAGGTCTGGGGTAAAGGCTATTAGCAAGTGAAGTGGTGGTACTCATTGGAGGGGTAATTTCATTGTGGTTTATGTTCCAGCAACGCATCAGTTTCGAATTTTTGCTCGTGTCTTAAACAACGCAAATAACAACATACCGTCAAATTGTTCAAAAAACTGATGCATGGAAAAAAATAGCAGATGCTATTTTTGACACTACAATTGCACAAATATTAATTGCCATGACCATGTACAATCTGTAGACCTGAACTGACGTGTTAAGTATATTGCCCCCCTCCTCCCCCCCCTCCCCCAGCTACACGTCCCTTATGCAGTACAGCTGTCGCTTTGTAACAATGTCCCATGTAAAAACTAAGCAGCCAGCACAGAGAATTAAATGCAGTAACATGTCACTTTATGAAACTTACACAAATAGCCATGCAAAAGTTTTAGCGACAGACGATGCTTATAAAACTAGAATTCATCATGGCGCGCGTACACCACAACATGCATAGATTTGAAATGGAGTGAATATAATCCCTGTGCGAAAAAAAGAACGCGAATTGCACAACAATGAATGGCAGAAAACCGTGCAGTACAATTTAAATAATAAAAAAGCATACACATATGGATTTGATGTCCCTTGTAAATCAGAGTTTCAGCCATATATTTGATCACTGATGAAAATCATGTTTTATCGCAGAAAGGTTCCAACCCCATAAGCCTACTTGACCGTCCTCTTGGTGCACTGAATGCACTCATCCTGGATAACAACAGGTCGCCTCTTGATGGGGGACCACTTTGAGTGGGGTGTCTTGGGACAGTTCTCCTTATTCAGAGGGGAGTGGACCACTTTGATGCGAGACTGTGTGCCACCACTCTAACAAAACAAAAGGTCATGGCTTTAGCACATGCTCAACACGTACATATGACATACCATTTCCAAGTCTGCCGCACTCTGTAGAATGTGCTACATGTGTTTTGGGTTTTATATAACATTAATAACATGTAAGATGCATAGCCACAGCAAACCATTTTGAAGGAAATGACAGGTACAGGAATGAGGCGAAATGCATCATAAATGCATCAACCATACAAATGATGACATCATTAATTAACACCATGCAAAAAATGAGTGACTGCAAAACATGTACATGTACAGGGATTAAGTGATTTTCCAGTTTAGAATAGCTAAAATGGCAATGGATTGTTTGTCAGGGCCCTCAGTTATCAACTTTCAAACTAATTTAGTAACCAACTGTTTCAATTAGTTTATTAAGCTGATTACATCCCTATGCATAAGTTGGTACGTGCAGGTTTTTAATCATTTGAAGATAACAGAGGACCCTGGTTAATCCACATTATAAGAAGCTCAGAATCTTGTTCTACCATTTCAAGGGGGGAATGGCCAATAACTCATTTATTGAGTCGTCACTATTTTTGATTGGGGCAAAACTGTAACTTTTTTGTTGGATCAGAAAACTACACATACAACTGTGTGCAAAGAAAAACCAACTGACGAAAACCTCACGTAAAGCATCATTGTTCAAATGAATTAAATTCAACCACGTTGAATACACCATGTACTAATGTCTAATATACCAGACCTGTTTCCTCCAAAGGATACAATTGTCTACCACAGTGTACAGAAAATCGATTTATTCACGTTTTGCCGGTTTAACAGCCGTTTTACATTTGGTGGTGCATGCTCGTTGTACAGGTTCACTGGACCATTGTCCAGTTAGTATGGCAACTTTGATACCCAGCGGCACATATGAGATAACAGGGGGTACACATGAGGAACAAGTACTATTTGGGTGGGGGGGGGGGGGGGGGGGAATAATATGTACTGCTGGTACACACCTCAGCCTTCACTGGGCCCTCCTGTCTGGCCTGCTGCTGACCAAACATGCGGCCATTCCTGGGCTTAAGCAGTCCACCAAGCCTGGACTTTGGATTGAGCTGCTGCAGCTTGGTGGGCATAACCACAGCAGCCTTGCCAGAGGGATGGGGTAGCCTCTCACTGAGGGGGCTACCACTGGGGTCCCCAGCATGACTCTGTACCTGGTAACCACAGAAATAGGGATGAGTGAGAGGAAAGGAGTAAAAGGAGAGGTGTGTACATGTATTTAATAAGATGTGATTCACTCTCACATTGAATAGACATGGAAATAATCTACTGCCCCCCCCCCACCCCCAATGCAACACTGTGGCACATTTCAGGTGATAATTAATTTTCGAATAGGGCTTGTCTTATATCACCAGAGGTTACTACTTCCTCTCACATTAATTTTTTTTTTCTACATGCATAAACACCTAAATTCATTAGTGTGGTTAGGTCCCTTTTTGCTGCAATAACCTCAAAATATACACAAAGCTGCCCTGGTCTGTTTGTCATACAATATTCACATTCGGGTACAAACATCATTTCGTAAGCTTTTACTTGAACCTCATGAAATCACGTTCATACTTGGAATGAAAAAATTTTCGAAGCGATGCATGATCTATTGAAAACCAGGTGTTTTGGCAAGCTTATAGCCAATTTCCATGTGCAAATTGCATGATTTAGCATCTATATTTTCAGATTGGTTCTTACCAACAGCAACCAATACCACCCCATCATACCTTCCCACCAGGTGTTGGGATAAAGGAACGACGCTTGTGTCCTGAAGTGGGAGTACTTGGCCCCACCCCTCCCATCTCCATGGAAACAGATGGAAGGACAGCTGGCTGGACTTCTAATTCATTCAAGACCTCCAGGTGAACCCCTGGGGAGGAGGAAGGGGGTGGGGCCTTGGCTGCAGGGGTAGACTGCTTGGTAGACGGTGTGGCCACACACAGGATGGAGGTGCTGAAGGAGGCGTCGGCTGCCGGACAGCTGGTGCTGCTATTCTCCTTGGAAACCACTGCCTTGACAGGCCTGGTGGGAACACCATTGGACGCCCCTACGGGAGGTGGTCTGGCATGGTTCATAGGACTGGGCACTCCCCTGGATTGTTTTGGAGGCGTGGTTAGCTTTCTACGCTGCTCCTGCTTAGGCTGGTTTGCAGTAGGCTTAGGGAGTATCCTAGCTGGTCTGGGAACCTGACTGTTCTCATCCCCAGACGCATGCAGCTTTGGCTTGGATGACAATGAGGTAAGCTTTGATGGCCCATCAGTAGCACAAGGAGTAGGTAGAGCTGAGGTAGTCTTGGAAGGTAGTAACTTAGCAACAGGCTTACAGGGAAGTAGCTGTTAAGAGAAGAGAGGGAGGAAATCAATTAAATTCTAAAGTACCAGCTTGGATTTGCATAAAAGCAAACAGATACTGCATGCACAATTAGAATTCACTTAAAATTATGATGCACTGTTTTTCTGGCTGTCCATTGGCAAAACAAGGATCAAGCATCTACATGTGTATCACATGTTTGTGAAAAATGTAATTGCTAACCTTTGCCTTAGAATTAGTAGGGAGAAGCACTTTTCCTGGAAGCCCAGTACAAGTGGAAGTAACACTCCTTGGAAGGCAGCTCCTGCAAGTAGGGAAGCCCCCAAAGTGAGGGAGGTAGGTACATGCAAGGTGTTAAGTATATTGAAGCCTTTGATCACTTACTTGACAAGATGAGGCTTGAGATTAGAGGGCCCACCAGTTGCCATGGCAGCAGCAGATGGCTCGGATGAGCTGTGTGTGGAGACACCTGTAGAAGATTGCCACGAGTCATCTAAGTTCAGCCTGGAGGCACCAGGGAAGGAGGGTGTGGCCACAAGCGATGATGAAGACGATGCACTAGGGGGACCCCCGCACACATCCCTTGCCTCTCTGAACTGCTTCAGCTGGCTGCACAGGATAGGCTGTGAGGTGGGCGTGGTCATGGAGGGTGCGTGGTCAGGTATGGTGCAATAAACACAAGGGATGTGCAGAACACTCCAAAGGTAGTGGACATACCGACTTGTCAAAAGTGCTGCACTTCTTGAGCTGCCTCTTAGGGGTAGGCAGTCTGGAGGGGTGGGGCTCCACCACACCGGACCAACCAACAGCGGGAGAGGTTGAAGCGCCTCTGTCACCACAGCTATCGTCAGGGATGTCTGTGCCATACCTCTGCTGAGCACCAGGACCCACTCCAGGCTGGACCCCAGGCTGGAGGACATGAACATGTGCAGCGGTGGTAGCCTTCACCAGTGTGACCTCTTCCCCATCCTCGTCAAATTTCAGCCTCCCCTCAAAGGCGGCAGAGGTGGGCCTCGAGGCATCGGAGGTGTCTCCCCCACTTGCCCTCTCCGTGGTGGGTGTACCCATCTCCTCCCCACCTCTCCTTGGGCACTGTTCCCACTCATCTTCCTTCGCGGTGGGGGTAAATGCCATAAGACTACCACTGTTGCCAAGAGCAACAGGCCCCGCCCCTACAGCGTACGGTAAGCACGTGATGACGTCCACCATCCCAAGGGCTTCAGGCCACTTCTCCTCTTCCCCAGACTGCAGGTCGTAGGGGTAGGGACAGGCTGGCTGTAAGTGTGCCATAGAAGTGTGACCACCTGGGGTCACTGATGGTGAGAGGCTGTTCAGGGATGGCTCCTGGTCGGGGTTGAAGCTGGAGAGAGCGCAAACGTAAATGGCCTGGAGGAGCCAGGCATTCTTCCACACTCTATACAACAGACAACCCATACAACTTCAATATGTCATGCACTTTATTAACGATATGAAGTAACCTATGCACACACACACACACACACACACACACACACACACACACACACACACTCTACGCAGGCATACACATGTAATATATTAATCCCATAGTGTTATAGCTACTCCTTTTTTTTTAAGAACCCTATTCTACAATAGTCAGCATTCAGGGACGCAGTGTATTTGACAATACCGCATTAGTACTCGTTTGACATACTACCGTGCACCATACCTGATATTTAGGTACTCCTCTGGCACGTCGAAATCGAACAGCTCGTCTTCAATAAGCTTCACATCTGGTTAGCAACACAAAAAGGAACGCTTGCTATCGTATTGCAAAACCGGGGGAACTAGCTTTACCTTTCATGTCGGGAGTAAGCCACACATTATCGGAAGTACTTGCACTCGCACCTGGGTATGTTCTGGAAAAGTCAAACCCGTCACTTTTATTTCGTAATATGCTCTCACCAAGCGTATCTCTCTTTAAGGTGTTTACATCTGCAGTTTTATCGACGAACGTTCCGGACTGCTTCGCAGAATTTGTGCCCACCGGCTCCATCTGTTACTTCGGGGCGGTTCAAATCAGTTAAGATAAATATGATTGGTGCAGGTCACGTGAGCAAAATGTATTGCTTGCCTCGTATCCAGGCAATGTGGTTTCCAATACGATTGATACCCTTTCAAGTTTGCACCATGCACAGAAATTAAGGGCTTTGGTTCCAGGCCGGCGACAGCATGCGATATCACCCGGAAGAGCGTGCTTCCGAAATTGGCGCGCCATGTTATCTCATGTACTTTCCGGTGAGAGGACCGAATGATTACTCGATCCCGAAGGATTATTTGTATGCTCACAGGGTAATTCGAGATCTACATCGCGCGCGAACGTGCAATTTTGTACGAGACAGAGGAACGCTCATTATCGTATGAAGTTATCATGCTCATGTACAAACAGTACTAGTCCCCAGACTATTTAGCATTAGTATGGCTGATAATCTTAATTGCTATCGATATCCATGCTTTATGCATGGTAAAACAAGAGGGAAAACTAAGGAGCAAAATTAAAATTCAGCAAGATTTATGTTATTCATAATGTTATCATGGCTATAAGGTTAACGACATACATGCTCGCGTAGGTGGGGCATAAATCAGATTCATCCTACTGCACGAATTAAATTTAGTGCAGTCCAATGCGAGCAAGTTCGTAGCCTCCCTGACTCAAAACGAGTGTATAGGTTAAAAGTAACTCATCCGGAGCATAGCGGTGATGTAGCAGCTGTAACGTATTTTAGGGTATGGGTACGAGAAAACCACCCTACCTGGTAGAGACCTGGGAGGGTTAAGTAACAGTGGTGTTAGGCTGGGAGCTCGAGGGTTAGCCGTGGTGGTAGTTATGCATGGGAGCTAGGTGCATCAATCCTTATTTAGTCTTATGTCAGGTCGTATGGCCTTGGCCCTCTGTCAGTATTGTGCACCATCAGCTGAGAAATATGATTTTTTTTTTGTGGAATGAATACACCGGCACCATGTCTACTGCTAACCCTCCACCACTGCTACCTCCCAGGACTACCACCACTGCTACCTCCCAGGACTACCACCACTGCTACCTCCCAGGACTACCACCACTGCTACCTCCCAGGACTACCACCACTGCTACCTCCCAGGACTACCACCACTGCTACCTCCCAGGACTACCACCACTGCTACCTCCCAGGACTACCACCACTGCTACCTCCCAGGACTACCACCACTGCTACCTCCCAGGACTACCACCACTGCTACCTCCCAGGACTACCACCACTGCTACCTCCCAGGACTACCACCACTGCTACCTCCCAGGACTACCACCACTGCTACCTCCCAGGACTACCACCACTGCTACCTCCCAGGACTACCACCACTGCTACCTCCCAGGACTACCACCACTGCTACCTCCCAGGACTACCACCACTGCTACCTCCCAGGACTACCACCACTGCTACCTCCCAGGACTACCACCACTGCTACCTCCCAGGACTACCACCACTGCTAATTGTTCTCTGCTTTGATTGTATTATTATTTCCCCACTTTAATTACCTCATTCTAATGGATTTGTACATGCAAAAGTATAGCAACATAAGATAATGGCATTGTTGAAAAATAACACATCAGAAAAAGAAAGGGAATAAGCTTCCTCTATCACATCTCTCAATGTCAAAAGCTTGTACAGTCATAGCTAGGCTCTACGGCTGTTCACTGTAATGGGTGGAGGGACTACAGGAGACAAAGGAGATAGAAATGTGCAATCTTTTAACACGACAATGGTCCATGAAATTACTGTTCTGACTAGAAATTTTTTCCCCATCATTGCTTTAGTTAATATACAAAATTACATGCAGCTGTTTTTTGACTCGGGTAGACACAAAAAAGAAGCAGCAATACATATCCCAATTTTGATTATAAGTACATCATCTGCAGATTATAAAAACTACAAAAGATTAAATTCAGTATAAAGGGTGCATTGAAAAATTTTTCAAGATGGAGATATAATCACTCACATATTTCATTACATACGCTATTGGAATCCAAATGGGGAGCTAAGCATAAAGCTGTATTGTTGGTTTAAAGGTTAACCTTAGTCTCTAACTGATACTACAGCTCTGCACTAGCTTCCCAAGTGCAAAACTGTACCATAAGGTCAACCATGGGCGGAAAGAAATGGTGTTAACTGGGCACTGTTATTTATTTTATTGCACAAAAAATTAAACTTTTCATTACGCATCCTAAATTGGACTATCCATCATAAAGTTATTAGGCACTGAATTTATACATTTCAATGCGAGTGTTACTTTTCTTTTGCTTGTCCTAGAAAATATGAAAAAGAATCACAAGGATGATTTTGCTGGACACTGTCCCTAATGATTATAGATGGTATGGTACAGGCAAACAGAGCACTGTAGGGCATACAAATGTATAGCAAGTTTCCTTGTCAGATATGAAGAGGGTGGGGGGGGGGGGGGGCGGAGGGGACTTCGTGTGAAATGACCCAGTAGATTACCCAAGAACAGTTCACAGTACTGTAGCTGGCCTTCAAGTTGCATGCAAATTTACATTTACATCTAACTACATCTGATATGACTTAATTTTGCCTGCACTATGTGCTGTAGGGCTTACCACTAGCTTACCCCTCTGTAGGGCTTACCACTAGCTTACCCCTCTGTAGGGCTTACCACTAGCTTACCCCTCTGTAGGGCTTACCACTACCACGACCTTTACATTAACCCTGTGCAATCTTGTGTACTTGGTGCAAACACAGCTTTACCTCTCTCTTTCAGTCCCTTTGCAAAGTTGCGATGGGTCATGATGGCAGCAGGGATTATACCCACGTAGGCAAAGGTCCCCAGACCACCTGTAGGGGGAGGAAACCCTATGTTAACCCCCCTCCCCATAAAAAGGGGTGTGTGGCTAAGCAAACATACAAGCCAGGAGCAAGACAGCAGCTACTGATGTATAACTGGCTCCCTCGTTACCATACTGGTCAGGTGTGCATTGGTAGTACTGAAGGTTAACCGCGACCTGAGAGGGAAACAGTGGGCACAACAAGGTAACCTTCCAAGGGTTGCTAGGAGAACGCATTCACTGAATGATGCAATATGTGCACATGAGGCCAGTCACGACTATTTAATTCATCGGCAGGTACCAATAGTGCTACTATGACTACCTTCTGATCAAAACAATCATGGTGCAATATTGCCAACTGTTACACCCACCCATTATCACCATCACATCCGTCACCATGCACAAAATCACTCTCGTCATCACTACCACCAACCATCCTTCACCATCACTACCACTAGCCCCTCCATCACCATCACTACCACCAGCCCCTCCCTCACCATCACTACCACCAGCCCCTCCCTCACCATCACTACCACCAGCCCATCCCTCACCATCACTACCACCAGCCCCTCCCTCACCATCACTACCACCAGCCCCTCCCTCACCATCACAACCACCAGCCCCTCCCTCACCATCACTACCACCAGCCCCTCCCTCACCATCACTACCACCAGCCCCTCCCTCACCATCACTACCACCAGCCCCTCCCTCACCATCACTACCACCAGCCCCTCCCTCACCATCACTACCACCAGCCCCTCCCTCAACATCACTACCACCAGCCCCTCCCTCACCAGCACTATCACCAGTCCCTCCCTCACCATCACTACCACCAGCCCCTCCCTCACCATCACTACCACTAGCCCCTCCCTCACCATCACTACCACCAGCCCCTCCCTCACCATCACTACCACCAGCCCCTCCCTCACCATCACTACCACCAGCCCCTCCCTCACCATCACTACCACCAGCCCCTCCCTCACCATCACTACCACCAGCCCCTCCCTCACCATCACTACCACCAGCCCCTCCCTCACCATCACTACCACCAGCCCCTCCCTCAACATCACTACCACCAGCCCCTCCCTCACCATCACTACCACCAGCCCCTCCCTCACCATCACTACCACCAGCCCCTCCCTCACCATCACTACCACCAGCCCATCCCTCACCATCACTACCACTAGCCCCTCCCTCACCATCACTACCACCAGCCCCTCCCTCAACATCACTACCACCAGCCCCTCCCTCACCATCACTACCACCAGCTCTTCCCTCACCATCACTATCACCAGCCCCTCCCTCACCATCACTACCACCAGCCCCTCCCTCACCATCACTACCACCAACCCCTCCCTCACCATCACTACCACCAGCCCCTCCCTCACCATCACTACCACCAGCCCCTCCCTCACCATCACTACCACCAGCCCCTCCCTCACCATCACTACCACCAGCCCCTCCCTCACCATCACTACCACCAGCCCCTCCCTCACCATCACTACCACCAGCCCCTCCCTCACCATCACTACCACCAGCCCATCCCTCACCATCACTACCACCAGCCCCTCCCTCACCATCACTACCACCAGCTCTTCCCTCACCATCACTACCACCAGCCCCTCCCTCACCATCACTACCACCAGCCCCTCCCTCACCATCACTACCACCAGCCCATCCCTCACCATCACTACCACCAGCCCCTCCCTCACCATCACTATCACCAGCCCCTCTTTCACCATCACTACCACCAGCCCATCCCTCACCATCACTACCACTAGCCCCTCCCTCACCATCACTACCACCAGCCCATCCCTCACCATCACTACCACTAGCCCCTCCCTCACCATCACTACCACCAGCCCCTCCCTCAACATCACTACCACCAGCCCATCCCTCACCATCACTACCACTAGCCCCTCCCTCACCATCACTACCACCAGCCCATCCCTCACCATCACTACCACCAGCCCCTCCCTCACCATCACTACCACCAGCTCTTCCCTCACCATCACTACCACCAGCCCCTCCCTCACCATCACTACCACCAGCCCCTCCCTCACCATCACTACCACCAGCCCATCCCTCACCATCACTACCACCAGCCCCTCCCTCACCATCACTATCACCAGCCCCTCCCTCACCATCACTACCACCAGCCCATCCCTCACCATCACTACCACTAGCCCCTCCCTCACCATCACTACCACCAGCCCCTCCCTCAACATCACTACCACCAGCCCATCCCTCACCATCACTACCACTAGCCCCTCCCTCAACATCACTACCACCAGCCCCTCCCTCACCATCACTACCACTAGCCCCTCCCTCACCATCACTACCACCAGCCCCTCCTTCACCATCACTACCACCAGCCCCTCCCTCAACCATCACTATCACCAGCCCCTCCCTCAACATCACTACCACCAGCCCCTCCCTCACCATCACTACCACCAGCCCCTCCCTCACCATCACTACCACCAGCCCCTCCCTCACCATCACTACCACCAGCCCCTCCCTCACCATCACTACCACCAGCCCCTCCCTCACCATCACTACCACCAGCCCCTCCCTCACCATCACTACCACCAGCCCCTCCCTCACCATCACTACCACCAGCCCCTCCCTCACCATCACTACCACCAGCCCCTCCCTCACCATCACTACCACCAGCCCCTCCTTCACCATCACTACCACCAGCCCCTCCCTCAACCATCACTACCACCAGCCCCTCCCTCAACATCACTACCACCAGCCCCTCCCTCACCATCACTACCACCAGCCCCTCCCTCACCATCACTACCACCAGCCCCTCCCTCACCATCACTACCACCAGCCCCTCCCTCACATCACTCTCTCATGACCACTAACATTGACCATCTTGTACACGTAGTAAGCTGTGGGGACCAAAGAGGAAGGGTAGTAGAGATACATCACATTCTTCCATTCATAACTGACCTGTGAGGGGATCAAATGTACCAGATGGACCCCGCTTGATATAGTACACATTATTAGTTTAGTCTCCACAGGATGGTTACTAATTCATTAATTAATAACTCGTGCTGATTATTCATTGACAGCGCACAGAATTGTAACACAAATACATTTATTAAAATCACTATGGCCTGCCTTAAAATAAAATTCACAACCACTTAAACCACTTATGCAACAACAAAAAAAATCACTGGCCGACTATTAAAGTACTGTACAGTACATGATCGGTACACTACTGATACACCACCATTAAAAACACCTTGTGTAAACATACAGTCAGAATGGTGACAATGGCCAAGAGGATGGTCAAACTTAACACGACTGGCAGGCCTATCACTTCTGGATAGCTGAGAAACGTTGAGTCACGCACAAAGGCTAGCGTGGTGACACTGGCCTGTTGGAGAGAAACAGGAACAGAAAGACATATCACATGACAAGACGTTGGTTAACAAGATGTTGCTGGTCACATGACAACAGCCCATAACATACTGCATTCTCAATTAAATGTAAAGGATCGTATGACATCATGCCTCAACCCCAGCGTGTTGATGCAATCACTCCATAGCCGTGTATGATGGGTTTGGGGATTATATCATCCACTGACACGGCATTGCCAGTCCACATCTTCCAATGCTTACACATGTATCTCGAAGTGTTACACCGTCAAAATTAAAACACTCATACTTTCAGATTTTGTAACAACGATTTTTCCAGACAGTGGCCCGTTATAAGTATGTACATGTACTGCGTGAGTAGAAACGCACAGAGCATGCACCTGGTAGGATGAAAGATATATATGTCATTGGTATAAGGCTGTTTCATAACTCTCCCATGCGGACAGGCGGCTGATGCACACCATCAGGTGTGGAAGTGAAAGAAGGCAGAACTGAAATGATGGCCCTGCATATTCTCAAATGAACCTCTCCACCTAACCCTTCTTTTCCTGATTGTATGTTCAGTCTTGGCATGTAATGTCTCTGATGCCGGCAATGATACCCACATGGCATTATGATAGTAACGACAACACAAAATAATCAAGGATAACATACACACCTCACGGCTATGTAGGTACAACGAATTTGGAACCAACAAAACATGAACCATTCCACCTCGAGGTAAAAGGCTCTCTTAATGTG
Source organism: Eunapius fragilis (assembly GCA_963681505.1). Classification (NCBI taxonomy): domain Eukaryota; kingdom Metazoa; phylum Porifera; class Demospongiae; order Spongillida; family Spongillidae; genus Eunapius; species Eunapius fragilis. Next base: position 13,688,575 of record OY811971.1, read on the forward strand.
ATGGGAGTGGGGGAGCATGCAAAATGAAGAGCTAAAAGCGATGCATTTAGATATAATATTAGGCAGCAGTGATTTAATCAAAACGTTCTTGCGTAGTCTCAATTGTACATTTTTTCTGATACGTAAGTCACTACACACACATACACACACACACACACTACACATACACACTACACACCCCTCAACGCACCATCAGCTCCACATTGAACACCACCAAGGTTACAAACACCGAGCGAATCTGATAAGCCCCTAAAAGCAGAGAGAAAGTAGAGCAACGTTGGATGGTGTGCATTGTCGAATATGAGTGCACATACACGTACATGTATGATCCATGTACACGTACATGTGCATGTATGATCCATATGTATAAATAACATGGTCTACATGTACTTAAGAGAATACATGACATGGTAGGATGACTCACATAACAGGGTCTGATTGCTACCAACCATCACAAAATTCAGTCGTCCCATCCTCCACCAAACCATGACAGCTAGGAGGATATTTGGAGGAGCAAAGATGCACACCAATACTAGCCTGACCTGTACGTGGAGGGCGGGGTGTGATGTAGGCACTTCACGTGAACATGCACAATACAGTACTATTTAAATACCCTCCACCTTCCACTCCGTTGAGATAAACAAGGCTTTTTTTTTTTTAATGTGCACATCGTAACTGCAAAACAACTATACAATGTAAGGGTCCTACAATGTAAGGGCCCTACAATGTAAGGGCCCTACAATGTAAGGTCCCTACAATGTAAGGGCCTACAATCTTAAGCAAGAACACTTTATCAATGCGACTTCAATTTGTTTCAAACTTTGCATATATGTTGCATCCCTCATGGTATTGCTTCACATGAAATAAAAGGGTCAGAAGTCACGTGGTTTGCAAGGTATAACCAATCACTTCCTACACCAGCACATGTAGTATAAATGCCACTGCTCTTGGCCCCTGCTGCACTAACAGCTGCCCCACCCACATAGCCGCCCCACCCACGATCATTCCCTTATTTTTTTAATTTCCACACATCAAATATAACTGGTAAGAGATGTTTCGATAGGCAATCAAAACTAAACTCAAGTGGTTTTAGTGTTAAATATGTACAGTCAGTATGGTCCCATTTTTACACCCTCTACCAGGTGTCAGTTCTACTCCTTTATTTTTCTTCCTTTTTTCCCCCTCATTTTTCATAAAAACTCGATACCATTTGTCATTAAAGTTATCACAAAGACGTGAACTTTTTTGACTGACATTTTGACATTTGCACATAAAAATGTATCCATCTGCATGTGTAAAAAAAAAATCAATATTCCTGGGCCATAACGTTATGAATAATGGGAAGATGTAATGGTGGAAATAACAAATTATTATCCCAATTATATAAATTTTATCTTCCAAATGATGCCAAAATAAAAATAAAAAACCGTCAAACTATATGGTAAATAAGGCAAAGCCACATGGTTTGTGTGATATCTGCTTGAGTTAACTAACAATTTATAATTGATGTGATGTAATATAGTACAATGACAAAATTTCTGGGTGTTTGCATGTGCCATTGGCGTTATAGGCATCTGCTAGCTGGCATAAACACAATACATTGTATGGTGGTATAGAAAGGACTTTGTATGTGGAAGCAATAACATGAGGGATATGACGTACACACAAACAAATCATAGTCACATGTGGAAAAGTGTCCCCATTCATTTAATACCATGGAATGACAGATATAACCGTTTCAAGATTATATAAAATGGTTGTAGAAACTATTATGATTAAGGAGATAAGCTCATTTATACACAAGCCCCCTTTTAAAATGTCAATACAGACAGAGGGCAGTGCAGGGAGTGATGGGGGGTGGGGGTGGGGTTATGGGGGTGGGGTTATGGGGGTGGGGTTATGGGGGTGGGGTTATGGGGTTATAGGGGTGGGGTTATGGGGTTATGGGGGTGGGGTTATGGGGTTATAGGGGTGGGGTTATGGGGTTATGGGGGTGGGGTTATGGGGTTATGGGGGTGGGGTTATGGGGGTGGGGTTATGGGGTTATGGGGGTGGGGTTATGGGGGTGGGGTTATGGGGTTATGGGGGTGGGGTTATGGGGTTATGGGGGTGGGGTTATGGGGGTGGGGTTATGGGGTTATGGGGGTGGGGTTATGGGGGTGGGGGTGGGGTTATGGGGGTGGGGTTATGGGGGTGGGGTTATTTCCATACACCAGTTGGCAAGCGGTGATAACGTACTAGTTTGAACACTCTGGTGCTGCTGGTGCCTTGGTTCATGTTAAAGTTGATGATGACGTACAATACAACGGCCACCACACCCACCACGTAGGCTATGGTCTCAAACCCCCTCTCTCTGAACAGTCCATCAAAAGTGTAGTACGTGCAGAAGACTTGCGTGTGCAGAGGAGTGTATGGTCCAGCAGGAGTGTATGGTCCAGCAGGAGTGTATGGTCCGGCATAGTGAGAGTGCACATTGGACGAGTAAACAATCACCACTAACACACTGTAACTATGACAACCATCTCTCCATATTTAAATGCAACTCTATGTACATTTGGCGCTCCCATGCAACACTAATGAATTTGTTCCATAAACACTTCCGCCAGATATTGTCACCGTTGACGTAAGCAATGGCAAATGTTACGGAATATATGGGAACAGACATTTTGTTGTAGAAGAATCTCTCTCCCCTATGTTGAATACAAGACAATTGCCCAGCCACAAGACTACAACTGTGATGGAACAAATAAACTTAGTTTGGGGAAAGCTATTTTTCGCCCCTGCACATCACTGCACACACATCCACACATATACATGCACTCATACATATGCATAATATTATAACTATACGCATGCACGGACATACACATACACACACACACACACACACACACACACACACACACACACACACACACACACACACAGCCTACCTATATTCACTAACAACAGTATGGCGTATATGAAGTCTGCCCTACATATCCATGAGCTGCACGACGCCTCCACCACACGTGAAGACGAGCCGTTACAAAGGGTTGCGCTGGTGCTTGAATTAGTTCCCGTATAGAAATCCAGCAGGCTTTTGATGCTTAATGACGTCACACTAACGATTGAAAAGGATACCAACAAGATGTACACCCATTCCAGCCACGTAAAGCGCCTGACGTTGCGGATCTAATAAACAAATACGAATGTCCATGTCTGTTGGAGATGTGTTTGGTAGATGAACTTACGTATAATTCACCTATAGGAGTCTTTGAGGCATACTTCGGAGTTGGTTTGAGCAGTGAACTATAGTCGGTGGAATCTGCCATACTATGTTTGTTATCTCGTACCCAGACCAGGATGTACATGCTTAATAGAGTGGATATCCGCCATTTTAGGGGGCATGATGGGTGACCAAAAAAAAAATTATTTAGCTGTACAATTAATAATTCAATCGTTTGTAATCCATTAACAAATTATATATTATCTGAAAGCACACTAACCGAACTACTTATTGCAAATTACTTTACTTCAGCTGTTCAGCATACAAAATGCTCGCTGTCATGAAAACGAGAACGATTACCCAAAACAAGACTGATATACATTGCAGCAATCTTGATTACGACGAGTAAAGACATTCATAAACATCCCAGGTCCAAACTGTACCACATTCAGGTAGCGATAGGTTTGTTCAGAACATCACTCTTTTATTGGGGAAATCTGTTGATGACCCGTAAAGTCTCCAACTGATGACAACTTTAAGTTATTTCAGTCAGGTTCTGCCTAATGCGCCTATCATTGTTACGTGAGACCCCCCCCCCCCCCCCCCCCCCCCCCCCCGGGGCGAAGTCGGCCTCGCACTAAGGGAAAATTAACACTTCGCACTAAGGGAAAATAAGGGTTATTCATAGGGAGTTAAGCTAACTGTCAGTGTTCATAGCGGTATCTAATTTTGTTAATTTTCCCTTAGTGCACGTGCGAGGTATGGACTGTAGGTGGGGATTTGACGCGTGAATATTATAACTGGCCACACATTTGACCATAGTCGGGCACCTTTTATCAGACCACGTAGTATAGACATTTGACCGGTTATAAACCCCCAACCAGGGGCAGTTTGCTTTAATAAAGGTCAAATCCCTCCCAATGCCCCGGGGGGGGGGGGGGGGGGGGGGGGGGGGGGGGGGGGGGAGGGGGGGGGGGGGGGGAGGGGGGGGGGGGGGGGGGGGGGGGGGGGGGGGGGGGGGGGGGGGGGGGGGGGGGGGGGGGGGGGGGGGGGGGGGGGGGGGGGGGGGGGGGGGGGGGGGGGGGGGGGGGGGGGGGGCTCTCACGTAACAATGATAAATGTCTATACATTTTTACCTTCCCATCCTGCACATGCAGATAACGTACTGGCCTCCATCTGAAAGCAAACAACACCAAGGCCTAATTCATGATCATGCAACCCAACAGGAATGGTGACATTTTATTATTGCCATTCCGATCCAGTCAATGCATGGGGCTTTGCCGCGTTATACTGATTGGGCACGGAGCTATAGCGATTTGGGTAGGCAAAGCATATATTTACTATTTATGTGGTGAATTGGTTGACTATAGTGGTATGGCCAACGTTATGAGTTGTATAATGTATAATGTATTTCATTGTAAATGTAACACCGTACCCGAGCTCTCTCTCTCTCTCTCTCTCTCTCTCTCTCTCTCTCTCTCTCTCTCTCTCTCTCTCTCTTCTCTCTCTCTCTCTCTCTCTCTCTCTCTCTCTCTCTCTCTCTCTCTCTCTCTCCCTCCCTCTCTCTCTCTCTCTCTCTCTCTCTCTCTCGCTCTCTCTCTCTCACTCTCTCTCTCTTTCTCTCTCTCTCTCTCTCTCTCTCTCTCTCTCTTTCTCTCTCTCTCTCTCTCTCTCTCTTTCTCTCTCTCTCTCTCTCTCTCTCTCTCTCTCTCTCTCTCTCTCTCTCTCTCTCTCTCTCTCTCTCTCTCTCTCTCTCTCTCTCTCTCTCTCTCTCTCTCTCTCTCTCTCTCTCTCTCTCTCTCTCTCTCTCTCTCTCTCTCTCTCTCTCTCTCTCTCTCTCTCTCTCTCTCTCTCTCTTTCTCATAGTCCTTTCCAGTAAGTGCAGTATGTATGACCTTGGAATTTCACGCATGGTTTGCCACATCACACTCTACCTTTCATGCCCACAGCATGGCCAGGATGCAGAAGGCTATCACCGTGTACGCAATGTCGCACGTATAGTAGGCATCATTGGCAGCTATGCATGGTACTCAGCACATGTTAATTACGCAATGTGCAGTTTTGCCATGTTACCATAGATACTGCTAAGCACTATATATAAATGCAGCAGCACAAACAACCTTTGTGTTGTTATTGTTGAAGCTCTTCTACCACTTTTGCAGGCAAAGTATGGAGATTATTACGACCCTTTGTTTGCTCCTAAATGTTGCAGATTTACTCAAGGCCATGCCCCTCGCGCATAACCAGGCTGAGGAAATACCCCTACCAAACGAGACAGCAACAGGAATAATTGAGACAGTGAATAGAGGTGCGCCCACAATAATGCATGCATGCACTTGTTTTTCAGACCCATCCGTATACAATGGGGCTATCCAATATTGCCCTCACAGCTTATACGCAGCTTGACCTATTTGAAATTGACATCCCCTTTGTGGACAAGACTGTGCAAAAAATGATAGGGGACAATATCGTTAATCAGGACCTCGTTAGGACTATGGGAGCTGGTGTGGGCCAATCACTGCTGTGGCCCAACAAAAGAGTGCCCTACTCGTTCGCTGCATTCCTAAGTATGTGTATATGCATGCGTGCGTGTGTCTAAATGTGCTATGAATGCATGCATGTAGAGCGCTTTAATTCGGCGCACGGTGTCGTTATAATACTTTTTAAGTGGACGATGTACTTTCCACCGGAGGGATGTTCTTTTCTTTCACTATATATATTGTGTTTCTCGTGTCAATCATCAATTTTAGCGGACGAGGCTACAAATGCAGCCATGTTGGCAATGAGTCACTGGATGAACCACACCTGCATACAGTTTGTGCCCAGAAGTGACAGTGACAGTGACTATGTTCTCTTTGTAGAATACTCTGGGTAAGGTGTGCAAGTAAAATAATATTGTAGCCTCAGCTCACGCCTTATAATGCAACACTGTTTTGTACCAATGACCTTTAATTTTAACCTAATTACAACGGATATACCGCTTGTAAAGTTAAGAATAACAGGATTACATAATATATAGAGGATTATAATTAATACATCATTTTAGGTTAATGTATACATTCAATCTATCGAGGTCCCAAGGCAGTTAATTCGCACGTGCATGCAATCAGTAGCTAAATTTTTATTAATCGCACGAATAGGCTTTTTAAAAGCAAATTGAAGCGAGTTTCCTCTTTGTTCACGTATTCTCGTATCTAAAAACATGTTTAGATGCTGGTCGTTTGTCGGTCGACAAGGTGGTCCCCAGATGCTCTCCCTTGGTGACACCACCTCGGCAGGGCTGAGCTGCAAGATGATGGGTGCCGTCATCCATGAACTGGGACACTCTGTGGGGCTATGGCACGAGCAGTCTCGTCCGGATCGCGACGGATACGTTAGCATCCAGTGGGAAAATATAAATCCGAACGCGCTGGAAAACTTTCTTAAATATAGCACCTCGAATGTCCCAACGACAAATCAGTACGACTATGGCAGCATCATGCATTATTCACGTACGGTAGGCTGATTGCTCCGTTGACTCCCGCGGACGTTCATGTTTTGCTCATGCCCAAATAATACAACGCTTTGAAATTGTGTTACTCATGCATGTAAAAGCGTTGCGTTATGTATTCTTTCGTTTCAATCCTCCTATATATTATATGATATATATTTATATCTTTCTCTTAATTGTATAGGCTTTCACCTTCAATGGAAGACCCACGATCGTACCGCTGCAGAAGGGAGTTGTGGTGATGGGACAGAGGGACGGGCTCAGCCCGCTCGATATCCAACTAGCTAACAGGATGTACAACTGTACCAGTAAGTGTGCTGCATGCAAAATGCAAATGTGTATCTGCCACATATTGATATATATTCTTTTTTTTTTCCCGATGACTTTGTTCGCAATTAAGATTCCCGCGAGGCAGCAGCATCCACCTCAGCTAAGAATCTCGCTGGGCCCCTTAGTTCTGATAGCTCCAATACATTCCTCATCCTCATGGGGTCGCGCTGCCTCAAGAGCGAGTTGCCCGTCTCGGCGGATAAGGTCGCAGGTGACGGGGAAAGCGACGTTCTCCTCGCACCATGCAGCGGCCAATCCCTGGAGCAACGATGGCTTTGGACCCAAGACGGTCAGCTCCTGAACGCAGCGAACTTCCTGTGCTTGGCTGGAGTCCTCGCAACAGTCAAGCTCCAACCCTGCCGATTGGACGTGACGGCCCAGCAATGGCGATGCGCAGGAAGGCATATCACGCAGCCTTCCACGGGATCCTGCGTGACGGCTGGTGTGACAGAGTCGTTGCCCGTCTCCCCCTTCGAGGAAGCCCTGGATCGAGCCGCGGTCGGGGCGGGAAATCTTCCCCTAGCTACGCTCCAGCCGTGCAACGCGAAGCGAGACGATCAAAAGTGGGAGGCGCAATTCAACACCTCGGAACGCTCTCACGTCTGCGCGCGTTCCCCCGAACACAATTCCACTCCCTGCGAAATCCAAAGAATGCGCTCCCAAGCGGCAATGGGTTGGATCACGTGCAATTCGCTCGGTTACTACGTGAAAGGTCTACAGCGCTCCTCCGTCGGCAATAAAGAAGCTCTTTTCGGCATTCAGTGCTGCTCCACCAGTCACGTCTTCACGGGCCGCGCAGACGGTCCCGCAACAGTAATTTCGGAGGAATGCGAGCTTTTGAATACGCGCGGAAACGAGAGATCCTTCGTCTGTCCCCGGGGAATGTTCCTCAAAGGGTTGTACTTTCTCGGCGCCAACTCGGGCACGAATGTAGTTAAGTGTTGTCGCCCCGAGACCAGCTCGCAGCGTCGATACTTGCACTGCTTCACTGGTTCCCTTGACAGACAGTCAGTAGACGAGCCGCTCACGTGCGCTAACCCCGGATACAGCATCACCGCGATGAGCGCGACAAAGTGCAATGATTACCGGTGCGCAAGCGCATTGACTTGCTGCTACTGATGAACAGGCTCCATAAACATATACATATATGCGCATCTATATATATTGCTATAGTCAAACTATTATTTCACCTGTTTTGTTAGAGTTAAAGACCTATATTTATGGTTTGGCAACAAAATGTATCAGTTCGAAATTAATTGCAAGACGATTTTTATATGAACGTAGTGTACATTAATTGTACTTGATGATTTATTAATCGCTCAAAGACGACCGCTAAATAATGATGATCAATGATCTGATAAGCTCCATATCATGGCTATATATTAAAATGGACATCCCGATAGCCTCGGCGGGGTATAAACCGCACAATGGTCAAATAGTCGGTCCCTGACTCTTTGCTGAGCATAGGAATTAATGTTCAGGAAGGACACTTGGAACATATTCCATTAGGCACTGCTCCACCATCATTTTCCTCTCCCTCTCTCCGGACAGGGTAACATGCAATGATAGAACACATGTTTCAATGCACATCATTTGAAGGGCTCTGAAGCAAGGATCAGATCCAAAGGCAAGGAAAAGCTTTGCCTTGTTACACAGAGTAGCGACATGAGCACTGATGCTAGTGTAGAGCTGGACATAATCAGCACCTACTGGGCTAATCAGTCATGTGCTGCCAGGCAATTAGTCAGAACGATCTAGAACATTCTATGTTGTATGTATATATAGAGAGTGTAATCTTGTTGGAGCGTCTCTTGGTATGAATTCATGAACTACATTCCACCAGGGTTTTGTATATACACGCTGGTCTTGTAATAACCAACCACTGGTCACAAGAATGTTAGAGGCAATGGGAATTTCAGACGTCTGCATGATTCTTTTATTATCATTGATCCTTATATTCTTCAGAACGATTATCCTCAACATTTATAATATCATGCTTTCCTCCATGCATTAACCCAAATCTGTTTCAGTGATATTACACCGAGAGAAAAGCTAGTTACTCAGTTATAGTAGCCATTGGTTAATTACATTGTATTACTTACCAGCTCGAAATTCCAAAGGTGGTGGTCAGTAATTCAATGATTACATTAATCTGAACATGCTTGAATTGCTCGTTGTAAGGGTTTCGAGCTGACACAATAGCTATATCTGGAATCACAGATACTCGAAACAGGGACAGGTAAATATTGTCCCATTTCATCTCCTTCAACATGACAGCTTCAATTCCAGCACATGACGCAAGCGTCCACAACAAACGATCCAAACTAAGAACTTGAGTATGGAAAGTCATATATTTAAACGGAAGTCGGAGTAGCAGTGCTTGAAGCTGCTGGAGGCATTCCAATCCACCTGAAGCAATCAACAGCTTTGAGTTCACTACCATCTTTGCAGGAGTACTGGATGGAGACGCGTGTATAGTGTCCTATATACATTCACGATCATATAATTCAATTCTGATCTTTCTAATAGCGTGGCGCCCGCAACGAAACACATCACCACAAATGTATATTTATTGCTCTTTCCAACGATATGTAATATGCGGCTTACAATCACAATTTGAATTAAAATATATCCAACTACCTAACATTATAAAGGTATGTCATGCATGGTACGAATATAAAACACGACAACACACAACACATCAGTGCTATAAAAGTTTTTATACCATTTCGAATACACATATGACAGTCGTTCCTGAACAGGAGTCTTCATTGCTTTCTCAAGTCCAAAGTGGGTCACTGCAAGTCTGGCTCTGGCCATGGTGTTCAGACTAGGAGGCTGAAGATGCATCTCCTTCCCTAACATGGACAAGGTCCCTGGCCCTCTGCTGAGCACTGGAGTGTTTAGAAAGAACACTTGGTAAACAGACTATTAGGCACAGCTCCACCATCATTTTCCTCTACCTCTCTCCGCCGGACCGGGTAACATGCAATTATAGAACACATGTTTCAACACACATCATCTGAAGGGCTATGAAGCAAGGACCAGAACTGCAGGCCATACAAAGCTTCTAGAATTATGCTAATATAGACTTATCATTTCCCCTTTTCAGTCAGAAGCCTTTAGTGTTCCGTTGCTTTTCAAGTTACACCACCACCCATAGGCGGCCCCAGCGCTTACCGAAGGGAGGGGCCAACGCCACGAAGGGCGCCAAAAGGGGAGGGGCCAACGTCATGAAGGGCGCCAGAGGGGGAGGGGCATTATCAATTTTGCAATCTTAGTCGTTTGTTAATCGCTATTTGTACGCTCAGATGAGTTTTTGTAGTTATTTTACAAATGGTTACATGCAGTAATCATATTGCAACGCCACAGTACAAATTACTTACAGGGGTTGGGGGGGCGCCATAACCAGGGGAGGGTAGGGGCCATGGCCCCCTGGGCCCCCCCCTGGGGCCGCCTATGCCACCAACCTTCTCGTATTGTGAATGCTTTTATTAATACACTGAATGCACATTACTCTAGCATTTAGATAATGTATAATCAACTGACATAAACCCATAATCATATAGACATGCAAATTATTATGCCAGGCACCTTGAGTACCCTTTAGATGGTTAACGATGCGCTGCGTTACATCCCTTCTGCATGATCACCGCGCTTCTGGTACGTTGTACACCAAACCGCGGATCCGAAGACAAATGTATACCCCGGGAATGATGTCCAGGACATTCATTTATTCTCACTTCTGCAGTTCTCACTCCAGCTTCTTTAATTTTTATAAACCGTTGTACATGTGTATACATGATTGGCAGCGGGTGGGCCCTTACATATTCCTTCGGCGCAATGCCATGGCCCTGGCCCTTAACTTTACACTATAAGGGAGAGGGCAAACTGGTCCACAGGTGGGGGGGGGGGGGGGGGGGGGGGGGGGGGAGGCGGAGGCAAAGCACATGCTGGTCTCCAGGCACTCCACCAGGGAGGCGTGGAGGTTGCGGTCCGCGATGGCTAGGGTCAGGAGGTCCAGGACTAGTCTCGTACCCAGACCCACATCGCAGCTGCGGATGGAATACATCACCGCCTACGCGAGTAGTGGGTCTGGTGTCCTCCTGTACAATTTTCTGTCCAGCGATTACATAATACTTACATTCAACGTCATGTATGAATAATATTATTTTCCGCAAGAATGCAATTAGTGTGTTAATGCTTTAATTAGCAAGCTACTACATTTCTGGACCTCTCCTCTTATTCCTTCCCCTATTAAGGAAGCGATTATCAGTGCACTTAGCCTTGGTATCACCCGATCCTAAACGCCAACTCTTTGAATTATCTCTCATAAGCGAAGTTACTCCGGTCAAGGAAAATGTAAGCTATGCTGCATCACAAGTGCTGGGTCACAGGCTGCGGTGGGGAGCACCCCGCCAAGGCCTGCCCCCTTGCCTGGGACTACGTGAGCTCCAGCAACTGAAAGATCATCCTGACAAGGCCTGCATCTCCTGACGGTGTGTCCATGGACCTCTCTTTCCTTTCACCGCACACACCCTACAACAAACCTCACTTTCCTTTCACTGCACGCAACCTAATTTCACTGTCCATTACTCCACAATTGACAATGTGGTGGGGTTCCATAGCAGATTTGAAAAAGGAGCCATGATAGCCAAGGTAGACCTAAAATCTGCATTCAGAATGGTTCCAATCCAGGCCTCTGAATGGAGTTTAGAATGGTTCCAATCCAGGCCTCTGAATGGAGTTCAGAATGGTTCCAATCCAGGCCTCTGAATGGAGTTCAGAATGATTCCAATCCAGGCCTCTGAATGGAGTTCCCATTCAGAGGCCTGGATTGGAACCATTCTGAATGCTGATTTTGAGGTGGCTCCAACACCATATCCATCTTAATTCTGAAGCCAGAGCTGACATACGATGGTGGAACAGCTTCCTACCATCTTGGGATGGCATTTCTATAGTCATCTCCTCAGATTGGAACTATGCAGAGTCCAATCCAGTTGTACACGGATGCCTCTGGCACCTGTGGTTATGGAGCCTACTTGGATGGGGCCTGGTTCGGAGGCAACTGCCCACACCAGTGCCTCAAGAGCTGACAGAGCTCTAGATGGTTGCCTGAGACACCTCCTCCACAGAGCTGTGGCCCCTTCAACGTCCATCCCTACAGGGCAGGGATCAGGAAGTACTATGCCTTCTGTCACAAATTTAACCTGACCACTCTGCCAAGGAATCAAGCACTCCATCAACCTTTTTACTGGGTATCTCAGTCAAACGGGGAGTGAGAAAGGATCGTCTATGGGAGAGGTAAGTTTATCAAAGTGGGCATGCTTACCCCTCTTGACTTCGTGCCTCAAGGGGTAGGAACATGGTAGTGGAGACAGAAGGAGGCGTTGAGGAAGCTGCTCTCCCGCGACCTGGAGTGGTGGGTCCTCTCGCGCCGCTTGAACTTTCTGCTTGGCATGCGTCGGAGTCGCTGGACTCAGACGACGAGCTGGCTTCTCTCCTAAGATGAGGATCGGCTGTGACATCGTTTCTCGCCCTTTGCCTTTTTGGCGCGATTGTGAGTGGCTTGCTTCGTACCTCTCGAACCGGTCGATAGCTCGTCAAATAAATACCCATAGCAGATCAGAACGCCGTAACCTGTTGGTAAGCTTACGAACGTGTCCCGACCACGACCACATCTTCATGACTCGGAACTGTTCGTCCTTAACTTTGGCATAACCCATACGTTCACCCGCCGACTGAATCGCACGTATTACCTGTACATCATCCATCTCTAGCCTGGCCGCCATAACCGATAACTTCGATTGATAACTAGAATATGCAATTAGCGCATACCTCAAATCTGATTGGTCGCTACAACATTCCGGCGCAACTGGACAGAAAATTGTACAGGAGGACACCAGACCCACTACTCGCGTAGGCGGTGATGTATTCCATCCGCAGCTGCGATGTGGGTCTGGGTACGAGACTAGTCCAGGACCACGGAGGGGGTGAACAAAGGGTTGACGGACACCTCCCAGGTGTCGACTAAGGCCTTGGCTAGCCTTCACACTGTTTTACCACCCGCGGTGAAACTCTCTCTATCCCCATGCATTACCGGCAAGGGTTGGAAGATATGATCAGTCCTGACAATTAGTATCATAATATTGAAAACAAGACTCACTTTTTAATGTACATAAACATTTCAAAGTAACTGCTATACACCGAAAAAAAAACAAGCATAATCATAATCATAATCTCACAAACAATATTCAGTTAACTGCTTGTCATTGAGCATGCATGCAATACAATAATACATTATATCATATCAAAACACAACTATCTTGTCATTTTTATTGTCACAAACGTACACATATCCTTCACTGTCCATTGTCACACGGGTTGGGCATTGAAGTTGTTCGCTTCCGCTACCCTTGGAACTGAAGGAGATCACATATTTTCCAATCGTAGTAAATACCAAGATACGTCCTTCTTCAATGTCTGCAATTAATATAAACTTTTCAGTTTTATCAAGGCAGATATTCAATGGGGCTATTAACTTCTTAACCTTATCAGTAAAGAACCCAGCACCACCAAACTCTCGAACTGGTTTTCCATCAAGTGTAAAAACTTGAATACGGTGATTATGCGAGTCAGCAATAAATAATTCATTACTTGTTTTGGAGTAAGCTACGTCCCCCGGACCATTAAACTCGCCCAACTTTGAGCCATACGTTCCAAATTTGTAACGAAAGGCTAGGTTTTTATCAAATACTTGAATTCTGTTGTTTTTATTATCAGCCACAAAGATAAGCTCTTCATTTACTATTGTAATTTCACAGGGTAAATCAAACTGGCCAGGTTTGTTACCAGTGCAGCCAGTTTTTTGCACAAGGTTGCCAGCTTGGTCAATCTTCAACAGTGCATCTGAAACCAGATCTGTCACATACATCATACCATCTTTGCCCACTGCTAGTCCATTTGGATGGCGAATATCCGGGCAATTAATAAAAGATATACGTTGTCAAAATTTGTTCATCACCACTAAACGAGGAGTACTTCCTGTCTCATTAACAACAAGAATATCATTAGAACTGATGGCCATGGAAGTAGGAGAGTGGACATGTTCAATGACTCTAACCGGTTTGCCTAACATGTTTAGCGGAAGGGTTACAAGTACAGGGAACGTATTTATATGTCTTCCGTTCACCTCTACACTCAGTTTGTGTTGACCTCTTCGCGTACCACAATATGAGAACTCGAACACTCCAGAATCAGTCTCATACACATCACATTTCCCATGAGTAGCCACATGATTGAAAAATACATTCACATCAGTTTTACTAGATAATTGCTTTGAAGTGGTGCTCACAAGTACAGTGGGCACGTGTGGCACACATCACATCAATCGTGGGTTTAATGCCATGTACTGCTACTGCACTTGAAGTGGACTTGGCATAGACAATCCTCCACTGCTCTTTGGCCAAGGCGGCCAATTCCTTAGCACAGATCATTTCAATGCTCATATCGGATGATTCAGCAGCAGGAAGAAGATTCAATTTAGTGCACTCCTCTAGCTTCTTGTCTATGTTAGTTTCCACTTCTTTGTAGCATTCCATCAAATTATCCTCACTTTTTACGATGGCATCCACAATTATACGTAATTCTGTTAACTTTTCGTTTATTACCCTCTCCTGGCTATCCAGAAAACTACGTTTTCCATCCATCCATAAATGTGATTCTATTATTAGCTCATCCTTTCGTCGCTGAAGTATTTGCGACAGTTCATCATATGAACTATTTATCTTCGCACAAATGCTTCTCTCCTGTTCGTTGACCTCAGCCAGGGTACGTCTGTTAGCTTCATGCGCGAGAAGCAGAGCTTCCTTCTGTTTTTCCAGCGCAGTTCTCTTGTGGCTCACTTTTTTGGCAAAGCTTTTGGCTACTACATCCAAAGGCTGATAATCGTGTTTAGTATGGTTGAATACACAGTCGACGCAAACCATGAGCCGACAGTCGTTGCAGAAGAGCTTCATCGGTTCTTCGTGCTTTGAACACAGCTTATACTTGCCTTGCCCTTTTAGCTTTTCCTTCATTCGAACCGCCAGCAGCGCTCTTGGCAGTAGGTTTGGGTCATTGGACGGTAGCACTGTTTCTTTGCGACATTCAGGGCAGGGAAACGGAACACTATGTTTTAAGAGTTGTCGTATGCAGTGTTGACAGTAACAGTGACCACATGGCAGAATTCTTGGGTCATCAAATTCTGCCTGGCAAACTGGACATATAAGCTCTTCGACAATATCTTTACTTCTTACATGTACAGCCATTAGGGTGGGGGAGTTCTGGCAACTACATTCCGCGCTCTCCTCCGCCTATGAATTATACATGTGAGATACCGTGCGCTATAAAAAGGATTCGAATATTTGTATGATTCTTCGTCATGGCTGAAGTAACTCAATAACAGCATGATGGGGTCCATGTATAATGGTTTGCATGGTTTAACATATGACCAGGCCTCTAGTCTATGATAGCATTGAGAGAGCAATAATAATCAATGTGCCCATTTTATTTACATTTGGGACTGGTAGGTTATAGCCTCAATAGTTATAAATGATACCGCTTTAAACTTAGGTGGTCGTCGAGTTAATTTGCTCGCTGCAGTAAAGCAAAGCGGAAATGTTTTTTGTGTGATTGAATTGTTACATATGATTGAAACGGCAAAGCGGCAGGGTTGGATGAGGTCATAGAGCGGCTGGAAGACGGTGTTGAAGATTAGGTTTGCACAGGAGACCGGGACAGAGATTATAGGTTGTGTATCAAAATTATATTTTAACCCCCGCGATTAGATTTGCATAATACGGTTCCGCGTATAAGAATAATCGCGGGGGTTAAAATATAATTTTGATACACAACCTAGAATTTTCGCTCCATGTTGGCAAACATACGGTTATACGGATAAGAAATAATGTTGATTAACGTTTAATTATTTAAAATATGCATATCACAGGTGTGGCATACAATGCAGTGTACTGTGTGCGCCGTGAGAGAGATGCGATAGATATAGGTCTATTTCAAATATGCCGGCATTGCTGTATAGTGTCTACTAGTAACTAACATAGGAGTGGTAGCCGTTTAGTCTGTTACGACGTCATGACATGATCAGCAGCGCGTGGGGAAATTATGTGTGGGATGATATATAAATGCGTCATCTTCGTGCAAGGCAGACTGCAATTCCATTGCTGATGGTTTCCCATGGTACATTAATTAACTTGAGCCACACAGCAAGAACCGCGCTCTTTGAAATGTAGCAGTATTTGAGTGCTTTATACGAAAGGTCAATAACAAAGATCCTGCAGCTGTACCGGTACCTTCGTGTTAAGAAGAATTGCGACATTAAAACGTGCATGACATATGCCGTATGCCGTGTCCCCACCGGCCGGTACCCCGACAGAGCTTATTAAAAGTTATTAATATTCCTTGATACCGAAGTGTACGCACCATGTAGAAACGTGAGTTCTTGGTAGCTAAAAGGGTACAACGAAGAGTGAGAACCTTGACCTGGTACTCAATTCTGTGGTAATTAAAATGGCCTAGTTTGTCAAGGGATCATGCGGCGATGTGGGTCATAATCCAATAGATACCTCATAACTTATCATTTGAGCAGCTGCCCTTATTGCCCCTAAAAACGCATATTTGGAATTACTTGATCATCCAGACATTAATATAGCATATACACTAATTGAGGAAACTGCAAATAAATAAAGTATGCATGTCTATCCCTAAATCACTAAATACAATTCCCTGCCCATAAGGTATTACCCCTCAAGCCATAAAAGAAGAGATGTAGCCCATAAACACCTACTACCCCTTCCTGCATTGAATATAACCTAAAGCTTTTCGTTCTGCTAATGTTAAATATGCAATAGACATTAGTAATGGCACTAAAATAAAATAGCTAAGATTTTAAGAATTATTATTCCCATATTTTCTGGGTTCCATCTTACCCTTAATGGCACCCTCGTGTGTGGGTCCCCAACGCCGCACCTACAGCAAGCTGGATAACCAAGCTTCATGTCGGCCTCAGGCCCCGGTTCTAGCCATCCCTCTTAAGCTAATATGTGTTAAAAGGGGTTGAACCTATACTAAGAAGTTTTGCAAACTACTGCAATACCAATTATGCTATAACGCCCCCATTCACGCGCGATCAACGTGAAGTGCTGCATGTGACTTCCATGCAGATTAAAGCCGAGATTAAAGCACACATATGACACCAGCGGTATCCGTAAGCTTGCTTACATCGTGCATGCTTTGGAAATGCTTTTAAGTATGCCCACAAATGTCTTAAATATGCACAGGATTTCGTTGTGAACCGTGTGGTCAGTGTTTCCAGCACTACAGCCAGTACACACAGCCTGTTTCAAGTCGATCTCCCGCCACGTTCCTTGAAGACTTGTCCTCATGCAGGCGGGCGACTAATGAGGTATGTTTGTAAAGGATCTAAGCACAAATATCATTACAATCCTTGCGGGCAGGCATGCATTCGTGAGGAGCAACCACTGCAAAGCGAGGAAGTGTTAGTGTTCCATGCTGAGAGCAACTACAACCCAAATAGGGTGTAACTATGTAATAGCTGTGTGCAACGATGACCTTTATGGGGATGTAGCAGATGTAATCTACTACCAGCATGGCTCATGACTTCTGGGAGTTGTTTTGTGAGGAGGCCGGCGGTATTCATTTTCAGTCCATACCTTACTGATGGCAAAAGGAAGTATACTTATAGCATTTTCCGAGATAACCATTACTACCCACATGTAACTTTGAGGCTACATGTTTTGTATTTGTTTATGTGTTGAAAATTGCATACTAATAGTATGACTTCCTCAATGTTGGAAGGGTGGAAAATGATATGTCAAAACTTCATGAGCGCTGTGAAACAATAATTGGAAAGAAGACACACCTCATCCTTCATCTTGTTGATAACATGGCCCTGAAGCTGGAAGGTAAATATTTTGTTTAATTGTCATTTTATCCTTGTTACAGTCTTCAACTCCAATGTATTCAGATGGACTTGCCGCTAGACGTTATACTGTAGCTGATAACTCGACTGTCTGTATACATATTTGTGCATGTTGATGGCATTGCAAGTGAAAAGTCGGTCATCTATTCTGCTTTCATACTGGTTTTTAAACATGTGGTGACCAGGTGTTGTATGAGGTGGTGCTCTAAATATATTTTGTTCTACTCTGTCTCTGAGCAAGAGCTCGTTTGACCTAAGGCCATTTATCAACCAGGTGTTATGAGAAAGGTTTGTGCAGGGAGTGTGCATGTATGTGGTATGTTGTGAGTGTGGATATTTCTGTTTGGACATTTTTGTGTTCCTGTGTGTGACTGCTGTATGTTTTGATGGCATCCATTATGGGCGTGTTTGCTTCCTCTTCCTGCAGGCATAGAGGCATTGTGGACATCATGCACATTTTTAACATTACGACTTATATCTGCACACCTCCATCCTTGGCAACTGATTGCAGTATGAGCTTTATAGTAACATAAATGAAAGACGTGTATGAGAATGCTCTTTGTTTAGATTAAGTATGGAAACATTTGAACTTACAATGTCAGTGTGCACTGCCTGGTGCAAGGCTCTCATGAGTTCTCTTGTTACCTGATGGACTGCCGGTGGTGAATGAGCTATGACTGCCCACTCTTGAACCTATCTGCCACACTGCTGGACAACGACCTGTGTCTTTGGTTCATGAATACAGTGCTACTTGCCAGTTTAAGAAGACTGTGTGACCTCTTCCAGGAACGTGGAATGTGAAATCATTCATGAGAACAGACTTGTGTTTTTAGCATAACTATGTATTGTACTGCACAATTAAAAATGTATTTCTAAATATATATTTCTAATTATAACGATGACGCAATTGTATGAAGGGTGGTAGCATATGAATACAATTGTCCAAACAATACCTTATAAGGGAAACCGCTTTTCTGGTAGGGTATATGTTATCAATATATAGCTTAGGGTGTATTTAATGTACTATCAGCTTTGAGTAGTAATTCCACCTCTAGGTTGCTGAAATCATCGTAGTTGCTAGGTTGCTAAAATCATCGTAGTGCTATATAGGTTGCTGAAATCATCGTAGTTGCCCGGCACTATCGGCTCATGCCGCTCATCCCCGTCGCTATAATCTCTGTCCCGGTCTCCTGTGCAAACCTAATCTTCAACACCGTCTTCCAGCCGCTCTATGACCTCATCCAACCCTGCCGCTTTGCCGTTTCAATCGTATGTAACAATTCAATCACACAAAAAACATTTCCGCTTTGCTTTACTGCAGCGAGCAAATTAACTCGACGACCACCTAAGTTTAAAGCGGTATCATTTATAACTATTCAGGCTAAATCTAAACGCGCATGTAAAACATGCAGCAGAGGAACTAGTGTCCGACTGTGCAACACGCGTAACACAAGTACAAGGTATCTAGCCGTACACAGATAATGCAGATATGCGTATCTCGCGTTAATAATTACGACGCATATCTGCGTATAATCGGTTAACAAAAAATGCAGTTAGTTGAGTAGTAATGAACGACACCTATTCACGAAGGTAACGTACATGTGCTAAGGACGAATTAATTAACTCCGCTACCTGTGTATACTTAACAACTTACTAAACTAACCGTGTTAATTGATACAGGTTTCATTCATCATTGCATTTTTCTTCGGCACCTTGAGCAACTCCGCCCTAAACAAAGACCAACTAGACTTGAAAACCGAAAACGTTTTTATTTTTAAAAAATTTCAGTGGGCTTTATATTAAATGTTGGAAACTAATTTAGTAGAACACGATTCATCTCCCATGCATGCATATTCCCAGCCAAGTACACCACAGCACTCGCGAGCTAATATCAGGCTTCCAGTAGAACGGTGTTCAGTTGCTCGTCTTTCGGGTAGTTAAGTGCGTGAAGTTCAGTAGAACAGTCAATAGCGGTTCTAAAGGCTTCGGTAGCGCATCTGATACTAATTGATTCATAGTGAAGCACTTAAATCAGTGAAAGCAAGAGGGCAGCTTGTAGATCATTTGCTAAACAGAATATCTAGGCTCTTTGGAATATTATTTATTCATCGTGGTTCCGACGCCATTAAATTTTTTACTGCTGTGAGCAGGCTTGACTTTACATATGCACTCTTTTGCATTATCCGTCATGAGCCTTCGCTCATTGTCTATACCCAGACCACGTAATGCAGGAATTGGGAGGGGCGGAAGAGGTGCCATGTGACGTGTGGAACTGCCCGGTGTCATTGGATAATCGGCATCCCCAATAATTGCCACCCCGTTCCAAATATCCTATAGGATTCTTGGCACCACCATTCCAAATTTCCTACGGGATTTTTGGCATCCTTTATATGATTTTCGGTACCCTCGTGTTTGAGGCGATAAAAGTTAATTATTAGTGTGATTGTAGCGAGACGATGGAAAAGAGGGCAGATGACGAAAACGATGCATACGATGTAACTCTAAACTACGTTACATCGCACGTGAAATTAAGCTACCCTCAGGCTGCAACCGGCTAAACAAGATAAGTGTTCCATTCGCAAAAGGTCAAAGCAGTATCGAGTGCAAGATGGGCAGCTGTATAGAGTAATCTGTTCAGATTCAAAGAATGGGCCTTTCTCTTTATATAAATGACGCAAAGACAAGGAAGCAGATTAATGGTTGCCATATCGGACTAGCGATGAAGGTTGCGACAGAATGCTTGCGCAAAAGTATTTCTGGCCAGGATTATCAAAGGATGCATGTGAGAATTTGTGTGAGTTATTTATCTTGTCATTTCTACTACTGTCAGCATTTCTGTTAAAAAATTATTTTTGTGTATGCCAGGTGCATTGTGATCAATGTCAGAAGACGAAAAGAAAGCTTGATCATCCAGCTGAAGAGCTGCACCATGCACCAGTTCCCAACAGTAGCTGGAAGCAGATAGGAATAGACCTCATTAGGCCTCTGCCAACAACCACAAATGGTAACAATTAAGTATGTGCATGATAGTTATGACACACAATTTTTAGAAGTGCCAGAAGCACGTACATCTCCAACAAAAGAAGCCATTAATGTTGCTGAGTTTCTTAATGACCTCATTCTTCGTCATGGGTGCCCTGATGTAGCAATATCTGATCAAGGGACTGAGTTTTGTAATCAGGTATGTCCACACGCACATTATCAAACAAATGTAACGCTTCAAACAAATGTAACGCGTTGTCATCATGCATCCTTACATGGTGAGAGGGGGGGGGGGGAGGGAATTGTCTGGTCGCAGAGGCATTACTTGAGATGAGGGTCATGAGGGGGTGGAGGGGGAGGGTTATCTGATTGTATGGGTCAGACAGTTGAATAAGAAACTACTACAGAACCTGCTGTACCTGTACATCCAGAAGGTATTGGCGAACCCGAACTACCTCATATTGAATTTCGAAATCTGGCGAATCAACCGAGCAGAAAGTCCAACCGAAGATTCGGACATAATATATATACGACTAATTATTAATGGACTAATTATTCTAATGTTTCTAGGAGAGGGGGATAGTGTAGCGAATATAATTCTAGTATCTTAGTTAATTATTGTGCATGCAATGTGTGTGCCTGTATATGTACTGTGCATCTACTCTTGCTGCGCACTTTAAAGCTGGCCTTTACAGATATATAATAACTTATAAAATCACATGGTACAAATATAGAATTAAAAACACTACAAAACACAACACATGCTCATATAAGTTTTTAACATGTTGAATACACATACGAATGTAGTTCCTGAACAGGAGTCTTCATTGCTTTCTCAAGTCCAAAGTGGGTTACTGCAAGTCTGGCTCTGGCCATGGTGTTCAGACTAGGAGGCTGAAGATGCATCTCCTTCCCCAACATGGACACAAGGTCCCTGGCCCTCTGCTGAGCACTGGAGTGTTTAGGAAGAACACTTGGTAAACAGACTAGATATTCCATTAGGCACTGCTCCACCATCATCTTCCTCTCCCTCTCTCCGGACAGGGTGACATGCAATGATAGAACACATGTTTCAATACACATCATCTGAAGGGCCCTGAAGCAAGGATCAGAGCCACAGGCCATCACAGAGCCTCTAGAATTATGAGGGAAATAGACAACCCTCATGTATGGAAGATATTTGTTCCATTGGAAACCAAGTTCTTGTTCATGTGTTCGCAGCTCCTTGTGGCTATGCTTATCAAGGAAATTCTTGAGGAGCTCTGAGACTTGTTTGTATTGCAAGGAAAAGCTTTGCCTTGTTACGCAGAGTAGCGACATGAGCACTGATGTCAGGTATCTGTATAAGGTGAATAACAATTAATACATAGTGTATTGCATCAGGCGTACAGGGTTATCCTCAGGACATTAGATATTAATTCAAGTGATCTCTATGTGCAACTAAAAGTAACATTAATTTGTCTTTTATATGTTGGGGTGTACCGCAAAAAAAAAGGATTTTTCATTTTGTCATTGAAAGGATCACTTTGATTAGTAGTTGTCAATTAGTATTTGTCTGATGGCTTACTTTAGATAAACACTCTCAGTATGTGTAGCATTGTTCTCAGGTGTGGGTTCTGCGTTCTTCCATGTCCTGATGATGGCTTGTATCACGTGTGGCTTACACAGATAATCATGTGCGTCAAGGTTATAAGCCAAATCCAAAAGTATAGACATGGCAGTCAGATGCCTTCTAAAGGGTACAGTCTTGTTCTGCATGGCCCCAAGGATCTGTTCAAGGAATATCTGATTTGTAACCAGGCTTTGTTGTATGTGTGGAGCATTATATTCCAGTACACTAAAGGGTAATAGAACGCATGGAATTTTAAGGGGTGTGACTACATCACTTCAACCCACGCTAACTTTCATCTATTCAATTAATAAATAAGTAAATTGGCGGCCACAATGTAATAATTATTTATGTCTGAAAAACCGCTGTTTTGGGATTTGGCATTCACTGTTATATGATGTATATGCAACACAGGCTGTTTTTATTTTTTACATGCTGTAATTGCATTAACCAACCACACAAGAATGTTAAAAGCAATGGACGTCTGCATGATCCTTATTCTTCAGAACGATGATTATCAACATCCCAACATTAATTTTATCATGCTTTCCTCCATGCATTAACGCAAATCTGTTTCAGTGCTATTACACCGAGAAAAGTTATTTATAGTTGCCATTGGTTACGTTTTATTACTTACCAGCTCAAGAATCCCATGGTGGTGGTCAGTAATTCAATGATTACATCTCTCTGAACATCCTTGAATTGATCGGTGTATGGGTTTCGAGCTGGCACAATAGCTTTATCTGGAATCACAGACACTCGAAACAGGGACAGGTAAATATTGTCCCATTTAATCTCCTTCAACATGACAGCTTCAATTTCAGCACATGACGCAAGCGTCCACAACAAACGATTCAAACTAACTTCAAGAACTTGAGTTTGGAAAGTCATATATTTAAACGGAAGTCGGAGTAGCAGTGCTTGAAGCTGCTGGAGGCATTCCAACCCACCCGAAGCGATGAACAGCTTTGAGTTCACTACCATCTTTGCAGGAGTAGGGGGTTGAGATGCGTGTATGCTGGTCATAGTATCCAGTTCTGCCAGGTTTATGTTCTGTCGCATTTCTCTATCCAGGTCCTGAGAGATGGGGGTGAGCTGGAGGCGCTGCTCGACGGACTGAAGAAATGCGAGGGTCTTTTGAATGTAGCTAATTACATCAAGAACAGATTTTACGTCGGCTTCTGATGAATACTCCACGTTCACGTGGTCACCGTTCCTTATGCAGTACGACTCAAGAGACTCCTTTGTGCTTAGCTCCGTGGGCCCAAATATTAGCTTCTGGTCAAAGACGGGAATGTTGAATTGTTCCTGTATTGCATTTTGAAGGTCAGCAACGGTCTTGGGTATCCGCTTTAGGCCAAGCTCTCGTTCCCTCTTGGAGCCGTCCGTGGCACACGACAGGGTGACGAAGAGGCCGTACACAAGCGTGTTTCCCGTCTGAAGGCTATCATGAGGTTTGTGTATCGATCTCGCCTGACTGTCGCCGTTGTGTTTTTCCACATCATACTCGATGTCTTGTTTTTTGGCCGGTGCGGCTTTCGAGTCGCCAATACCCATGTCCCAATGCGCAAAAACAATTTTCTATATGTCCACGTCAGCGCATTGATCACGCGAGCGAACGATTCATGTTTTTGGTACAGATATGAAAAAAATAACAGATCACTTGTGAAATCAAAATAGGACTGATTTGCGCCTTTTTTTGCTGTGAAAATTGCTGAAGACATCACTTCGAAGCACGATGGGTAATGACGATTTGGCATTGATGCTGATTCATAGAGATGTGTCCAGAAGTGGTGGTTGAAGAGTTTTCTCGTCGTTACTCACGCAGGCTTTTGCTTACCCTTTTTCAGAGTAGCTAGCCCAAAGGTTATACTTGATGCCGTCAATATTAAGTTGTTTAGGAACAGTATCATTGTGAAAAGTGCTTTAATTTTCATGCCAAACTAAAAAAGCGGCTGGGGCTGTGCCCCAGGCCCCGCCACTGGTGGGGGCACGCCCCCTCCCGCACCCACCCCCTTCATGAATTTGATCTTAGACCCCCTCTTCCGGAATTCCTGGATCCGCCCTGCTTTGGATGATCTCCTTCAACAGATGAAGCTCAACTGTAGCCTGTGTGTGGTCTGAGGTGGCCCTCGACACGCCTTATATGAAAGGACGGCAGGGGGTGCTACTGGTACGTCATGCAGCTACGGCAGCTGGGTCCTCTGGTAGTTGCTCAGGAGGCTCAGCAAGGGTAGTGGTGCCGCGGGTTTTTCAACTAATGGCACTGGGGGTAGTGGAGCAGCGGGTGGTTCAACTAGTAGCACCAGGGGTAGTGGTGCCGCGGGTGGGATCCCCGGTATGCCGTCATCCGGCGTATGAACAGGTTGAGGGACCACAACTTCTTGAGCCGGTTGAATAGGTCCCACTGCCGGTTAATTAAAATCTCGTTGTTCCCCTTTACTTCCAATCAAAAGAAATGTTGAGCTTTAACCACTTATGACAGTAATAACGAGCACGCTTACCTAAGCAACGATCCTATTAGAAGGCTTAACGGTTTCCAATAAATGCGCAATTCGATGTACTAAAAATCATTTTTTTAAATTACCAACACCCTTTCTTACTGTTGTGAGGACAGTATTATGTAATACCGGAGACGTATCTAAACGTACAACACTTGCTTCTCATTAGTGATAAAATCAATCATGAAGAAATTAAAAATTGCGTCTTGCCCTTTAACCCTCTGCAGTTCCCAGAACTAGCTGATACTCAGACTTTTTTTTTAAATGTAAGGAACAATGAACAGTTTTCATATACAAAAACAAAATTCTTGAGTATCACCCTGCAAGTGACCTAAATATTGAAAACCGTGCTGTATAAACATTTATTCTTTAACCCTTTGGCCTCTCCCACAGAAACATATTATAGTCGGATTTTACACTAAGAGAGCTTCAATTTGATGCCAACAATAGCCATACATGTTCTGTGAGTAGGGAGTTATGAGTCTTCAAAGTGGAAAACAATAAATTATTCATGACGGTGTTAATATTTTAAAAATTAATGCGTTAAAGTAACATCCATATTAGGTCAAGCAAATATGATAAATTGCACACAAATCTGAGGGGTGCTGTCCAATTACTTCCTGACAGCCCATGGAATGACCCTATGGTGAGGTGTGTTGGAGACGTTTAGGTTGGAGGGTTTTGGAGTAACTCACATTTTACTTATTTGACATCGCCATGAACTAACCAACAAAACTACCCTGGCAAAGCTTTTATCTCGTATGCAGTACTTGTTTTAGATGGCTACATCAATCCTACATGTGGCAATACCATTTGCTACTTACGTATCTTTGCTGCTCTGCGTTTAGTCGTGAAAAAAATTCGAAACAGGTGATGCATTTTCTGTTGTATAAATGGCCCAGCATCTGGACCATACATTATTTAGACACCTGGACCATCCTCATGTTTTCCCTTTCCAGGGAAAAACCATCCTAGCCTCCACTGAGCTGACAGGTCTGTTAGGCGTCTTTACCGTTTCGTCATTTGGTTGGCCATCCTCATCATAGTCAAGACTATAACGCCTACTCTACCGGACTCGGTGATGTTTTTATTTTTGGTTTGCGTGCTTTTTTTCCTTGTATGCTCGTAATGTCTATCCATGTGGCATTTGTTTGCATGGAATATGTATTCTGATGGCTCCGTACAGGTGTGATTGCCATGTGGCAGTGTTAATTGAGTCTGTTTCCAATCCTATACTCTGATATCTATGAATTCCGCAGGTCCTGGAGACTGGAGTGATGTGCAAAAGTTGCGATGGGCCGGCGCATGCGCACGCCATAGGTGTGCACGTCATTATTAGGTGTGCACGTCATTTTAGGTGGCATGACTCCACTATACATGTACATCGAGTCCCCATGCAGTGATATAGGCCTGTATAGCATTGCCACTCCTGGTCATTTATGGCCCATATCCAGAAAAGGACCGATCATAATCAATTGTTTGCGGTTTGGACGATAACTTAACTTCCAACAGCGCAGCTGTTTATACCCTAAGTATTAGGTTGGTTAATAACAATGAAGTTTGTAAACAGACGTTGGAAGTTATCCGGGGAGTATGTGACTATCAATTTTGCTTCAAGTGTGTTAGACGATCTTGCAGATGTACAAAAACGACAGCTTTGTATTGAAAGTTAATTTTCGATCTAAGTGGGAAAACAGCACTTTCCGTACAGATGGATGGATAATGAACTTTTCCACACCTAATTAATGTATATTCAGCAGCCCAGATTTTGTGGACACCAGAATAAGAGATCAAGCAGTTCTATTAGTACGCTATAATTAGGTTTTGGACTTGTCCCAAATCAGCGCAAAGTGATTGCGATAAGCATCAGGACCAGTCAAATGTAAAAGGAATGTTTAATCGGAATAAGGGACCGTCTACAAACTATTTCGGAAAAGATAACGTCATTTTGTCATTTCATTACCCCACCCCCCCCCCTCCCCCCCCCCCCAGTCTCGTACCCAGACCCACCCTTACGTAAGCATTATCGCATAATGTATAATACTACGTAAGTATTATACATTATGCGATAATGCTTACGTAAGGGTGGGTCTGGGTACGAGACTACCCCCCCCCCCCCTCCCCCCCAATTCTCCCCACGTTGACGTTATTGGTGTTTTCCAGAATAATTTTGAGACCCCCGTTAATACTGCGTCCAGGACATTAATTGTCTCTTCTCATGATCGTCGAACTTCTTTATTTTTAAAGTATGCCGGCCGGCCTAACCCCGCTGTCCTTAAATTTAATCACACACAAAATAATCTTACGGAACTCTTTTTCTGTTGGCATTGACAGAGCATCATTTCTTTTGAGCTAGGGATGTTAACGTGGGTGAATCATGAAATTTGTACCCAACAACTCCCACCTAACGCGTAACGCGAGCTTGTTACTAACTACACTTCAGTTCTGCTTGATTTCTGTATATACTGCATATCTCTAGTGACATAAGAATCTACATGGTCACCTAGGCCCACATACTTACATGGTCACCTAGGCCCACATACTTACATGGTCACCTAGGCCCACATACTTACATGGTCACCTAGGCCCACATACCTACATGGTCACCTAGGCCCACATACTTACATGGTCACATAGGCCCACATACTTACATGGTCACCTAGGCCCACATACTTACATGGTCACCTAGGCCCACATACTTACAATGGTCACCTAGGCCCACATACTTACATGGTCACCTAGGCCCACATACTTACATAGTCACCTAGGCCCACATACTTACAATGGTCACCTAGGCCCACATACCTACATGGTCACCTAGGCCCACATACTTACATGGTCACCTAGGCCCACATACTTACATGGTCACCTAGGCCCACATACTTACATGGTCACCTAGGCCCACATACTTACATGGTGACCTAGGCCCACATACTTACATGGTCACCTAGGCCCACATACCTACATGGTCACCTAGGCCCACATACTTACATGGTCACCTAGGCCCACATACTTACATGGTGACCTAGGCCCACATACTTACATGGTCACCTAGGCCCACATACTTACATGGTGACCTAGGCCCACATACTTACAATGGTCACCTAGGCCCACATACTTACATGGTCACCTAGGCCCACATACTTACATGGTGACCTAGGCCCACATACTTACAATGGTCACCTAGGCCCACATACTTACATGGTCACCTAGGCCCACATACTTACATGGTCACCTAGGCCCACATACCTACATGGTCACCTAGGCCCACATACCTACATGGTCACCTAGGCCCACATACTTACATGTTGACCTAGGCCCACATACCTACATGGTCACCTAGGCCCACATACTTACGTGGTCACCTAGGCCCACATACCTACATGGTCACCTAGGCCCACATACCTACATGGTCACCTAGGCCCACATACTTACATGGTCACCTAGGCCCACATACTTACATGGTCACCTACTCCCACAGTACATACTTACATGGTCATTTTCCCATTCATCATAATACCGCTTATTAGATAACGAACACTCACTTCACAATTTGTAATTAAAAAAAAATTCAGTTTCATCATCGCAGCAAGCCCCACCCACACACACACACACACACACAGAGAATGTACACGGACAACCTCCACATTTTGCACTGTCACGACGAAGAAGGCACAAGAGAGGAGAGGACAACGGAGAACGGCTGCAGCGGCGCCGTCTGCTCCAGGTCCATGGCCGTCTTGTAGCAGTTGGCGGCCAGCTCCCTGCTCCCCCCCCGCGAGAGGAACACCTCCCCTAGCCAGTACCACGCCTCGTGGTTCAGCTGGTCCACCGCCGTGGCCTCCTGGAGGTACTTCTCCGCCTGGTCGTGCCTCCCCGAGCGGTACATCAGCTGCCCCAACAGGGTCAGGGCCGTCGGATTGGTCGGCTGGAGGGCCAACGCGCTCCGGTAGAGCTCCCCCGACGCCTTCGGGTTGTCGCTGGCCTGCATGACGCGGCCGTAGCTGAGGAGGACGGAGGGGAAGTGAGGGGCCAGGAACTGGGCCTCGCGCACGCAAGAGAGGGCGTCGCCCGTCTTGCCCGCCTTGAGGAACACCTCGGCCACCGCGCACCATATCCTCGCCTGGAGGGCGTTGGACGGGCTCACGGAGGCACGGGGACCGGACGTCGTGAACTGGGAGGAGCCCGTATCGGAGGCCAGGTCCGGGTCCGCCATCTCCAAGTGGGTATAGTCCTGCAGCTTGGAGTCGAGCTCGGTGAGAGAGTGATCGTCCTGTATGACCTGGTCGATGAGGCGCGGGGACCCCTCCTCAGAGTACAGCGACCTCCACAGCCCGAGCGCAACCTTGCACGTGGCCAAAGCTCCGCCCACGTTGTCGGCGGCGATGTCCAGCCTGATCCTGCAGTCGAGGAGGCCAAAGTTGTCGGGCTGCTTCTGGAGGGCGTGGTCGCACACCTTGGCCGCCTCGGCGTACGCCTTCTCGGCCGTGAGGATGAGGACGAGGAGGTGGAGGCAACCCGTGTGGCCCGCGTTGATGGTCAGCGAGCGTCCCACCTCCTCCTTGGCGCTCTGGAGCTGCCTGGACTCGGCCAGGCACACCGCGAGGTGGAAGGAGTAGACCACGTCCCTCCGGTCCAAGGAGACAGCGCGTTCCAGGTGCCTGAGTCCGCGGCGGTGCAGCTCCTGGCGCCTGTGGGAGACCGTCTCCTGCTCCGAGAGCACCCAGTGTCCCCGCCCGAGGAGGAACTGGGCCCTGGCCTCCAGGAAGTGGCCCCCGAAACCCTCCGCCACTTTGGAGGCCCACTCCACGCACAGGTCGGGTCTCTCCCCTTTTCCCACGGCAAAGTTTGCGGCCGTGAGCAGGGTGAGGGGGTCGTCGGGGAACTGGCTCACGCACTCGCGGAAGACGGCCATTGCCTGCTTGGCCTGCCCGTTGGACACCAGAGAGAGGGCAAACTGGGTCCACAGGTGCGGGGAGGCCGAGGCAAAGCGCATGCTTCCCTCCAGGCACTCCACCAGGGAGGCGTGGAGGTTGAGGTCAGTGATGGCGAGGGTGAGGAGGTCCAGGACCACGGTGGGGGTGAGCAAAGGGTTGACGGACACCTCCCAGGTGTCGACGAAGGCCTTGGCTAGCCTGCACACGAGGAGGGACTCCTCGGGGAGGGAGGAGGGTACGTGGCGGGTGCCGGAGATCAGACTCGAGACCTCGGCGGGCGAGTGGGCCCTGTTGGAGACGTGGAAGAGGAGGAGGGAGGCGAGGCTCACCGTGCACAGGTGGCGGACGTCCTTCAGGACCGCGCCCTCGGCCCGCGCCTGGAGGATCCGGCGGCAGAACCTGACCGCGCGCGAGGGGTCTCCTACCCTCGCCGCGACGAGGGGTCCCCTGTCCAGGCACACCTTCAGGACCTTGGAGACGGTCGGGTGGTGCGAGAGGGAGAGGGTCTGCCCGCGCTGCAGCATGTCCATCGCCAGGCGGACGCACTCCTCGTAAGCGTCCAGCGCGTGCGTGAGGTCGCGGGACTCCAATTGGTGCGCACCACAGAGGACCTCCGTGCACAGGGCAATGGTGAGGGTCCCGTCCAGAAGCACCTTGCACGTGTGCAGTTGGCTCATGTCCCCCGTGCACCGCAGGCCTTCTTGCACCGCGTAAAGGGCGCCCTTGGGGTCCCCGCCCACCCACAGTAGCTGCCCGCGCAGGATGCTCGCCAACTGGCGTAGGAAGGCGTCCCCGGGGTCCCCCGGCTGGCACTGCTCTATGGCCTGGCTTAGCTTCGTCCCGGCCTGGCCCAGGTCCTCCTTGGCCCTGACACCCGCGAAATAACCATCGATGACTTCCAGCGACTCGACGAATTCCCGGAAACCTTCGGTTATGACGGCCTTCTTGGTCGCCTTCCTGATGTACTGGTTGACGTCATCCCAGCGCCGCTCGTACAGAGGCTTGTCTAGCTCGTCTAGGAGCTGTACTATTGGTTTTGTTTTCTTGCGGCTAACCATTTCTATTTACCAATAGTATTTATTGACGTTTATTCCATCACGTGAATACATTATTACCTAACGAATCCTTAAACGGCACTTTTATTTTAGTACTCTGCCTGATAGTACTATAGTTGAAGTAGTTACTGCAAATTCAACTAGCTCGACGGGCCTGTGTATGCGTATCTCTGTTTGTGGTCCACCCCCCCCCCCCCCCCCCCCCCCCGCCGCCTCGCCCCCCACAATATACAAGCAGGCGGTGGATCGCGGGACGCAATGGGGGCGGCACCGGGGGCACGTGCCTTTCGTTCATCTAATTATATATTCATAGCTTTTTTGCATTTTGAACACATACATGTAGCTACCAAAAGCTTCCCCTCCCCTGCACCCATGCACCCCCCTTTTCGGTGAACACGCCCATTTTCCACTTCTTATTAATTTGTGACCCCCCCCCCCCCCCCCCCCTTCCCTTCCGCAGTTTTTTTTTTAAATTAATTGTCTCATAACTTTATTATGGTAGAAACTGTACGTAAATGGGACAGAATGGGCTGTTCCAGTAAATAAGTGCACGGGGGGGGGGGGGGGGGGGGGGGGTAGTCTCGTACCTGACCATCTATGACGTAAGCGATTATCGCTGTAAACACTCGTCTGAACGTAGTCGATAATCGCTTACGTCATAGACGGTCTGGGTACGAGACTAGGGGGGTGGGGGGTGGATGAAAACGAGAGGCTGTCCAGGGGGGGATTTTATATGAAGGGGTGTGTGGGTGAGGTTAAGTGAAGCAGATTGCATTAGATAACAAGGGATATGCATCGAAAGGACTTAAATTAAGTCACTGTGAATATACTCTGTAATTAAACTATACCCGGACGATTTCACCTTTTTGATGAGGGTATTGTCCATGGGGGTTAAGATATCCAGCGTCTTTGTGATGGAATAATGGTTACTATCAATTGTAAAATTTGCTGCTTTTATGGGTTCCAACTTGCGGTAGAGACTTATGGAAACTGGGGTAGGGAAGCCCAATCTACTTTCTCTCGCCTAGCTTCTCACCTGGCCATCATCACAAAGGTAAGGTGCTCACAGAGCTATACAGCAGGCTGAACTTCACCCTGGTTCGGGCTGTGGCTAGAGCCTTGTTGGCAAGATGTGCTCCCTCCCTTGGCCTCCAGGATATCCTTTGAATTTTTCTGTGTTGTTTACGTATTATTGTTTAATTAAGTTTAGGGGTTAATATTAAATGATATATACCTTCATGATCAGGGCATTGTCCATGCACAGGGTTAATTAAGGTTGTTATTTGAATTAAGGCTACTATGAGCCGACTACCACATGTACATGTATAGCACAGAAATAACCAGGGTCCAGGGTGTATAATTTTAAATCTTTTGTCGGGGGGGGGGGAGGGGGGGGGGGGGGGTGTTTACAGGGGGTCTGTTTATCCACCCTCCCCCCCCCCCCCCCCCCCCCCCCCCATGCAGTTATTTACTGGAACAGGCCAATGTCCGTACAGAATATCTGTACCACAAACTTGCAATTGGCTGTGAGCCTGTGTATGCGGAATGCGGAATTATATTCAATTGTACATGCATGTATTATGCTGTGATATATTAATTATAACGAAACACAAGCTCAGGGAACAATCTAGCTCGCGAGCATTCTATATAAGGGCTTTCATAACTTGTAAATTAGGCGTATAAATCCTAGGACGGCCGGGGCCGACGAAACTATATATATGCATGTAACTATAAAAATGCATGCTCAAGTCATATGCGTAAACGCGTTTCAACCCATACATGTGGCCGGAGGGTACAAGTAATCATCGCAAGGCTAACGGACCCATACGTATTTAGAACAGGCAAAAGGGAGGCATGAATTCGAACTGGCTGCCATTTTTTTTAAACATGACTTTTTTAAAATTATAAATAGTCTCGTACCCAGACTCAGGTCACATTAATTCAGTACGGCACTTGAAAACTGTCACAGCAAAACAAATAAAACAAGACGCAAATCATTTTTGATTTCACAAGCTAGTGATCTGTTTTTTCATAAATGATAACAGTTTTGATACATATATGAAAATAACAGATCACATTAATTTTTGTGGAATATGATTTGCGACTTTTTTTGCATGAGTAGGAAGGTTTTTGTTTAAAAAGAAGAAATGAGTGTGGCGACTAGGAAAATACAGGGAGACCATGGGGGAAAATAGTTTTTTTCTGAGGGATTATATAATTACGTACACACCCCATGTGGATATACACCATGCCAAATGTATCACATTATAAAGGCACCATTGCGGCTACAGGTGTATTATTCACATGGAATACACACACATACACACAACAAAAAGACATTGAACACTAAAAAAAAATTTGCACGTCAAACAAACAAGTAAAGTCTTCATTGTCATTCATCAGGGATGGTACTACCACAGACACCTTGGACTGCCCTGTTTAGTACGTCACACCATCTGATGGGTAGGACATTGAGTGAAGAGGAGAGGGAGGAGGGGAAGAGGACGGGGAAGGAGGGGAGGGGAAGGGGGGTATGGAGGAGGGTGAGGAGGGAGGAGGAGGAGGAGGAGGAGGAGGAGGGGGAGGAGGAGGAGGAGGAGGAGGAGGAGGAGGAGGGGGAGGAGGAGGAGGAGGGGGAGGAGGAGGGGGAGGAGGAGGAGGAGGGGGAGGAGGGGGAGGAGGAGGAGGGGGAGGAGGAGGGGGAGGAGGAGGAGGAGGAGGAGGAGGGGGAGGAGGAGGTAAATACTCACTTTTTAAGCTGCTCAACATTTTCAGCTTTGAAGTAAAACTCTGTGGTCCCGGGGTGTTTAAGACTGAAAATCAGTGTGTCTTCTTTGCCCTACAGATAAGCACATTAACTTTACCACTAGCCCCTGGCAATGTAACCTCACCACCATTAGCCCCACCTCACCACTAGCCCCACCCATTGCCAGCCCCACCCATCACCACTTTTGGCCCCTCCCACCACAAAAAGTACCACACACCTCAGAAGGTGCTACGACCTTGTAGCTGGGTAGCGTGATTGTCTTCTTGGCCACCACATCCTGGAACATGAGGAAATTAAGGCATCACATGACCTTCACTCTGCATCACACCTCATGTCTCCCACTACACACCCACCTCATGTCTCCCACTACCCACCTCATGTCCCCCACTACACACCCACCTCATGTCTCCCACTACACACCTCATGTCCCCCACTACACACCCACCTCATGTCTCCCACTACACACCCACCTCATGTCTCCCACTACACACCCACCTCATGTCTCCCACTACAACCTCATGTCTCCCACTACACACCTCATGTCCCCCACTACACACCCACCTCATGTCTCCCACTACACACCCACCTCATGTCTCCCACTACCCACCTCATGTCCCCCACTACACACCTACCTCATGTCTCCCACTACACACCTACCTCATGTCTCACAAACTCGTAGAGGACCAGGTTGTAGACCACATACCACCTCCTCTTCCATCTCTTTGTCTTGGACTTGTGGGTGAACAGGTAACCGCTGAGCTGTGCAGAGTGGTCTCTGGCCTTCACCTCCACCAATACCTGGGGCATGGTGAACTGCTTGTCTGATACCTTCCTCTTCTTGCGAGGAGACAGGAGTGTGTCTTGAGGGGCAGAGTCTGGAGATGAATTGATGTTTAATCGCAAGCCAATTCCCCCCCCCCCCCCCCCCCCCCCCCGGGGGAAGGGCCTCACCTCTCCCTCACCTCCACCTCCCCACTCTCATGATGTAGTTAAGTTAGTTAACTAATTGTGCCCTGCAGTACAGGTGACGTTAACTGGCCCCTCCCCCTACTCAGCATGGCTGCACTCTAAACATAAGCCATCAAAAGTCCGTCAAAACAGAAACTGCTCAGCAACCATAGCAACCATTTTGCTTAAGTCATCTGGTGCCACAACACTTGGAAGAGCACACTTTTAATATGCTTAGAAAAAAATATTCAAAGCCTCAATGGGACCATGATTATGTACACATAGCGTCCATCAATATACTTAGGAATGGCAGCCATCTTACCTACACATGTACATGTATCTCTCCCTCAACTCCTTCATTGTACAGTACATCCCCTCATTATACATGTAGGATGTCACTATCATACCAGCCATGATCCTCTGGCTCCACAATACAGTGGGTGGAGCATTAACACACCAGGGTGTATATAAGTAACCGACTATGATGTGGAACCTAAGGTAACCCAGGAGATGACTTTACACACGTCACCATTCCATCTGTTGTGTGGATTCATATAGAATGTTATTCATGCAATACCCCATTCTATTATTTAATTTATGGTCAGATTGGCGCAGTGGTAGCACCAGTGTAACCACAGCTCCCAAGGTCATGGGTTCATTCCACCGAGGCAACATATGGCCTACAACACGTCACACAACTCATATGATAAAGCCTGACATGGCTGACACACCAAACATCTCAACCCCTAACATCTCAACCCCTAATACCCAACAATGACGAGGGTAAGGCAATTGTGCATTATATCATCGTGTAGCATGGTGACAGGCTAAAAGCTCCAAGTTACTTATATTTTTTGTTTGTATTCCAGACAGTCATTCTGTGAAATCTAACGTCTAAAGGAGGCGGGGCTGTGTTCCCTCCAAAAACAACCTCCTACATGTAGCTAGTTATTATCCTGACATTACATTATACACCAAACCAGTTACACTTACTTAGACACACACACACATTCACACAAGTAGCCCCACCCACCATAGGTAGCCCCACCCATCACAGGTAGCCCCACCCACCATAGGTAGCCCCACCCATCACAGGTGGCCCCACCCACCACAGGTGGCCCCACCTCCTTTTAGCTTGATGCAGCAGGTGTGGCAAACACGCCCAGGCTTGTTGTCCAGGTACTGGAGATTAACGACATACCCAGCACATTCAGCACAGAAGATCTGTGTGTGTGTGTGTGTGGTGTGTGTGTGTGTGTGGTGTGTGTGCATGTGTGTGTGTGTGGTATGTGTGTGTGGTGTGTGTGTGCATGTGTGGTGTGTGTGTGTGTGTGGTGTGTGTGTGTGGTGTGTGTGTGGTATGTGTGTGTGTGGTGTGTGTGTGTGTGCATGTGTGGTGTGTGTGCATGTGTGATAAAATGTACCAGAACAGCACCACGTCACAACACAAAGACATTAAAATGACCAGGACACTGGGG
Organism: Eunapius fragilis; assembly: GCA_963681505.1. Taxonomy (NCBI): domain Eukaryota; kingdom Metazoa; phylum Porifera; class Demospongiae; order Spongillida; family Spongillidae; genus Eunapius; species Eunapius fragilis. Next base: position 13,724,879 of record OY811971.1, read on the forward strand.
AGGGAGTGATGTTTGCCACGCCCCCTCCTTACCATGCCACACCCCCTGCAGTGATGTCTCCTCTTGGTCAGCGTGAAGTGCACACTGCACAGCTGACACATGCTGACAGAGTTATCAGGCAGCCATGCAGGTGCAAGACGACCAAGGTCTGTGCAATTCCTGCCTGCCTTCTGTATAGAGAGGTGAGGGGGAGAGGGGTGAGGGGGTGAGGGGGGGAGGGGGGGTCAGGTGTGAGGGGGAAAAGGGGTGAGGGGGGTGAGGGGGATGTGGCAGAGAGGAGGCAAGGAGGAGGAGGGGGAAGAAGGGAAGGAGGAGGAAGTGAGTAGTGTGACAGAAGGCATGAACATGACCTTACACTAATGCTCTTGGCACGAACAATAGCTTTATTGGCTTCGATTTCATTGTTCTCCCTTATGGCATTCTTGATTGCCTACAGGAGGGAGGGGTAGGTGGGCAGGGACGTCCGGTGGGTGGAGTTAAGGTGGGCGGGGACATCGGGCGTTTTTGATCACTTACGTCTATCCACTGTTGACACTCCTCTGCAGAGCTGTAGAGAGATCACATGCAGATCACATGCACGTCACATGATACATACACATGTACTGTACACACACAGATCTAAACTAGTGTACCGACTGACACAAAGTGTACTCTATTCAAAAGGGATACGGTGTACTAATGACACATAAGGGATACAGTGTACTAGTGACACATAAGGGATACAGTGTACTAGTGACACATAAGGGATACAGTGTACTAGTGACACATAAGGGATACAGTGTACTAGTGACACATAAGGGATACAGTGTACTAGTGACACATAAGGGATACAGTGTACTAATGACACATAAGGGATACAGTGTACTAGTGACACATAAGGGATACACTGTACTAGTGACACATAAGGGATACAGTGTACTAGTGACACATAAGGGATACAGTGCACTAGTGACACATAAGGGATACAGTGTACTAGTGACACATAAGGGATACAGTGTACTAATGACACATAAGGGATACAGTGCACTAGTGACACATAAGGGATACAGTGTACTAGTGACACATAAGGGATACAGTGCACTAGTGACACATAAGGGATACAGTGTACTAATGACACATAAGGGATACAGTGTACTAATGACACATAAGGGATACAGTGTACTAATGACACATAAGGGATACAGTGTACTAGTGACACATAAGGGATACAGTGTACTAATGACACATAAGGGATACAGTGTACTAATGACACATAAGGGATACAGTGTACTAATGACACATAAGGGATACAGTGTACTAATGACACATAAGGGATACAGTGTACTAGTGACTGTACGCTATTCATTTCATAATACACAGGTTCAATTACACATGCACATACTGTAGACACCCACACACGCACACCACACACATCACACACATGTACACACACACACACACACACACACACACACACACACACACACACACACACACACACACACACACACACACACACACACACACACACTTTTGTACCTGGCCTCCAGACGGAATGATTTGCAGGTGCTGGTGATTTGGAAGCCATGCTTCATGTCTGGGTCGTTGAGTAGCTGCACCCTCATGCCGTCCAGAGGTATCCTCATGATTACCTTGTAGGTGAGGCCAGGCGGGTGGGAGATACAGTAGAGGAGGAGGTCGTTGAACTGGAGGGAGAGGAGGGAGGAGGGTGAGGGGGGAGGAGGGAGAGGAGGAGGAGGGTGAGGGGAAGGAGGGAGGAGGAGGGAGGAGGGTGAGGGGGGAGGAGGGAGGGGAGGAGGAGGGTGAGGGGAAGGAGGAGGGAGGGGAGGAGGAGGGTGAGGGGAAGGAGGAGGGAGGGGAGGAGGAGGGTGAGGGGAAGGAGGAGGGAGGGGAGGAGGAGGGTGAGGGGAAGGAGGAGGGAGGGGAGGAGGAGGGTGAGGGGAAGGAGGAGGGAGGAAGGAAGAGAGAGGGATAGAATGGGAGGGATGGAAGGGGAGGGTGAGAGTGAGGTGAGGAGGTGACAGGAGAGGAATAGATGAGCAGGGAGGAGAGGATGTGTGGTAGGAGGGGAGGGGGAGACGAGACAAAAAGGGAGACATAAGTGGTGGGTGTGGTAGCACCAGTGGTTCCGCCTACCAGGAAAAACATTTTCATCTGCTTCTCTTTCCTGCATGACTTAAGGAGCTCCCCCTCCTTGATCAGCTTCTGCAAGGAGAGAAGAGAGGTCATGTGAGGTCACGTGATCACATGCAACTTACCCTATATGGTGTGATAAGGGAGTCACCTGCGTCTCCACTTAGCTTTTTGCATACATCTATGACCTTCCTGAAATTATCCTGTAGAAGTAGTGCACGTGTGAACATTGTGTGTACATGTACAGTGTAGAAACATCTGTGTGTGTGTGTGTGCATTTTTTCAAGAACATTTTGTTCCCGTTTTATGGCAGAGATATATGCAATACATGCACCCCGATACCCTGCATAGTACAGTGAGCTATAGACCCCCCCTCCCCCCCCAGACTGGTGAGCTATGGACCCCCACTGGTAAGCTAATGATACCCTGTGTAGAATAATGTGTCTACTACTATAATTGTGTACTTCAGTGTGTGTGTGTGTGTGTGTGTGTGTGTGTGCTCAGTTCTATCCATGGGGGAGATGGCATGGGGAGGAGACAGTATGTGATCATGTACATGTACAACATCACCAGCCTTATCATTAATAACTAATCACAACATTAATAACTAACCATGCGCTTCATGGTGTCGTTCACGTGTGATGCCACCTGAGATATGATTTCAAGTGCCGCTACATTTGTAATAACCAGAGCAGTTAATAACTGGGTCGGGGTTGGGAGAGCGGGGCGGGGAACACTTACTCTCGCTTGGTTTTCTGTCGGGTGAATCTTGTGGGAGGTGTTTGACATAGTCTGTATAGAGGCAGGAGAATACAGCCAACTTGACACTTCAGGCCCCAGAAATCAAGCACTGATATTTTTTATAGTTGCGCAGTGAACAGTGGCAGTGTAGAATGGTCGGGGGGGTAGGGGGGGGGGGGGGGGGGTGTGGGAACATGCATGTTCACATACTTGTGAGTATTTTCTAGTTTACTAATGAGTATGCGGAGAAATACTGGTTTTAGCCCAACTCCCCTCCAACCACACCACCACCGGAAGGAAGGGGGAAGAGAGGGAAAGGGGATAGGAAAAGGGGGTGGGGGAGGGTGATCTCTCCAGACCTGCCAGCAGTAGCTTGTATCTAGGTATCCTCTGTACGGCCTCCAGCATGTAGCTAGCCAGGGGAAGGCTGGCACACTTAGGTTCCGCCTCAAAGTCCCTCAGCAGCTCAGCAAACTGAGGGTACTTCTTCTTAGCGTCCTCAAGAGCCTTCAGGGCCTTGTCAAACTTACTGATGTACTCCGTGTAGAGCTAGGAGGGGGGAGGAGGAGGGGGCGGTACTGCCTTGGGGAATAGACATCAACATACATGCATGTGTGTAGCCTCTCTACATGAGGGGGATGGAGGAGGAAGGAGAGGGAGAGAAGGAGGAGGGGAGGGAGAGGGAGAGAAGGGGAGAGGGAGGGAGAGAAGGGGAGGGGGAGGGGGAGGAAGAGAAGGGGAGGATGCCCCTTACCTTGAGGTATGGTGCCTTGCCAGATAGGATGTCCCCAACCCTTGGGTCTGCATCCCTACAACGACGCAGAAAAGTTGGAGTGCATTGTAATGTAGGTGTGAACACTGTGCCCAGTAACTATAGCAACACTGTGCCCAGTAACTATAGCAACACTGCGCCCAGTAACTATAGCAGTGGACATGATCTGCAGAATACTATCCCATGTGGTCTAAAATTACAAAGACTTCCCTGTACAGAAATATAACGATGAATGATGATCAAACTAAAAGCACCAGTGGGGGGAAGGGAAAGGTCACGGTGGGGGGGAGGGGGGAGGGTCACTGGTAGGGGGGTGGGTGGTTCTGCCCATGACTGGATTACCAATTCAGAAGGGAACAAAATATATTGTTACACTAATCTCTATGTGGCTTCACTAATCAGATCCCTGGGAAGCACAGACCCCTATGAGACAGAAGCAATAATAATATCATTAGTGATGAGTCCCCTCCCCTCCCTCCCTCCCTCTACACACATGTACCACCCCTCCCCTCAGTGGTGGGAGGAGTGGGGGGGTCCAATAAGGTTACAAGGGGACCACTGTAACCACACCTCTCTTCAAGCTCCACCCCATAGTTACGCTCGCACACATCATTACCAGTTACTCATGCGTGTCTCCAGGTCATTGAGGAGGCCAGAGTTCAGACCCACCAAGCTACCCACGTTGCCAAGGATCTGCTTCAGAACCTCGTCAGGTATGACTGGTTTGTCGTTGTCACGGTTACTAGTGATCCAGGAGCGGAAATCTTCGTGGAGGAGACGTAGACCTTTGACATACCTGGGGTTAGGGGAGGTAGGGAGGGAGGGAGGAGGAGGAGGAGGAGGAAGATGAGTGTCTCATTTGCTGGACCTCATATACTCTAATATGTGTACATGATCATATACTCTATATGATCATGTACACATGTGTAGGTCTACGTTGATAGGATTGAACTAACAACATACACCCTCTGCCTATAATACACACACACACACACACACACACACACACACACACACACACACACACACACACTCACGTCCTCTCTGTTGTCAGCATCTCCTGTGCTATGTAGAAGGTCTTCCCTCTCTTGCATTTGGCAGGGTCTAAGACATCATCGGTAGAAGCCAACAAGCACTCCTGGTAGGGGAAGGAGTGTGTGACAGATACCCAGGGAGAGGGGGGCGGGGCGGGGGGAGGAGCATGTACATGTCCTCCCACTCCAGCTTAGGACTCATTCCCAGACCTCTACAACCCCTCATCCCCAGACTCCTCCCTATCACAGGCCCCTCATCCACAGACCCTCGCATGCCCCTCGTACCCCAGACCTCTACCTCCTCCCGTCATGGCCTCACCTCCGTTTCCTCCTCTTCGCTCGAGTCTTCAGAATCAGAGCTGCCAGAGTCATCATACAAGGTGCCACTGCGGGACTTTGTGGGAGATGCTTCTTCCCCAGACTGCTAAAATGACATCCGCGTGCAAGCAAAGGAGCATTAACCTCAAGTGACGACGTACAGGTGGGGAACATGCTGACATCTAACACACATGTACATGTGTACTGGACATACATGTACCCACGTCACCCACCAGTGGACCAATAGAGCCAGTGGACTGGATGGTCATTACTTAAAGTACCACCACCATAACCCACCAGGACCAGTGAGGCTATGGTCCCTTATGTTACCACCACCATAACCCACCAGGGCCAGTGAGACTATGGTCCCTTATGTTACCACCACCATAACCCACCAGGGCCAGTGAGGCTATGGTCCCTTATGGTACCACCACCATAACCCACCAGGGCCAGTGAGGCTATGGTCCCTTATGTTACCCCACCATAACCCACCAGGGCCAGTGAGGCTATGGTCCCTTATGGTACCACCACCATAACCCACCAGGGCCAGTGAGGCTATGGTCCCTTATGGTACCACCACCATAACCCACCAGGGCCAGTGAGGCTATGGTCCCTTATGGTACCACCACCATAACCCACCAGGGCCAGTGAGGCTATGGTCCCTTATGGTACCACCACCATAACCCACCAGGGCCAGTGAGGCTATGGTCCCTTATGGTACCACCACCATAACCCACCAGGGCCAGTGAGGCTATGGTCCCTTATGGTACCACCACCATAACCCACCAGGGCCGGTGAGGCTATGGTCCCTTACGTTACCACCACCATAACCCACCAGGGCCAGTGAGGCTATGGTCCCTTATGGTACCACCACCATAACCCACCAGGGCCAGTGAGGCTATGGTCCCTTATGGTACCACCACCATAACCCACCAGGGCCAGTGAGGCTATGGTCCCTTATGTTACCACCACCATAACCCACCAGGGCCAGTGAGGCTATGGTCCCTTATGGTACCACCACCATAAACCCACCAGGGCCAGTGAGGCTATGGTCCCTTATGTTACCACCACCATAAACCCACCAGGGCCAGTGAGGCTATGGTCCCTTATGGTACCACCACCATAACCCACCAGGGCCAGTGAGGCTATGGTCCCTTATGTTACCACCACCATAACCCACCAGGGCCAGTGAGGCTATGGTCCCTTATGGTACCACCACCATAACCCACCAGGGCCAGTGAGGCTATGGTCCCTTATGTTACCACCACCATAACCCACCAGGGCCAGTGAGGCTATGGTCCCTTATGTTACCACCACCATAACCCACCAGGGCCAGTGAGGCTATGGTCCCTTATGGTACCACCACCATAACCCACCAGGGCCAGTGAGGCTATGGTCCCTTATGGTACCACCACCATAACCCACCAGGGCCAGTGAGGCTATGGTCCCTTATGTTACCACCACCATTTAACCCACCAGGGCCAGTGAGGCTATGGTCCCTTATGGTACCACCACCATAACCCACCAGGGCCAGCGAGGCTATGGTCCCTTATGTTACCACCACCATAACCCACCAGGGCCAGTGAGGCTATGGTCCCTTATGTTACCACCACCATAACCCACCAGGGCCAGTGAGGCTATGGTCCCTTATGGTACCACCACCATAACCCACCAGGGCCAGTGAGGCTATGGTCCCTTATGGTACCACCACCATAACCCACCAGGGCCAGTGAGGCTATGGTCCCTTATGTTACCACCACCATAACCCACCAGGGCCAGTGAGGCTATGGTCCCTTATGGTACCACCACCATAACCCACCAGGGCCAGTGAGGCTATGGTCCCTTATGTTACCACCACCATAACCCACCAGGGCCAGTGAGGCTATGGTCCCTTATGTTACCACCACCATAACCCACCAGGGCCAGTGAGGCTATGGTCCCTTATGGTACCACCACCATAACCCACCAGGGCCAGTGAGGCTATGGTCCCTTATGTTACCACCACCATAACCCACCAGGGCCAGTGAGGCTATGGTCCCTTATGTTACCACCACCATAACCCACCAGGGCCAGTGAGGCTATGGTCCCTTATGTTACCACCACCATAACCCACCAGGGCCAGTGAGGCTATGGTCCCTTATGGTACCACCACCATAACCCACCAGGGCCAGTGAGGCTATGGTCCCTTATGTTACCACCACCATAACCCACCAGGGCCAGTGAGGCTATGGTCCCTTATGTTACCACCACCATAACCCACCAGGGCCAGTGAGGCTATGGTCCCTTATGGTACCACCACCATAACCCACCAGGGCCAGTGAGGCTATGGTCCCTTATGGTACCACCACCATAACCCACCAGGGCCAGTGAGGCTATGGTCCCTTATGTTACCACCACCATAACCCACCAGGGCCAGTGAGGCTATGGTCCCTTATGGTACCACCACCATAACCCACCAGGGCCAGTGAGGCTATGGTCCCTTATGTTACCACCACCATAACCCACCAGGGCCAGTGAGGCTATGGTCCCTTATGGTACCACCACCATAACCCACCAGGGCCAGTGAGGCTATGGTCCCTTATGGTACCACCACCATAACCCACCAGGGCCAGTGAGGCTATGGTCCCTTATGGTACCACCACCATAACCCACCAGGGCCAGTGAGGCTATGGTCCCTTATGGTACCACCACCATAACCCACCAGGGCCAGTGAGGCTATGGTCCCTTATGGTACCACCACCATAACCCACCAGGGCCAGTGAGGCTATGGTCCCTTATGGTACCACCACCATAACCCACCAGGGCCGGTGAGGCTATGGTCCCTTACGTTACCACCACCATAACCCACCAGGGCCAGTGAGGCTATGGTCCCTTATGGTACCACCACCATAACCCACCAGGGCCAGTGAGGCTATGGTCCCTTATGGTACCACCACCATAACCCACCAGGGCCAGTGAGGCTATGGTCCCTTATGTTACCACCACCATAACCCACCAGGGCCAGTGAGGCTATGGTCCCTTATGGTACCACCACCATAAACCCACCAGGGCCAGTGAGGCTATGGTCCCTTATGTTACCACCACCATAAACCCACCAGGGCCAGTGAGGCTATGGTCCCTTATGGTACCACCACCATAACCCACCAGGGCCAGTGAGGCTATGGTCCCTTATGTTACCACCACCATAACCCACCAGGGCCAGTGAGGCTATGGTCCCTTATGGTACCACCACCATAACCCACCAGGGCCAGTGAGGCTATGGTCCCTTATGTTACCACCACCATAACCCACCAGGGCCAGTGAGGCTATGGTCCCTTATGTTACCACCACCATAACCCACCAGGGCCAGTGAGGCTATGGTCCCTTATGGTACCACCACCATAACCCACCAGGGCCAGTGAGGCTATGGTCCCTTATGGTACCACCACCATAACCCACCAGGGCCAGTGAGGCTATGGTCCCTTATGTTACCACCACCATTTAACCCACCAGGGCCAGTGAGGCTATGGTCCCTTATGGTACCACCACCATAACCCACCAGGGCCAGCGAGGCTATGGTCCCTTATGTTACCACCACCATAACCCACCAGGGCCAGTGAGGCTATGGTCCCTTATGTTACCACCACCATAACCCACCAGGGCCAGTGAGGCTATGGTCCCTTATGGTACCACCACCATAACCCACCAGGGCCAGTGAGGCTATGGTCCCTTATGGTACCACCACCATAACCCACCAGGGCCAGTGAGGCTATGGTCCCTTATGTTACCACCACCATAACCCACCAGGGCCAGTGAGGCTATGGTCCCTTATGGTACCACCACCATAACCCACCAGGGCCAGTGAGGCTATGGTCCCTTATGTTACCACCACCATAACCCACCAGGGCCAGTGAGGCTATGGTCCCTTATGTTACCACCACCATAACCCACCAGGGCCAGTGAGGCTATGGTCCCTTATGGTACCACCACCATAACCCACCAGGGCCAGTGAGGCTATGGTCCCTTATGTTACCACCACCATAACCCACCAGGGCCAGTGAGGCTATGGTCCCTTATGTTACCACCACCATAACCCACCAGGGCCAGTGAGGCTATGGTCCCTTATGTTACCACCACCATAACCCACCAGGGCCAGTGAGGCTATGGTCCCTTATGGTACCACCACCATAACCCACCAGGGCCAGTGAGGCTATGGTCCCTTATGTTACCACCACCATAACCCACCAGGGCCAGTGAGGCTATGGTCCCTTATGTTACCACCACCATAACCCACCAGGGCCAGTGAGGCTATGGTCCCTTATGGTACCACCACCATAACCCACCAGGGCCAGTGAGGCTATGGTCCCTTATGGTACCACCACCATAACCCACCAGGGCCAGTGAGGCTATGGTCCCTTATGTTACCACCACCATAACCCACCAGGGCCAGTGAGGCTATGGTCCCTTATGGTACCACCACCATAACCCACCAGGGCCAGTGAGGCTATGGTCCCTTATGTTACCACCACCATAACCCACCAGGGCCAGTGAGGCTATGGTCCCTTATGGTACCACCACCATAACCCACCAGGGCCAGTGAGGCTATGGTCCCTTATGGTACCACCACCATAACCCACCAGGGCCAGTGAGGCTATGGTCCCTTATGGTACCACCACCATAACCCACCAGGGCCAGTGAGGCTATGGTCCCTTATGTTACCACCACCATAACCCACCAGGGCCAGTGAGGCTATGGTCCCTTATGGTACCACCACCATAACCCACCAGGGCCAGTGAGGCTATGGTCCCTTATGTTACCACCACCATAACCCACCAGGGCCAGTGAGGCTATGGTCCCTTATGTTACCACCACCATAACCCACCAGGGCCAGTGAGGCTATGGTCCCTTATGGTACCACCACCATAACCCACCAGGGCCAGTGAGGCTATGGTCCCTTATGTTACCACCACCATAACCCACCAGGGCCAGTGAGGCTATGGTCCCTTATGTTACCACCACCATAACCCACCAGGGCCAGTGAGGCTATGGTCCCTTATGTTACCACCACCATAACCCACCAGGGCCAGTGAGGCTATGGTCCCTTATGGTACCACCACCATAACCCACCAGGGCCAGTGAGGCTATGGTCCCTTATGTTACCACCACCATAACCCACCAGGGCCAGTGAGGCTATGGTCCCTTATGTTAACCAAGTCTCACTAGGTCCCAGATATCCTGTACGCAAACTAAAGCAAAACCACTGAATGACATCATCACATGAGAAGCTACATGCACATGTATTGCAAGCAGGGGAGCTAACACACACACACCCCTTCCCCAAACAGGTTTCCCTCACCCACCCCCCTTGTTGAAATCCTCAAGTTAGGCCACGCCCACCCACCCCCACCTACTCACCTCCTTGTTCCCGTCGCTACCAGGCGTAGTGGGAACGTCAACAAACCCCACCTGGCGCGGGGTCGCGTGGGCGTTGGCGGTGGGGGGCTCAGGCGGGGGTCTGTTCCTCGGCTTGAGGGACTTGGCCCTGACCTTGTGGGGCTTCCCCTGCGGGGGCGGGGCTACAATGGCATCGTAGACGTGCTCGACCCTCCCCCTGGGGAGAGTGGAGGTGGTCTTGTGGGCGTCGCCAGGAGGAGGCGTGGCCAACACCTCCGTGGACTGGTCCCCGGTCGCCCCGGCAACGACGACGGGAGACGACACGCCCTCCACAGACTCGTATGTGTGCTTCTTGGGTCTCCGAGGTTTGGGGTCCGCGGTGGTGGTGATGGTGGTGGTGGTGGTGGGAGGGGCATGTTCGCCCCCTTGGGGGTGGTCCAAGCTACCCGCCGGTGGCGTCTGTAAGGATGAGGTGGAGGTGGTACTGAGGACCTTCAGAGGTGGTCCGTTGTCGGTGGGGGCAATGTGGACCTGAACGGTGGTGTTGGAGGCGGAGCCATCGTCGGCCCCTCCCCCTCCCATCATGTGGAACTGTCCCATGACCTCCCCCTCGACTGCCGTCGGCATGGTTACGAGGTAGTCCATGCCCGGGGTGGCGTACTCCGGCTCCATGATCCCCAGGGTCTGGGTAGGAGTGGGGTGTGGCTTGGGGGCAGGTGGGAGGGGCTTAGAGGCCTTGAGGGCAGCCGGCTTATTGGTCACGTCTGGTACTGCATAGGTGGGGTCACCCTCGGAGTGGGAGGGGGAGGGGAGGGGTTTAGGGGGGGCTGGGGGGAGGGTGGGAGGAGGAGGAGGGGCGACATCACTTCCCCCGCACAGGGCGTAGGTGCTATCCAGAGATGACTGGCTGGTTTGTAGACCTGACATCGGTGGGAGGGAAGGAAGCGGCTTATTGGGGGGGAGGGGAGGGACAACGTCACCTCCCCCGCAGAGGGCATAAGTGCTATCCAGAGATGACTGGCTGGTTTGTAGACCTGACACCGATGGGAGGGAAGGAAGCGGCTTATTGGGGGGGCGGGGAGGAGGGACAACGTCACTTCCCCCGCACAGGGCGTAAGTGCTATCCAGAGATGACTGGCTGGTTTGTAGACCTGACACCGATGGGAGGGTGGGAAGCGGCTTATTGGGGGGGCGGGGAGGAGGGGCGACGTCACTTTCTCCGCAGAGGGAGTAGGTACCATCCAGAGATGACTGGGAACGCGAGGGGAGGGGAGGGGAAGGGAGGTGGTTAGTAGAGGTCAAAGGTCCTCTCTCCTTTGTGACCACAGCGTACAGGAGACCCTGGGACGAGAGGGCATGATCGATGGACTGGGGAGGAGGGGAGGCCGCTTCGTCATTGCGCGGGGGTAACACGGGAGGATCCTCCGGGTCGTCTGAGATGGCGAATTTCACTTGTGGCGGTGGCACTGGTGGTGGGGATGGAGAGGAGGGGATCATCGAGGTGGCTTCGTCTGAGCATAGAGGGAGGGGGGGCGGGTCCACCTCGTTCCCAGACTCGAGCCCTGCCTCCTCTCCAGCCACGGCAACAACAGTGGCAGCTGTGACGACATCCTTCTGGTCCCCAGACTTCTCCTTTTTGTTTCTCACTTTGTTCACCGCGGCGTACAGGTGGGAGGGGCTAACGGAGGTGGTGGGCGTGGCACTCGCGGACAGGACGGACTCGCACGACGCTGCCTTCGCCTTGGACCCACTAATGGGGGGAAAGGGGGCGTCGCCCACCACCTCGTACATGTGTGGGCGTGGCCTCGAAGGTGGAGGCGTGCTGACGCGCAGGCTGCCCGAGCGGTGAGGAGTGTGTGAGGGTGTGGAGGAGGGAGAACCTTTCACGTGGAAGGAACCTCTTCTGTCCGCCAAGTCGCTTGGCTTCTTCAACACGTTGTCCACCATGTCGTAGAGGTGGTCTCGCGAGGAGGGCTTGGCCCCGCCCTTCCTAAAGGATGGGGAAGAGGGGGGCGTGCCTTTGTCTCTAGGAGACGGCTTTCCCTCGTTGGAGGTGGACAGCTGAGTGCTGACTGTGGTGGAGGTGGAGGAGGAGGTGGTCGGTGGAGCAGTGCGTTTGGCAAGAAGGTCATCAATGTCCACAACTGAGTAGCTGTGGTGACCTACCACTTCGAACCTACCACGACCACTGAAGCTAGTGGAAGGTCCCTGCAGGATGGGGAGGAGGATCGAGAGGAGGAGAGGGAGAATGATGAAACACGCACACACCAATACGACACACTCTTCCATACGTTCTCAGCTCGCACACACCCATACGACACACTCTTCCATACGTTCTCAGCTCGCACACACCCATACGACACACTCTTCCATACGTTCTCAGCTCGCACACACCCATATGACACACTCTTCCATACGTTCTCAGCTCGCTAATACATGCGCGTGTACACAAACGCACCCCGCACACCTACGCACACAACCCACACACAAATACCCACATGGCTACATCCCCCACACCTACACACTCACATCTGCTTGGTCAGTTCCTGCAACGGTTGAGTAGGTGGGGTCGTCGCTAGGCAACGGTTGAGGCAGCGAACGAGCACCAGACCCGTGCCTACCGGAGGAGGGAAGGGTGCTGGTCTTCTGGGGAGGTGGGTTGTCGGAGGGGGGAGGAAGGGGAGGAGCGCTGTTGGGTTGCTCAGAGGAGTTACGAATGAGCTTAAGGAGCCTTCCGAACACAACAGCACCCCCACCTCCACCTCCTCCACCCCCTCCTTCCTTTTTCTTAGGTTTCTTGTTGTCCTTGTTGTTGTTGGGGGCGGCGCCCTTCACCTCCGGCTGCTCTGCCTTGGGCGGCGGCTCTGTGCGCTGTGGAGGGGTAACTGGGGGCGAGGGGGGCGGGGCCATCACGCCGGCGGTGGGGGCGGGGGGTGGAGGAGCAACCCTACGCGGTATGATGGTCATCGAGCGCTTCTTGTTGCCTGGCGACGGCTTTGTTGTGGCCATGTCTGTGGAGGCAGGCAGAGTGGTCTTAGGCGGGGTGCTGCTTAATTGGAGTTCTTCCCCTCCCCCTCCTCCACGTCCCTCTGTGGCAGTGGAGTATATTGGGTTCTTCAGCATGGGCACAGTCACCCCTACACCCTCACCACGTGCACCAGGATCAGGTGGTGCCGCCGTCCTGGTGGCCTGGGGACCCGAGGCAGCGACGACACCGGGAGCGGTGGGGGAGGGTGGAGGGATGTGGGCGGCGTCAGTTAGGTGACTGTACAAGTTGTGGGCGGAGTCTGTCGGGTGACCGTACGAGTTGTGGGCGGGGTCATTCAGGTGACTGTACGTGTCCTCCACACGACTGCCCGCACCATGCGATTGGTCGTGTAGGTGACTGTACGTGTCCTCCTCTTCCCCCTTGGCCTTGGCGTTGAGGGGCGGGGCGTTGGTGGAGGGCCCCACCACAAAGTACCCTGGCTGTTCGGGTTCAAAGGTCGTCGCCGCAGCCTGCTTGGAGGCTGGGAGGTTGAGCGTGTTATAACAGGCTACCAGGGAGGAGGAGGAGGAGGAAGGTCCCTTGTAAGGGGCGGGTACTGGGGGTGGTACGCGGCTGGCCTCAGTGGACACGCTTTCTTTCCCCCCCTCTGGTCCTCCCTCTCCTTCACCATCCAAAGGCTCTTCCGTGATCACAGAGTACTCAGAGTCCATTATGCCCTCGGTTGCCGTGGCAACGGGGGCCGGCTTCCCTACCACTGAGTACAGGTCGTCATCAATGGGTTCCCCAGCTGTATCCGCCACGTTCCCGGCAGATGGCGATCCTGCCTCTTCCTGTGTGGGGGGCACCACTGGACTGAGGGGTGTGGTCGAAGGGGACCCCTCCTTGAGAGGTAAGGCGATGGAAGGCAAGGCAAAGGCAATGCTCTCCCCCAAGGGGGTCAGGGGGGTGAGAGGGGGAGGCGGGGGGGAGTAGGATGGAGGGGGCATGTTGAGGGCCAGTGGTGATGGGCGGGGCGAGACGGCAGTTCGCGTGGCCTCTTGCTCCGGCGCATTTGCCAACTTGAGGGCAAAGAGAGGGGAGGAGAAGGATGGGGGGGAGGAAGAGGATGGGGAGGAGGAGGAGGGTATGGTTGATGAGCGAGGCTTCCGATCCACCGGTGCATCGGTGGGCGTCGGCACGCGATAAGAGAAGCGGTCAAACACTGGAGAATGCGCTCTAATTGGAATGGAGGGCGTGGCCTCTTGGCGGATGCGACGGTCAGACACCTGAGTGGAGGCTGGATGGGGTGTGGTCTGGGGCGTGGTCTCCTGAGAGGAGGCTGGATGGGGCGTGGTCTCCTGGAGGGTGCAACCATCGACCACAGCTTGAACGGAAGAGGTGGGGTCAGAGGGGGCTGGTGTGGGGGCGGGGCTGGGGGTAGAGTGGGTGGGGCTGGAAATGATTGGGTCGGGGGACGTGATGGGACTCTCCCTGGCAAAGGTGAAGTGGTTCGGCTCTTCACACCATGACGCCTCTGAGACAAGGGTCTGCTCAGTCATGGCAACTGGAACCTGCCTGTCCCCTCCTCCCCCTCCCCCTTCTGTGCTCCCTGTGTGGATGGGCACTTCCACAGGGGCGGGGTCTGGTGGTGCCACCTGTGTCTCTGCGGCGACAGGTATTGGCTCCGACGACACTTGCGTCTCCATGGCGACAGCTTTGGGCCCGTCCGGCGGCTTCCTCTTTGGTTTGGGGGCAGGTACCGGGGCAACGGAGTGTTTAGATGTGGAGGGGGAGGAGAGGGGCTTGGAGGGGGAGGAGGGAGGTTTGGAGGGGGAGGAGGGACGGAGGGAGGGGGAGGAGGGACGGAGGGAGGGGGAGGAGGAGGAGGATAGGCTTGGCTTGAAAGTGCTGATGGCTTCCTCCTTGTTCAAGGCGTGCTGGGTGTATGCCAGTACCTTGGGGGGTACCACTGGCTTCAGCTTCTTTGCCGCATCAGGGCCAATGGACTTGACAAAGTCTGGCTTAGGGGGAACAGCTGGCTTGGGTTTAGGAGCGGACCTGAGGGGGGGAGTGGGGGAGACACTGCAAGGGGGGGGGGAGGGGAGAGGATAAGTGGTAGAAGTGGTAGGAGTGGAAATGAGAAACACCTCATCGATAAGTGATTTCAAACATCAATAACCCCAAACACAACGACCAACACAAACAAAGTAATGTGTGTCTGTGTGTATATGACAAGGTAACCAATTCTAGCCATCTTCTCAATCTGCATACCACATTTAGTGATGTGAGATTCTTCAACCCAAAAAAAACAAACAAAACCCAGAAATCATCAGCCCTAAATATGTTCCACACACACACACACACACACACACACACACACACACACACACACACACGACAGATATCATGCAATTGTTCAGTGAGGTGGATAAGCTGCTCCCTCACACCACAATGCATAATAATACAGCACTTTACTATTAATGTGTCAACACATGTACGGTACAGTATATGTGACATCAACGGATTCATTTACTATAGCGGAAATGTCACATACATATTTGCACCAGAGTACAATGTAAATCCAAGTTATTATGCATTGCCAGTAGCCCCTAGGAACATACCTTCTAGTAGCCCCTAGGAACATACCTTCTAGTAGCCCCTAGGAACATACCTTCTTATAGCCCCTAGGAACATACCTCCTTGTAGCCCCTAGGAACATACCTCCTAGTAGCCCCTAGGTACATACCTCCTTGTAGCCCCTAGGTACATACCTCCTTGTAGCCCCTAGGAACATACCTCCTTGTAGCCCCTAGGAACATACCTCCTTGTAGCCCCTAGGTACATACCTCCTTGTAGCCCCTAGGAACATACCTCCTTGTAGCCCCTAGGAACATACCTCCTTGTAGCCCCTAGGAACATACCTCCTTGTAGCCCCTAGGAACATACCTCCTTGTAGCCCCTAGGTATATACCTCCTTGTAGCCCCTAGGAACATACCTCCTTGTAGCCCCTAGGAACATACCTCCTTGTAGCCCCTAGGAACATACCTCCTTGTAGCCCCTAGGAACATACCTCCTTGGAGACGATGTCTTCCCCACGAGAGGTGATGGCTGGCCTTTGTGCTCCATTGTTCCTGGGAACATAACAAAGGCACCATCCATAGTTACCATAGCACCATCCATAGTTACCATAGCACCATCCATAGTTACCATAGCACCATTCATAGTTACCATAGCACCATTCATAGTTACCATAGCACCACCTCATACATACAACGAAAGCCTTTTACGATAAAAGGGGAAGGGGAAGGGGGAGGGGTATACATAGTAGTTTACTTTCAGTTTGCAAAGTGTGCACAAGAAGGTAACCATATAAGGTAAACAAGCCATGGAAGAGGAGGGTAAAATAATAAATACAATAGCAAGAAAAAAATGATGGTTCCGTTTAGGCAAGACGAAAAACGCAGCGCTGTAGCACGCGTGGCTCCACCCCCTTCCACCCCCCCCCCCCCCCCCAACCAACCAATCATCGTAATGACCGTATATGGTAGCAATCAGTAATAGTTCAAACGAAATAATGGATGCCAAACGATAAATACTTTTAAGGCAGTCAGGGAAGCCATAAATAAACGGGGCAGTCCGCTGTGTGTGTGTGTGTGTGTGTGTGTGTGTGTGTGTGTGTGTGCGTGTGTGTGTGTGCGCGCGCGCGCGCAAGCTGTGTGCCGTTCACAAAGGGACGCTAATCTTACATCCAAAAAAGAACATAGCGCAGCATATCATCCTGCGTTATTATTTTGGGGGAGGGGGGGGGGAGGGAGGAGGAGGGGGGGTGATGGAAACTTGGCCTCCTACACGTCCATGCACCTAGAAACGCAGATGCACGTTAATCACACAAGGCCGCAGTGTTGATTGGCAACGAGAGGGGTAGATCGTTGCGTGATAAAAATAGGCCGCAAAAAGGCATAGGTACCTTTGCAAGTATGACCAGCACCAGCTGCAGGACAGAGGCCTAGGGTCCTTTTTCGCTCCAAAATGGACTGAACAGAAGTCACCTGAGCCATCCTCAAGCCCCCAACGACCACAAGGTCTAACCAATTTTACTAATACCAAACAAAATGGACGCTTGGCTGATAGCGCAGAATTTAACCCATGCACGCTTTGCTTGGACTCGATAAACAAAAACACTCGCATCGCAGGAATGCCACGCTCCGAAGCAAAAACACGGGACCAACTCACCTCTGCGGCCTACAGGATCGGAGGTTGCTGATTTGAGAGTTAAATAACTATTATTGAAATTAAAGTTATGCAATAATTGAGCACTGGAATTAATAACAAAACTCCCTCCATACCATGCACGCAACACGGGTACATAGTTAAACCTCAGCGGCTGATGTATATGGCGCGACAAGCATACAGTACGTTATAATTATATGATTACAACCCTGCCTAGTGTGCGTCCAACCGCGAATTCGGCCTGCATGACTACTTCCCCCCACCCCCCCCCCCCCCTCATTGCCGCGGTTTCCTCTTGTTTACTTAGTAAGCACAAACATCATCCACAACATAACCAAGGTAGATTCGACATACACGACAGTGTACAAACCCTCAGATTACGATCAACGTGTCTCTGCACCAGAACGATTCATTTTTGTTTTGTCGTTAGACGTCTTTGTGTGTTAAAGTTAAGGTGGTGAAATGGTGAGAGCAAACAAAAAAAAAAAAAAACATTTACTTTTCAAAGTTAAGCAAACATGACACAATCACTTAATTATCATAACTCTACAAACGCGCTAATACTCAAAGGCATTCCCGCGCATATGCATGAATACGCATTGATACATATTCCTTGGCCATTCATACTTCCACCAGCAACACAGCATTCAAAAACAAAGCACTAGATCCACAAGAGTACAGAAGACCAACTACAACGTAAAGGCACACACACACACACACACACACACACACACACACACACACACACAACATAATAGATAGCAGTAGACTTCAAGTCTGCATGGTTACGAAGCTCCGCCCATTGCATACATCCTGGTCCATTGTCGAGCTGTGGGTGCAGGAGAGAACGAGGGAAGCATAGAGGTATGATGTAATATCACCCCACACCACTACACCCACACCCTCGCCCCATACCTCTACACCCCTCCACCATCACCTCTCCCCCTACACCCCTCCATCATCACCTCTCCCCCTACACCCCTCCCCCATCACCTATCCCCTCCACCCCTCCATCATCACCTCCCCCTACACCCCTCCACCATCACCTCCCCCTACACCCCTCCACCATCACCTCTCTCTATGGCTTTGGCCTCGTTTGTCTTCCACTCCTCAGCTACGTCGTTGGCCAGAGGGTCATCAGGGTTAGGGGCACTGAGGAGGGCCTGGATGGACAGGAGGGCCGTCCTTATCATGAGGGCGGGGCTCCACTTGTCTGCGGGATAGGGGGAAGAGAGGGGTGGGGTAGGAAGGAGGGAGGAGAGGAATAATAAATAACATTCCCTCATTGCTCCAACAATAGCTCCAAGTACCCAAGTAGAACAAACACACTATGATGTGAGGGACAAACACACCATGATGAGAGGGACAAACACACCATGATGAGAGGGACAAACACACCATGATGAGAGGGACAAACACACCATGATGAGAGGGACAAATGCACCATGATGTGGGACAAACACACCATGATGTACACATGGTGGCACTTGGGCTACATCATAACACCCTAACCCCACAGAGGTAAGGTTCAAAGTGTCTACACATTTGGGCCTTGTGTTATGGCAGAAAATTTCAGTGAAGTCGTTAAACAGTGCCAATGCTTTGACTGTACCCATCATTAATGGTGACTATGCAGAAAGCACAAATGCTCCCCACAGTGCTGGTAGGGGGTCCCCAACAAGGGCGTGGGGGCCCTATGACTCTGCTGGTAGGGGGCTCCCAATAAATGTGTGGGGGCCATATGGCTGTGCTGGTAGGGGGCTCCCAATAAGGGCGTGGGGGCCGTATGGCTGTGCTGGTAGGGGGCTCCCAATAAGGGCGTGGGGGCCATATGGCTGTGCTGGTAGGGGGCTCCCAATAAGGGCGTGGGGGCCCTATGACTGTGCTGGTAGGGGGCTCCCAATAAGGGCGTGGGGGCCCTATGACTGTGCTGGTAGGGGGCTCCCAATAAATGCGTGGGGGCCATATGGCTGTGCTGGTAGGGGGCTCCCAATAAGGGCGTGGGGGCCATATGGCTGTGCTGGTAGGGGGCTCCCAATAAGGGCGTGGGGGCCGTATGGCTGTGCTGGTAGGGGACTCCCAATAAGGGCGTGGGGGCCATATGGCTGTGCTTGTGAAAAGCTGCTATTTACCACTGGTTCAAACCCCTGTTGTCAGGGAAAGCCCTACCCACTGCTTTAACGCCAGCATTCTACATTCCACCAGACTTCCCCCTATCAATGTTATGACCAAGCAGTGCGTGTTGTGTGTGTGTGTGTGTCTGGGGGGGGGGGGGGGGGAGTGAGTTGTTCAATTAGGACAAGGTTCAAAGAATTCATTTGAGACACCATTTCCTAGGATAAAATAAAAACAACAGTGCAATCTGAAAACATACACATACACATGGGAGAAACGTAACCACAGAAGTAAGCACCTGTGTGCAATAACACATGTACAGTGAGCACTTTGCAGGCCAAGAGAAGGGATGGGGAGGAGGCGGGATGGGGGTGGGAAGGAGGAGGTGGCACACTAACCTTTTAATATGTCTAGGCAGATCCTTCCAAGCTTGTCAATGTTGGGGTGATAGATCTTCGTCAAGAAGCGTATCTTGGGTGCAACCATGGGATAGTCCTCAGGGAGGAACAGCTCCATCTTGAACCGTCCCCCTTCAAAGGCAGACTTGATACACACACAACACACACACACACACACACACACACACACACAGTTCATGAACCAACATACCAAAGGCACACTTTTAAAATGCTCCCCCTCCCCTCCCCTCCTCTCTCACCCCATCCCCTACCTCCCCCTCCCACACTCTACATCCCATCTCACATCCTTAGGTCCATCCACGTGGACGTGGAAGTATCTAGCGTTCTGCTCGTCGGGGATAGCGCTGATGCCCGGCACCGGCTCCTTCATCAACCGCTCGGTCTCCTAAAAATGTAAGCGACCACAACCAGAGATAATATATATATATTATCTCTGCCACAACGAAGGCATCCATTGCCACGTAGCATACATAAGGTACTAGTATAAAGTGACAATTAAAAGCACACTAAATAAAAACATATACATAGGTGTTGTAAACCAACGCACACGGTGTAGCAAGCCCATACATGCATTAAAATGGCACAGTACAAGGACCTCACACCGCCATGGGAAGGTTACACGTGTATTCACCTTGGAAATCCTTTTGGACAACGCCCCAGCCATCTTAAAAACAAATTAGAGATGAACTATATGTTGGAAAACAAAATAACTATTTATGCGTAAATAGAATGGCAACCAGCTTTAAGAAAAAGACGAGCAGCAAAGTAACCCAGCCGCGAGGCACTCGACCATCTTTGCACAATGCGCAAGCACTCGTCTCAACGGGCGTTCCCTCGCTTGATGCGCTCCTGGGTGGGTACTTGTTGGAAATTATGGCCCTGTCACACAGTTATTTAGTGTGTCCATCCCGATTTTTTTTTTGCTTTTTAGGCGGTGGGCTTCCAGTCGGTTCGGTGATTCTCGTGGGTAGGTTGTATGCCCTTGTTGTGTTCATACAACTTTCGGTTTCATACTGTCCACTCGTCCCCCTACCCCCCTCCTCGTCAGAGGAAGATGCGTTTGGCCAGTATTCTCGCTTGCTGCTCAAGTATTTTCTGGCGGAAGGAGTCATGTGCGGCCATTCCCTGCTGCTTGGATCTGCATCCGAGGACTTCTCAGTGATATTGAAGGTGAAAGTCATTGCATTTAATTAATAACCACATGGGCGGGGCACATAACTAGTGCACATGGTGTGTGTCATATGTGCACACACACATGTTACTCGTACCACACTCTAGTATGTAGACCCAATGGCAATAGGCGACTCACATATCGATAGATGACACCTCCAAATCGTTAATGATAGCCAGCACATGCGCATGCATACATATATGTCAGCAACATACACTAACACACACACACACACGCACATACATACACTGCACACACACACACACACTAAAGGATCTACCTGGAGCAGTTGAAGGTGAAGATGACACACCCCTCCCCCCTACCATCAGTGAGGAGGAGGAGCATAGCACATGCACAGCATACATATTACAGTGTATGTCAGCAACATACACTAACATCCCCCCTCCACTAAAACTGTTCAGAACTGTACAATATAGCGACTTGGCTTCTTGCTAACTCTGCCTCCCCTGGTTGTTCGACCTCCTAGTCCTGCAGCCTGCTCTTTGACTCCACCTTCTCCATTCACCACCCTCCCTGGAGTCATCACCTTTGTGCCTGACCTCTCTAGCTCCTCAGACAGGACCTAGAGTTCCATCTTCTGCTGTTGGCACTATCTACCCTGTCTCTGTAGGTGGCAGACTTTGAGATGGCTTCTATTGCAATGCAACAGCTGTCCCTCCACCTCAACAGTATATGACCTATCGGTAGGCTTATCCCCAGCATTGTACCCGTACCCATTGGGTTTTCTTTGCTCTTAGGTCCTGAACCAGAACTGGCTCTCCCCGGTGCAGTTCCCTCAAGGTCCGCCCCTTTCCATCATGTCTGCCGAGCCATCTTTTTCTTCCAAACTTCGAGTGTTTGCCCCGATGCCAAGTTTGCCTGGGCACCTGGCACCACCCCTCTGATCTGCCGGCCCATTAGACGTTGACGGGGGCTGGAGTCCAAGCCCACTGATGGAGTGGTGTGCCACTCGAGTAATGCCAGGTATTCGTCAGCACTTCTCTTGAAAGGTTTCTTTGCGATTTTGACTGCTTTACCGTTTGACCTGCTATTATAAGGGGAAGACACCGTGTGCTGAAACTCCCATTTCTTTGCAAATTCCATGAATTCCCGTGACATAAATTGAGGCCCTCCGTCCGAATGCACTATCATCAGTATCCCCATGCCTGGCAAAGTGCTGTTTCCATGGCTGCCACAGTAACTTGCTCACCTCTCCAAAAAGTCTGTTAAATAATCCACCACTATGAGATAGTCCTTGCCCTTGCGAGTAAACAAGTCCATGCCCACCTTCATCCATGGAAGTGCTGGTGTATCATGTGCCAACAATTTGTCCCGTGGTTGTGCTGGGCCGTCTTCCTCACAAATCGTGCACTGTTTAGTCACCTGTTCCATGCCTGCTGCCATGCCGGGCCAGTGTACTGCTTCTCTTGCTCGCCTGATGGTGGACTCACCCCCCCCCCCCCCCCCCCCCCCATGTGACTGGAGTGCAGGCGTCTCAGGGAGTCAGTGCAGCAGGGACTATAACCAGCATTCCCTTGTAAATAATTCCTTCCTGTACAACCAATAAGTCTCTGAATGTCTAGTATTTCCTCACCATTTCAGGAACCTCCTCAGCCCTATCAGGCCAGCCATGCTGAATTATACCTTGCTCAACATCCTCTGCTCAATATCTGTTGCTGCTGCTCTTTGTATCTCCACCAGCCTCTGGTTAACAAAATCTTGCTCATTGATTACGTTCAGCTCATCGGCCTCTTCTGCCATGGCTGCCCTCTTCTGTCATGGCTGCCCTCTTCTGTCATGGCTGCCCTCTTCTGCCATGGCTGTCCTCTTCTGCCATGGCTGCCTTCTTCTGTCATGGCTGCCCTCTTCTGTCATGGCTGCCCTCTTCTGTCATGGCTGCCCTCTTCTGTCATGGCTGCCCTCTTCTGCCATGGCTGCCCTCTTCTGCCATGGCTGCCCTCTTCTGTCATGGCTGCCCTCTTCTGTCATGGCTGCCCTCTTCTGCCATGGCTGTCCTCTTCTGCCATGGCTGCCCTCTTCCACCATGGCTGTCCTCTTCTGCCATGGCTGCCCTCTTCTGTCATGGCTGCCCTCTTCTGTCATGGCTGTCCTCTTCTGCCATGGCTGTCCTCTTCTGTCATGGCTGCCCTCTTCTGTCATGGCTGCCCTCTTCTGCCATGGCTGCCCTCTTCTGCCATGGCTGCCCTCTTCTGTCATGGCTGCCCTCTTCTGTCATGGCTGCCCTCTTCTGCCATGGCTGTCCTCTTCTGCCATGGCTGCCCTCTTCTGCCATGGCTGCCCTCTTCTGCCATGGCTGCCCTCTTCTGTCATGGCTGCCCTCTTCTGCCATGGCTGCCCTCTTCTGTCATGGCTGCCCTCTTCTGCCATGGCTGCCCTCTTCTGTCATGGCTGCCCTCTTCTGCCATGGCTGCCCTCTTCCACCATGGCTGTCCTCTTCTGTCATGGCTGCCCTCTTCTGTCATGGCTGTCCTCTTCTGCCATGGCTGCCCTCTTCTGTCATGGCTGCCCTCTTCTACCATGGCTGCCCTCTTCTGTCATGGCTGCCCTCTTCTGTCATGGCTGTCCTCTTCTGTCATGGCTGCCCTCTTCCACCATGGCTGCCCTCTTCTGTCATGGCTGCCCTCTTCTGTCATGGCTGCCCTCTTCTGTCATGGCTGCCCTCTTCTGCCATGGCTGCCCTCTTCTGTCATGGCTGCCCTCTTCTGTCATGGCTGCCCTCTTCCACCATGGCTGTCCTCTTCTGCCATGGCTGCCCTCTTCTGTCATGGCTGTCCTCTTCTGCCATGGCTGCCCTCTTCTGTCATGGCTGCCCTCTTCTGCCATGGCTGCCCTCTTCTACCATGGCTGCCCTCTTCTGCCATGGCTGCCCTCTTCCACCATGGCTGTCCTCTTCTGCCATGGCTGCCCTCTTCTGTCATGGCTGCCCTCTTCTGTCATGGCTGCCCTCTTCTGTCATGGCTGCCCTCTTCTACCATGGCTGCCCTCTTCTGTCATGGCTGCCCTCTTCTGTCATGGCTGCCCTCTTCTGTCATGGCTGTCCTCTTCTGCCATGGCTGCCCTCTTCTGTCATGGCTGCCCTCTTCTGTCATGGCTGTCCTCTTCTGCCATGGCTGCCCTCTTCTGTCATGGCTGCCCTCTTCTGTCATGGCTGCCCTCTTCTGTCATGGCTGCCCTCTTCTGTCATGGCTGCCCTCTTCTGTCATGGCTGCCCTCTTCTGTCATGGCTGTCCTCTTCTGTCATGGCTGCCCTCTTCCACCATGGCTGCCCTCTTCTGTCATGGCTGTCCTCTTCTGTCATGGCTGCCCTCTTCTGTCATGGCTGCCCTCTTCTGTCATGGCTGTCCTCTTCTGCCATGGCTGCCCTCTTCTGTCATGGCTGCCCTCTTCTGTCATGGCTGTCCTCTTCTGTCATGGCTGCCCTCTTCTGTCATGGCTGCCCTCTTCTGTCATGGCTGTCCTCTTCTGCCATGGCTGCCCTCTTCTGTCATGGCTGCCCTCTTCTGTCATGGCTGTCCTCTTCTGTCATGGCTGCCCTCTTCTGTCATGGCTGCCCTCTTCTGTCATGGCTGTCCTCTTCTGCCATGGCTGCCCTCTTCTGTCATGGCTGCCCTCTTCTGTCATGGCTGCCCTCTTCTGTCATGGCTGTCCTCTTCTGCCATGGCTGCCCTCTTCTGTCATGGCTGCCTTCTTCTGTCATGGCTGTCCTCTTCTGTCATGGCTGTCCTCTTCTGTCATGGCTGCCCTCTTCCACCATGGCTGCCCTCTTCTGTCATGGCTGCCCTCTTTTGCCATGGCTGCCCTCTTCTGTCATGGCTGCCCTCTTCTACCATGGCTGCCCTCTTCTGTCATGGCTGCCCTCTTCTGTCATGGCTGCCCTCTTCTGTCATGGCTGCCCTCTTCTGTCATGGCTGCCCTCTTCTGTCATGGCTGTCCTCTTCTGCCATGGCTGCCCTCTTCTGTCATGGCTGCCCTCTTCTGTCATGGCTGCCCTCTTCTGTCATGGCTGCCCTCTTCTGTCATGGCTGCCTCTTCCACCATGGCTGCCCTCTTCTGTCATGGCTGCCCTCTTCTGTCATGGCTGCCCTCTTCTGTCATGGCTGCCCTCTTCTACCATGGCTGCCCTCTTCTGTCATGGCTGCCCTCTTCCAACACTTCCTGTCAGGACTGTTGTTCCCTGTCTTGCCCTCGCTGGGAGAGGGGATAGTGTGTCGGCAAGCACCTGCAGGTCACCGGGGGCCGGTATACCACCTCCAAGTCATATCGTCGGAGAGCCAACAGCATTCTCTGCTGCACAGCGCTGACTTCTTGGCAGTACTCTCCAACGGCTTGTGTACTCTCTTTCCATATATATAACTGGTCAAACTTACTATTGCGAGGCACTCCAACTCCAGTGCCACGTAGTTCCTCTCTGCCTGTGTCAGCGACCTGGATGCTGGATGTGATCGGTCTTCCCCTCTGCAGCAGAGCTGCTCCCATTCCCTCACCACTAGCGTCACACTGAATCACCACCGGCACATTCATAATCATAGAAAGCCAATAACTGATCTTGGCTAATGAGACTGTTTATTTTGTCTAATGCTTCTTGCTCCGTGGACGTCCAGTGGAATTCAGTGTTGCTTTCCATCAGCCTCCTCAGTGGCTCACTGGCTTGAGACAGCCTTCGGATGAACCTGGAGAGGTAATTCCACATACCCAAAAATCTGCGTACGTCTGACGGTGATTGGGGCCTAGCCATTCCTTTAATGGCTGCTACCTTAGCCACATCTGGCCTTATCCCTTCCTCCGAGATTTGATGGCCTATGTACAGCAGCTCAGGCATGTGTAGCCTCATTTTCTCCTTGTTAATATTCAGTGGCGGGGTGGCTGGGGGGGCAAACCTGCGTACGTTCGCATATTTGTCAGTATTTTCTAGTATACTGGTGATTATGCGGAGAAATACTGGTTTGCCCCCGCAGCCACACCGCCACTGTTAATACTTATGTTGCGGCTCTTCTCAATAACTGTAATAGTGACCTCATCATGATTTTGATATGCTTCTTCTGTGCACTCTCCTTTTCCAAAAACTAAAATGTCATCAGCCACAACTGCAACCCCCTCAATGCCATGCTGTTGAAACTCCTCAGGGGGCTAATGATAACCCAAACGACAACCGGAGTCATCTATTCTGACTGTCAGGCCCCCCAGAATGTAGTCAACCAACTTGAACGTTCACTCAGCCAAATGTGCATGAATCCATCCTTCACATCTAGTAAACTGAACACCCTGGCTCCATTCAGGAGCTTCTGCTGCCTGTGTTGGGGTACAGTCATCGCTATTTTCTCTATGGTTTCTGTTTTTCCCTCCAATGACTGCAGATCAGCGGCTGTGGCTTCCATATTCTGATAGCTTTTGTAAGGTCTAGATTGTTCGCTTCCAATGACCGTCTGTGTAACCTCTTGTTCTTTACCCCCTGAATTATCACGTGCACAATCATATCGTCTCTCAACGCCCCGAAATCACAGTCCCTAGACTGCTTTTGGAGCTCAATGACATACTGATCAACACTTTTATCTTCTTGCTTCAGTTGAAAAAACTTGTCCCGGACCACATGTTTGCTGGTCCTTCAGGCGCTCGTCACATCCAGCTTTCCACTGACCACGGACCAACTCATCCTCGTCTTCTCTTTCACTGAATAATAACGCTTCGTACATGTCGTTGACCCTTGGTCCCACGGTTCTAAGAAAATAGCAAATTTTATCTGCTCACTGGCCCCCCGCCTTATCTGTTGCCGTCAGGTGAACTCATTCTTAAAACGCTGCCGTTGGTCGCTCAACTCCCCCTTCCCCAATGGGAATATTTTTCCATTTATCACTCGTTTCTGTCTCTCAGAGAAAAGGATCCCACTCCTGACACCATGTTACTCGTACCACATTCTAATGTGTAGACCCAATGGCAATAGGCGACTCACATATCGATAGATGACACCTCCAAATCTTAAATGAGAGCTTGCACATGCACATGCACATGCATACATATATGTCAGCAACATACACTAACACGCACGCACACACACACACACACACCACACATACACACACACACACACTGAAGGATCTACCTGGAGCGGTTGAAGGTGAAGATGACACGCCCCTCCCCCCTACCATCAGTGAGGAGGAGGAGCATAGCTCCAGTGAACCCATGCAGATTGCCTGGCGATACCAGAGTATGCCCGTAGTACAGGTGGGCTCTATTTAAAATCCATTTGTGTATGCTGTGTACTGCGTAAGTGGTAAGGGGACAGAGGGAGGGAGAGGGAAGGTATGGATGGGGAGGAGGAGGTGAGTTATTAGGCTGTGTGTTAGATGGAATATGGGTGTGGGGGAGGGAGAATGTGGGGGTGGGGATTTATGGGGGTGGGGGGGAGGGAGGGATAACTTTTGGATAGCCTAACACTGGTATCATTCTAGTCGACTTTCAGCACCATGTTTGGCCATTACTATGACCTCACTAAGAGGATGGAACCTTCACGGGTAGAGATGGTGGACAAGGTGTTTTTTGATGCCTCTGAGCATCCCTCAAGGCAAGTGTGTGGGTGTGTGCATGCGTGTGTGTGGCTGTGTATTTGCTAATGGTACACCTTTGCAGATTTCAAGTGTAGAGGGGTGGAGCCAGTATAGAGGGGTGGAGTCCAGCATAGGGGGGTGGAGCCCAATACAGAGGGGTGGAGCCCAGTGTACATGTCATTACCTGTGGCTACAACAGTGTACATGGGCTCTATTAACCAGTACCACACTGTCATGGCTGGTCTGCTTAATGTTTGGCACCCCAGTTAAGTACAATCTTCCTCTGTGTGTTTAAAGCTCTCCAATGTTGTTGTGGGCAGCACAAGTCACTTTGAGGTGCGTCATATGCATGTCTCCCATTGGAAGGTCAATCACTGTAACTTCTGTAAGCTGGTTATAATTATTAACCTAGTGTTCAGGTGAACTTAGTGAGAGAGACATAACTAATGGGCGGGGCACCTTCATTAGGGGGAGAGCTGGGGGCGGGGCACCTTCATTAGGGGGAGAGCTGTCACAACAGAATTCGACCACAATGCACCACAGTGTGTGTGTGGGCACATGTGCTGATCTGGTGGGAGTTGAATGCATCAATGTTTGGCCAAAAGACAAAATGGAGAATTCTGCCACATGTACATGTATGTGGTAATCATGTCCACTTAACCTATAGCTATGTGTGTGTGTGTGTGTGTGTGTGTGTGTGTGTGTGTGTGTGTGTGTGTGTTTGTGTGTGTGTATGTTGTGTGTGTCCACAGCTCCTCCTCAGATATGTTGTACCGGGAGCTGAAGCACTCCATAGAGGGGGCAGTAAGCAGAGGTCTGTTCTCATTGGACAAGGCCTGCACAGTGGAACAGGTACAGGTTTGGATGACAGTGGGTGGGAGGGAGGAGGAGGAGGAGGGAGGGTGAGGTATTAGTATACAAATGGTCTCTATGCCAACTGGTTTATTGTTTAAAGAAACTTTGCAAAAATACGTGGTTTCTCTTCCCCAGGCCAACGTTCTAAGGGTGGTCATCGAGTCAATGGGCTCCGCCCTATGGTTGGAGGAAGAGGGTGGGGGATCGGTGGGAGGTTCCTTTCCCACCGCCCTACCAATGTTCCTGCACTCACTGCGGGGAGTGTGCAGGGCCTCCTATACTGTTGCCATGGTAACAGTTCCCACCCACCTATTTCAGGTGAAGTGCTTTGCGTAATGGGAGGGGGGGGGCATCAGGACCATGTTTCACACTCCCCTCCACCCACCTGATGCATTAGGATGTGGCCTACATCAGAAGGCTGGAGAGGCTGTGTGACGCAGTGGTGAGGCTGGAGTCCTTTGCTGGCTCAGAGAAGGAACACAGTCCTCTTTACAAGGAGTACCATGGTTAGCGGTGGGGGGGAGGGAGGGGGGGGCGTGGTGTTGTCATGACGGAGGTATATGTACGTGCTTTTTGCAGCAGCGATATTATGTATTTATTGGATTGGTGTGTTTTACATGTATAATAAATTTCCTCACTCTTTTTACAGGGCTGTTCCACCTCACTAAGCTACCAAGATTGAACTCCATGACCTGTCATCTCCCAGAGACACTCAGCCTGGCCTTCAAGCTGAAGAGGAAGAAGTTTACCATAGAGGCAAGTACGGTCTGGTACCTAGGCCACAATAGGTATGGTCTGGTACCCAGGCCACAATAGGTATGGTCTGGTACCTAGGCCATATAGGTACGGTCTGGTACCTAGGCCACAATAGGTATGGTCTGGTACCCAGGCCACAATAGGTATGGTCTGGTACCCAGGCCATATAGGTATGGTCTGGTACCCAGGCCCACAATAGGTATGATCTGGTACCCAGGCTGTAGAGGTTCGGTCTGGTACCTTTCCATGCATACAGTAAATATGACCTTCACTCTCCTCCCTCCCTACACCAGAAGCTCCACCTCCCCCCAGACCTCTCCGGAACAGCCAACAGGGCTCAGCAGGATGGAGGGTGTCACCAGGCAACCCATACAAACGCTCATCCCCACGACACCAGTGTGCAGTCATGGTGACAATGTGTACAACATGTTACCAGGATGCACACAACACACACTCATATCGTATTCACTTTCATATTAGGACTATTGATATTGAATGTAAGAAAATTTTGTTGGAAACATCTTCCACACCTCTCTGTACGGTTACAATGTATCGCCATGGGAGCATGTGTGAGAGTGCTGATGTGAGTGTGCTGGTGTGAGTGTGCATTACTTCAGACTTGTGCTGCATGTTGTCTAGTCCACTGGCGAGCTGCAAGAGGAAAGAAGAGTGATATGGGTGAACATTAGGCTAGGGGGGTAGGGGAAGGTGGAGTGATTGGGCCCTCCCCCCACATGTTTACACCATTAAACATATGAACAGGCATACCTTCTTAGGTACAGAGACCTTTAGCTCATTACTGTGGAGCAGGTTTTATGTTATTTTACTATGCAAACTGTATGCCACAGACCCTCCTAAACCCTCCTACACCCCTCCACCATCACCTCTCCCCTACACCCCTCCCCCATCACCTCTCCCCTACACCCCTCCACCATCACCTCCCCCTACACCCCTCCACCATCACCTCTCCCCTATACCCCTCCACCATCACCTCCCCCTACACCCCTCCACCATCACCTCTCCCCCTACACCCCTCCACCATCACCTCTCCCCTATACCCCTCCACCATCACCTCTCCCCCTACACCCCTCCACCATCACCTCTCTCTATGGCTTTGGCCTCGTTTGTCTTCCACTCCTCAGCTACGTCGTTGGCCAGAGGGTCATCAGGGTTAGGGGCACTGAGGAGGGCCTGGATGGACAGGAGGACCGTCCTTATTTGGAGGGCGGGGCTCCACTTGTCTGCGGGACCAGGGAGGAGGGGAAAGGTAAAACACGGGTGCCATGGTTACACACAGCCACTTGTGACCACTAACTAACTGCCAGTTGACAGAGGTGTACCTTTCAAGATGTCTAGGCAGATCCTCCCAAGTTTGTCAACGTTGGGGTGGTATATCTTGGTCATGAAGCGTACCTTAGGAGGGGCCATTGGGTAGTCATCAGGGAGGAACAGCTCCATGGTGAACCTGCCACCTTCGTATGGAGACTGAGGAGGGAGGAAGTAGTGAGGGAGGAGGTAGGGAGGGAGGAGGTCGTGACATTTTGGTGCATGAGTGTACAGGAATGAACGTGTGCATGCAGTGTGGGAATTAATCCACGGCCATTTTCAGATCACTTTGCTACAATGGCCGTACAATATTGTCCGTGATCGGTTATTTGACCGATTATTAATTGTGCTATCTTACCGCGACCAATATAGATACTGAACGTTTCATTGCACACTGGGGGCTGGGGGTGTACTGATGACAAGTATGCATGCTACTAATTGGTGTCTGGGGGTTTGTCATCCACTGTCTGAATAAGGGCTCCCAATTGCACCTGTCCAGTCTTCACAACCTGGGCAACAGCGATCTTGGGTGCTTGTGTGTGTGTGTGTGTGTGTGTGTGTGTGTGTGTGTGTGTGTGCCTACAGATAACACCACGGGGCTACTTGGGGCTACTTGCCTGCTAAGACATCACACATACCACAGGGTCAGTGGTCCTCAGTGGCCTACTTAACTTTACCACAATGCACGAGACTCCAAATAACGCACTGCTGTTCAAACCAACACACTTTTCACCCCCCTCCCTCCAGCTTTTGTTGTAAGCCCCCCCCCCCCCCCCCTCCCCCCTTAGTCATTATCTCACATCCTTAGGTCCATCCACGTGGACGTGGAAGTATCTAGCGTTCTGCTCGTCGGGGATAGCGCTGATGCCAGGAACTGGCTCCTGTATCAACCGCTGAGTCTCCTGTAGGAGTAGGAACGAGGGTGGGAACGAGGATGATGTTAACAGGTAGTTCCATGCATGTACGGTATTGCTCCCCCATCCCGCCGCCCCCCCCCCCCCCCCCCCCACACACACACACACATAGTTCGATACAAATTACAAACGTCTGTAGAAAGGTATATTGACAACCTTTGGTCTTCGATCTCGTGTATAACGGTTTGCTTTTACAACAGGAAACGTATTAGCAAACCGTTGTAGGCTCCTGACCTTAGTGATTCTTCTTGGTAGCCCTATAGACATGTTGGACGTGTCGGGGAAACACTGTGTTCTATTTAGGCGTTAGCTGTATATACTTTTTACATGCATGTGGTTTTGGAGTATGACCTAATTATTTCTTATCAGGAACTACAGGAATTGACATCATTTATAGCGACCCGCGTACCAAGAAACGGCTCTTTGTTGCTATCGAACCAGAAGGCAAAGACGGTCATTTTAATGTTTTGTTCCAGTCTCCAAACTGTTTGCTTTAAAAAATGTTTAACCTCGTCCCCAGGCCAATTCTTCTCCGTCGTCGTCGTCTTCGGGTGAGTATAACTCCGGATCGGAATGGTTTTAAAGAGCGCCAATTATACCAATCGCTTTAGAATCTCCTGGAAGGACATCTTCAAGTATCAGATATATGAATAAAACATAAAACATAAAAGTGCTATGTTTAACCGTTCCCATGGCGACATTAACGTATATTTAGAATTGTTCGTCGAGACGAATTCTCCCGCGTTCCGTACAAAACAGTACAGTGATCCAAACAAAAGCGGGCTCTACTCGTGAGGGTAAATGAAGCGGGGGGGGGGGGGGGGGGGGCTTTTGCCAGTATTAATAAAAAACTAGTAAACAAAAACATTCTCTGACGAGAGAGTTGGTGGAAGTGCTAAATATAGGATTTTAGTCTCATTACCCTTAACTTTGTTCCCCTCCTTTTTACACCACCTTTGCCTCCAATTCCTATAGCCGCAGTGGCGACGAACGCTAGTACAAAGTGGTGCGGCCAATGAATAATAAATGAGCAAATACAATACGTGCAATACGACGCTGGTAGAGTTATAACTTTCAAGATCGCTTCTAGTCGGGCGGGCCCTACCACCGCGTTTTGCCCGGGTGGTAGGGCGTCACGCCTATACCAAGATTTGTGCAGAACAGTTATGTAATATATGCTGTGAATATCATTATATTATATATACACAGTTACGTGATAATTATGTGGTTTACCACCACCGTACCAAAATGGCAGAAGCAACCACAAGCCATGCATGTAGGGCAAACGCGGTGGTAGGGCCCGCCCGACTAACTCCGTCCTTCAACCGCCCGAGATAAGGCACCGCGTGCTAGAAAGCTCCGCCCAGCTCGAGGTAATAGAGGTGGGGTGTCCTGCGGATCACGAGACCCACGCCGATCACAAGCTCAGTTTACCGAACCACGTCGTTCGTCCCGACCGCCTTTTTGGCGGTCAGCGTTTTGTCCGCCACGTGGCTAATAAGGCGACGTGGAAGCCATGGCACGTGCCTAGCGTCGAAATGCGCGACAGAATGGCAAAAACATCACTTCCTTCAACAAACGCTATTGCTACATCGAGCTGTTCCATCTTCATAGTTGGGTAGCCCAATTCTTCAGCTGCCTTGGTAACACAATCGCTAATAAAACGTCTTCGCTCCATCAAACCGCTTACACACGTACCGGGTTAAAAAGTATATTTCTAGGAAACCCATAATTATATCTCACATCAACCGCTAATTGGGTGATAATGAACCCACTTGAACGCTGCAATTCGATTGGAGCTGCAATGCCCATTGCAGCAGCACAAATCTTGGTATAGGCGTGACGCCCTACCACCCGGGCAAAACGCGGTGGTAGGGCCCGCCCGACTAGATCGCTTCTTTGTGACAACTATTCATGCGTAGAAAATCTAACCGTGACATCTTTTTTGTTTGTTTTTATAACCCCTATCAATAAATGCTGCATCAGTATTTGCAGCCCATGACAGCAACTTTGCCTTCATGCAAGTGTAACATTACATGCTGTCATTTTCCTCACGATAATGAAACCATGGCCACTTATCACTTCTTACTGCACTTTTCTCTGACATTAAAATATTTTTGTTATTCCACATACCACACACTGCACACATACAATACATAAGGACTTGGGGTACAGAGGTACAGATCAGATTTTCAAATAACTGTCACTAACTACTACTGATACAGTACTTCTCTTCCAGTTCCAAAGCAAGCCTCTCTTTGCCCACTGCACGAAGTGCTGATGACAGCTGTGGAATAGAAGGAAGGGTGTGGTTTGGTGGTGCCCAGTCCAACCACCTCCTCAACATGGCTGAATAGTAGCCCTCCTCCCCAGTCTGTCCAGGTTCACGCACTATGGAGGACAGTTCGTCTTCAGTAAATCCAAGTTCCCATCCAATGGATTTCCATTTTCCACATGCTGTCTTAGTCATATTCCTCAGTGCAGTATGGTCACCATCCCATAACACTCCTTTCTTGCTGTTTGATTCTATGGTGTGGGGATGCACGTAAGACCAAAATTCACCCAATTATGCCACAACCAAGTACGTCCAACATTATTATATTATATACAACGTGTGACCATTGAATGATGTTACCATGAGGATGCACAACTGAAAAGGTTGTCATACAGCTAAGTACATGCAGTCAATACTGACCTCTGCTCCTTAATCCAATGAGATCAAACAGTTGTGGCTCCACCTTGATCCATCTGTCCAGCATCACTTTCCTTGTTCCAGTTGTGTCGAGCAGTGTGGTTTTCTTGCTTTGGATCATCTCCTTCAACAGCTTAAGCTCAACTGTAGCTGGTGTGTGGTCTGAGGTAGCCTCAGGTGGACATGTGATCATATCCACCTGCTGAACTGTTGGACAGAATTCTTCAAAGCCTTCCTTAATGACTTTAATGATTGACAAAAAATACTCAGGGTCCCACCCATCTGATGTATCTATTGTACATGACAGAAACCTGAAGTCATCCTTCATCTGTACAACAGTGGTGATTCCTTCCTTATTCATCCATCTCATTCCCATACTCCACACATCACACCTGCGATTGTACTTATCCATCCCTGGGACTAGAGATGATTCAACAGTTGGCAGGGCAAAGCGATCAGCCAGCCTGGAGGTAGTCACATGGAGACATCGTGGGGAGAAGAACTGATTGATGCTAGCAGTATGAATCTGCCAACATAGTCCCTTCTGTGGGACAACATTGGGAGGTGTTTCTGCCTTTACACAAGCTGGGAAAAAAAGAAGAGGACCTAGGTCATTGGAAGGTGTGTTGCAAGACACCTCCACTGTCATATTGGTGTCTACATTGGTCAGGGTGATGGGAACGCATAGTTCAAACAACTTGAGAAATTGAACTATCATATCAATGTTGAATGTTGGTTCAGGGAATCGTTGTTTCAGAACAGCTAAAGGGATCACTCCAGTGTTGCTGGCTATGGGGAGGTGTTCCTTGAAGAATAAAGGGGCAAACAAGACTCCATTCACCTTTTCCAGCAATGCCTCTGGACGTACAACTATCCAGCTATCTCCTACAGCACTCTCCAGGAACACAATAAACCCTTTGTCAGACAAGGTCTTCAGGTGTGGTATGATCTCAGAGGCCTCAGTTGGCAGAACCTTTGGTTCCTCTTGCCTCAGAAGAGTCATTAGTTGGGAGAGGGAAATGACTTCCTGATGGACTTTGTCCTCCAAGAAGGCCAAGGTCACATGGCTAGTAAGGGATATGGCAGGACATCTGGCATTGACACCACCATTGGTGTCATTCAGTACTGACATAAACCTCTCTGCCTCCCCTCCATGGAGAGCTGTCCCATTGAGAGCAATGTACCCAGCAAAGGTGTGCTTCTTGATGGCATCCCTAGCAACCCTCTCTATAGCTACACCTAGGGACTCCAGCTTCCCTCTGTCAGCTATCCCATCAGCATGGGTTCCTATTACAATGACGGCAGACTTTTCAGGACACTTATGACAGACGTCTCCAATCATTCCACACCAGTAGTATAGCTGTGCAGTGATGTCTTTGAGGTCCAGGAGCAGGTTCACCAGCAAAATGAAGGTAGAGGGACTGAGAGACAAGGACCCTAATATGGCACAGTGACTACTGTAGTATTCGTGGTGGCCAGCCAGGTCAAAAAGCATCATGTTAGCCCAGGAACTCTTGATCCGATGAGGGACAATGCCAGCTGTAAGTAGTTTCACAGGACCAGTACTCTTTCCTGTCATTGGCTGTGTATAGAACAGAGGTGTATGATTCTACTCAAGAGGTTCTAAAAATTAAAGTTGGGGACATGAAAACAATTACATGTATGCTTGCAATGAGATCGTGAAATAAAGTGATCATATCATGGTTCTTGCACCAGTATCTTTATCACCACCCTTAGATTATAATTTTTCAAGTAAAAATAGAATTCAAGTCTCAATTTAATACCGTGTTGGTTTTTGAAAACAGCCATCAGTGTGTAAGGGATTAGACTTTTGTGTTCTGTTCTCAACGTACACATTTGCCCTATTTCCGTCGCCTGTGTTGACATGCAGTAAAAAGTTATTTAAAGTGAGAACTTGAGCATTGAGTTAAGAGTCATTTCTTGCAGGTGTCAATCAGTCTGAATTCATTTTTGCTACTGCATGTTGACATATTAGTGGGTTAGGACCCTGACATTTGAGTAGGGTAAAATGCATATGTTTGTACTGATTTGCAGCATTATAATGTGCAAAACAAAGTTCCATACGGTATGGTTAAAAAGTGGCAGTCAGCGAAAGAAAGGACAACTGTATTGAAAGTGTAATTGCAATTCTATTTTGCTGGAACCTTAAAGGATTGAGTTATACATATACGTGTACTGCATGCATAGCATTTCATCTCCTTTTTCTAACGATGTAGTGCAAAGCCATTTTGAGTTTAATCGAATAATAGTAATAGTCGAATCTACATCCGTCTGGGCCATGTATGACACATAACTAAGAATAATCACACTTTGGCACTAGCACCATAGGCGTAGCCTCCCACTCCGTTTTATATTAGAGTGACAATAGTTAAACACAACAGTGGTATACACTGCGTCATGTTTGAATAATTTCACTAATAACATACATTTAGCACAAGAGTGAACTGTGGGAAATAAGACATATGAGACATTCTGGCTCCTCGGCCTTGCACTACACTATGGTGTATTGTCCTTTTGTTGTATGTAGGACAAGAATACATGATTTGTTCATTGGGTAGAGGCATGCATGTGTGTGCTGGCCTGTCGTGCATATACTGTATGTTAGATGTGCACAACACAAACAATTGTAACGGCAAGTGTTGAAGTGATTGCATTGTAGCAACACAAGGATTAAATCACTCCACAGATGGATTCACATAGCGAGGTCACATGTGTTTCATTTCCCCTGGTAGCATCAGTGAAGATACACTTGACTAATAATACTGCTGGGCATTGCCTGGAAGCTCTACAATGGTAGCTAAGGAAGGCTTAGATGGATCAGGAAGGCATGCTGTATATAACCAGATAGGGAAAGTGGAGACCCATAACATGGTAATGTGGATGTGGGTACCTTTAAGTGTATCCCAAAGTTCTAAGTTTGCTTTGGGTCCCAAGCTCAGCGCTTAGGGTTTCTTCGCCGCTCACTGCATACCTCGCTGCATGCCACTAGCGGTTGCACGCTCACGATTTCTCCTTTCGGCGTGTGCATTGATTGTTTCGTGTTGGCGACATACCTTCAGATCGCGCTTGCTCTTCCTGCGTTTATGCCGCTATCCCTACTCCGTGCACCTGCACGAGCTCTAATCTCGCCGCCCTCTCTGTGACTCGTCCCCACCAGGTGCTGCGTTCCTGGGTGGCCACATTCTGCTTCGCGCCACAGCATGGGCTTCAGCCTTGACCAACCGACAGGGTGCTCCAGCCGATTCGCTCAGCTACGAGCAACATACCATCGGCCGTCGAGAACCGCGATATGATCGGCTTCAGAAGTTTTGCCGGCAAGCGGCAGCCTCAGCTGGGTGACCGAGGTCTAGTCCCTCTGCAGCAAGGCCTTTGCCAGGAGGGCAAAGCCCGGGGTGTGAGGTCGGCTCTGCCTCAGCAAGCATGCACTATTTCGATGAGGCAGTAGCCCCTCGCTTCCAGTTCCTGCCCACCAAACTTACAGCGTTCCATGCAGCTCAATCTACAGGGTTCGTACAGGTTTGAGATAATGAAATTCCAAACTATTTCAAGACTATTTTAAAGACAGAACTAATTGTTTTCAAAACTTCACATTCAAACACGAGATACAGCAACAGTAAAAAACACAACATATATTGTAATACTGATTTCTTAATGAAGTACAGCAAACAGTGTTAAGCTAGATTGGTGTAGTTTCCAGGTCTTTCAACTTTGATTGGAGTTTGTTATCAAGCGACACAACCTCATTCTGTTTTTCCTTGACCGACCTTCTTACAGCATTGAACTGTGTAATAAACTCCATTGGCTTTGATGATCCTTCTGCCTGCTCTGCTAGCGTATCTGCAGATTTGGTCAGAGTTGCAATACCAGACTCGATTCTGGCCTTCTTTGCTTTCAGATCATCAATCTCGTCAAGGATCGCTTTACGCTTAGTACTGCGCTTCTCTGAATCTTGATTCCTTTTCTCCTCATCTAAATGCCTATGCCTATGATAACGTTGCCTGGCAGATGATGCACTCAACAGAAGTTCCTTTGACATAGGTACATTTGTCGCACCACCAACACTAATCAAATAGTCTTTAATTGTTCTTTGTGCAACAAGGGTTTGGGCACTCATGTTTGTGACACTTACTTCCTTGTTAATTGAAAATCCCCTCTCCACAGAAGCCTGGCCATGAGAAAGAAGAAGTAGCTTTTTTGATAGGTTCCATAATTCAGCTCGCTGCGTGTTTTTCCCCAAAGTACCATAAAAAAGGACATCAAGTCTATCTGTACCAACTTTGAAAGACATGAAATTCTCATTAGCAGCATTTTCAGTAGCAAATTCTTTGTACTGACAAATAATAAGATCACACCGTCCAGCTGCAACATGGTGCATGTCAACAAGGATTTGCAATGCTCGTGTAAGCTGTTGCACACACTTAGGCTGGTTAGTACAGAAAGCGATAGGGTTTAACCATTCAAGGTTTCTAACAAGACCATACCTAATTGGAGACTTCTCTAACAACTTATTAACAAGAAATACAAGTACTTTTCTAGTATCTGACTTCACGCTAAAAACATCCTTGTCAGATATCTTCTTTGTCCCCTTCAGTTCATGCAATACCTTTTCTGATACAAATTCTATGTTGACCTTTGAGGTGTCTTTATGAAGTGATGTATTCGATACATCATTCCCTAAAACTTTTATCATCCTAATAGCAGAGAGCTTAGCCTGTTCCATAACATCTTCCTTTATAAATCGATCAAGAAGGCGAACGAGGGTATCATGCAGGTCTTTAACAAGAAATGGAACCATCATTCTCTTTCTTCACTGTATTGGCTCTTTAAGGATTCACCGGCAAGACGAGAAGATTTTATGCGTGTGAATGCATCAGCTTGTGAAGTCTTTCCAAAGAAGTTTTGCTCGCATAGATGGGTAGAGAATGTGCCTGTTGTGGAAAGAGCACTAGAAGTCTGGCCACATATAGCAAATTATGTTAAAGCTGTAAAATCAGGAAAACTACCAAATCCTCGCATCAAGTCTTTTGATGTAATAGCAAGGTGTTGTGATGACCCTCTTTTCATTGTAAAGGCTAATATATTTCTTTCTATAGCTCTAGAGATTACTCCTTTTCTTACAAAGTACCAGACTGATCTTCCATTCTATTTCCCAACCAGACTGTGAAAAACCCAACCGGAAAGCATTATGCAAAACATGCAATCCACAGCTCCCAATATTCAGCGGGGCTCTGCCAACTTCAGTTTGAAGGTCAGTATTAAGTAATTCATATGTGGCCCAGTTAACATTTAGGCCATCCATAGAAAGCTGCACAATACCTTGTTTTCCAACTTCAATACAGCATGACTGGAGTTCTTCAAAAAGGTGCTCAGCTGTAGCATGACCAAGAAACCTCGAAGTGAAATAATGTGTAGCTACTTTCTCATCTTCCCACATGCGAATGTGGAGGTCTAGTTGTTTCATTTGCATGTGATTATTCAAGCTTTCATCGAAAAGCAGAACATAACTACCAGCTGATTTTAACTTAGAAGCCAGCAACTGCTGCATATGTGGAGCAATTCCAAATGTAGTGAGATAGGAGCACTTTTTTTCCCCACAAGCAAATTTTGATGCAACAGAACTATCAGGAAACATCTTTGTAAATAGTGTGCTAGTATCCTCTGAACTCTTGAATGAGTAGTGCTTTTCAACAACAGTCAGTGCCCAGTAGATTTCAGCAGTCAGTACAGCATTTCCAGTACAGAAAGAGTCCATGGAAGATACATGTAAGGGTGCTGCCAAAGGTGATCTACAAAAATAACGCTATTACAAAGCCAAAAACCATTACACAACGTCAAAGTACTACTCTCGCGTATAAGACATATCAATATTTAGCGCACATCCTATAACGTGAATCATTCCCGAAACGAATAACGCCCACGTAATAGCATGCGTATACCTTAGCTTACTGGAAGACTTTTCTACTTCACTTGGCAGTTCTGGTGCAGCCAAGAAAGAAACAAGGCTTTCTTTGGGCTTAAGACCCATCAGATAAGTGTGCTTCTTGCCCTTCATATGGCTTACAAGAGCAGCTTCACCCATACTAGCGACATCGAAGGATTTGTTACAAATTCTACAGCGCGCTTTGCTCTTGCTCGTTCGATCCGCTGCTATCCAGTTTTTGTACTCCTCCTTTTGTATCCAACCTATAAAGAATACACACTTACCCATCCAACCGAACGCTTCGTCGTCGATCACTCACAATAGATAACACGCACGTGTACGAAGCACCTCCCACTGAACTCATACGGTTTCATAGTATCGCAATCGTGGTCGCAATATATTGGTATAGCACAGCGCTACCGTATAGCTTATACGCCAACGTGATTTTCCATACTTTTTCATATTTATGTTGCATTTCAAGACCTTTTCCAGGTCTGGAAATCGGTATAGTCATTTTTAAGACTTTTTCATAAATTCCAAACCGCGTACGAACCCTGAATCTAGCCTCGAGGTCTGCAGGCATTTCAACCACGCAGGGGAGATGCCTCTGATCCCTGCATCCTGTGGCATGCACGCTTGCAGCTTGTGTGCAAGCAGGGGCGCACCAAACGCAACATGCCAGCGGCCATTGAACACTACGTGAGGCCGTGGCAACGTGAGAGAGAGCTGCAGGCTTACCTCTGCTGTGCTCACTGCCCGTGAACTACGCCGTCCCGTCAGTGCATCCACTGCAATCAAACAGGGGCATGTGCATGCATGCATGAACTGGCAACTGCGCAGTGTGGGGGTCCATCACTCCTTTATCATATGCGTGTCAGCCTGGTGACAAGCTTCAGTGCTCACGTCCAGCCCGTCA
The DNA here is from genome assembly GCA_963681505.1 of Eunapius fragilis. NCBI lineage: Eukaryota > Metazoa > Porifera > Demospongiae > Spongillida > Spongillidae > Eunapius > Eunapius fragilis. The sequence goes on from OY811971.1 coordinate 13,766,117, forward strand.
CGCTGCAGGATTGGCGGTGTCCCTCATTCACATGCACCGTGCCAGTGCTATATAGGTGGTGCTGCATGACATTCTGCCTTTCTTTTTCCCCCTGCATGTTGGTCAGCTTGCTATACATGCACGACGACGAACTCTAGCTCCGTCCCGGTAACCCATGCACATGCCTAGCTCCCTCTTCGTGCAGGGCTGCCCGATCGAGGCTGATCCAGGTTAGCAGCGGATTCCCTGGCAACGCCATCTATCCCGTCACGGCCTGCCTTGACTACGTGTCAGTCATGGGGGTGTCGCCTGGCCCTCTCTTCAGAAATCTGGCTTCATCGATGAAGTTTGCAAGGCCCTGGAAGCGGCGGGCCTGCCTGCTGGCGATGACGCGGGCCACAGTTTCCGCATAGGAGCCGCGTCTGCAGCGGCGGCGGGCCTGGACTTGGGCCGATGGAGCAGCACCGCGTTTCGCGGCTACATCAGGACACCGAGGCAGCAGCTGGCTGCAGCGTCGGTCTCGATTGCCCGCCTCACCTAGCGCCCGTCCTCCTTTATCTCCGTCGCGCCGACTGACCTTGTGCGTCATGCCTCGGCGCCTGCCTTGTCGTCCGTACCTTTGTTGTTCATGTATATGCCTATATGCTATTTAACCTCAACCTCAGCCCGGTGCCCCTCTACTCCTACATTTGGGGAGGGGGGTGATGGTGTAGGCATCCACCCCGGTGTTCCGATGCCTGTGGGGTTCGGTCCTGCTTACGCAACCCCGAGCTAGGTTCTCGCAGGACCGCGCACACACACCCTGCTTGCGGGCGTGCCCCTGGTATCAGTCCAGCGCAAGGCATGCCCCAGGGTCCCTGGCCACTCCCCCAAACGTAGTCTAGGTATGCTGATGGGAAGTGGGAAAACCCCAGCCAAAGCCTCTCGCGTGTGTCACTGTTAACTGTGCGTAACACCATTTTCAGCTAAATCACCCCACACCAGCCAAGATCACAACACACGAAATGTAAACACCTCAATACACACCAACCTACATCACAACAGACACATCGTCAAAAAAAAAACAAACATCACATACAACACTGATCAAAACCACAACATACCAGCACACACTAACCGCATGAAGTGAGTACTCAGCTAAATGACATGACACTGTGCAACACCTCACATAACAATGGACTACACCTCCCAAACTGGGTTACACCTCCCACGACACTGGGTTACACCTCACATGACACTGGGCTACACCTCTCATGACACTGGGTTACGCCTCCCATGACACTGGGTTACACCTCCCATGACTGGGCTACACCTCACATGAGCCCAGTTATGTAGTGCAACCCAGTGTCATGTGGTGTAACCCAGTGTCATGTGGTGTAACCCAGTGTCATGTAGGGTGTAACACAGTGTAATATTCGGCACAACACAGTGTCAAGTGGTGTAACAAAACAGTGACACTCCTACTAACACACCATAACCAATACTTCACTACCAAGACATGGACACTCCCTTAGCAACACACTCCCCTAGTAACATAAACACGTCAGAATGGTACCTCTCTAGCAACATGCTGGCATGCTACCACTACCAACAGTGATACTGCCCTGGCAACACACTGACACTCCCCTATTCCCCTGGAGGAATAGTTGCAGTAACTTGGTATAACCAGGTCTGTCTTGCTATGATAGCAAGATAGGAAGACAATGACACTCCCCTAGCAACAGACATCCCCTAATAATAGACATTCCCCTAGCAACAGACATTCCCCTAGCAACAGAATTCCCTAGTAACAGACATTCCCCTAGCAACAGACATTCCCTAGTAATAAAATTCCCTTAGCAACACACTCACTTAGTATCACACATTCCCTTCAGTCACTACCCTAAGAAGACAGACACTCCCACTCTGACCATATACAACACTGGGAATCCACTGCATGGCTTCACATACATGACAGATAACACCTCACAGTAACTACACCACACATACATAGGTCAGCCACACAAACACCACACACAATACCAAGTGCACACATACATCACAATGCTATCACAAGAGGACATGTTGGTACACACCTTATCTTCCATAGCCTCACCCATCACCCTGCATAGCTCCATTATCACCTAAGCAGAAGGGATCAGTTAATAATTATCAAGCAGGAGTGTTTTGAATGCTGATGCATAGGAGCCATGCTGGTCACACATCTCTCCCTCACCTGTGCCAATGTGGTCTTGCCTGCCCCAGTGTTACCACAGAGGATGACTTTACTGAACCTATGAACAGGGAAGTCCTCACAACTAGTGCTATATTTCTGGAGAGTGGTGAGTACTCCATAACCTCTAGCCAACATCAGAGGTGTTTGGTGCTTGGAGCTCTGCTTATTCACCTCAATCCCAGGTGTGGACAGGAGGAGGTTGACACAATCAAGGTGACCATATAGTGCTGCCCTATGCAATGCAGTATGACCATCCTACAGAGGTAAAACATCAATGTCACTATGGACCATACACAATAGTGTTTGATGTGCACATGTACATTTAGAAGGCTTCAGCAAAGAGGGAACCAGTAACTAGTTCATCATGAGGTTGTAGATCAGATGAAAGTCTAACCTAATGATAATCACCATAAATATATCAAAACAGTGGTCAAATGTAGTACACACCCTTGGACCAACCATAGATTGTAGAATACCTGGATATGAAATGCATCACGTGATCCATTGAATTGTCAATTGTAGGCAGCAGACCCTTTGAAGCGAACTGTGTTTGGATTAACCCTTTTGTAGCGTACGCTTTTTTTTGCAACTTTCACAGCTATAGAACACAAAATCGTTATCTTCGGCATTCTTCTTATTCCCACTTGTGTTACTTTCCAGGTTAGTGACTATTTTTCATGCAATTCACTAGGCATACTCTACGTAGGTTCCGTATATGTCATTTCAGCCATTTAGAAACCTATATCTCAACTTAGAAATGCTTCCAGCCATTCATTTCTATAAGCAAAACACTGCATCATTCCCTCTGTGGAACGAACCTATATCTGTTGAAAGGGGCTTCGGCGTGTAGGTACAACTGCTTGGTGAACAGGTAGCAGGCCCATCGTGTTTCGGTACCTAGTGTGTGAGATAGTCACATGCAGCAAAGTCCAATTTTGCTTTTAAATGTTAAGAATGAGTTTATGTGTGGAATGCGTAATGTCAAAGGTAGACAAAAGTTACGCGCTATTTGCAAATGTGTTCTACATTTGTGGGCTAGCTATATTCATTTACAGACCAATATATGTTTTGGTACCTCTCGTGCATGGAAAAGGCAAGTTAGATAGCATTTAGACACATCTACGCAGTTACTATGATCAGTTGAAGGGAACGCACGTATATGTATAGTGATTAAAGTTGTATCTAAGGTTTTGATACTTTCGGCCCTTGGCATCGCCATATACACCAAATGTGTCACGTGCCAAAATGCGAATCATTTCTAATTATCTCCGTGTTTCATATCCAGGTATTCTTCTATCCATGGACCAACCAACATTGCAATCTGGTGAGGCCAGGGTATGTCATTTGTGGGAGGAAATCATGTTTGTGGTCCAGATTATAAGCCATGTGCATGTTTATGGTATGTCATGTTATGATGTATGGTGTGCGCTGTGTCTTGGTCCCAGACCCAAAGGATGCAGCCCTTGAAGGATTGCATCACTACCACCTGTCAGAAGGGTGTAGGGAATTGGGGATATAAATTCACGGCTAACTACCTGGAATTTTGGTGTGTCAATCTGGTTGAAGCAACTCACTAATTACGTCATCTGGACAGTGTTCAGTTGTACAACCTTTCTTGCATGGGCATGATGTATTTGTTCACCTCCCCAATCAATAGGGGGGGGGGGGTCCTTGGGCTACTTGATACTAAAATCTTTAATAATAGATTGACCGGTGTTAAACTGGTTTAACAAACCGTTAAACCAGTTTAACGGGATACAACTGCTGGCTATGCCTGTAATATGAATGCTTGAGGACGATTTAAAATAGCCATTACGTTTCAAATCTAACAAGCTTAGAGCGCCAGAAGTTACTTTTCCATACTCACTACTGGTTATCCTTGTTTTTCAACAAGTTTGTTCATCAATCAGACGTTGGGCCTATTTAGCGATGTTGAAAGTGTTGTTTGTCGGAGCTAAGGTAAGTGCCCTTGCGAAGGTTGTAATTGGAAAACGTGCTGCAGCAGCGTTGTACGGGGCCAATTGGAAGAGCAGGAATTGTTTTGGTATTGTTTTGCAGCAGGTTGGTATCGGCAGAAGTAGAAAATGGTGGGTGAACTTCGCGAAAGTGAAAAAGACAGTAGATTTGAGTGCCAGGGCCTGAACCTTGCGGGTTGAGGACTCTTCTGAACACGAAAATGACGATGATGATGGTGTTGATTTGTCTGGATTAGACACTGCTTCAACAGTGCTTACCAATGTGGTGGAAAATGGCAACGAAGATGAGCCTAACATCTTGATCAAATATGAGTCCCGCGTTCTCAATGAGACAACAGATAGGGATAGAGAGGAAGTAGATGATGTCGATTTGGAAATAGATGAAGCAACTGATGTTCAAGGGGAGATAGCTGGTACTAGTAATGGACATAACCACTAGCCAGCCATAGCACACAAAGGGTAACAATCAAAAGGACAAAGCTGGTACACACAAGCATCTACCCACATAGGTGTCCACTTGATGGAGCAAGGGGGGGGGGGGGGGGGGGGCATTTGCCCACCTCTGTGTACCATAACCAATTAATACTCATACAGATAATCAACATTATGTTATCTTGAATCATCAGTTTTTCATGAATGAATATACTACAGCGCTTTACGGGGGGTGGGGGGGAGGAGGAGGGGGAGCGACACCCTCCTGCGGTAAGTGTCTCATCGTGTTAGCCTTTCTCCCCCACACCCCAAGAAATAAACGAGGAGACGCTTACGTTGCACACAAGTGCTGACAGTAAATCACTAGGTCCATATTAAACTATGCTTAGCTACGTGAACAGTACAGCAAATGTTAACACTCCCATTTCTATCACCAACGACACACAAATACATATGCAGGGTTACACATGCTCACAAACACACACACACACACACACACACAGTATGTCATTGTTCTATTCCCACCTACTACAGCCTCTCCATCTGCTATTATCCCTCACTGGATACAACACTTCATCTGAAGCCATAAAATTTCACACAGTGCTAGAAGATGACATCAGATTAGTAATTAACATGCATCACCCCACCCACACATCACACACCCAACCTTCATATACCATGACAACACACCTCACAAATAAACATTGTAATGATATGGAAATACTAATACATGTACCCACCTTATTAGCCATGTTGGCCTGGGCACCCCCCTCCAGCAGAAGTCTTGCAATCTCCACATGTCCCCTCCCTGATGCCTCAATCAGTGGGGTATCTCCATCCTGTTATAAGAGGATAACATATAAGTGTACCATGAAGGACATACACTACCAACCCACTCTGTCATCACTGTACACACTCACCACACATGTCTAACCGAACAACACTACATATACGTAGCTATGGGAGGTGGGCGGGTACCTCGTACCCAGTCCAGTCATTTCCCGCTGGATACCAATGTACCAGGAAGTGTATAGAGTTTGTTTCCTGCTAAAGTTGGCAACATCCATTAAACTATTCTTAGGCTGTTGGCTAAGTAGTTGTACACACCTGACCCCTACGCTCCCAGTGCTTGTGTCCTGCAGTGTGAACAGTATCAAGCCAGGACACTGGCCCAGCCTTGGGTCCCCGAGTTAGAAGCTTAAGCCTGTACGGTCCTGGCCAGGCTACATTTAATACATGTAGACATGACAGCAAGTAAGAAATACAAGGAAGGGGCACAGAGGTAAAGCAGGGGTGGAGGGAATAGGTAAGCTCTCCTGAAGCACTGGGGAGTGCTGGGAGGCTGCCCATGTGTGCACATAACCACTAGCCAGCCATAGCACACAAAGGGTAACAATCAAAAGGACAAAGCTGGTACACACAAGCATCTACCCACATAGGCGTCCACTTGATGGAGCAAGGGGGGGGGGGGGGGGGGGGGGGGGGGCATTTGCCCACCTCTGTGTACCATAACTAATTAATATTCATACAGATAATCAACATTATGTTATCTTGAATCATCAGTTTTTCATGAATGAATATACTTCAGCGCTTTACGGGGGGGGAGGGGGGGGGGGGTGAGGGGGAGCCACAACCTCCTGCGGTAAGAGACTTATCTTATTAGCCCTTCTCCTCCACACCCCAGGAAATAAATGAGGAGACGCTTACGTTGCCCACAAGTTCTGACAGTGAATCACTAGGTCCATATTAAACTATGCTTAGATCTGTGACCTGTACAGCAAATGTTAACACTCCCATTTCTATCACTAACGACACACAAATACATATGCAGGGTTACACATGTTCACACACACACACACACACACACACAATATCTCATTGTTCTATTCCCACCTACTACAGCCTCTCCATCTGCTATTATCCCTCAACGGAATACAACACTTCATCTGAAGCCATAAAAATTCACACAGAGCTAGAAGATAACATCTGATTGGTCATATACACACATCACCCCACCCACACATCACACACACAACCCTCATATACCATGACTACACACCTCACAAATAAACATTGTAATGATATGGAAATACTAATACATGTACCCACCTCATCAGCCATGTTGGCCTGGGCACCCCCCTCCAGCAGAAGTCTTGCAATCTTCACATGTCTTTCCCTTGATGCCTTGATCAGTGGGGTATGTCCATCCTGTTATGAGAGGATAACATATAAGTGTACCATGAAGGACATACACTACCAACCCACTCTGTCATCACTGTACACACACACCACACATGTCTAACAAGACTACATGTACATAGCTATGGGAGGTGGGCGGATACCTCGTTCCCAGACCACTCATTTCCCGCTGGATACCAATGTACCAGGAAGTGTATAGAGTTTGTTTCCTGTTAAAGTTGGCCACGCCCATTAAACTATTTTCTATCAGAACATGACTACAGTCTGACCTCGTTAGTAGAGCCATGTTTGTTCCCTGTGCTCTTACCATACTTAGGGCATAGATTGCACATTGTAGACATAGAAAATGTTAGTACCTGCATTAACCGTGAATACAATTTTCAATACATCTAACGAGGGAGTGTGCTCTTAACGAGGTCAGACTGTACATGTATGTGGTTGTGGGAGGTGGGCGTGTACCTAGTTCCCATTCCATTCTGAGTACGACATGTTAAAGCCGACATCGACTATTCGTTAACCAGATAAACCACACCCACATGATCACTTTTTATATTAGGCTACGCCCATAGGCCAGACAATTACACATGCTCCAATAACACACACACACACACACACACACACACACACACACACACACACACGCACACACACACAATATCTCATTGTTCTATTCCCACCTACTACAGCCTCTCCATAAGCTATTTTTGCTCACTGGCATACAATACATCATTTGAAGCCATAAAAATTCACACAGAGCTACAGTGTAGAAGATAACATCTGATTGGTCATATACACACATCACCCCACCCACACATCACACACCCAACCCTCATATACCATGACAACACACCTCACAAATAAACATATTTGTAATGATATGGAAATACTAATACATGTACCCACCTTATTAGCGATGTTAGCCTGGGCACCCCCCTCCAACAGAAGTCTTGCAATCTCCACATGTCCCTCCCCTGATGCCAAGATCAGTGGGGTATTTCCATTCTGTTATGAGAGGATGACATATAAGTGTACCATGAAGGACATACACTACCAACCTACTCTGTCATCACTGTACACACACACCACACATGTCTAACAGAACAAGACTACATATACGTAGCTATGGGAGGTGGGCGGGTACCCCATACATAGTCCACTCATTTCCCGCTGGATACCAATGTACCAGGAAGTGTATAAAGTTTGTTTCCTGCTAAAGTTGGCAGCATCCATTAAACAATTCTTTGGCTGTTGGCTATGTAGTTGTACACACCTGACACGCTCCCCAGTGCTTGTGTCCTGCAGTGTGAACAGTACCAAGCCAGGACGCTGGCCCAGCTTTGGGTCCCCGAGTTAGAAGCTTAAGCCTGTATGGTCCTGGCCAGGCTACATTTAATACATGTAGACATGACAACAAGTAGGAAATACAAGGAAGGGGTACAGAGGTAAAGCAGGGGTGGAGGGAATAGGTAAGCTCTCCTGAAGCACTGGGGAGTGCTGGGAGGCTGCCCATGTGTGCACATAACCACTAGCCAGCCATAGCACACAAAGGGTAACAATCAAAAGGACAAAGCTGGTACACACAAGCATCTACCCACATAGGCGTCCACTTGATGGAGCAAGGGGGGGGGGGGGGGGGGGGGGCATTTGCCCACCCCTGTGTACCATAACTAATTAATATTCATACAGATAATCAACATTATGTTATCTTGAATCATCAGTTTTTCATGAATGAATATACTTCAGCGCTTTACGGGGGGGGGGTGAGGGGGAGCCACACCCTCCTGCGGTAAGAGACTTATCTTATTAGCCCTTCTCCCCCACACCCCAGGAAATAAATGAGGAGACGCTTACGCTGCCCACAAGTGCCGACAGTGAATCACTAGGTCCATATTAAACTATGCTTAGCTACGTGACCTGTACAGCAAATGTTAACACTCCCATTTCTATCACCAACGACACACAAATACATATGCAGGGTTACACATGCTCACACACACACACACACACACACACACACACACACACACACAATATCTCATTGTTCTATTGCAACCTACTACAGTCTTTCCATCTGCTGTTATCCCTCAATGGATACAACACTTCATCTGAAGCCATAAAAATTCACACAGAGCTAGAAGATAACATCTGATTGGTCATATACACACATCACCCCACCCACACATCACACACCCAACCCTCATATACCATGACAACACACCTCACAAATAAACATTATAATGATATGGAAATACTAATACATGTACCCACCTTATTAGCGATGTTGGCCTGGGCACCCCCCTCCAGCAGAAGTCTTGCAATCTCCACATGTCCCCCCTTGATGCCTCGATCAGTGGGGTATCTCCATCCTGTTATGAGAGGATACCATATAAGTGTACCATGAAAGACACTACCAACCCACTCTGTCATCACTGTACACACACACCACACATGTCTAACAGAACAAGACTACATGTACGTAGCTATTGGAGGTGGGCGGGTACCCCGTACCCAGTCCACTCATATCCCGCTGGATACCAATGTACCAGGAAGTGTATAGAGTTTGTTTCCTGCTAAAGTTGGCAACATCCATTAAACTATTCTTAGGCTGTTGGCTAAGTAGTTGTACACACCTGACCCCTACGCTCCCCAGTGCTTGTGTCCTGCACTGTAAACAGTACCAAGCCAGGACGCTGGCCCAGCCTTGGGTCCCCGAGTTAGAAGCTTAAGCCTGTACGGTCCTGGCCAGGCTACATTTAATACATGTAGACATGACAGCAAGTAGGAAATACAAGGAAGGGGTACAGAGGTAAAGCAGGGGTGGAGGGAATAGGTAAGCTCTCCTGAAGCACTGGGGAGTGCTGGGAGGCTGCCCATGTGTGCACATAACCACTAGCCAGCCATAGCACACAAAGGGTAACAATCAAAAGGACAAAGCTGGTACACACAAGCATCTACCCACATAGGCGTCCACTTGATGGAGCAAGAGGGGGGGGGGGGGGGGGGGGGGGACATTTGCCCACCCCTGTGTACCATAACTAATTAATACTCATACAGATAATCAACATTATGTTATCTTGAATCATCAGCTTTTCATGAATGAATATACTTCAGCGCTTTACAGGGGGGGGAGGTGGAGGGGGGGAGCCACACCCTACTGCGGTAGGAGTCTTATCTTATTAGCCCCCCTCCCCCGTCCCCCTAGAAATAAACGAGGAGACACTTATGTTGAACACAAGTGCTGACAGTGAATCACTAGGTCCATATTAAACTATGCTTAGCTCTGTGACCTGTACAGACTCCCATTTCTATCACCAACGACACACAAATACACATGCAGGGTTACACATGCTCTCACACACACACACACACACAATATCTCATTGTTCTATTCCAACCTACTACAGTCTCTCCATCTGCTATTATCCCTCAATGGATACAACACTTCATCTGAAGCCATAAAAATTCACACAGAGCTAGAAGATAACATCTGATTGGTAATTAACATGCATCACCCCACCCACACATCACACACCCAACCCTCATATACCATGACAACACACCTCACAAATAAACATATTTGTAATGATATGGAAATACTAATACATGTACCCACCTTATTAGCCATGTTGGCCTGGGCACCCCCCTCCAGCAGAAGTCTTGCAATCTTCACATGTCCCCTCCATGATGCCTCAATCAGTGGGGTATTTCCATTCTGTTATGAGAGGATAACATATAAGTGTACCATGAAGGACATACATTACCAACACACTCTGTCATCACTGTACACACTCACCACACATGTCTAACCGAACAACACTACATATACGTAGCTATGGGAGGTGGGCGGGTACCTCGTACCCAGTCCAGTCATTTCCCGCTGGATGCCAATGTACCTGGAAGTGTATAGAGTTTGTTTCCTGCTAAAGTTGGCAACATCCATTAAACTATTCTTAGGCTGTTGGCTAAGTAGTTGTACACACCTGACCCCTACGCTCCCAGTGCTTGTGTCTTGCAGTGTGAACAGTACCAAGCCGGGACACTGGCCCAGCCTTGGGTCCCCGAGTTAGAAGATTAAGCCTGTACGGTTCTGGCCAGGCTACATTTAATACATGTAGACATGACAGCAAGTAGGAAATACAAGGAAGGGGTACAGAGGTAAAGCAGGGGAGGGAATAGGTAAGCTCTCCTGAAGCACTGGGGAGTGCTGGGAGGCTGCCCATGTGTGCACATAACCACTAGCCAGCCATAGCACACAAAGGGTAACAATCAAAAGGACAAAGCTAGTCCACACAAGCATCTACCCACATAGGCGTCCACTTGATGGAGCAAGGGGGGTGGGGGGGAACATTTGCCCACCCCTGCGCACCATAACTAATTAATATTCATATAGATAATCAACATTATGTTATCTTGAATCATCAGTTTTTCATGAATGAATATACTTCAGTGCCTTACGGGGGGGGGGGGGGGCGGGGGGAGCCACACCCTCCTGCGATAAGTGTCGTATTTTATTAGCCCCCCTCCCCCACCCCCCAGGAAATAAACGAGGAGATGCTTACGTTGCCCACAAGTGCTGACAGTGAATCACCAGGTCCATATTAAACTACGCTTAGCTCTGTGACCTGTACAGCAAATGTTAACACTCCCATTTCTATCACCAACGACACACAAATACGTATGCAGTGTTACACATGTTCACACACACACACACACACACACTATCTCATTGTTTTATTCCCACCTACTACAGTCTCTCCATCTGCTATTATCCCTCAATGGAATACAACACTTCATCTGAAGCCATAAAAATTCACACAGAGCTGGAAGATAACATCTGATTGGTCATATACACGTATCACCACACCCACACATCACACACCCAAACATCATATACCATGACAACACACCTCACAAATAAACATTGTTATGATATGGAAATACTAATACATGTACCCACCTCATCAGCCATGTTGGCCTGGGCACCCCCCTCCAGCAGAAGTCTTGCAATCTCCACATGTCCCCTCATTGATGCCAAGATCAGTGGGGTATCTCCATACTGTTATGAGAGGATGACATAAAAGTGTACCATGAAGGACATACACTACCAACCCACTCTGTCATCACTGTACACACTCACCACACATGTCTAACCGAACAACACTACATATACGTAGCTATGGGAGGTGGGCGGGTACCTCGTACCCAGTCCAGTCATTTCCCGCTGGATACCAATGTACCAGGAAGTGTATAGAGTTTGTTTCCTGCTAAAGTTGGCAACATCCATTAAACTATTCTTAGGCTGTTGGCTAAGTAGTTGTACACACCTGACCCCTACGCTCCCAGTGCTTGTGTCCTGCAGTGTGAACAGTATCAAGCCAGGACACTGGCCCAGCCTTGGGTCCCCGAGTTAGAAGCTTAAGCCTGTACTGTCCTGGCCAGGCTACATTTAATACATGTAGACATGACAGCAAGTAGGAAATACAAGGAAGGGGCACAGAGGTAAAGCAGGGGTGGAGGGAATAGGTAAGCTCTCCTGAAGCACTGGGGAGTGCTGGGAGGCTGCCCATGTGTGCACATAACCACTAGCCAGCCATAGCACACAAAGGGTAACAATCAAAAGGACAAAGCTGGTACACACAAGCATCTACCCACATAGGCGTCCACTTGATGGAGCAAGGGGGGGGGGGGGGTGGGGCATTTGCCCACCTCTGTGTACCATAACTAATTAATATTCATACAGATAATCAACATTATGTTATCTTGAATCATCAGTTTTTCATGAATGAATATACTTCAGCGCTTTACGGGGGGGGGGGGGGGTGAGGGGGAGCCACACCCTCCTGCGGTAAGAGACTTATCTTATTAGCCCTTCTCCTCCACACCCCAGGAAATAAATGAGGAGACGCTTACGTTGCCCACAAGTGCTGACAGTGAATCACTAGGTCCATATTAAACTATGCTTAGATCTGTGACCTGTACAGCAAATGATAACACTCCCATTTCTATCACCAACGACACACAAATACATATGCAGGGTTACACATGTTCACACACACACACACACACACACACACACACACACACACACAATATCTCATTGTTCTATTCCCACCTACTACAGCCTCTCCATCTGCTATTATCCCTCAACGGAATACAACACTTCATCTGAAGCCATAAAAATTCACACAGAGCTAGAAGATAACATCTGTTGGTCATATACACACATCACCCCACCCACACATCACACACCCAACCCTCATATACCATGACAACACACCTCACAAATAAGCATTGTAATGATATGGAAATACTAATACATGTACCCCCCTCATCAGCCATGTTGGCCTGGGCTCCCCCCTCCAGCAGAAGTCTTGCAATCTCCACATGTCCTCACCTTGATGCCTTGATCAGTGGGGTATCTCCATTCTGTTATGAGAGGATAACATATAAGTGTACCATGAAGGACATACACTACCAACCCACTCTGTCATCACTGTACACACTCACCACACATGTCTAACAAGACTACATGTACATAGCTACGGGAGGTGGGCGGATACCTCGTTCCCAGACCACTCATTTCCCGCTGGATACCAATGTACCAGGAAGTGTATAAAGTTTGTTTCCTGTTAAAGTTGGCCACGCCCATTAAACTATTTTCTATCAGAACATGACTACAGTCTGACCTCGTTAGTAGAGCCATGTTTGTTCCCTGTGCTCTTACCATACTTAGGGCATAGATTGCACATTGTAGACATAGAAAATGTTAGTACCTGCATTAACCGTGAATACAATTTTCAATACATCTAATGAGGGAGTGTGCTCTTAACGAGGTCAGACTGTACATGTATGTGGTTGTGGGAGGTGGGCGTGTACCTAGTTTCCATTCCATTCTGAGTACGACATGTTAAAGCCGACATCGACTATTCGTTAACCAGATAAACCACACCCACATGATCACTTTTTATATTAGGCTACGCCCATAGCCCAGACAATTACACATGCTCCAATAACACACACACACACACACACACACACACACACACACGCACACACACACAATATCTCATTGTTCTATTCCCACCTAATACAGCCTCTCCATAAGCTATTTTTGCTCACTGGCATACAATACATCATTTGAAGCCATAAAAATTCACACAGAGCTACAGTGTAGAAGATAACATCTGATTGGTCATATACACACATCACCCCACCCACACATCACACACCCAACCCTCTTATACCATGACAACACACCTCACAAATAAACATATTTGTAATGATATGGAAATACTAATACATGTACCCACCTTATCAGCGATGTTAGCCTGGGCACCCCCCTCCAACAGAAGTCTTGCAATCTCCACATGTCCCTCCCCTGATGCCAAGATCAGTGGGGTATTTCCATTCTGTTATGAGAGGATGACATATAAGTGTACCATGAAGGACATACACTACCAACCCACTCTGTCATCACTGTACACACACACCACACATGTCTAACAGAACAAGACTACATATACGTAGCTATGGGAGGTGGGCGGGTACCCCGTACATAGTCCACTCATTTCCCGCTGGATACCAATGTACCAGGAAGTGTATAAAGTTTGTTTCCTGTTAAAGTTGGCCACGCCCATTAAACTATTTTCTATCAGAACATGACTACAGTCTGACCTCATTAGTAGAGCCATGTTTGTTCCCTGTGCTCTTACCATACTTAGGGCATAGATTGCACATTGTAGACATAGAAAATGTTAGTACCTGCATTAACCGTGAATCCAATTTTCAATACATCTAATGAGGGAGTGTGCTCTTAACGAGGTCAGACTGTACATGTATGTGGTTGTGGGAGGTGGGCGTGTACCTAGTTCCCATTCCATTCTGAGTATGACATGTTAAAGCCGACATCGACTATTCGTTAACCAGATAAACCACACCCACATGATCACTTTTTATATTAGGCTACGACCATAGGCCAGACAATTACACATGCTCCAATAACACACACACACACACACACACACACACACACACACACACGCACACACACACACAATATCTCATTGTTCTATTCCCACCTACTACAGCCTCTCCATAAGCTATTTTTGCTCACTGGCATACAATACATCATTTGAAGCCATAAAAATTCACACAGAGCTACAGTGTAGAAGATAACATCTGATTGGTCATATACACACATCACGCCACCCACACCCAACCCTCTTATACCATGACAACACACCTCACAAATAAACATTGTAATGATATGGAAATACTAATACATGTACCCACCTTATTAGCCATGTTGGCCTGGGCACCCCCCTCCAGCAGAAGTCTTGCAATCTCCACATGTCCCTCCAGTGATGCCCAGTGCAGTGGGGTATTTCCTACCTGTTATGAGAGGATGACATATAAGTGTACCATGAAGGACATACACTACCAACCCACTCTGTCATCACTGTACACACACACCACACATGTCTAACAGAACAACACAACATATACGTAGCTATGGGAGGTGGGCGGGTACCCCGTACATAGTCCACTCATTTCCCGCTGGATACCAATGTACCAGGAAGTGTATAAAGTTTGTTTCCTGCTAAAGTTGGCAGCATCCATTAAACAATTCTTTGGCTGTTGGCTATGTAGCTGTACACACCTGACACGCTCCCCAGTGCTTGTGTCCTGCAGTGTGAACAGTACCAAGCCAGGACACTGGCCCAGCCTTGGGTCCCCGAGTTAGAAGATTAAGCCTGTACGGTTCTGGCCAGGCTACATTTAATACATGTAGACATGACAGCAAGTAGGAAATACAAGGAAGGGGCACAGAGGTAAAGCAGGGGTGGAGGGAATAGGTAAGCTCTCCTGAAGCACTGGGGAGTGCTGGGAGGCTGCCCATGTGTGCACATAACCACTAGCCAGCCATAGCACACAAAGGGTAACAATCAAAAGGACAAAGCTGGTACACACAAGCATCTACCCACATAGGCGTCCACTTGATGGAGCAAGGGGGGGGGGGGGGGGGGCATTTGCCCACCTCTGTGTACCATAACTAATTAATATTCATACAGATAATCAACATTATGTTATCTTGAATCATCAGTTTTTCATGAATGAATATACTTCAGCGCTTTACGGGGGGGGGGGGGGGGGTGAGGGGGAGCCACACCCTCCTGCGGTAAGAGACTTATCTTTTTAGCCCCCCTCCCCCACCCCCCTGGAAATAAATGAGGAGACGCTTACGTTGCCCACAAGTGCCGACAGTGAATCACTAGGTCCATATTCAACTATGCTTAGCTACGTGACCAGTACAGCAAATGTTAACACTCCCATTTCTATCACCAACGACACACAGATACATATGCAGGGTTACACATGCTCACACACACACACACACACACACACACACACACACACAATATCTCATTGTTCTATTCCAACCTACTACAGTCTCTCCATCTGCTATTATCCCTCAATGGATACAACACTTCATCTGAAGCCATAAAAATTCACACAGAGCTAGAAGATAACATCTGATTGGTCATATGCACACATCACACCACCCACACATCACACACCCAACCCTCATATACCATGACAACACACCTCACAAATAAACATTGTAATGATATGGAAATACTAATACATGTACCCACCTTATCAGCCATGTTGGCCTGGGCACCCCCCTCCAGCAGAAGTCTTGCAATCTCCACATGTCCCCCCATTGATGCCCAGATCAGTGGGGTATTTCCGTTCTGTTATGAGAGGATGACATATAAGTGTACCATGAAGGACATACACTACCAACTCACTCTGTCATCACTGTACACACTCACCACACATGTCTAACAGAACAACACTACATGTACGTAGCTATGGGAGGTGGGCGGGTACCTCGTGCCCAGTCCACTCATTTCCCGCTGGATACCAATGTACCTGGAAGTGTATAGAGTTTGTTTCCTGCTAAAGTTGGCAACATCCATTAAACTATTCTTAGGCTGTTGGCTAAGTAGTTGTACACACCTGACCCCTACGCTCCCCAGTGCTTGTGTACTGCAGTGTAAACAGTACCAAGCCAGGATGCTGGCCCAGCCTTGGGTCCCCGAGTTAGAAGCTTAAGCCTGTACGGTCCTGGCCAGGCTACATTTAATACATGTAGACATGACAGCAAGTAGGAAATACAAGGAAGGGGCACAGAGGTAAAGCAGGGGTGGAGGGAATAGGTAAGCTCTCCTGAAGCACTGGGGAGTGCTGGGAGGCTGCCCATGTGTGCACATAACCACTAGCCAGCCATAGCACACAAAGGGTAACAATCAAAAGGACAAAGCTGGTACACATAAGCATCTAACCACATAGGCGTCCACTTGATGGAGCAAGGGGGGTGGGGGGGGGACATTTGCCCACCCCTGCGCACCATAACTAATTAATATTCATACAGATAATCAACATTATGTTATCTTGAATCATCAGTTTTTCATGAATGAATATACTTCAGTGCCTTACGGGGGGGGGGGGGGGGGCGGGCGGGGGGAGCCACACCCACCTGCGATAAGTGTCGTATTTTATTAGCCCCCCTCCCCCACCCCGCAAGAAATAAACGAGGAGATGCTTACGTTGCCCACAAGTGCTGACAGTGAATCACCAGGTCCATACTAAACTATGCTTAGCTCTGTGACCTGTACAGCAAATGTTAACACTCCCATTTCTATCACCAACGACACACAAGTACGTATGCAGTGTTACACATGTTCACACACACACACACACACACACACACACACACACACACACACACACACACACACACTATCTCATTGTTTTATTCCCACCTACTACAGTCTCTCCATCTGCTATTATCCCTCAATGGAATACAACACTTCATCTGAAGCCATAAAAATTCACACAGAGCTGGAAGATAACATCTGATTGGTCATATACACGTATCACCACACCCACACATCACACACCCAACCATCATATACCACAATGAGACACCTCACAAAAAACATTGTAATAATGGAAATACTAATACATGTACCCACCTTATCAGCCATGTTGGCCTGGGCACCCCTCTCAAGCAGAAGTCTTGCAATCTCCACATGTCCCCCCATTGATGCCCAGATCAGTTGGGTATCTCCATACTGTTATGAGAGGATGACATAAAAATGTACCATGAAGGACATACACTACTCACCCACTCTGTCATCACTGTACGCACTCACCACACATGTCTAACAGAACAAGACTACATGTACGTAGCTACGGGAGGTGGGCGGATACCTCGTTCCCAGACCACTCATTTCCCGCTGGATACCAATGTACCGGGAAGTGTATAAAGTTTGTTTCCTGCTAAAGCTGGCCACGCCCATTAAACTATTTTCTATCAGAACATGACTACAGTCTGGCCTCGTTAGTAGAGCCATGTTTGTTCCCTGTGCTCTTACCATACTTAGGGCATAGATTGCACATTGTAGACATAGATAATGTTAGTACCCACTTTAACCGTGAATATAAATTTCAATACAACTAACGAGGGAGTGCGCTCTTAAAGAGGTCAGACTGTACTTGTATGTGGTTATGGGAGGTGGGCGTGTATCTCGTTCCCAGTCCATTCAGAGTACGACATGTTAAAGCCGACATCGACTATTGGTTAACCAGATAAACCACACCCACATGATCATTTTTTACATTAGGCTACGCCCATAGGCCAGACAATTACACATGCTCCATTAACACACACACACACACACACACACACACACACACACACACACACATCTCATTGTTCTATTCCCACCTACTACAGCCTCTCCATCTGCTATTATTCCTCAATGGATACAACATTTCATCTGAAGCCATAAAAATTCACAGTTAGAAGATAACATCTGATTGGTCATATACACACATCACCCCACCCACACATCACACACCCAACCATCATATACCATGACAACACACCTCAGAAAAAAACATTGTAATGATATGGAAATACTAATGCATGTACCCACTTTATCAGCCATGTTTGCCTGGGCACCCCCCTCCAGCAGAAGTCTTGCAATCTCCACATGTCCTCCCCTTGATGCCCAGATCAGTGGGGTATTTCCATACTGTTATGAGAGGATAACATATAAGTGTACCATGAAGTACATGTACATACACTACAAACCCACTCAGTCATCACTGTACACACTCACCACACATGTCTAACAGAACAAGACTACATGTACATAGCTATGGGAGGTGGGCGGGTACCTCGTGCCCAGTCCACTCTTTTTCCACTGGATACCAATCTACCGGGAAGTGTAAAGAGTGTGTTTCCTGCTAAAGCTGGCCACGCCCATTAAACTATTTTCCAACAGAACATGACTACATGTATGTGGTTATGGGAGGTGGGCGTGCACCTCGTTCCCAGTCCATTCTGATTACGACATGTACAAGCCTACATTGATTATTGACTTAGCCAAATTTACCACACCCACATGATTATTATTTACATTAGGCCACACCCAAAGGCCAGACAATTACTGTAGACCACACCCCACTCATGGGCTACACCCATAGGCACACTTCATTTAACTGTTCAGTAATCCCATACCCTTATCACTGGAGGGTGTGGCCAAAACGTAATCACTTCCCACACCATCCATATATGTGGTGGTGATACCATATATGGGTAGTGGGTGTTGTAAATACCTTTTTGGCCAGAGTACACCCTCCAGTGCTGTGGGCATGAAACAGACATGACATGGGATCACATGTCTTACCTCATCAGCAGCATCAACATTTACGCCCTGCTCCAGGAGACCCATCACTTCTTTAAAGCTTCCACCCAGTGCAGCATCTCTTAGCCTCTTCTCTACTTCCTGTAGGAAACGGAACATGAGGTAGACCGTTTATAGGCCATACCTACCAAACAGGTATGCCCTAACATGCGGGCACAAACATATAGCACAGCCTGGACCGTTACTGCGGGGGAGACATCCGGAGCAACTCCACCGCTGTAACGGTACGGTATATTGCACGTATCGGCAATCGCTGCACACCAGCTACGGCGTCTGTTACACACTGGCCCCACCCACCTCCGTCCTCAACATAATTTACACACTTGTGCCATCAGCTAACTGGCATGGTATAAAATTCATCTCCATTGGTAACATTAAACTCCTTTCCACGTAGCTACTTCGTACCTTCATTTTTGACGCCATTGCACACACGTGATGGTACCCTACAAGGAAGGTACCGTACATGCGACTAGTACATGATGATTCAGTGAAATATTGAAATACCTTAGCAACCACCCTTGACAACCGACTACCTTAGCACTACACGCTTGAACTTGTCGCCATTGAGTGAATGAAGTTTTTGGCAGCAAAAAATTATCCCGGCATAGATGAAATTTTGCTGGAAGAAATAATCCTGTAGGATGACCTTTTGCGCATAGTATGAAGTATGAAGTACATAGCTTAGACACTGAAATCGAGGGTTTAGAAACCTCCGGGCACTGGGCTGTAGCGTTCCGAGTGGTAGCTAGGGCGCTAATACTACGGGCCCGAGGTTTTCATGGATACCTAGGTTACTGCGTCTAATCAATTTAGACAATATAGCGACGCTTCTTAGCAGCCTTTGTACAATATAACAATGTAACAGTGCTAGGCCGTCCTTTGTTCTTCCAATGTCAATGAAACCGCATTTGAGATCCGCGGCCCAGTTAGTAATATTACCAAGTCACAAGCCTTCGCAGAGTAGCCTCGGTGTGGCTTACTCCACAATGTCCGACATCTTTTGTGATAGAGAGCATGTCGAATTTCACTTCCAGGAGAAGTTAATCAGTAGGTTCAGGTCTATTCTTCACACTCTGAAGAACAAAATAAAATTAGTGATCACACTGTTAACGACCATACCGTGCGATCGATAAAATATCGGATCGTCAGATTTTCGTGATACTTCGTAAAACACAAGTTGATACATCACATTGCCGTACGTGTATTGTCCAAGTCCCGTTCTAAGACGTCAGCTATTCCGATCAAGGTGATGTTGTGCACTAATGTTAGACCATTTTTCGCGTCAAAGATTTCACGGCGGATTTTAAAAATCAGCACATGATTTGACATTAACGTCATGTGCTAATGTGCGTTTGATTTGCACTTGATTTTACCGTGAGAATCAATAATTATAATTGATTTTTTTCACTGTGCCATAGCAAGAAAAGCGCGTCGAATCAATTCTTGATTTTCAATTGATTCGTCACTTACATTCTGGTACATATTGTCAACAGTTTTACCAGGTATGAAAACATTTATTTGTACCCGAATGTAAGTTACAAATCAATTAAAACTCAAGACGCGTTATTTTTGCTCCGTCCATCTCTCCTCTGACCTGCCTTTAAAACCAATCACTACACTCATTGACTGCCGCGTAGTTATAGAACGAACTGGGCATCACAGTGTTGACAGTATTCGCTCCTACAAGTACCGGCGTGAGAAATAAAATGCAATACATTAATTCAACACGTGCTTTAGTGAGTATTATAATGTAAACGCTATAGACCTTATGCACCAAACCATGAACTCATTTATTTACTTTAAATTGGAATAGCATTAACAGTAGTATTCCAGAAGCATACATTTCAAATGGTTTAGGTTGCTATGCATGTAGCTAATTTATATTGTGTGATAATTAATTGCTTACTAGTATTTGCTACGAACGCGGCGCTGCTATTCAGTACCTAATTATAAACTGAGGTTAGACTTGCAACCTTCGCTTCGGGAAAGGCCTGTCGAAAAGTATTCCACCGGAATTTCGACATTTTTAGGCAGTTTCTAATTTCACAAAATGCCATCATTATCCAATTATATACACATCGCATCCTACCGACAATGGTCTGTAAACCACAAAAACTATCGGTATGCAGTAATTTACGGTTTATCTCGCGATCAACGAGGTCACATCGTCCTAATATGTCAGAAAAAGACAATCGAAGACACGGCCAGACCTCGTTGTCGTCTTTTGCAATCCAGAGCGTACGGTTGTAGCACTCGAACATCTTGCGTCTTCTTTACTTCCAATTTGTCTGTCTGACCCTTTCCTCATCTTCCGCCGCTTCCTTGTGCGTGGGACCAAATTAAACTATCGTGACGGTTAAAAAGATAACCGGCATTTTTAGGTGGAATGTGGTCAGTTTTGCAATATTACGGTCGGTTTGTGTGGCATTTTTTCGACAGGCCTACTTCGGGATCGACGTGGGGTCTGGGTACAAGACTGCCCCCCCGCCCCCCGCCCCCCTTCCCCCCCCCCCCCCCTCTTCCCTAGCCTCGAGATAATTTCTAGTATCCACGATACACGATTATGAGGCAATGATCATGATGCAATCGCATTTTCGCTAAGTTTACTAAGATTAAAGACATTGCAGCAACTAAATGCCAAAATTCATACATTCAGCAGTGGCGTATAGGAACGGTTCAAATAGCGGGGGGGGGGGGGGGGGGGGGGGGGAGGGGAGGCTGAAATTAATTTTCATCAGTGGGTGCGATAATCGACATGTCTTGCAAAAGATATTTTGAAACGGTATCTGTGAACTGTTTAAAGCAAACTTGTAACCTTATTGCTGGTAGCGCAAAGCTTTAATACCTTCCGTTGTCTAAAAAGATATTCACACGTACGTATACGCGCGCGCGTGATACGAGTGTAGGTAAATGTACGTGTGAGCACTATTTACATCATGATTTTATAAACATCGAATTCGAATGCAGAGTATATAAATCAAGTTTCAAAAGCTGCCATAAACAATCTCTTCGACGATTATTGGCTTGTGGAAAGTCTTTCGCTACATGCAGTCATTAAGTCGCATCTTTTATGCCATTTAATATATATCATTACATTGTTGAGTATTTCCTGAGTCATGGACCTTAGGTGTATGTTTTAATCCTTCTTGGAGTAGGAAAGGACCGTTCTGCTGTTGCTGTTGCTATAGGAACTGTAAAATATATTTTTATGAGCTTCACTACCTCTGAAAACAGTCCGTGATCACTCTCAGTGACCCCTTCATGATCCAGGAGACGGAGTGTTTTCAAATTAGTTATCTCTTTGAAGTATTTATACTCATCCATTTGGCCAAAATTAAACATTAACTATAGAGGCTGGCATCCCAACATAGACAACATAGACAACATTATTGTAAAACAAAGCGGGCAGTAATACTGATTACCACTGTGGTGCCGCAAGCGTTCTTTGTACAATGCACGATGCCAAGTGCTGGCTACGATAGAAAACCAACCTTTGGACTTCTTTTGAAACTATGTTAGGACAGATGGATAATCACTTTCTTTGAGTTTCCGCTTTAATTTGTCTTTGTCGCCATGGTCTCGCTTCTTGAATCAGTTATAACCGATCTTAATAAAATTTTATATGGGCACAAAATGTGAAGGGGCTGAGCCCCCCCCCCCCCCCCCCCTCCCGTCCAAGGTCGGGGGCTATAGCCCCCGCTGCCCCCCCCCCCCCTCCCCTTGCTTCCTACGTCTGTGAATTCAGTTGTTTTTAATAACCGTATTCATTTCATTGCAGAACAAAAAGTCTACAGTACTAGTGTGTGTGTAATACGTACGTATTACGACCATACACGTACACACAAGGCAACCATGTTGCATGTCATTTTGAATCATTACTTAATGTGGAAAATAAGTATACACACATATGTGATGGTAAACGAGTCCCCAGGCCCAGGCTACAGCTCCATCTAATAGGTCGCTAGTGGAGATGTGGTCATCTGGATCTCTGATGGCTTCCTCTGTTGCATACGTCTTTGTATATTCTGAGGCAGACAGATGGGGGAGGCATCCCACGGGGGGAGGGGGGGATGATGAGATATTGGTCAATGATGTCTGTCTAGCAGGTGTGTGTACACAACATCTAAGGAGCACAAGTGTTGGGTGGTCAGAGGAGATGACCAAATAGCCATGTAGCCTACTGGACATGTCAAGTCTTTATGGAGGTCACAAGGATCCCTAACTGTGTCACGTATCCCCTCCTCCTCCCCTCCTACCCCTTACATGAGTTGTTCTGAAGCTTTTTTGATGCCACCATGCCACCCCATTCCTTACCTAATGGTGTACCTCACCAATAGGTAATTGGCCAGTGGGGTTGGGGTAGGTGAGCAGCTGAGGTAGGGAGGGGATGAAGGGGTGAAAGGGAGGGGAGGAGGGGAGGGGAGAAGGGGAGCGGAGGAGGGGAAGCGGAGGGAAGGGGGTGGAGGGGATAGAGAGTAAAGGGGAGGGAGGGGTGAAGGGAAAAAGAGGTGGAGGGGATGGGGAGGGGGTGGGGGGGAGCGAGCTAGGGAGAGGGGGTGGCGGGGGTAGAGGGAGGGGTGGAGGGGAGGGAGGGGGAGGGGTGGAGGGGAGGGAGGGGGAGGGGTGGAGGGGAGGGAGGGGGAGGGGTGGAGGGGAGGGAGGGGGAGGGGTGGAGGGGAAGGAGGGGGAGGGGTGGAGGGGAGGGAGGGGTGGAGGGGAGGGAGGGGGAGGGGTGGAGGGGAGGGAGGGGGAGGGGTGGAGGGGAGGGAGGGGTGGAGGGGAGGGAGGGGGAGGGGTGGAGGGGAGGGAGGGGGAGGGGTGGAGGGGAGGGAGGGGGAGGGGTGGAGGGGAGGGAGGGGGAGGGGTGGAGGGGAGGGAGGGGGAGGGGTGGAGGGGAGGGAGGGGGAGGGGTGGAGGGGAGGGAGGGGGAGGGGTGGAGGGGAGGGAGGGGGAGGGGTGGAGGGGAGGGGTGGAGGGGAGGGAGGGGGAGGGGTGGAGGGGAGGGAGGGGTGGAGGGGAGGGAGGGGGAGGGGTGGAGGGGAGGGAGGGGTGGAGGGGAGGGAGGGGGAGGGGTGGAGGGGAGGGAGGGGGAGGGGTGGAGGGGAGGGAGGGGGAGGGGTGGAGGGGAGGGGTGGAGGGGAGGGAGGGGGAGGGGTGGAGGGAGGGGGAGGGGTGGAGGGGAGGGAGGGGGAGGGGTGGAGGGGAGGGAGGGGGAGGGGTGGAGGGGAGGGAGGGGGAGGGGTGGAGGGGAGGGAGGGGGAGGGGTGGAGGGGAGGGAGGGGGGGAGGGGAGGGAGGGGGAGGGGTGGAGGGGAGGGAGGGGGGGAGGGGAGGGAGGGGGAGGGGTGGAGGGGAGGGAGGGGGAGGGTGGAGGGGAGGGAGGGGGAGGGGTGGAGGGAGGGGGAGGGGTGGAGGGAGGGGGAGGGGTGGAGGGAGGGGGAGGGGTGGAGGGAGGGGGAGGGGTGGAGGGAGGGGGAGGGGTGGAGGGAGGGGGAGGGGTGGAGGGAGGGGGAGGGGTGGAGGGGAGGGAGGGAGGGGGAGGGGAGGGAGGGAGGGGGAGGGGAGGGAGGGAGGGGGAGGGGAGGAGAGGGAGGGGGAGGGGAGGGAGGGGGAGGGGAGGGAGGGGGAGGGGTGGAGGGGAGGGAGGGGGAGGGAGGGAGGGGGAGGGGAGGGAGGGGGAGGGGAGGGAGGGGGGTGGAGGCAGGAGTGGAGGGAGGGGGGTGAAGGGGAGGGAGGGGGAGGGGGAGGGGAGGGAGGGGGGTGAGGGGGAGGGAGGGGGAGGGGAGGGAGGGGGGTGAGGGGGAGGGAGGGGGAGGGGAGGGAGGGGGAGGGGAGGGAGGGGGAGGGGGAGGGGAGGGAGGGGGAGGGGAGGGAGGGGGAGGGGAGGGAGGGGGAGGGGAGGGAGGGGGAGGGGAGGGAGGGGGTGGAATGGAGGGAGGGGGAGCGGGTAGGGGGTGGAGGGAGGGGGTGGAAGGGAGGGAGGGTGGAGGGAGGGAGGGGGTGGGAGTTGGAGGGGAGGGAGGGGGTGGAGGGGATGGAGGGGGAGGGGTGGAGGGGGAGGGTGGAGGGGGAGGGGTGGAGGGGAGGGAGGGGGAGGGGTGGAGGGGAGGGAGGGGGAGGGGTGGAGGGGAGGGGTGGAGGGGAGGGAGGGGGAGGGGTGGAGGGGAGGGAGGGGGAGGGGTCGGAGGGAGGGGGAGGGGTGGAGGGGAGGGAGGGGGGAGGGGAGGGAGGGGTGGAGGGGAGGGAGGGGGAGGGGTGGAGGGAGGGGGAGGGGTGGAGGGAGGGGGAGGGGTGGAGGGAGGGGAGGGGTGGAGGGAGGGGGAGGGGTGGAGGGAGGGGGAGGGGTGGAGGGGAGGGAGGGAGGGGGAGGGGAGGGAGGGGGAGGGGTGGAGGGGAGGGAGGGGGAGGGGAGGGAGGGGGAGGGGTGGAGGGAGGGGGGAGGGGAGGGAGGGGGAGGGGTGGAGGGGAGGGAGGGGGAGGGGAGGGAGGGGAGGGAGGGAGGGGGAGGGGAGGGAGGGGGAGGAGGGAGGGGGAGGGGAGGGAGGGGAGGGGAGGAGGGGGTGGAGGCAGGAGTGGAGGGAGGGGGGTGAAGGGGAGGGAGGGGGAGGGGGAGGGAGGGAGGGGGGTGAGGGGAGGGAGGGGGAGGGGAGGGAGGGGGAGGGGAGGGAGGGGAGGGAGGGGAGGGGAGGGGGAGGGGAGGGAGGGGGAGGGAGGGAGGGGGTGGAATGGAGGGAGGGGGGAGCGGGTAGGGGGTGGAGGGAGGGGGTGGAAGGGAGGGTGGAGGGAGGAGGGGGTGGAGGGGAGGGTGGGAGTTGGAGGGGAGGGAGGGGGTGGAGGGGATGGAGGGGGAGGGGTGGAGGGGATGGAGGAGGGTAGAGGGGATGGAGGGGGATTAAGGGGGTTGGGGGGAGGGAGGGGGTGGGGAGGGAAAGGAGGGAGGATTGTAGGATGAAGAGGAGGGGGAGATGAAGGGGAGGAGGAAGAGGAGGGGAGGAGGAAGAAGAGGGATATGAGGGGGAGGAGGGGTGGAGGAAGGAGGGGAGGAGGAAGAGGAGCTTCCTACGCCTATGTTACATTCCGAATCGTTTTACTGAATTCAGTTGTTTTTAATTACCATTTCATTTCATTGCAGAACAGTGTGTGTACCGTATTGCCGGCCTTATTACGATCATAAACGTACACACAAGGCAACCATGTTGCATGTCATTTTGAATCATTACTTCGTGTGGATAATAAGCATACATACATACATGTATGATGGTAAACGAGTCCCCAGGCCCAGGCTACAGCTCCATCTGATAGGTTGCTAGTGGAGATGTGGTCATCTGGATCTCTGATGGCTTCCTGTTGCATACGTCTTTGTATATTCTGAGTTAGACAGATGTCAGATGGGGGAGGCACCCCATGGGGGGAGGGGGATGATGGGATATTGGTCAATGATGTCATTTTGTCTGTCTAGCAGGTGTGTGTGTGCACAACATCTAAGGAGCACAGGTGTTGGGTGGTCAGAGGAGATGACCAAATAGCCATGTAGCCTACTGGACATGCCAAGTCTTTATGGAGGTCACAAGGATCCCTAACTGTGTCACGTATCTCCTCCTCCCCTCCTACCCCTTACATGAGTTGTTCGACCACCACACACACACATACAACAGACACACACAAGGACACACACATACTAAAGCAAACACACATGCACACATGCATGTCACATACACACACACATGCACACACAAACCCCTACACCCCTACACTATATACCTATGACTTTTCTCTTGTACTCCTCAGGTTTGTGGAGGTAGAGGGCAGCAGCGTCTCCATTGAGGGGGTCCGTGGGGTTGGGGTAGGTGAGCAGCTGAGGTAGGAAGGACTCAAAGATGTTTGACAGGTCTGCAAGTGTGAGAGGGCAACAAGTGTAAGGTACAGGAGGATGAGGGAGGAGAGGGAGAGAGGGGAGGAGGGATAGAGGGAGGGGTGGACGGGAGGGAGGGGTGGAGGGGAGGGAGGGAGGGGGTGGAAGGCAGGGAGGGGGAGGGAGGGTGGAGGGGAGTGGAGGGGGTTGAGTGGTGGAAGGGAGGGAGGGGTGGAGGGGAGGGAGAGGGAGGGAGGGGGAGGGGAAGGACGGGTGGAGAAAAGGGACGGAGGGAAGGGGAGGAGGGGGGAGTGGTGGAGGGAAGGGGAGGGAGGGGCAGAGGGGGTGGAGGGAAGAGAGAGGGGTGTAGGGGAAGGAGGGAGAGGTGGAGGGGAGGGAGGGAAGGGAGGGAGGGGGTGAGGCATAGGGAGGGGTGGAAGGGAGAGGGAGGGGTTGAGCGGAGGAGGGGTGGAGGGAGGGAGGGATGGGTGGAGAGAAGAGGGGAGGGAGGGACAAAGTGGAGGGGATGGAGGAAGAGCCATATACGATAAAGTGCGGTCCATGCTTGGTTGATCACATCCAGACACACAGTTCCAGATCTGTGAGTGGGCATGTGTGCATGTGAGGTAGGAAGTGATGAAGGGGTGGAGGGGAAGGAGGGAGAGTGGAGGGTATGGGATGGAGGGGATAGACGGTGAAGGGAGGGGTGGAGAGGAAAAAAGGGGGAGGGGAGGGTTAGGGAGCAGAGGGGGAATAGGGGGAGGGAAAGGGGGTGGAAGGAGGGAGGGGTGAAAAGACGAAGGGTGGAGAGGAGGGAGGGATGAAGGAGGGAGGGGTGGAGAGGAGGGAGGGAGAAGGGGGGTAGGGGTGGGTGGAGAGAGTGAGGGGTGGAGGGGACGGAAAGAGGGGTGGAGGTGAGGGAGGGAGTGGTAGACGGGAGGGATGGAGGGATGGAGGGAAGGGAGGGAGGGTAGAGGGAGGGAGGGTGGGGTGGAGGGGAGGGAGGGGTGGAGGGGAGGGAGGGAGGGGTGGAGGGGACCACGTGCCCAAATGGCTATAGGTAGCTAAAACCGACCACCATACTCTAGGCTAGCAGATAGCCATGGTAGGGTGAATGGGGTGCAGGCTGTATGCATAGCCTTAGGTAAGGTGCTGACCGCCATGCCCTAGGTTGTGTGACCATTGTGGGGCAAATGGGGTGCGGGCCGTAGTACAATAGCCATGTGTGAAATGAAATAATGGGGTGCCTGGTTTGGCATGACAGCATTTCAAGTAGGACTTCATGGTTAGAAATGGACAGCAAACTTCGCCCGTGAGTCCCATTGAAATGCTGGACCCGTTCCCCAGCTGATCGGTCTTCGAGTACTTGTACTTGATGTTCAGCTTCAGCTCATCAGGTGTACATAGGACGTCCTTCCTGGTTAAAAAACGCCCCCTTCTCATGACTTTCCTGTTTGTTGTAAACTTGCTGACTCTGAGAAAGTCAAAGAAGGCCACTGACAAGGCTGCCTGCATCACGAGTCGATCGTGGGTGGAAAGTGACTACTATGAATGCAGGGATTTGGACAGATCCTCAATGTATTGCTACAAACAGAGCTACAGAGCTACAGAGTGTTTTTTCCAGAATTTTCCAGGATGGAGCATCAAAGTTGATGCATGCAATTAAAATGTATTCAGACCACTGTAACTCCATGATGGACAGACTAATTTCCAGTGTGTAAGAAAGAATTTGTAGAGGACATAGGTTTCTGTTAGAATATGAGATCATATTAAAATATGGGTAATGTCCCTTTTCGCTGCCTCGATTCCATATTCTCAGATTTAACAATCTATAATTTTAATACCACCTTCATCAAAACATTCAAGCTAAGAATTCATCGCTGCAAAATATCGATTGTCTAATACATGTATTGCTAGTGAAAAATTGCAATTCTATTTAAAAATCAAAATACCAGGCCATTAATTAGACTGCTGTACAAACACCCTCACTGACTGCTGTACAAACACCCTCACTGACTGCTGTACAAACACCCTCACTGACTGCTGTACAAACACCCTCACTGACTGCTGTACAAACACCCTCACTGACTGCTGTACAAACACCCTCACTGACATTGGACAGCAGTCAGTGAGGGTGTTTGTACAGCAGTCAGTTTGATGGCATTGCAGTCTTACTGGACCTTGTACTCTGCATAAAATATTTGCACACAAAACAAAATGACCTCACATGTTACCGTATGCTAAATTGTACCAGAACAGGTCTTGTAGCACACAATCCATGGAAACAGACCATATCGTTATCCAATCCCAAGTTCCACCCCCCCACCCCCACCCTGTCAACACACTTCAGTCTGTATCATGTGATTTCTGTGTTGTCTCAAATCACAGGCCAGTCCAAAGATGTCGACCCACTCACTCTCCTTGGTGTGCTGGAGGAGGATATCTAAAGCTATGAAGGTGCTCGTTCGTCCTACACCAGAGCTGTCAAGTGAAGGGAGGATAAGGTTATATACAGGTCCATAGTGAAGAATACGTACAGAAGGGACCATCCAACGTCCCACGTGCACACAAGTGACCATCCAACGTCCCACGTGCACACAAGTGACCACCCAACGTCCCATGTGCTAACAAGTGACCACCCAATTTCCCATGTGCACACAAGTGACCACCCAACGTCCCACGTGCACACAAGTGACCACCCAATGTCCCACGTGCACACAAGTGTCCAACCAACGTCCCATGTGCACACAAGTGACCACCCAACGTCCTAAGTGCACACAAGTGACCACCCAACGTCCCACGTGCACACAAGTGACCACCCAACGTCCCACGTGCACACAAGTGACCACCCAATGTCCCATGTGCACACAAGTGACCACCCAACTTCCCACATGCAAACAAGTGACCACCCAACGTCCCATGTGCACACAAGTGACCACCCAACGTCCCATGTGCACACAAGTGACCACCCAACGTCCCATGTGCACACAAGTGACCACCCAACGTCCCACGTGCACACAAGTGACCACCCAACGTCCCACGTGCACACAAGAGACAACCCAACGTCCCACGTGCACACAAGTGACCACCCAACTTCCCACGTGCACACAAGTGACCACCCAATGTCCCATGTGCACACAAGTGACCACCCAACTTCCCACATGCAAACAAGTGACCACCCAACGTCCCACGTGCACACAAGTGACCACCCAACGTCCCATGTGCACACAAGTGACCACCCAACGTCCCATGTGCACACAAGTGACCACCCAACGTCCCATGTGCACACAAGTGACCACCCAACGTCCCACGTGCACACAAGTGACCACCCAACGTCCCACGTGCACACAAGAGACAACCCAACGTCCCACGTGCACACAAGTGACCACCCAACTTCCCACGTGCACACAAGTGACCACCCAATGTCCCATGTGCACACAAGTGACCACCCAACGTCCCACGTGCACACAAGTGACCACCCAACGTCCCACGTGCACACAAGTGACCACCCAATGTCCCATGTGCACACAAGTGACCACCCAACTTCCCACATGCAAACAAGTGACCACCCAACGTCCCATGTGCACACAAGTGACCACCCAACGTCCCATGTGCACACAAGTGACCACCCAACGTCCCATGTGCACACAAGTGACCACCCAACGTCCCACGTGCACACAAGTGACCACCCAACGTCCCACGTGCACACAAGTGACAACCCAACGTCCCACGTGCACACAAGTGACCACCCAACTTCCCATGTGCACACAAGTGACCACCCAACGTCCCACATGCACACAAGTGACCACCCAACTTCCCAAGTGCACACAAGTGACCACCCAACGTCCCACATGCACACAAGTGACCACCCAACTTCCCATGTGCACACAAGTGACCACCCAACGTCCCACATGCACACAAGTGACCACCCAACTTCCCAAGTGAACACAAGTGACCACATAACGTCCCACGTGCACACAGGTGACCACCCAACGTCCCAAGAGCACACAAGTGACCACCCAACGTCCCACGTGCACAAAAGTAACCACCCAACGTCCCACGTGCATACAAGTGACCACCCAACGTCCCATGTGCACACAAGTGACCACCCAACGTCCCACGTGCATACAAGTGACCACCTAACGTCCCATGTGCACACAAGTGACCACCCAACGTCCCACGTGCACACAAGTGACCACCCAACGTCCCACGTGCACACAAGTGACCACCCAACGTCCCACGTGCACACAAGTGACCACCCAACGTCCCACGTGCACACAGGTGACCACCCAACGTCCCACGTGCACACAAGTGACCACCCAACTTCCCACGTGCACACAAGTGACCACCCAACGTCCCATGTGCACACAAGTGACCACCCAACGTCCCACGTGCACACAAGTGACCACCCAACGTCCCACGTGCACTCAAGTGACCACCCAACGTCCCACGTGCACACAAGTGCCCACCCAACGTCCCATGTGCACACAAGTGACCACCCAACTTCCCACGTGCACACAAGTGACCACCCAACGTCCCATGTGCACACAAGTGACCACCCAACGTCCCACGTGCACACAAGTGACCACCCAACGTCCCATGTGCACACAAGTGACCATCCAACGTCCCATGTACACACAAGTGACCACCCAACTTCCCACGTGCACACAGGTGACCACCCAACGTCCCAAGAGCACACAAGTGACCACCCAACGTCCCACGTGCACACAAGTGACCACCCAACGTCCCATGTGCACACAAGTGACCACCCAATGTCCCACGTGCACTCAAGTGACCACCCAACGTCCCACGTGCACACAAATGACCACCCAACGTCCCACGTGCACACAAGTGACCACCCAACTTCCCACGTGCACACAAGTGACCACCCAACGTCCCACGTGCACACAAGTGACCACCCAACGTCCCACGTGCACACAAGTGACCACCCAACTTCCCACGTGCACGCAAGTGACCACCCCAACGTCCCACGTGCACACAAGTGACCACCCAACTTCCCATGTGCACACAAGTGACCACCCAACGTCCCACGTGCACACAAGTGACCACCCCACGTCCCACGTGCACACAAGTGACCACCCAACGTCCCATGTGCACACAAGTGACCACCCAATGTCCCACGTGCACTCAAGTGACCACCCAACGTCCCATGTGCACACAAGTGACCACCCAACGTCCCATGTGCACACAAGTGACCACCCAACGTCCCATGTGCACACAAGTGACCACCCAATGTCCCACGTGCACACAAGTGACCACCCAACGTCCCATGTGCACACAAGTGACCACCCAACGTCCCACGTGCACACAAGTGACCACCCAACGTCCCACGTGCACACAAGTTACCACCCAACGTCCCATGTGCACACAAGTGACCACCCAACGTCCCACGTGCACACAAGTGACCACCCAACTTCCCACGTGCACGCAAGTGACCACCCAACGTCCCACGTGCACACAAGTGACCACCCAACTTCCCACGTGCACACAAGTGACCACCCAACGTCCCACGTGCACACAAGTGACCACCCAACTTCCCATGTGCACACAAGTGACCACCCAACGTCCCACGTGCACACAAGTGACCACCCAACGTCCCACGTGCACACAAGTGACCACCCAACGTCCCATGTGCACACAAGTGACCACCCAATGTCCCACGTGCACTCAAGTGACCACCCAACG
Source organism: Eunapius fragilis (assembly GCA_963681505.1). Lineage (NCBI taxonomy): Eukaryota > Metazoa > Porifera > Demospongiae > Spongillida > Spongillidae > Eunapius > Eunapius fragilis. The sequence continues at coordinate 13,799,257 of OY811971.1, forward strand.
TCCCATGTGCACACAAGTGACCACCCAACGTCCCACGTGCACACAAGTGACCACCCAACGTCCCACGTGCATACAAGTGACCACCCAACGTCCCACGTGCACACAAGTGACCACCCAACGTCCCATGTGCACACAAGTGACCACCCAACTTCCCATGTGCACACAAGTGACCACCCAACGTCCCACGTGCACACAAGTGACCACCCAACGTCCCACGTGCACACAAGTGACCACCCAACGTCCCATGTGCACACAAGTGACCACCCAACTTCCCAAGTGCACACAAGTGACCACCCAACGTCCCACGTGCACACAAGTGACTACCCAATGTCCCACGTGCACACAAGTGACCACCCAACGTCCCACGTGCACACAAGTGACCACCCAACGTCCCATGTGCACACAAGTGACCATTGGTTTACCTGCAGTGCACCACTATAGGACCATGGTCTGGCTCCACGTAGCTCCTGACTGCCCTCACAAAGTTGAGGGCTGTGACGGCTGTTTGCTGAACGGAGGGTAGACTGAAGTCTTCGGGACGACAGGGGCCTGCCAGATGTGAAATGAAATAATGGGGTGCCTGGTTTGGCATGACAGCATTTCAAGTAGGACTTCATGGTTAGAACTGGACAGCAAACTTCGCCCGTGAGTCCCATTGAAATGCTGGACCCGTTCCCCCAGCTGATCGACCTTCGAGTACTTGAGTCCTTCCTGGTTAAAAAAATGCCCCCTTCTCATGGCTCTCCTGTTTGTTGTAAACTCGCTAACTCTGAGAAAACCAAAGAAGGCTAC